>VBSM01003157.1:54600931-54614003 GCA_008086735.1 Cheirogaleus medius | reverse complement strand
CGGCCTCCCAGAGTGCTAGGATTACAGGCGTGAGCCACCGCGCCCGGCCAATGCGATTAATCTTAATCGCATCCTCTGACTATAGGGAGTGCTTTAGACGTCTTTGCTTCCTGAGTTTAAAAACATCGACGCCCACTAAGCTGGGATGCTGTGTTAAGGCACTGATAGTTTTAAGGAGCACAGCCTACCCGCAGACGGCTTTTGTCTCGATTAGGAGCAAAGGACGTGGCGTTTAGGACAAGCTTTGCTGTCTTCCCACTCGCCTAACATCCCTTTTGCATTCGAAGGTGGGTTTTATTCTCAAAGTTCTGAGTCTGGAGCTCAGTATGGTCGGGTCAGACCTCCGGGAAACCTGCAGAAGGAGAGAAAGGAGGTTTGGCTTTGGGATGGCCGTGTTGTCCATCCACGGCACGTGGGCCCACGTGGGTGCTCAGGCTGGCGGGCAGCCAAGGACTGGGAGCCTCTCACAGACAGCAGCGTCTTCCCTGGAGCCAGCGGCTGTTTCAGAGCCGGGAAGCCAGGCTTGTCCCAGCCTCTCGAGCTGTGCTTGGCGGGGCTCCATCAGAAAGAGCGTCCAGCAGCCTCTGCCCTTCCCGGCGCAGAGAGCATGCACCCAGCGCGAGGACGCGTCAGCCGGGCCTGTCAGCCCACCCACTCAGGCAGCGAAGGGCTTTTCCAAGAAAGTTTTCCTACAAGGAGGGTCCATGAGACCCACATAGCCTTTGTCCTTCGAGGACGGGCTCGACAAAGCGCCACGCCAGCCCCTGCCGACGGAGTTCGCCCGCTCGGATGTGCACGGTTATGCCGCGGCCCCGCGTGGGGCTCGGCTAGGTGTTGCCTTCCCGTTTAGGCTCTTCACGCTAGAAGAACACACGGACACAGACCAGCCTGAGAAGGACACCGTGGTAAGCCACGCTAGCGTGTGCTCTGAAACGCCCAGCCCAAGACCTGCAAGGTGCACGTGTGTGACACCGTGTAGCGGCACACGCAGCGTCCCCGTGTAAACCACTGTCACGCTCACTCCCACGTGACCGCTGCTGAGCATATCCGGCCGTGTGTCGGGGGCAGCCTTGCTGAGCGCCTTAAGGTGTCCCCGGTGTTTCTCCAGCCACCGCCCGAGTGCCCGACTCAGGGCTCCTGGGAGCTGGGAAGGACTCTCGTAGGAGCCGTAGCCGGCAGGCGACTGTATGAATAATCACGCCCGTTCCCACAAAGACTCCTTGTTTTCGCAGACCAGTCCATTACCTGCTTCAGTGAACCGTCCTGCTGCTAATAGGCAGAGCGCTCACCCCTGGGTGACGGGGCAGCCCACCTTCTGCCCAGGCGCCCGCGGCCGTCGTTCTAGGGCGGATGTATAATGCATGAGAAAAATCTGTCAAACATTCCAGACGGGCCACTTACATTCTAGATCCGCTGATAATGTCCACACGACAGGCTGGGTGGACAGGAGCCGGGGCCTGGTCTTTCCTGTGACTTTCTGGTTTCCCTAGAGTAACGGCAGCTCTTGATTGATAAAGGTCGGATTTCCAGATCGAAACCGCCCCTGAGAAGTGGGGTGCCAGGCGGAGGTCTGGGCAGGGTGCACCGTGGAAGGAAGTCACAGGTAGGGAGAGCAGATGGCTTCCTTCTCCGTCCCCTGCCTGGGATTGTGGCCCTGGGGCGGGGGGGGGGGCTGAGGGCACAGGTGGGCACCAATGGCCTCAGCTTCGGGGGCTCACATTTTGGGGTCGAGTAGGTGGGCGCATGGACACAGTCTCTCCACGCTGCGATGTCCTCGGGGTGTCACGATGCCCTGGAGCTGTCTGTTCCGTTTGCCACTTTCTGACTTGGCTGGCACGCCGCTAACAGAGAAGGGAGAGACCAAGAACACTTTCGCCGGGAAAGCACGTCCTAAGCTCCTCTGCCGCCCTTCCGCCAGGGATCCTCCCACAGCGTGGCGAGGCGCCACTCTGCCCCTTCCGAGATGAGCCTGCTCGGAGGCTCCGAGAGGTGGGAGCGGCTGGAGCGCGGGCAGACCTGTTCGTCAGCGCAGACCCCGGGCGCCGTTCCCTTCGGAGCTCTCACGCAGCCACGGCACTTGTGACGCTAGACACGCCGCGCGGTTTTCTAACGCCCTGAGAACTGGTAACTCAGCTACCGTGAGTCTGAATTAACCAGAAAGTGTCACTCAGTGGGCTAGGACATTCTAAATGTGAGAAGTGATGGTATTAATTCTCTCTCTCCTTGCCTATTTCGTGTTACCGAGGCTGCTGTTTTGGCTGCGTGAGTGATGGAGTCAGATGCACGTTTGTTTTGCCAAGTTCGCAGGTGTGTCAGATACTGAAGAAAACCGGGAAACAGATCGGAGAACGTGACTGAGCGTATGGGAGGCTGATACAGACCACGCCGGAATTTAGACACCTCCTTCCCACACGTGACGGCCACAGGCTCCGCCGCGCTACGTGCGCGGGGACCGGCGGGCGCGAGGAGTCCCGTCCACGTGGCGCTTACCACCTGGCAGGGTCCCCCTGCCCCGCTGTCTGGACGTTAATTTTTCTTAGTTGAAGAGTAGCAAGCATACAGAAAAGTGAGGGAAACATAAAAGGGCAGCTCAGCAAATGGTCGGGGCATTGGCCTTCATTTAATTCTCACCTGGAGAGGGCCCTGGATTCTCATCACAGCTCAGTGGCGTCTACTTCCCCCTCAGAGAAAAGCATTCTCCTGGTGTCGGTCTTCCTAATTCTGTGTCTCTAGATGTCTTGTACAGCGTGTGTTCTTTTTTGTCAGGCTCTTGTTCAGTACAGCGGTCACAGGAGCCGCCGTGTTGCTGCGGCTGGTTTACGTTCAGTGCCGTGTGATATCCCACGGCCACGGTGCACTCACCCGCTCTCCTACGCGGTGGGCATTTGGTTTCTTCCCGGTTTTTGCCTCTTACGAATATATATGTTGGGGTCCAGTTGGAACCAATGAGAGAGATATAGCATAAGGGATTATTTTATAGAGATTTGGCCTCGGGCAGTCGTGGAGCTAGTGGAGTGGTGCCAGTCTGCGTCCAGTGCCGGAGTCTGAGGTCGGCCAGGCAGGTGGCCGGGCAGGACAGACAGGTGTGAACTTGGGACCAGGGGAGATGGAACCTAAGCGCACAAGGAAGAACTCCAAACCCAGGGTGGACTCTCGCCCGGATGTGGGCCCAACAGGTGAAGGGGAGAGACAGCAGGTGCAGCGGGAAGCCGTTGCCATGGCAACCAGGTGAGCTCGCAGACAGTAGCGGCACCTGGGCCTGGGCTGACACGAGTGCAAAAGCATCTCTAGGGACCCATCTGTCTCTCTTGCACGTAGATTTTGGAGCTCTTTCCTCTTGCAGATTAACCTCTGAGTCTTCTCAAAGAACAGGTCCTTTCCTGGGCTGTCCCCTTCCTGAGCATGTTAACTTCCTTCGCAGTTCATTTGCCTTTCTTTCAAAAATATTTTAGATGGCTGTAGAGTTCATTAATTTTTCAGTGTTGTTTCTTTCCTGATATGTACATCTAAGCCTATACGTTCTCTTTTGCCTTTGGCGGAATCCTACAAGTTTTGACGTTTTGTATTTGTGCCGTGAGAGGCAGGCTGCTTTCTGCAAAGCGCCAGGATTCCCGCGGCTGGCTGGCAGTCCCCTGTGTCTGTCCCTGTGGGGTGAGTGGGACTTGTGACTTTGGTGGGTTGGTTATGTTATGTGATAAAGGTGAGGACATTTTGCCATAAATGTAGGATCCCTACCTGTTTGACTTTTGGATAATCAAGAGGGAAGTTATCCCTGGGGGGGGGGCAGGAGCTGATCAGGGGGGCTCTACAAACAGGCCCAGAGGTCAGCAAGGCTCAAAGTGACCCCTGAAGTTTGCTCCTGTGAGACCCTGAGCAAAGGCCAGTGGGGTCACACCCAGACTCCTGACCCATGGAAAATGTGAGCTGATAAATGTGTGTTGTCGTAAGGCCATAATTCTGTAGCGATCTGGTATGCAGCAATAGAAAGCAAACACATAATTCAGTTCAAAGTGTTTATGATTTTAATGGAAGCTTCTTCTCTGACCTGTGCGTGGGTTGTTTAGAAGCGTATATCTTTATTCCCAGGCATATGGGGATTTGCTACTTAACTTTTCATTGTTGATTCTAGATTGACTGCACTTGGGTCAGAGAGAAACTCTGAATGATTTCAACCCTTTCAAATTTATTGAGAATTGGTTTTTGGCCAGCACAGGCTGAATTTTGGTAAATGTTCTGTGTGTACCTAAAAACAACGTGTATCCTGTAGTTGTTGTACAAGTCAAATTTGTTAATTGTGTTGTTCTAATGTTTTAAAATACCCTCCCTAGTTTTTTAAAAAAATTATCCTTCGGTTATTGAGAAAGAGGTAGTTAAATCTATTATAATTGTGAGTGAGTGAGTTTGTTCCCTCAGTTTTTGGTTATCTGAGATATCTTTATTATACCATCATTCTTGAAAGACATTTGTACAGGATTTCTAGGTTGGCTATTATTTTTCAGCAATTTGAAGATATCATTTCATAGTTTCCTGGCTTTTGTGTTTTCTTTTGAGGGATTGACTGTCAGTTTAATATGTTTTCCTTTGAATATAATGTCTTTTTTTCCCTCTTATTACTTCTAGGATGTTTATTATTTGGGGGGGGGAGGGAGGCAATTTTACTATAATGTGGCTACATGTAGTTTTCTTTTGCTATTTTCTAATGGCATTCATAGGACTTCTTGAATCTGTGGCTTAATGTTTTTTAAAATTTTAGGCCCTTTTTTCAGATATTACCTGCTCACATATAGTCTCTGGACCATTTTCACTCTTATCTCTTTCTCAGACTCCAAATATACAAGTGATGGATCTCCTCACTCTGTTTCTTATGTTTTTAAGGCTTTCTTCTTTATTTCCTGTTCGTTTGTCTCTCCAGGCTTCATTTTGGATATTTTCTTCCAACCAAATCTTCCAGTTTACTAATGCCTTCTTCAGCTGTGTCTCACCTGCTGTTTAAGCTCATCCATGAGTTTTAAATTGTGTTTGTTCCATTTTTCAGTCCTATGATTTTAAGCTGCTGGTGGTTGTTTTCCTCCTCCCCTTCCTCCTTGGTTTCTAGCTATGGTGGATTACGAAAATGATCAGAACTTCTTTGTTACTCCCTCATTATGTCTCCATCCTTCCAACCTGGGCTAACCGTGTGACCAGTGACTTCTTTTGACCAGTCGAATCTGGTGGGAATGATGCTGTGTGCATTCCGAGCCTTTGTCCTCGAAAAGTTTTGCATTCTCTTTACTCGCACGGGGAACTTCAACAACCTGCGAACAAGCTCCAGCCAGCCTGGCAGAGGATGGGAGATCGCGTGGAGAAGGGCTGAACGCCAGCTCCCCGGCTGGACTGGCTTTCCCGGGAGGGTCTCCAGATGTGAGTAGATGCCGCGTGGGGGACGGCTAAGCCTGGCCAGACCAGACAGATTGCCCTCTGCGGCCAGCCTCAGTACTGAGCAAAAGACAATAACGAACTAAATAAAATTATTGTTGTTTTAAGCCACTAAATATTAAGACTGTTTGTTGCATATCTCTGTTAAAATTCTAGACCATTTAAAAATAATTTCCTTAAATGTGTCGGCTGTGTAATTTTAAATCAGCGTCCCTTTCTGTGCCAGGTTCCAGGTGGGTGTGGTGGTGCTGGGCATCCTTCTCGCATTCTTGGTCTCGTTGCATAGTCTCGTGATGGGTCTGGGTATCCACTGAGTGGTGAGCGTTGCGCACGGAAAGGTGCAGACACGTTCTCAAGAGTACAATGATGTTGTCTTTCTGGGGAGGCTGTACCTGCTTCTGGGAGGAGGCTAAGGCTGTGGCAGTCCTGGTCCACTACACCCTGGTGTCACGGACCAGGGTGTCCACGAAGCTCACCTTCCGTTCTAGGGGAGGCCTGCTGGGATCCAACCCCCAGTGTGGGGGGATTTACCAGTCTCTCCTTCCAACTGGCTCCAGTTTCTTCTCGCTAGAGCAGCGAGACCGTTCAGATGTGCAGAGGTTGCACGTCTTCCCAGCCTCTCAGCTG
Source organism: Cheirogaleus medius (assembly GCA_008086735.1). Lineage (NCBI taxonomy): Eukaryota > Metazoa > Chordata > Mammalia > Primates > Cheirogaleidae > Cheirogaleus > Cheirogaleus medius. The sequence continues at coordinate 54,607,961 of VBSM01003157.1, read as the reverse complement.
CCTCTTCGAGGGTCATGACGTCCTGGGGGACAGTAGCTCAAGTCCTCCGCCCCCTTCTCGGTTTCCTCCTCCTGGTCCTCGGTAGCATGGCTTCCTTGCCTCATTCTTTCTGTTTTGCCTTTACCCAAAATTGACTTTCGACAGATTTTCTAGCTGCTAGCACAGAGGGTTGGTTAGGGTTCTCTGGAACTCCATTACCAGAAACGGAGGTGCACAGGACTGGATTTTTTCATATATACCTTGAATATAGAAAGGTATAAAGAAAAACATAATAACCATTTATAATTCCACCCCCCCGACGTTAGCACTTGGTATATTTGCGTAATTTGTTTGCTTTTAAGAAAATCACTCTTGTTTATCTAGAATGAGAGACATTTATTATAAATCACATATTTTATAATTTTCAATTTATTATAAATTGTAAATCTAACAACACTGTAAAGAGGTAAAAGGGAAAAAAATCCTAAATCTGCTGCTCAAAAGCCGTCATCAGGAATCTTCAGGGATCAAAGTTTATATGCATTATTAGAAGACTAGCTAGCTATAAGTAATTTTATAAACTGGGATTATACTAGAAATGATATTTATTGAAAAGGGCATTATATTACTTTATCTGAGTCTAATGAACATAAGAAATTAAAATAAAATTGAAGCAAGTGTTTACTTCAAATAAATTTTCTTTGCTCTAAGAGATATTCTTCTGTAAGATTAAGAAAGTAAGATTATACAAAAAAAGAGAAATTTCGAGTAGTTTTTCTTTTTAGGTTCTGCCTTTCAGTCTTGGAGGGTCTGCGGCTGCCGTGCCTGGTGGAGAGTCTTCACGGCCACGCGCCGTCCCTTCCCTGGCACCCGGCAGTTTATCAATCAATCGTCATGTTCGCATTTCCCAGGTTTGCCGTGCGCATCCTTCTCTGTGAGCACAGTCCTCTTGGTCGGAATTTCTTTCACATTTGTCTGCGTGCGGTGCAGTCGCCTGACTTCCGCGTCTGCTCGCTGTGGTTCGATTGACGTTTAGGTGGCTGGGTTATGCTGGCAAGGGCTCATCATGAATGCTCTACAATCTCTGCAGTTTTAGGCTTGAAGCTGTACTGTTTGTCCTGATGTTTGGACGGCGAATCCGCTGCATCACTCTTTCTCTTCTTCACAACTTTGCAGTCGTTGGTCATCGTTTTGTCACTTTCTGCCCATGGAGTAGTCTGAAGCTAGCCTATTTCCTTCCTTCTTGTAGACGATTTGATTTTTTTAAAAACTTGTATGCCCCAGTTATCCTCTGCAATAACTTCATTGCTTTCCTCACCTGGGTCACGTCAGGTGCTTATGATGGGAGTACGGGGCTCAGGGTAAGGGCGCTGGGAACGTGAGGACCCAGGAGGCTGCGTCCGGGCTGGGTTGTCACCACAGCTTGGCCTGAGGGTCCGGGTAGATGGGGAAGCCCTGGTTGGCTGCAGCGGCCACGGCTGGAGGAACTCGGGGGGCAGCAGCTCGGGGACAGCGGCTCCTGCCCCTCCTCCGCCTTCCCACCCGGCCGCGCTCTCTCCCGCCCGGCCGCTCGCAGGTCAGGGCTCCGGGTGCGGCCTCGGCATCAGAAGACAGTCGGGTGGTGCCAATTACAAAGACCAGAGTTATATTTTTGGTGTTGGACGTCATGTGTCTAATTTTCCTGGAATGTCCTCTTTTAACCTCCAAAATCTAGGATCTTTTTTCCTTTCAGGGAAATTTTCTTGCATTATATTTTTGACTTCATCTTTCGTTCCTTTTGTCTGGTGACCTCTTTCAGGCCATCCGCTGTCTTTACGCCGCATCTTCGTCCTCTGAGAGCCTTCCCGTGTGGCCTCGCCTCCTCGTTCTCGTGCGTTCCCTGCCTTTCCTCGGAGCGAGATGGGGTTTTCAGAGTTGTTTGTCACGTTCCAGTTTATTGCTGTAAAGATGTTCTTTGGCCCGTAACCTCTTTCATTATAGACACGATCGTCCTTTTCATCTTTTTGTAGTCAGTGACGTAATCCTGAATGTTAAAAGAAAACTGTCCCAGTTAGACCAGTCGGAAACTGCAGTGACACGGTGGGAACTTTAGGGATCACGTCTGAGACCCAGCGCGAGGCTGACGGAGCGGGGACAGTGTCCACGGCCCCGCTGGCCCCTGCGCCGCGTGCTCCGCGGCAGGGACGGGACGCCCAGGCGCGAGGCCACTCGGCTAGCGAGCCGTCAGGACGTGGCCTTGTCTGTGTGCAGCCCAGGGTCGGGGTGCTCCAGGGGTGCCCAGCGCACGGCCGGGGCTCCGAGAGAAGTCAGGGGAGCGCAAGGCTGAGGGGCGAGGGGCCGGGCAGGGCGCTCGGGGCCAGGCGGGAACTGGGCTGGGATGGCGTCGGGACTTCACTGTGCTTGCGAATAAATTTCCAGTGATCCGTGACACCTGGGAAGGAGGGAGCCCTGAGGTTTCTTCCCCTTTGGGAAGCGTGCTGGGTTATGTAATGGATGTTTGACGTTTAACACGACGGCAATCTTGAAGGGATCCTGTGTGCGTTGAATGGAAACCATTGAAATAGCATCTGCCGGAGGATCCCAGAATGTTGTTCCTTCGTTTGGAAGGGCAAGAGGTGCTAATCAAATCAGTTTACACGAATGCATTTACTTTATCCACCAATTTACCGTGTGCCGATGGGGGCTCTGAGGAGAAAATCCATCCAAATGAATACCTGATGAGCAGCTCCGTGTGCCAGGCTGCTGAGGGTGCTCTGGGCATTTCTGAAATTTCCTTTGAAATCCCAAGGACATAATTTAGTTTAGAAATGCATTATTAATGTTCCAATTAATGTAAACTTCTCTGTTGTATTTGTGATGCCTTAAACCAAGAAAATCTTATAAAATACAACATAAATTACAGTGGGGAAAAAAACTTTGGAACATTTTCCACTCTAGAAATACAAGCGCCCTTTATGATCTTCCCAGCATTCTGTTGGTTTTCCTTGCTTGGCTTTGCTACTGAAAGTCGACGCACGTCTCCCGAATCTAAGCTGAGTTCTAGACCACGATTCCCGCTGCAGACGGGGATGTTGTTCCTCGATCATCGTAACTGGAAGCCGGAGATTAATGGAGCACTTTTAAAGATTGCTCACGACGATGCCAAATATTTGCACAATTCCCCGAAATGTGCAAATTGTGTACTACTTAGCATTAATAGGTGCAAAGTGAATAACTCCTTATATACCGCATGTGGTTGAGGGTATGTTTAGTGTATGTAAAATGCAGAACTGAGAATTTCGCTGCAGGTAATGAGTTCTCGGGATGGGACTCCTGAGCATTTTATCCTTTTGCATTAAATAACTAAGAAATCTGAACAAAATCAGGGCTTCCTTTGAAACTCTTTGAGAACACCGGTCATATGGAAGCCCATCTGTTTCGGAGCGAATGCTCTGGGGGCTTTTGAAAGGAGAGAATGTCTTGCAAACTACTGCTTCCTGCACTTCCCATTCATCTGTGATTTTCGAGGTTTCTTGCCTTTCGTTTCCAGGAACTGCGTTTCCCTACCAAACCACCATGGCCCTGCGTGCTCGCCGGCACAAATCACCGTGGTGAGCGGCGTGCTTCACCTCTCACCGCCGAGGGAGCGGCAGGCGGACTCGAAGGGCCACAATCCTGCTCCCGGACTCCATCTGTGTCCTCAACAGCTTCCCCTCCCCCCACCCTCATTCCAGACGTCAGCCCCTTTGAGACTTCCCGCTTTTTCCAACCGGACGTGACTCATCAGCCTCTGACTTCCCTAAACATTTTGTTTCTTCTCCCCGGGGCCATCGCACTCTGCCTGGGCCGTGTGTCCGCCGTCTCGTGTCTCCACACCTGCCAACCGCCTCTCAGCAAGAGGAAAACTCACCGAGGCAGGAAAACACGACCCTAGGGGTAGGGTTGGGGTTAGGGTTAGGGCTAGGGTTAGGGCTAGGGTTGGGGTTAGGGTTAGGGTTAGGGTTGGGGTTAGGGTTAGGGTTAGGGCTAGGGTTGGGGTTGGGGCTATTTCATCCACTGAAATATTTTGGTCATTGTACAGACAGTGCTCATTAACATTTGTGAAATTCATCCAAAAATGTTAGTTTGTGTCCTGCCATATTCCTGAAATTCTTTCTTCCTGTATTAATTTATTTGGAACTTAAAGACTTTTTAGACTTTAAAAGCAAAACGAAAGCCTCCTGTCGGAATGTGTGAACTCCGAGCAAGGGGCCCTTGTGGGTGTGCTCAGCTGTGTGCAAGAGGTGGTAACTAATGGGCCTAGGGATGGGCCCCCGAGGGATGCCCTGAATGGGAGCCCCCCCCAGGGGAATGAGGACGGAGGTTCCAGAGCTTCCAACTTTGCTATACCCACATCACCCCATTGGTGGTCCTCAGGGTGGATCGGCCCTGCCTGGGGCTGTATTCTTCACATAATTATTTTCATTTTATAAGTAAGGTAACCATCAATGGATGCCATGTTTCCCCGAAAATAATACCTACCCATAAAATAAACCCTAGCAGGATTTCTAAGCATTTGCGCAATATCAGCCCTACCCCGAAAATAAGGCCTAGTGATGGGCGTGGCTACGCAGTGCATCTGCACAACCCATGCTTTTTGTCGCAGAGCGGTAAAGATGAGCAGCCCTTCTCATCTGCCCCGTGAGAGCTCAATGGCTCAACATGAGAGATTGGGGCCAATGGTTCTAAAGGAAATAGAGTAGCAAGAAATTCAGGATGGAATTCGGGGTTTGGAGAGTTGTGATGATGTTCCAGAAAAAGACGACTTAACTCTATTTGAATAAATGTAGATTGTTGTCCCGTACTTAAAAAAAAAAACAACACATCCCCTGAAAATAAGCCTTAGGGTGTCTTCTTGAGAAAAAATAAATATAAGACCCTGTCTTATTTTCGGGGAACTCAGATGTTCTGACCGACAGTTTAGAATTCTTTCCTCCGGGAGTTAGAAGTGGGAACCTTTTGTTGTTTAACGTGGCACTGAGTTAGGCAGAACCAACACGTTTTTGACTTTCTTCTTGGCATCTTCCTGCGCACCAGGCGGCGGCACAGGTGAGACCACAGCCCTCTCCCAAGGTTCTAGCTGCCGGGCTCCGGATCGGGGCACACAGAGCTTGGCCCAAACACGGCGCTCTGGGCTGGCGGCCACCTCTCATGCCGCACCGTCATTTACGCGCTGTTTTAAACGACAGGTCAGGTAACAGGGCTGGTGGATGTTGTTGGTGGGCCTGATGGCTTTACCGGAGGTTTCTCTCTTCTTGGCTTTTTTGGCTATTGATTTTCCAAGCCTTATACAGATAAAGAACTTTAAAAAGAAAGCATAAAGCAACCCCTCCCCCCCCCGCAACCCTAAGTCTCAGGGGACCAGGTCTTCTCCCCGTGCCTGTGAATCTCGCGGCAACAAATACTCCCTGCAGTCAGTGCGCCCTCTGCTGGGCGCAGGGTGCCTTTTCGTTATATAGAGTGTGTCTCTGCGTAGGATTTGTTATAAAGGGATTTGACGGAGTCACAGGAACGCTGAATCGATGTGTTTCTCTGAGAAGTCACACTGAGTTCTCCCAAGGCTGGGCGTCGACTTTCTATGAGAAGAGTGCTGATCTAGAGGCTACTCCTGTGCCAGACGTGCTCCTCTTGTGTCGTGATTGTTTGTTGAATGAATAACAGTTGCATCACGCTGCCTGATAACATAGCTCAGAACTCAGCATGATGTGAGCCCGACAATTGCCGATCGGGTTCTGTTCGGAGGAGACCGCGTGCAGAGCACTCACTGGGCCCTGCGGGGACCTGCCTCATCCTTAAGCTCACGGAGGCTCCGCGACGTTGCCTGTCCCTGCCGCAGGCAGCTGGAATACGGATGTTGGACCGAAGCCGGGTTCTCTAGTTCTGGACTCCAGTGCCCTGCGCAGTGCCGTGAGGACATGGCCCCTGGGGCGTGTTTCAGGGCGTGTTCCGGTTGGTTACGGCCGCAGCAGGGACGCACCAGCCCCAGTGGCTTTAGCTCTTGTGTGCGTGTCGGTGGCCCCTGGCAGTGGTTGATCTCGCCCGGCCCAGCCGAACGTGGCTTCACAGTGGCTCCCGTCTCTGTCTGCTGCACGAATTTCTCACTCTTTGGAGATGGCGGCTGTCATGGCATGGCCTGTTCCCAGCGTGGCCACTGCTCGGGTCACGACCACCAGCACCTCTGCCACCTGTGAGGCCGTGGCTGAGACACGCTGTGGGGTGACGGGTGGGGGGGACACCAGCTTCAAGCTCGTTGTTCCGCACCTGGTGGGGAGGCTCCTTCTCCTGTCCTGGTCACGTGGCCCAAATGCCCCCTGTGGGCCCCTCGCCGTGGTTGCCTGTGATCGTGGCTGTGGGGCCCACTCCGTGGTCTCCCGCGATGGTAGCTGTGGGGCCCACGCCGTGGTCTCCCGTGATCGTGGCTGTGGGGTCCTCGCCGTGGTCGCCCGCGATCATGGCTCTGGCGAGGGGCCTGTGGAGCGGGGGGGTGGGGGGTGGTGGTGGCTGGGAGCCCCTGGTCGCGGGCACACCCCGCGCAATTCCCCGCAGGTGCCTCGCCCACCCGCGAGGCTCGTTGCCTTGCTGCGGCGTCCCCACCATGGCCGGAGCCTCGCTTGCTGTGTGCTCTCCGCGCCCACGCGGTGCCCGGCGCGGTCTCCACACCCACGGGAGCGTGCAGAGGAACTGGGACCGTGCCCAGAATACCCACGTGGCTATGGCTCTTCTGTTTCTACCATGTCACCTTGGGCAGGGCGGTTGCTGTTTCTGTTCTCAGCTTTTTCATGAGAAAAATGGAATAGCGATTCCCGTCTTGCAGGCCTGTAGTGCAGACTGAGGATATTCGCGTAAAGCTCTTAGTGCACGTTGTTACAGATCCGCTCCTGTCTTCAGAGTTAACACCGAAACCACAGGAACGTCGTATTCGTAGCAAAACCTCGAATTAAACGAGGATGGCACATCTGTTTTGTAGCGCGCAGGCCTTCTGGTTTTGAACTCCTGACCTTGAGTGATCCACCTGCCTCGGCCTCCCAGAGTG
>VBSM01003157.1:54582797-54593433 GCA_008086735.1 Cheirogaleus medius | reverse complement strand
CCACCCCCTCCCCACCGCATCCCGCGCCTCCTCCCCGGCTGTCCCCCACGGCGCTGAGTGCAACCACGTCACACATTCAGAACAGTCAGTATACGGCACGCAATAGGTGCTTAATAAGTGTGTCCTGAATACAGAAGGCCCATTTACCCTGGGTAAAGTCCTTCCTTGCCCTTGGCCCATTATGAGATAAAAATCAGAGGTCTGTTTAGGAAAACACGGCACATTCTGACCGTTGCCTGCTGCCCGGGCGTTTGCTGAGTTTTTCCCCAGGAGCCCGGCTGGCGACTCAGCTTCCACGCAGATCACATGTAGATTAGAGAAAAAAGTTAATTCTACTTTTACTTCATTAAAGCCAAATGATCATGGATTCTCAACTTAAACGGAGTGCGGATATGGGAGTGGCCTTTGTTACATGGATTTCTTCAAAGAAATTCCCCCAACATGGAGGCGTGGCCAGAGGCAATACATTTTGGCTGTTGCTAATCTGCTAAATTTGAGTGAATAGCTAGGAAACGTTTTAAAATCTGACATGTCAACCCAGGAAATCATACAACATATTTTCTGATGCTTGTACTTGTATCCATTGAAATCACCTGGCAAGTTTTAGTTGGGAATAGTATTTCTTTCATTTTAACGCCATAAAATAATATCCCTGCTAGGAAGTGGAATATCTTTCCTGCTCCTTATGCAGAGACGGATGTTAGCAGTCTTCTGAGCGATGGTGGAGGTGCCCGAGGGGACGTGTCCCCAGCCCTCGAACGCAGTCCTCCCGTGAGCGGGAGGCGTTACTGGCAGGAAACCAACTCATCTTTCTCTTTCCCTGGCCGTGGGAAGACACACAAAGCTCGCCCTTTTGTGGTGTGAACGGAAAATTATGCCTCCAACACAGACCTGCACCATTAGGAAGGCAGCTTGTATCCCGCACGTCATGCGGGAACACACGGCGGGAGCACGGTGCGCCTCCCAGCTGTTGCCAGGGAGGTCGGCGTGGAGCCGGCCACATCTGGGCTGGCATCTTTGAAGAGGCCTTAATCCCGGCGGAGGCGCGCTAAGCCGCTTTGCTTTTCTCTGCTGCTTCTCGGGCTTAGGTGTCCCCGAGGAAGGCCACGGGGACCCCCGTCAATGGGGAGGTGAAGGGACAGCCCCGGACGGTGACGCCAGGATGCACGGGGACAAACACAAAGGGCCCGACAAAAGCATCGCCCCTTGATCAGCCGGGCAGAAGATTCGCTTTGCCTCTCGGGACAGGTGCCGGTCGCACTCACGGCACAGCGGCGGGGACCCTGTCACACGGGTGCCTTGGCGCGAGATGTTCGTGGGAGTTCGAAGGTCAGAGAGCTGCTGTATGGAAGGCATCTTGCCGATCCCGGCCCTGCGGCGGGGCGGGCGGATTTCTCTGCTGTCTCTGCTGATGAAATGTGCGTATCACGGAAACAAGACACCGGGGAGAAGCAGGAAGGAGGTGGCTCGAAGAGCGTGGCTCAGTGGCACTGGGAGAGCTGGAGTGTCTGGCTGCCACGTCGCGTGGCTGCCCCCGCAGAAGGCTGCCGAGTCGCTTCCACCTGGCTGTGACGGCGGAGGCCGCAGTCGGGCAACCTGCAGCAGGCGACCTGGTGAGAGAGTTCCGGCGTTTTCCACGTGGGTGGCTGCTGTCACTTCACAGCACAGTCCCTCAGGCTGTGCGTCGTTACACGAGCTTCTGTGCTGGCAGCTGCCACTGCTCACTCCCGTGTCCCGGTGCTCAGGGTGGTCGGCAGGGAAGTGACCCCGGCTGCCCCGGCCCCACTCTCAGGGCCCTTCCCGAGCCACGGCTGCACCGGCAGGACAGCACACCCCAGCGCGTCCCCAAGCCCCTCCCTCCACGCACGGTGACACTCTGTCCAGGAAGCCCTCGACACCTCCACCTGCCTCACGGCGCCCCTCCAAGCCCTCTGCGGACACCGTCCTCACTCTCTGGCTGGAAGTGACTTTGTTCTACTTGGAGCCACACGCCACTTCCTCACAGGGCTAGTGTAGACTCACACTCTCCTACAGGCGCTCACGAAGCTCCTCTCTTAGACGCTAAGAGCTGCGGGGCGGGAGGAGGTGTTAGCAGCAACACCCGCCGAGGGCTATCGCTCACACGTGCGAGGAATCCCTGTCGCTCAACCGCAGGAAACCAACCCGTCAACACCGGGCAAAAGGCTGAGCGAGGACACGTCTCCATAGCAGACATGCCAGTGGCCGACGGTGCGTGACAACATCCTCAACGTCACTGTGCGTCGGGGACGTGCGAGGCTGGAGCACAGCTGCCAACCACAGAGAAGGAGGGGGAGGAACAGACGGGCCCCTTTCTCCTCCCGAGGCCCCCGAGGCCCAGCCTCATGCTGGGAGGTGCTAGGATGACACCGTCCCGCAGAGAAACAAGCCAACCACAAACGCCAGCCGCTTACGCCACTCGTAGTTTCCTAGTAGCAACATTGAGAAAGTAAATTTCATTTCTATGGGTGATGGACATACTTATAACTTTGACTCAAACCGTAAAAAAGCAATTCATGTCACCAAAATGTTTGTGCCCCATCGATATTCTGAAATTAAAGAAAGCAAAAAGCAGCAGGTAAAATAACATCTTTTATATAGTATGTCATATAACACATATAAAGTATTACATATATTTTATTTTACTCAGTATATCCAAAATATGGTTGTCGGACCATATAATCAATATAAAAGTTATGAATGAGATGTTTTGCAGCTTTTTGTACTAATTCTTTGATGCGCACTCAGCCCTAACAACACAGCTCAGTCAGGAGCAGCCACCGTCGGGCGGACCATTGCTTTGGAGATGAAATTACTGCAGATCCATTTTCTCTCTGGGATTGAGCTCGTTTTTCGTATGACGAAAGCAACCTTTTTACTTCCTATTCTTTTTGGTTCTGCCCCTTCTTGCTTCCCTCTTCCCACCTGTTCTTTCTCCTGCGACCATCCACCCGTGAGCAGGGTCTGGGGTGGAGCTGAGGAGCCGGCGTGAAGGAAAACCTCGGCGGAGGGTCTTCCCGTCTGGAGCACACTCACCTGGGAGGCACAAGAGCAACCGACGTGGATCGAGGAAACCACGCGAGCAGGTGAGGTGCGCTCTGGGCCGAGGAGTTAGAGGGAGAAAAAGAGGTGGAGAGCTCTCCTGGCCATCGGCAGGGAAGGGGGGGTTGGACTCTAACGTGAGGGCCGAGCGTTGGGGGGAGCAGAACCTATGCCTTGTTCAGGGGGCTCACGGCCCGCCGTCAGCCATCCGCATCAGAGGACTGAGATTTCACGCTGGAATCTGAGGCGCTGGCTCCAGGGTTAGGCAGCTTCTGTACCCGGACCTTTCAGCATGAATTCAAATTTATGCCCCATTGGGTTTCGGCGTCTCCCCGAGACTTCGGGGCACAATAATTATTCTGACCTCCCGCCTGTGGAAGGCTGGCTCTGCTCACTGGAGATGATGGATGGGACACGAGAATGAGTATTTTATATCAAAATCTTAGTGAATATTAGATAAGATCTGCTCACACGCATAGAAACCACCCTTAGAAATCAGTTGCTATTTTACCAGACAGTTGATCAACCTTAAAAGTTTATCTGAGACCCGGTGGATGAGGTGTCCTTCTGGTTACTAAGGACACAGAGATGTTGAAGGCAGTTTCGTCCCCAGCTGGCCGGACGAGGAGGAGACTACAGCCGGCAGCAGGCGCCTCCTCAGAGCCCGCGGCAAGGGGTGTGCAAGAGGGTCAGGCTCCGTGCTGCGGTGCTGGCGGTGGCTCACGCCTGTCATCCCAGCACTCTGGGAGGCCGAGGTGGGAGGATTGCTCAAGGTCAGGAGTTTGAAACCAGCCTGAGCAAGAGCGAGATCCTGTCTCCACTAAAAATAGAAAGAAATTAATTGGCCAACTAAAAATATATAGAAAAATTAGCCGGGCATGGTGGCGCATGCCTGTAGTCCCAGCTACTCGGGAGGCTGAGGCAGGAGGATCGCTGAAGCCCAGGAGTTTGAGGTTGCTGCGAGCTAGGCTGACGCCATGGCACTCTAGCCCGGGCAACAGAGTAAGACTCTGTCTCAAAAAAAAAGCCGTATTACGGAGATAATCTGCCGGGTGTGTAGCATGAGGAGATTAGAGAAAGGAAGATTAGTTCAGTCTTTGTATTAACTGAAAATTATGTATTTGCAGTGAAGCCTAGACAGAAATTCGGTCTATTTAAGCCAAAGAGGCCACCGTCACCCAGTATCTGAACAGCAAAGGGAAACCGCTTATGAATATTTTACCCGGGGTGCATAGAAGTGATCTATATGAAACATAAAATAATGTCACCTCTTCCGGGATTTAAATTTAGTTTTCCTGGTTCCTAGTTCTGTGCTATAGTTTTTTGAAATTATTTTTTAATTCACTAGGCCAGTGGCTTAATTTGAATCTATAAAAGGTAGCATTAAAAAAAGACGTGACTCACTGTCATGTTGTGCCTCCCACTAGCTCTGGGGACTCGACCACTGCATGGTCGGCCACGGCCCTCCCACGTGGTCAAGGCCCGACCCATACGTGCCGGGCGTCGGCAGGTCTCCGAGACTGGTCTCCACTTACCCATCAGGCGTCCTCACAGCTTGGAGCCATTTCTCCTGCCCTGCTGACATCATGGCCCTGCACTACACGTTTGCCGTCTCCACCACTCCCTTCAGCCCTCACGGATGTGTTTCTCTACCCGCACTTTGGTCCTGCTGTTCCGTGTCCGTCCTGAGCCTGGCCTGCGGCCCTTACCATCTGCGAATTGCGTTTCAAAGGGGCCGAGCCTGTGGTTGCTGGCGCCGTCTTATGAGACAAAATCCGCAGCCAGCTCTGGGGTTGGCAGCAACAGTCTCCTCTGAGGACCAGCAGGCCTCAGGGAGAGCAGGTCCCACCTCGAGCTAGAGGGAAACAGAATGCAAACCATTTGCAAACCCTACTGCAAAATACAAAACACCAAAGGAAGACCTCAGTGGAGAGGACGTCGACCGAGGGCTGGACGCACCAGCCCCCCATCCTGGCTGGCGTCTGCAGCAAGGCTCTGAGGAGCCTCACGCAGGTGTCTCCAAGTGGACCAGGGAGAACCCGCCCGTTTATCGTTAAAGCACCCCTTCTTCAAGCAGGAACACAGAAAGAGAAATGGGGCCTCTGGTGGAATTCTGTGGCCACACGCGTGGGGAAGGTGCACACGCGTGCAGAGGAGTGGAAGAAACGTGGGTCTGTCTGTCTGGCTCCGCCACTTGCTAAGTGTGTGGCTCTGGGGGTCTCCTCACCTCCCGGGAACCGCTTTCCTCTCCAGGTGACTGGTGACGGTGATGTCCCCTACTTCACGCGGTGGCCGTACAGGTACAACGTGAGTTAACGCGGGAGTGATTAAAGTCATGCCTGACACTTGGTCAATGAGCTTAGACGTGCACTGTTGGCATGACTTACATGATTGTTGATGCCGCTTTTATTACTATATGTTAGTAAGGACCTCGCTGCAAGAAACAACAGAAAATTTTAGAGAGTATTGTCGTTGCATTCTCAGTACTTAGGATTCTAAATTCAGAGATGAAAGGTGGCATAAGGAGAAAACAGATTAAGATGAGAATGATGATATCTTAGAGGGAGCTTTCAAAGAGGGAGTGTGGGATACATTAAAATGTTAAGAAAACAAAACTATAATTGTAAAATTTGAAATAGTCTTAAAAGTAATAAAAAATAGGTTTAACTCTACAGAAAAATAAGTTTGAAATGAGTAGGACCATCTTGGGAGTTTCTTCCAGAATGAATAAAATGCATACAAATTAAATAAATACTTATTATTGCTTATTGAAAAGGTAACAATTAAAGACATAATTTAATTTTAGTTTTCTGAGTTCAACACTGGCCTGTAGATTGAAGCAGGTCCTCGTACACAACAAGGAAGAGCAATGGCCAGATCTAGCCACACGGAAAATTCTGATGGCAAAGGTAGAATCCAGGCAGGAAAAAAGCAGAATAGCCACAAACGAAAAAAATATTAATAGCACACCTCTCTCAGACTTCCCCACGAATCTGGAAGAAAAATGGAGCAATCTCTACGAACCACTGAGAGAAAAGGGCTGTTCCCAAGGCAAACTGTTCTGAATGCATTCAGACACAGACGTCCTCGGAATGTGAGCGCAGCTGAAGTAGCCAGTCGCGCGCCTGTTTACAAACATCGCTCTGCAGCTGAATAAAGTATGCACGATTTGCAGCAGAACGGGACTGGTACTGAGGATAAAAGCTAGCTAGACAAAGAAAAATTAGATCCAAAGAACAGTCGAAAGTATTTTTCTAAACTAACACCAACAGCTAAAATAATTTTTGAAAAATAGGTTGTAAAACGAAACAAAAGTTAATAGTGCAGGTGGAGGATTCTGGGAGGACAGAGAGCAGGGTGCCGGGAGCCTGTCCCCACCAGACAGCACTTTGGTCGGTGAGACCCGTCTGGGTAGCTGTGTTGGGACTCTGGAGTCCACTGAGGCTTGCAACTTCCAGGGCAAGGCGTGGCCAGTGGAGTGTGGTTAATTTAGGTTAATTTCAGCTCATAGCAGAGTAGCAATGACCCCCCATCCCCAGTCCCATGGCAGGCAGCTGGCAGGAGCCAGGGTGGACAAGAGGGACCCCGTCCTTTACATACTGGGTCTCCGTGCTTGGATTTCTGACCGCTGCTTCTGACCATGGAGGTGCAGACACACAGAGGCAAAGGCCAATGTTGTTGCAACCCCTCCCCCTCTAGCTGAAGTAACTTCCAGGGGATTTAAAGAGCCAGCACCCCCCACTTCATTTTTCTCTTTTTCTCCTTTTGGGAGTCGGACATTAAGGACTAGAACACTGAAAAGCAGCCGCACATATGGAGAAAACTAGAACATGACTGTGCATGCCCAGGGAAAGATGCAGGCTCAGAGAAGGACTGAGAAGACTTAAGTTTATACTTCAGGCTGATCTTTGGCAGGGAAGCAGTCTAAAACAAACAAAGAAAAGCCCAAAAATAAAACAATAACGAAACCCAGCAAACTCTGGGGAAAGGGGAAGATCTGACTTTCAGAGTTACTATATCATTAGATTCAAATGTCTAGTTTTCAACAACAATAACAAACACAAAGATACGAAGAAACAGAAAAATATAATCTATTCAAAGGAAAAAATAATAAACCAACTGTTCAAGAGAAAGACCAGACAGTGGACCTACTAGATAAAGACTTTAAAGCAACTATCTTAAAGATGCTCAAAGAACTGAAGAAAGATGCAGATGAAGTCAAGAAAACAACATATAAATAAAATGGAATTATCAGTAGAGACAGAAAACCTAAGAAGAAACCATAAAGAAATTAATTCTGGGGTTGGAAAGTACAATAACTGAAATGAAAAGTTCACTAGAGGGATTCGAAAGCAGATCTGAGCAGGCAGAAGAAAGAGTCAGTGAAGAAGATCAGTTGAAGTGAAGATGGGACAATTGATATTAATGAGTTTGAAGCAAAGAAAGAAAAGCGAATAGAGTCTAAAGACCTGTGGGACATCATCATGTGAACCAACATAGGCACTGTGGGAGTCTAGAAAGAGAGGAGAGAAAGGAGAGAGGAGAGAGGGGCAGAGAGCTTATTTGAAGAAATAATTGCTGAAAATTTCCCACGTTTGATGAAAGACATGAATATAAACACCCAAGATGCTCAGTGAACCCTCATTAGGATGAATACAAAGAGACCCACTCTGAGACATGTTGTAATCAAACTAGAAATCTAGAGACAAAGACAGAATCTTGAAAGCAGCGGGAGAGAATCGACTCATCACATACAAGGGATCCTTAATAAGATCATCAGTGGATTTCTCACCAGAGACTTTGGAGGCCAGAAGACAAGGGGCTGATCTCTGGAAAGTGCTAAAAGAAAACAACAATGGGTTCTCAGGAGATGCTGGTTGGGGGATCTGCTTTAGAGGTAGACGAGGCAAAGCGTGTAAAGCCAGCACGTAATAGATGCTCAGTACACAGCTGCTGCCTTGGTCGCTGATAGTGTCACTGAGTTATGCTACACAAGGTGGGACTCTAATGAGAGCCGCTGAAATGCAAGCCCCACAGGGGCGTGGCGTGTGGCAGGTGCACAGGAAACAGCCACCAGGTTGGGAGCGTCGGGTGCGTGGCCCCAGCTGGGTTGCAGGGGGCTCTGCCCTGCAGAAGAGCGGCTAGACGGGGTGGGGGGGGTTCACGCCGGCCTCCTGGAGCCCTTGAATGCGCAAGGCCTGCAAAGACAGGACACGGTGCATGTGGATGACACAGCCCGCCACCCTCTGGCCTCCTTCTCAGTGTGTGGCTCCCTGTGGGGGACAAATTGGCTCTTGGAAAACTGCCCAAGGGACGAGTCTCCTGGGCAGTGTCCGTGTGTGGGTGGTTCCTTCCTTGTTGGCTCTGATGTGGAACCTCACAGCACGACTGAGCCTTATCTGCACAAGGATTTATTCAGTCACCTGCCTGACTCTGTTAGAAAATCCGCCACCGGGTTTCCGAGCAGCATCTCACCTGCACGGAGCTGCCGTCAGCATCCCCGAGCGCGGCCGGCGCAGTGGGCTTTTGCTAGGACCAGCAGAGACTCTGAAAACCTGTTTCCCTGTTTTCCAAAGATGGGGGGAGCTGCTTTTGCAAAGCTGTGAGTGAAAAGATGTATTTTAAAAATCATTGCATTCTCAGATTTTTGGCTACTGTTTTTTACAAGTTGTGATGTGAGAGCTGCTCCGTTTCTTTTCTTTGTTCTTTTTTTGTTGTTGTTTGTTGAAAAATAATTTTTTCTTGGCCTACAAACAAGAATTGTAAAACTTCAATTCTTCCCATGGCTTTTTTTTCAGAAGCAAAGCATTAGCAAAAGCAGGTACCTTGTTAGGAACAGATTATGCATAAAAGGAATGAACAAAGCTCCGAGATAAAAAGCCCTTCACATCATTGAGATGCTTAAGTTAGCCTCTGGGATAAGGGCCTCTTAGGTCATTTCAAACTGGGGCCCATTCTTGGGACCCTGGTGGGTTAAGAAATAAAACAACACCCGTTGTCCGGGCCCATTGTGGCTACACTTGCGCTAACTCGGGTTAATTGAGAGTTGTGCTCCGATGCATTTGGAAACTTTGTGCAGGGCATAATTTGAGTGTGTCGCTGTAGCTTTTTAATGTGCAAACTAGATAAAAGTTGCAGGTGGTAGCTCTGCTCTCCCAGATAATGAGAGAAGGAGAGAGAGCGAGCGAGCTGCCGCGCTCAAAAGGAAAAGAGTTCTTAGAAGCCCTGAAGTTCAACAGGTACAAAAGTCAACAGAAATTCCTCAAAATGTTTAACACAGAATTTTCGTTCCACCCAGCGATTGCACTCCTAGGTTTATACCCAGAGAAATGCAAACACACATCCGCAAACCACTTGTCATGAAAGTTCCCAGCAGCCACATTTGTATCAGTAACAGCCTGAAGTGGAAACGGCCTCCATGTCCATCCCGATGAAGGAGAAGCCGACTCCGGTGTTTTCCGCATTCCGAGCAGTGGGCTTGGCCATAGGAAGGGCTGAAAATATTACGTTGGGGAAACAAATCCCCAAGACCGCAGAAGACAAAAGACACACGTGGTGAGATTCCGTTATCTCACCTGCGCAGACTCACAAGTGTCTGGAGATAGGGTGCGGACTCAGCGCTGCCCAGGGAATTGGGCGGGGAATGAATGTTAAGGATAATGGGTACGAGGTTTCTTTTTAGGTGAGAAGAACATTATTAATAAAATCAGGATATGCCGATGGCTGCATAACTCTGAGAAATGAAAAGGCACTGCCTGCTGCACCTCAGGCTGAACTTATGGTGGGTGAATCATCTCAGTGCAGCTGCTGAGAACAAGCGCAGTCAGGAGCGCGCAGGTGAGGGGCACCCCTGTCTGTGTGGAAGAGCCTGGGGGGACCTCGTCTTGTTGAAAAACTGAGGAATAATTATCCCCCCCATGTTGAGAGCCTTCTTGATGGGCTTCTGGTGAAAAAGAGAGAGACCCCTTAACATTCCCAGAGAGACGGCCCCGCCCCGTCCGGCCCGGCCACCCTCAGCGGCGTAGACTGGGGCCCCTCCTCCCACCAGCCGGGCGGAGGCCCCGACTCGGAACTCTGGTGCTTGGGACAGACAAGCCGCAGCTTTTTGAGGGGGGAGAGCGGATTTAGGGAGGTCTGGTTTAGGTCATGCAGCGAGGCGTGCCTGCCGGTCCCGCTGGAAAGGGGCGCCCGGCGCAAAGCCGGGGAGAAATGCGTCCTGTCGCCGCGTCACCAGGAGGCCCTGGGGCGCCCCTCCTCCTCCCGCCCCGGGGGGCAGGAGGGACGCTGGGATGCTGGACACCACGATGGCTCAGGACACGAGTGCCGCGTGAACAGGGCATACCTGGGGCTCGGCTTTCGTCGTCCTCGAGAGCAGCCAGAGGGAGGCTCTGGGGGCAGCTCTGCAGCCGACAGCCAGACGCGCGTCTGCCGCCGTCGGCTCGCACGGGCCTCGGACCTGGCTCAGGGGCGGCAGGGACCGCCGTGCTGCTGCAGTGATGCTGTCCACAGGGTCCTGAAGGGACACCCTGCACCCCAAGGCCGTGGCCGTCTCCGGGGTGGGGCTGGGGTGGGGGAG
>VBSM01003157.1:54551653-54573955 GCA_008086735.1 Cheirogaleus medius | reverse complement strand
CACCCACCCACCCATCCACCCACCCATCCACCCACCCATCCATCCGTGTGACTGTCAGACTGAAGCAATGGGATCGAATACTGGTTTCCAAAAACGAAGCCAATTATGGGATTACAGAACACCTGAAAATCCTGGTGTTAGGAGGTTAGCTGAAAAACACTTACCTTGGGTGTCTTAGCGAATTTAAGGACTATAATAAAATAAAGAGAAGGGGGAAACATTCTTTTGAGCTTACTTAAAATCTCTTTCTACACGGTGTAAGGAGTTGGGTGTGAACCGCAGCACTCTGTGCGCATGCGTGCGCGTGTGTGTTGATGATTATGAGGACAGTCAAGACATGTCACTGGCCTTTTTGTGTTGCTGTGGCCCGAGTTCGTGAGCCCTGGGCCCGCGCTGCCACAGGACACACGGTGTCAGGTTCCCGCGGGCCTCTGGTCACCATAGCTCCATCGGCCATCGGCTTGCCTTGCGTGCGTGTGTGTGTGTGTGTGTGTGTGTGTTTCTGCTAAAAGACCCTATTTAACACCTATTGTTGATGCACCAACATTGAACTCAGGCCCAAGAGCACCTCACTCCGCCCGCATGGAGCCCCCTATGCCCGGGACCTGTGGGGGCACCAGGCCTGGGCACGGTCACCAACATGGGCCATGGGAACGTGGCTCTGAGCAGACCACAGAGAGGACGCGTGTTTACATTCACACTTTGAACGGCGAACCGAGAAGGCAGAGCATCTCATTTACGCGTAGCGGCGAGGCAGTGCGTCAGGAAGCTCGATGTTTTTGCTGCTCTGGGCATGTCCGAAATGGTGGGGTAAATGCCACACGTGTTGATTTTGGGGGTACAAGTAAAGTTTAGTGAGTGGGCGAGTTTGCAGATACGGAATCCACCGATATTGAGGCTTGACCGTATTTGATTAGGTTTGGGAAGGTCCTGGAGAGAAGGGGAGGGCAAATTCTCCTGTTCTGCAGGGAAAGACTCACGTGCACATCTCGGCAAAGCCTGCACGGGTACCAGGCACACAGCATCGCGAGAGGCGCCTGCTGTCCAGAACGAGTCTTTGTCGGAGCGTTGGCCACACTGAGATTTCACTTCCCTACGTGTGGTCCCCTCCCCGTCCGCTGCAGAGCCGCGCCCGCCTCTTAGCCCGCCGATGTGGGCGGGGGGGAGGCCCTAGGGAAGGAGAAAGACTCGATTCTGATCCACCGAGTCCCCCGGACATCGCTGATGCCCTTTCTCACTGTGTGGACTCAGTTAAACAGCTGAGCCTGTGCAGGTCCTTCCTCAATCCTGCACTTCCTCAAGTTCGACATGTGGTAGGGCTGCCGACCGGTGGCGTGCGGCTTGGGAACTGGAAGGAGAAACTCGTGCCTGTGATCGTCTGCGGGTTCCGTCGCCCTCCCGCGTGGTTTGCATGCAGGTCGGAGAGGCAGGTGTAAAGACAGCAACCTCCTTCAGCTGACTTACGTCCCTGCCACGGACACGATGGATTTTCCTGTTAGTTTGTTATTATTTTTTATTATTGGCATTAGCATTAATCTCTGAGAAAATGAATATAAAACAGGAAAAATGTCCTGGCCTCATTGGCAGTGCATTATTTTTGAGAATACAGCTCAGTGGCATTGAATAGAACCATTTCCATTTTACCCACATTCAATCAAGGGTTTGTCTTTTGTATCCCTGGGCAATTGCATAACTCTAATATTGACCTTCGCTGAAGTCCTTTGTTTTGTACCCTAACAGCCCGAAGCATTAAAAATGCGTGTTTACTTAATTTGTCCTGGCATGCAGTGTAATTACAAGCAGTTTGTTTTCTCTGTTGTAAAATATGGTCTGGAGAAGGAATAAAGTAATGTGGAAAATTAACATTGTGATGTACTGTATAGTGGAATAACACTAAAACACTTAGCAGCGCAAGTACTGGAGGTGCTATTTGTGTTGTGTGCAAGAGCAATAAAGAATTAAATGCCTCTTTCTAAACTATATTTGCCTGATTTTCAACTGCAGTAAAATTAATCCGGTCTGCCTCAAAGAATAAACAACACAACAACAACAAAATCAAAGACCCCACAGAGTTGACTGGTGCTCTCGAGGCTTTGAAGTAATATTTCTGCGTTTACACGACCCCACATGTTGTCCTAATGGGATTAATTGCAGGACCGCGATCCCTGGCTGGGTCCCAGCCGCTCTGGGCCTGCCGAGGGGCTTGCGCCGCCGCCGGTGAGCCGGGGGCTCCGACAGGTGTGCCGGGGGCTTCGGGACCCTCGGGTGCCCAGAGGAAGGGGGCGTCGGGGCGGAGCCTGGCCTCTTCCGGCCTCAGTGTGACTTTCGTCCCCCCCCCCCCCCCGTTGGCTAAAAAGGTCTTGCCGCCTCGGCTGGGTTGTTTTCTGCTTCTCTGTCTGGTTCTTGCTGCAAAACACTCTGATGCTGCGTGTGAAGGACATTGCGTAAATAATACATCGCGCCGTATCGTCTACCAGACTTCCAGTGATCACAGCAAGAAACACAATAAGCCTCTTCAAGCAAAGGTAAGGAATCCGCCCAGGGCCCTTCGGGGCACGCCGGGACACGGGCCGAGCTGTGCGTGTGAGGGTCTGCACACGTGTGAAGTGGCGCTTCCGTGTTAGAGCAGCCCCTTCCGCCACACGCCTCCTCCCGAGCTCTGTTCGTTAGTTCTGAACAGCGTGAGGGGCCGGAGCACCTTGGGACACCAAGGACGCCACCCTGTCACTTCTCACTCGCCGTCTGGTCTGTGGGTGACTTCTCTAAAAGTGGCCCTGTTCGGCGCCACGTGGCTTCAGACACGGCCCTTGGGGGACATCGGGCCCTCCTGCCTGTGCTTTGCTGGACGTCCACGGGGCTCCGAGGACCCCACCCGGCCTTCTGCGCGGGAGGCGGGTGTCTCGGGGCTCCAGGGGACCCCATGCCCTCTGGGAGCCAACCCTCTGTCCCCAGGGGGGGCACTTCCCCCCCACCGTCTGGCTCACCTGCCTGGCCCAGGAGGCGCTGGGTCCGCCGCGGGGTGTGAGCGGCTTTCTAACGACAGCGAGGAAGAGAAGAGTCCCCTGGGCCTGTCGGCGGCAGGAGAATCGTTAGAAGGGGTTGGGCTCAGCAAGTATCTTCAGAATAATTCCTCCGGTAATTTATGACCTTCTGGGAGTGTGATCAATGGCGTTAGAGAAACGCACCGTCCGGGCGGCCCATCCTGGTGGGAGAGTCTTCA
Source organism: Cheirogaleus medius (assembly GCA_008086735.1). Lineage (NCBI taxonomy): Eukaryota > Metazoa > Chordata > Mammalia > Primates > Cheirogaleidae > Cheirogaleus > Cheirogaleus medius. The sequence continues at coordinate 54,570,735 of VBSM01003157.1, read as the reverse complement.
TGTCTCTGTCCCCGTGTGCTCTGTCTGCTGCTGTGGCGGCCTTGGTCCCGCTCCTGTGGTCCAGGACACAGCTGCCTCTGCCTCGGTGTCCCGTCCCCTCCTCTGCTGTCTGCTGTCTGCCTTGGTGTCCCGTCCCCTCCAGGGACTGGGGCAGGTGCAGGGTGCCGGGGCGACCGTGAGCCGTCCCAGGCCCCAGATGGCGAGCACCTCGGCGTTGGGTCGCAGTGCAGAGCCCGCCCCGGTCTCGCTGCACATTCCCGCCAAGCGGGCAGGCAGGGGCGCGGCGGCCTTGCTGCTGCTTCCTGTCCCACCGTCCCTTGCGGAGCACGTTGATTTCCTTCTAACCGGCTCCTTCTGCCGGTGCCGCCTGTGCTGAGTGTGGGGTCGCAGAGGACGAGTCTCGGCGTGTCCTGCGTGGTCCCCTGCCGTGACGGTGCCGACTCCGGGAGACGGACACTCGCGGTGACGCAAGGGACGGGGACGGCAGGGAAAGCGCGGACGTGGTCCCTGGCCTGGGCCAGGTGGCGCCAGGGGCGAAGTGGGCTCCGGGTCAGGGAACCCCAAGTGGTGGGTGGTCCCCTCTCTGCCGTGCTGCTGCTGAGGACGGGTGCTGGGCCCCGGCGGCCGCTGCCTGCGTGCTCCCATGTCCCTGCCCGCCATCGAGCACACGCATGTGCCGCGCAGTGGCTGGAGACAGCATGTCCCTCATGACGACCTGGGGGCGATGCTGGGGCTGAGAGCCTGGGGCCGAGGGTGTGTTGGCGCCAGGCAGGGAGCCTCCCTCTGTCCCCACCACCCCCGGGCCCGAGGCCACCACACCTGGGGTCCCGGGTGTGAGGGAGGCACCTGCCCCCTTCCCCCAGTCTCTAGCAAGGTCCCGGGGAGAGCCAGGGACCTGGCCGGGGGTCTCTGTCCGGGCCTTGGCAGAAAGCCAGGGCATTGTCTGGGTGATGTCTGCTTTGTCTTGCGCTCCATCCACAGACCCCAGCCGGGGGTGGCATGGCTGCGTGGGGCGGGCGGTTTCTGCAGAGCTGAGTGTGCCGCTGCAGACCGGGGATGGCCTGAGGGGCATCCTGGTGGGAGCGCCACCCCCCACTCCCACGCGCTGAGGCCCCCCCAGACCCGACCTGGCCCCTCTGCGCTCGGCTGCTCCTTGCCTGGGGAGGTCCCCCGTCGGTGGGGCAGGTCCCAGTGGCCCCTGCAGCCTGGTGAACTCGCCCGTCTGTCTGTTCTCCTGCTGCAGCCTGGGCTGCTCCTCTCCACTCGCCCTTCTTGCCTGGCCCTGGGTCCCAGGTCGTTTTGAATTTCTCTCCAGGGTGGGGGTCTCACCTGGGGGCCCCGGCCCCTCTCGTGACCTCCTTGGAGCAGGGTCACCAGGAGGGGCCAGGGCCCCCACCAGAGCTTCCTGGAGAGAAGGAGGAGCGTCCCCCGGGGCTGGGGGCGGGCAGCACCTGCGTGCCCCAGGCCCGAGTGACGCGGTGGCCTGAGCGCCGGGGTTGAGTCCTGACCAGGCTGCGGGTCCCTGTGCAGATGGGTGGAGGGGCCCAGAGTCGGATGTGCCGGCCAGTCAGCGGAGGGGACAGCGGTGGGTCTCGGTAACAAGGTGGACTCCTGCCGTCCACGGTTTCGGAGATACAGCGCCGTGGTCAGCTGGGCTGGGCCGTGCCGCGTGATGAGCGTGTCCTGACCTCGCGGCCCAGCACCCACAGGTCTTTCTTTCCTTGCCAGGTCGCTGTTCGTCTGCTGGGCCTTGAGGGGTGACTCGGTGGCCCCGGCTGACCGAGGCTGGTCCCCTGGAACACGCGGCCTCCTTAGCACCGCGGCGGCCTCGCGCCTGCGAGCAAATGGTTCCTCCTGGCGGCGACACACACCACGCCCTTCACAACCTGTGTCGGGGGGGTGTTGAGCCCGCTGCCCCCACAGACGCAAGGGGCCGGAGGCAGGGTCTCCCTGAGCTCTGGATGTGCGCGGATCCGGCTGGGACTCCCGCCTGGGAGAAAGTGGCCGTCGCTGAGATGCTCTCGAGAGCGCGAGAGTGTGAGCGTGCATGGCAGGAAGACACCGGGCCCGTGTTGCCGTGAGGAGCTGAGGACGGTGAGTTCAAGGGTCCCTGGGGCTGAGGCACGGCCCGGAGGGTGGCGGTGGTGAGGCAGCCGGCCCAGGGGCCCTGCCGCGTGCTGGGGAAGATGACAAAGGCAGTGGGGACTGGGGTGTGGGCGGCCAGGGTGGATGCAGGGGCAGAAACCGGCAGGACCTAGGGTGGGGTGGCGGGTGGGTCCCAGCAGGGTTCTCGGCTGGCCGGGCGCTGTTCGCTGAGGTGCGCATGGTGGCAGAGCTCTGGTTTGGTAGGAAGATGCCAGTTTGGTTTGGGGTTGCATCCCAGGGGTGAGGACAGACTTCAGCCATTAGCAGCTCCACTGAAGCACACGGGCCCTGAGTGACCCGGCAGGTGGCTCGTGGCGTAGGGGCTGGCCCGGCTCTGCACGGGCCCCACACCGGGCACTGGCCCCGCCCCAGGGGGCTGCAGTCCTCCCTGCGGTGAGCTTTGGGCCACAGTGCCAGCCTCGAGCACCGAGTCACCGGGGCCTGCCACGCAGCAGGTGCTCAGGAAATGCAACCTGGCGCCTCAGGAACGCCCGCTTGGGCTCTCGGTGGCCCGGGAATGCCGGCTGCATCCGTGACACTTCTGTGGCTAACAGCACCTCACAGCTTGTTCCCGTCATTTTAAGAAGCATTGATATTTCCCGTACTGTAATTTACCCCACATTAACTTAAACATTATGGGGCCTGTTTTTTGGACACGCATGTGTAGCTCTCATTAGTGCTAATTGGAGATGCGTGTGGGCATGGAGAACAGAAAGTCCTCCGTCTCCCCGCCGCACGGCCCAGCCCGCGAGCGGCGGGTTTGCCAGCCTCTCCTTTAAAGAGGCCCCAGCTCTGTGTTTGAAAGGGACCCGGGGCATGTTTCAATATTGAAACTATACCAAGAAGTATGGCAAAAAAATATGTACTGACTCAGTATGGAATTAAAGAATTAGTATAGCTACAACTTCTGTGCTTTGCTCATTTATAATTAGGAAAATATTTTGGAGAGAATAAAAATATTTTCTGAAAATTTTCAACAAATCTTCACATGACTAAAACACTGCAAAAATAAAATCCCAGTGTACAATGCAAAAGTGGTTTTTTTTTTTTTAGCTTTCCATATAATTTACGATTGTGCATCTATCACATAATAAATGACAGGCAGCATTCATAAAAGAACCCAGAGGCCTAACGTGGCCCAGCCGGGAATTGGCAGCCTATAAAATATTGAGAGAGGCTTTCGGTTTAGTAGCAATATGAAAATACATGTAATCGAAGTAGGCACCATTAATTAAGTTTCATATTCTATTCATATAAATATTTCAGGATTCTCTCCTTTGCCGTAATATGACATTAGATGCCTGAAGAGTAACAGCATCCCTTTAAAATCTTCCATAAACCCATGCAGCAGCCTCCGTGCAAGTGCATTTTCTTTTAGTGGATGGACTCACAGCCATTTTACTTTCAAAATATTTCTCCTTTTGTTTTAACTCACATAGGAAATGTTTCCTCTCCTTCTAGCTGGGGCCCAGTGGAGACGCACCTGCAATATTCTTAATAAGAGCCCACTGACGAGCGAGTCCACCTGCCGCGGTGGCTTTGGGAGGGACGGCGGAACAGGGGCATGATTTTTGCAACCTTTCTTCTGGGCGGAATCTGAATCCTTTTGGAAATGATATCTTGAGCATGGATCTCAGCGTCGCTGTGCCCCGTGTTAGAAGCATGACTCACTTCCAGGCAAGCATGTAGCAAACACAGTAACTGCACAGGCGTGTCGGCGGCACCGTTGACAATGCCTGTGCGAGGAAGGCCACCCCGAGGTCTTCCGTGTCCGGGGGCGGGGCCGGCTCGCCTGCGTCGGTCTGTGGTCAGCTGCCCGGGAGCTGTGAGGACTTCCGAGACGGCATATTTCTGTCCTGCCTTCATACCCACCTCCCTGTAGGAGCTCGCGAGTCTCGCTTCTTCAGCCGGAGGCGTTTTCTCACCTCCAGCCCAGCTGAGGAAGGGACCATGGTTTGGCCCTTCCGACTGGTACAAAGAGGCATCGCTCAATCCCCGAGTGCTTCTGCATGTGAGCAGTGACGTGCTCACACGGCTGTGAGCCACGTTGTCTCTCCCGTTCTTTGAGGTGGCAGGACTTCTCGTGCGTGGGTCCTGCTGAACACGGGATGAACCGGGAAAACGCGGGGGGCGGATGTTCGTGATGTTCCCCGGTGGTCACACGTGCCAGTGTGGGCTCCTGCTCACCAGTGCGCAAGCCCACCCTGCAGGCCTGGTGCGCCACGCTTTCTGCTTGTGGTGTCAGAAGACACTCTGCTGTTTGGACAAAGACCAGAGGCCCAAAGCGCCAGCTGCAGTTTTGGTGGGAATTGGATGGTCGTCGTCTCAGGTGGATTGAGACTACTCGGGTTCCCGTGAACAGGCTCTGTCTCTCTGTCTCTTCAGGTCAGAGTATTGACTACTTTTCTCCCGCGATAAAGTATCGTGATGGTCTTTCCTTGGATCCCACTGAAGAAACTATAAGGACATCAGCAAACCTACGGCATCGAGGTTTTGGCTAGTTTTTAAAAAAAATTTTGGAATGATTTTAAACGTATAGAAAAGTTGCAAAAATTTGTACAGAGATTTCCCGTGTGCCCTTCAGCCTGCTTACACCGATGTCAGCATCTCGCAGACCACGGTTCAATCGCAAAACTGAGAAATTAGCATTGGCACGGTGCTATCGACAAACAGGCAAGTTTCCTTCTCTTTCTTCAGTTTCCCAACAGTGTCCTTTTGCTGTGTCAGGACCCAGCCCGGGTCTCAGGCTGCATCTGCTCATCTCAGCTGCTTGGCCTCCCGGTCTGCACATTCCCCGGTGTTTCTTTGTCTCTCGGGACCTTGGCGTTCTAGAAGAGCATTGGCCAGTTACTTTGTAAAATGTTCCTCAGTTTGTGCTTCTCTGATTTGATTGAAGTTGTGCTTTTTTTGGCAAGAATGCCAGAGAAGTGACGGTGTCGTATCAGAAGGTCCGTGGGGCTGCTACGTCTCGTGACTGGTGATGCTGACCTTGGTCGCCCAGTTAAGGTGACTCCACAGTAAAGTTACTATCTTTCCCTCTGTAATTAGTAAATATCCCAGGGAAAGGGCAATACTTTGAAATTATACAAATATTCTGTTTCTCCTCAAACTTTTGCTCACCGATTTTAGCATTTCGGGGTGGATTGCCTGCAGTGGTTATCAGTGTGGTGTTTGTTCTGACAGCAATTTCTATCCCTTCATTTCTTCTACATTTACTAACTGGAATTCTTTCTGCAAGGAAGCTCTGTCCCTTCCTCCCACTGTTTTATTTAATTCCATGTTACAAGTTATGAACATGTAAGCTGGTCTTAGCATGTATTAACATGATTCCATGGATAAAGGTTGGCTGAAAATGTTCATTGAAATTAAATCTTCATATTGGGGTTCATTCAGGAGATATTCATGTGTCCGGTGTTATTTTATTTTCTATTTGAATGCATGACTTTTTGCTCACGTGTGTCTTTGCACTTGTGGCATGTGGTAAAGTTGTGATGGTCCAGTGTCCACATCGGTGGACTATTTTCAGGCTTAAGCGGCACTTAAGACGATATATTGTGATTCAAAACCAGGTAGTAGTCTACATTCCTTGAAATAATCACGCAGAGTAGTATAAATTCATGTATTTGTTAATAAATAGAGACAGTGATAAGAATGCAGAGAAAGCAAAAAAATTATCAATGGAAGCTGCTAATTCAGAAATGACGGAGAAAAGTAAAAACTCTTGGAAAAAACATCTTTACAGGCAGTGTATGTCCTCACTCTTCAGTCTTTCTAAGGAAATAACACACGGATATTAAAGAATATTTTTGCAGAATGGGGGCTTGGGGTGTGTGTCTCATGCATGTAAATGTTTTACTGCAGCTGGCGCTAGCCAAGAAGCCAAGATATTTCTTCCTAAGCTTTAAATCAGTTGTTTTATAGAGCACAGAGAATTTTTTATTATAACATAATTCTGTACATAAAATACCACATTAAAAGAAGAAGATAAAGTTTTGTACTTTCATTCTCCATTAATTTGACCGAAAACAATTTGCGAAGAAATCTAGCCAATCGGAACTCATTGCTGTGAAGCCGGCAGGACTCCAAGTCGGGGGACAGTAGGGTTGGTGACTGGACCCCAGAGCCATCGTGGGATGTTTTCGTAACTGCATGGAAAAGGTCTTTTTTTTTTTTTGAGACAGAGTCTCCCTCTGTTGCCCGGGCTAGAGCGCTGTGGTGTCAGCCTAGCTCACAGCAACCTCACGCTCCTGGGCTCAAGCGATCCTCCTGCCTCAGCCTCCCGAGTAGCTGGGACTACAGGCATGTGCCACCATGCCCGACTAATTTTTCTATATATTTTTAGTTGGCCAATTAATTTCTTTCTATTTTTAGTAGAGAGAGGGTCTCGCTCTTGCTCATGCTGGTTTCGAACTCCTGACCTTGAGGGATCCTCCCGCCTCGGCCTCCCAGAGTGCTAGGATTACAGGCGTGAGCCACCGCGCCCGGCCAAAAGGTCATTTTAACTGTGGGAAAAGCAGACGAGAGCCGATGGGTATGAGCACACCGTACCCCGGGCCGCGCAGCAGCAGGCAGAGGCTGTCTCGGATGTGCCGTGTGTGCCCAGACCCGGCAGGACACCCCACTGCGGGGCTGCTGCCGTGAGCCGACAGACGCTGGCTCCCGCAGGGGCGGGTGCCGGCCCACCACCTCGGGGGCCCTCCTGGGTAGGGAGGCTCTGTTGCTGCCGTGTCAGGAGCTGCTCGCCTCTGGGGACCCTCCACCGGGGTGGCCAGGACACTGCCTGGTGGCCGCCGCCTCTCACCTCTCGGTCCGATTCCCGAGGAGCCCCGTCTACGGCAGTTATACAGAGATTTGGGCTTTTGAACACCCCCAAACACCCGTGAAGAATCAGCCTCCACTCGCCGTAAACAGGCGGGAGTGACACGTTTGACTGGACTCGTGGGGGGAACCAAGGACCGTTTTTCAAAAATGAGAAGTGTCCGCTTTGTGCGCCTGCGCCTGTCCCCTTGTGATCTCAGCTCATCCGACACTCTCGGCAGGCAGCCTCGGGCGTCTCTGTGCCTTGGAAACCGCTGTCAGGGCAATTAGAACTCCCTGCGATGTTTGCTGCTGCTTGGATGGCGGATGCAAGTGAACTTTCTAGAAGCCCAATTCCCAGGCGCACCTGTGGCTATGTCCGCGCCCCCCACCTGCATGGAAAGCCACTCGAGGCTTCCAGCGCTCATCGTGTTAGGGCGAAGGGGAACGACGCTTTAGGCTGAGAAAAGTGTAGCCGAAATGTTGTCATTGCTCCAGAAGGCGAGACCATCTGGGGGCAGGGCGGAGGAATCTGCAGGTGTCTGTGCCCAGTTGGCGCTCTGCACTTGCTCAGTCTGCACCCAGTTGGCACTCTGCACTTGCCTGGTGCCCTCACAGTGCCCTCAGGCACTGACTGCCATTGAGGAATCAATGTGTCCCTCTCCGGGCAGCCGATGCAGCGCTCGGATGATTTCCCATGCTGGTGCCCCAGACTGCGTGTTCCTGCTTGCCTGGTGGCACCTGCCCCGGGTCATTCCGTCTTTACGCCGCCTCGCCCGGCAGGCGGAGCTTCCTGAAGGCAGGAACTGCCTCCTCTTCCTCTCTACCCCTCATGTTTAGCACAGGGTAGGATGTTTGGAGGGTGTTCGTGAAGTGCTGGCTGAAAGATTGAATGCACTTTGAAATTTGTAGGCACATGCTCTAGACCGGGCAGGAGCTATTTTTACGAAGACATATTTATTTAGAGAATGCTGACCGAGGTTCGAGCAGGCTGCTTGATTTTTCAGTTTATTGCGTGTGCTGCTCCGATTTTGCCCGTAAGAATGTCACTGTGCCATTGCTGGGCTTGCAGCCGGAGTGACCACGGAGCCCGTTCCCCCCCCCCCCCGGTCAAGCAGTGCAGACGGGGTGTCAGGGCTGTGCCGGGCAGCACACACTGTGCAGCTTGTCCATCCTGTTGTTAATTTCCTGGAGGCTCCTGATTTCTACATTTTCCCAAGGACCTCCGCAGCGTCTCCTGGGGTACTTGTTGAGAACGCAGAGTCCTGGGCCCCTGGCCCACTCCCGTTGGGTCTGCACCTCCAGGCGCCAGGCAGGGCATCTGCGTTTCCATCTGGCTTCTGCCGCGCCCGGGCCTCTCCTGGCTCCCTATGCAGAGATGGGCTCAGAGACGCGGGCTTCTTTGTCTGCAGCGCGGATCTGCTGCTGAGACCCAGCTGCCCGGAGAGGGCCCCGCTCGGGTGCCGTCCTCCCTTCTGGGTGGAACCAAAGCGCTCGCCCTCCCACTGGAATGAGCGTGGAGCTGCCTGTGCCACTCCTGGCTCCCAGTCCTCGGGGAGCTGGTGGGTCTGCACCTCTCCGTCGCTGAGCGCAGAGAACCCTGGCGCCTGGAGGAGGGTCAGCCTGGGTCCTGGGACAGCCTCGTGGGAGACGCCTGGCAGCGGGTGGAGGGTCACCTTGGGCTGCTGGGAGAACGAGGAACAGACTCTCGGCTTGTTGAGCCGCTGCAATCCGGGGACGTGTTTGCTGTTGTTTTTGGAAGAGGGGTGCAGGTGTGGACCGAGCCAGAGCCACGGCACCTTTTTAGTGGCTTGTGGGCATGTGGGGAGGGAACTGGCGCCATGGAGACCGAGCCGGACCCGCCTCAATCGCGCCGGAGTGTCTCCGCATCCTTCCTGGGCGCCGCTCTGCTATGGCACATCGCGTCAGTGAGGGGACGTGCGCAGTCTGTTCCGGAGAACAGTGAGTCGGAGTCTTCTCTTCTATAGGGAGAGTTTTCATGAACAATTTGATTTCCTAAGAGGAAAATTATAACTTCAAAAACAAAACATATTTTTCAGGACGACTTCTTTTTGAAGATCTTATGTATTTATCTTGCTATTAATTTTACTTTGGGCCAACTAACTGCTGTTATGGATCATTCTCAACACTCACTGCACATTATAATTTGCATTTTATCACCAAATTACAAATTACATATTCTCTTTGTTGGAAAAGGGTTCCTACGTAGCCCTGTTAAAGGACCTACACGATTTTTTCCTGTCGAGCCTTGATTTTTTTCCTCATTAGAAATCCAAAAAGATCAAATTTATCTTTTATTGCTATATTTCGTTTTTCGGGAGGGAAGGCAATTGCCATTACTCCGAGCCTTTTATTTTCCGAAGGGATAGGATGGGGCGCTTGTTGCGGGAGAGATGCGTGGGAGGCGCAGCGTGCGGCGGAGCCTGGCGCGGACGTCCGGCCCCGCGCAGCCCGCGGGGTGCAGCGCCACCTCTTCTTCCAGAAGCATCCCCGCCCCAGGGCTCAGCGCCCGGTGCAACCACCTGCAGCCGCACTGCGTTTGCGCGGTTCAGGTAACGCGAGTGGACGCCGTGCACGTCGGCTATGTCCCCGCACCCCGTTCTTCCCGCACCCGGTTCTTCCCGCGGCCTTCTCTGACCCGACCCCTTTCCAGCCCCGACGCCTCCCCCTCTGCACCCGGGCCGCGGGGCCGCCGTGCAGCTCAGGCCGCGTGCGGGGGCGAGCGGGCTGTCCGGCGCTCGGGGTGCGGGATGGCAGCGTGTCCGCACCAAGCGCGCCCCGACAGCCCTCGCCGGCGGGCGGGCGGGGCAGGTGCGGTGGAGACCTCGGCCGGGGAGGCCCCCGCGCTGGCGCCCGAGGGTGTCTGGGTGGTGGTGTGCGGGTCTCAGCCCCGGCGGGCGGGAGGGGCCGGATGTCAGAGCGGGAGCTGGGGGAGGGGCGGCAGGTCGGGTCGCGGGCGGTGCGGGTCCTCAGGGCCCTGGAAGCCCGCGCCGGTCACAGCAAAGGACGGCAGGATCGGCTGCGTTGTGGAGAGGCCACCGCAAGGCCGCGGCGGGAGAGCAGCGGGACTCAGGCGCCGGTAGGACGCTGCCGCAGGGGTGACCGGGCGCACCAGTGCGGCGGGGCCTGGGGGATGTCCGCGTGGGGGAGCATCAGGTGGCCGGGCGGGTGGCTCCTTCCTGGGGGGTCAGGGAGGCAGCAGGTGCCCGGTGGGCGCGGCTGGGAACGGGGTTCAGCGGTCGCGGGGAAAGCGGGGCAGTTCGGTCAGAGACACCTTTGACAGGAGGGAGGAGGCTCGGATGCCGCCGGCTGCAGGGGCGCAGGGCACGCTGGAAAAGCCCGGAGAGGAGAGGGTGGGGTTAGGGCTCCCCAGCCCGTGCATGTGTGTGCATGTGTGTGTGCACACTGTGTACATGTATGTGTACATTGTGTGTATGTTGTGTGTGCATGTGTGTACACTGTGCATGTACACTGTGTACATGTATGTGTACACTGTGTGCGTGTGTATGTTGTGTGTGCATGTATGCGGTGTACATGTATGTGTACACTGTGTGCGTGTGTATGTTATGTGCACTGTGTGTGCATGTATGCTGTGTACATGTATGTGTACATTGTGTATGTGTGTGCACACTGTGTGTACACAGTGTGTGCATGTGTGTATGCTGTGTGTGCACTGTGTGTGCATGTATGCTGTGTACATGTATGTGTACATTGTGTGTATGTGCGTGCACACTGTATGTACACAGTGTGCGCACGTGTGTGTATGTGCATGTACGTTGTGTGTGTACACTGTGTGTATGTACACTGTGTGTATGTGTACACTGTGCATGCATGTGCGTATGTGCATGTACACCATGTACATGTACACTGTGTATACTGTGTGTGCATGCACACTGTGTATGTGTACACTGTGTGTGCATGTATGTGTGTGCAGTGTGTGTACACTGTGTGCACATGCATCTCTGTACATGTGTGTATGTGTGTGTACACTGTGTGTACGTGCATCTGTGTACATGTGTGTATGTGCATGTACACTGTGTGCATGTGCATCTGTGTACATGTATGTATGTGCGTGTACACTGTGTGTGCATGTGTGTGCATGCATGCACACGAGTACAAAACTAAGGAAGTAATAGATCCAAAGGGAGAGAACTCGTTTTTATTAGACAAAGGAAACAATGAAAAATTGACATTAACATGAAAATTACGACTTTGAGCTGTTTGTTTAATACCATCCCAGGTATGTTTTTGTCTTCTGGTTACAAGAGTGTAGGAAGTAATAAATGTTCAGTGGAATCGGGGGCCAGGAAGTGACAGTAACATAAATTTTATCTTCTGTGGTCAAAAGCGCATCGGTGTGGGTGGGACCAGCCTTCGGGATCCCGTGTCCTTCTCCACAGAGACGGGTGGTCACACTTGCTCGTGAACTGTCCAAAGCAGCCAACTCAAACCTTGTCTTTGAAAGATTTTCAAACATTAAAATACACTTATTTACCTCTGAACACAATGTGGCGCTTTGGGCAACGGTGCGGATTATTGAAAATCACACGGGTCTCAGGGTCTGTTGGGGGTAGATGGGTATTTTCCAACCGAGACCGTCCCGCAGGCGTCTGTCTGGCTTGCGTGCAGTGGCTCTTGGAGGGGGAACTCGCGTTTCTCTCTGAGGACCTTGTTTGAGCAAGGCGCCATCCACCCTGCAGAGAGCAGTGCTGGGCGCCCCTGCTCCTCCCTGCCCCCGCTGCTGGCTCAAGGGTCAGGGGACCCAGGGGGGAACGAGCTCAAACATTCCTTTTCTGAAACGTGGCTACTCCTTTCTTTCCAAAACACCAAGTGCTGTTGTGGTGCTGACCATTTCACTGACAACTTCCCTGTTGAAGCACTCGGGTGTGGCGTGGCCTCGAGTGCCGTATGGGTGACGACGGCTCCTTCGAGGGCAGAGCTGTCCACGTGAGACCAATGCCCACGGCCGGTAGCTCCGTGGACTTTACGTGGAGAGCGTCGTGGACACCGCCACGCAGATATCCCGCACTGCCACCACTTTCTTTTCTAAGATAACATTCTTTTCTGAATTGAACACAATGCAAGTGTGTTTAGGAAAGTTGAAACTCAGAGAGTCACATAAAAATGATGATGGAGGAGATCCCATCGTCGAATAATCCCGAGACGGCTGTTGCCGCGGTCAGGGCTGTTTGCTCACAGATGTCTGCGTCTGCATCTACATGCACGTCCGTACCTGAGACGGCAGTAGCATGTCAAACGCAAACACGTGTAATTTTTATGGCAAAATTTGAATCACAAGGAATGTAGAATTGTGTCTTGCTTTTCTATATAACATTATACTGTGAACATTTTTGCGTGTCACTAAATTTTCTTTAAAAGCGTAATTTTTTTTTTGAGACAGAGTCTCACTCTGTTGCCCGGGCTAGAGTGCCGTGGTGTCAGCCTAGCTCACAGCAACCTCAAACTCCTGGGCTCAGGTGATCCTCCTGCCTCAGCCTTCCAAGTAGCTGGGACTACAGGCATGTACCACCATGCCTGGCTATTTTTTTCTCTATATATTTAGTTGTCCAATTAATTTCTTTCTATTTTTAGTAGGGATGGGGTTTCCCTCTTGCTCAGGCTGGTTTCGAACTCCTGACCTTGAGCGATCCACCTGCCTCGGTCTCCCAGAGTGCTAGGATTGCAGGTGTGAGCCACTGTGTCCGGCCCTAAAATTGCAATTTTTAATGGTTGCGTGGTGTTCCTTCTGGTGGTGGCCAGCGCTGGTTTTCTGCATCGTGGGGAGGTGGCTGCGGCCATGTCTTTGCAGCGCTGTGTCTACGATTCCATGTTGGCAGCTAGAACCTGGCCGTGGTGGGAGAATCCATACCGCACACACGGGCAATCGCTGGCAACCGAGGCTTCAGAAGAGGTTTTTGCCCGTCAGAGAGACAGTTGATGAACATTTACCAGCACACGGCGGATCCTGGCGTAGAAATGTAGCATAGTTAATGTGAACATTCGCTCTTCTGAAATGTAGGATATTTCCCACGATTTGCTATTCTTACAGTTGTGCAGATCTTGTACACGGATCTTTCACTGCACGTCTGATTGTTTTCTTAAGAGATGACTCTGAAAGTGGAATTTTGGGCTCAAGGGATATGAACATTTGTAAGGCCCTAGACACGTATTTTTAAATTGCTCCCCAGAAAGGTTGAGTGTGTTACCCTTACACGAGCAGGTACAAGAGCGTCTGTAATGCAAACCCTAGCCAACATCAACTGTTGTCATTTTAGATAATCTCTGCCAATTACGAAGGAGGAAATGACATTTCGCCATGCCTTTAATTTATATTTTTAAGTGATTGTCCCTGTGGGTTCTTGCCACCTGGCTGCTCCCCGGCCCTCGCGCTCCGCCGTCACCCTCACCGTCTCACCCTCAGCCAGGACACCCAGTGGCACGGGAGCCGTGTGAGCATTTTCCGCTGGGCTGGTGTGCCGGCTGGGGGGAGCGGCTGGGGACACACCCGCAGCGGCGGGCGCGGCTCGAGCTGGGCCCTCTGCTCCCCCGTCTTCTCGGAGGCCGTGACCAGTCTGAGCTCCGTTCATCTCACTCACCAAACACATTTCATTCCAGTGTTAAAATCGGCGACTTGCTTCTTACAAACGAAAAGGCCCCCGCGTGAAGAAGTCCCACACCCTCCATGAGGGGAGACTTGGGACGGGCGTCTCCTGGCCCCGCGCCTCAGGGTCCGCGGCGCCTGCTCCTCGGCAGGGGCAGCTCCGGGTCAGGGACCCCTAAGTTTGGTGGCATGTTTCACAGCTGACACGCTTGGGAATGGGGTTTGGGGACTTTGAGACGATACGACTAGGAGGAGGTTCGGTAGATGGACCCTCGAGCAGCACGTGGGCTGGGCGCCCACCCGCACACGCCCAAAACCCGAATGTGACTTTGACTCCCTGAAAACGTAACCGCTAACAGCCTGCTGCTGACCAGAGCCCTGCCGATACCGCAAGCTTTCAACACACCTTTCGTGTGATACGTGTTGTATGCTGTGTTCTTACAGTACAGCAAGCTGGAGAAAAGAAAATTTCTTTATTTCAGCATATTATAGGGGTACAAATGTTAAGGTTACATACATTGCCCTTCCCCCCGCCCCCCTTGAGTCAGAGCTTCAAGCGTGTCCATCCCCCAGATGGTGCACATCGCACTCATTATGGATGTATATACCCATCCCCCCTCCACACACCTGCCAGACGCCCAATAAATGTTATTCCTATATGTCCACTTCAGTGTCAGTCAGTGAAACCAATTTTCTGGCCATCAATACATGAGTGGATTAATAAAATATGATATATGTATACCATGGAGTACTATTCAGCTATAAGAAACAACAGTGATATAGCACCTCTTGTATTTTCCTGGATATTTTTAAGAAAATCATAAGGAAGAGACAATATCTTTACTATTCATTAAGTGGAAGTGGATCGTCACAAAGGTCTGCATCCTCATCTTCACGTTGACAGGCTGAGGAGGAGGAGGAAGAGGAGGGTCTGGTTGTCTCGGGTGGCAGAGGAGGAAGAAAATCCATGTCAAAATGGACCCACACAGTTCAAACTTGTCTTGTTCAAGGGTCAACTGTAATCCTGCTATCAGCAATTTTATTAAAATGGTGAAAATGGACCAAATTTTTCCACACGAGCCAATCTATTGTTATAATTAAAAATCCAAACCCAAACCAAACCAAGGGTAATTTGAAAATAATATTTGCCAGGTAAATGAGACCATTGTGGACAAAGGATTACATATGCTACAAAGTATCTCCCTGATTTGCTAAATGTTTATGTTGAGAAGAAACAATTATTGGACTTCAACAAAGGTAAGAGTTCCGTGAAATGTTTTGTCATAACTAGAAACATCGAGAAGCACTTGCCTGAATATTCCTCAGCGAGTTCAAACTGTACATTAGGATCCCACTAGTTAATTTCAATTGCTGCACCAATGCCTCCACCCCCCGCCCTGCATGGAGACTCTCCTTCCTAAATTTGCAATTGCTTGGTGCATTTGTTGACCCCACAGCAAAGTAAAGTGAAAAGATGTCTTCACCATCAAAGCACTTCAGTCTCATGGTGTTTCTCTGGCTCAACGCTTAGACTCACGTTGTAATCACAGGGCTTACGAGACAAATGTTATTTCGGGTCATTGGGTACATCATGATTTTAAAATATTAAAGATGTTCACTTGGCCATCCACGTTGACTGCTCGAGTGAGAGGAAGTGACTGACCTGGCTCCCCCGTGACCCACAGACACACGAGTGTCACCTCCGAGCTCCCCCCCAACTGGGCTCTTTTCTCCCTTCAAGTCTTTCCGGAAGACTCCGCAACAAGAATGGGGTGAGACGATGAGTTTTCTCTTGGACAGGACAATGTATGATGTGACGTCTTCTACCTTTGCACACTTCCCTTCCTCCTGTATCACTTTCTAGAAATTTCTTCTTTAAGCATATGTGCCTACTGTTTTTCTTAACATCCGTTTAGTTTTAACTTCACAAGTAAATGTTTAATTTCTATTTCTGTTGTCATTGCTGGTGGTGAAGGTGGCGTGTGTGTGTGTGTGTGTCTTCTCTTCTACTCTGTGTTTCTGTCTATGCAAAAAAAAAAAAAAAAGGTTCCCATGACGAAGAAGTTCTTGACAACTTCTCTTTGATTCAGGAAATTTTTAGCATTTTATAAATCAGTGGTGTCGTCATCAAAGATACCTACAGGCATTTAAGAGAACGACGACTACTTGGCGCCGAGCGTTTGCCTGCCGTTGGCCTAGAGAAGGGCTGCGTCCAGCCCTGCGCCCATGGACGCCGCCACGCTGACAGCCACTTGATCTGAGCAGGGACCTGCTGTCTAGAGCTTTCCGGGTGCCGGGGTCTGCCCCACAGAGAACTCACTTCTTCACAATGTTCCTGGCTCCCAGGTGCACCGCCGGCTTCCGCCTCTGCCCACCTGCGCGGTGGGGACGGGGCTTGGGAGGGTGGAAGGGAATCCGTTGTATTCACTGTGTGTTGCATGGTAGAGACAGAGTGAATTTCTGTTCTTGTCCAAACACACACATGCACGCACACGCACACACACACACAAAGGCACATTAGATGTTTGGTTACGTTGGTTGGAAGGTAAGAATTGTATTTAAAGTTTATCTATATTTAAACACATGTCAAATTGTATAAGTTTGCTCAGAGATAACTGGTGCTAAAAAGGGTCCATTCTGTGTTGACCACAGTAGCAGGCTTTGGAAGCAAAACCGGGGCAGGCAGGGAGCTGCTCCCAGAGACGTCGAGGAGGCCGGGCTCTCTCACCCCGAGCAGGGAGTGGTCGCCGCACACAATCTCCTGCGGGCTCCGTCCCTCTGGCAGAAGCAATGCAACAACAGGGTTTTCTCCGTTAGCTTGTGTCTAGGCTGGGGGTTGAGGAAAATAACTTCTGAAAAGCCACAGGGGAGAGCCTCAGACGCAGTCTCACCTGAGCGGCGCCTGCGGCAGGTGTCTCACCGCCCTGCGCGGGGGTACAGGGGGGTGCGCTGGGGTGACTGCCCCCCACCCCGGACCCCATCTTCCTCCTGTGCTTCCACTCGGCCTCACCCATGACAACGCAGAGACAAACTCTGCAGCTTTGTGGGCAAGTTTAAAGAGTTTAAAAGGTGATGACATGGTTTTTGAGACGTCTGCTTGGTGTGTGGGTGTGGAAACAGACGAGAAAGAAGCCGGGGGGCTCTGGGCTTTAATCCTGGGCCTAGAGGCCTCTCCCGAGCACTGCGTGGCCACATCCAGCCAAAGCCCAGCCTTTGGCAATTCCAGGCGAACAGCGGATCCTTCTCCGCGCCCAGTGCCCGGATGGGCTTCCGGAGCCAGCTCGTCTCTGCGGACCCGGGCGCGAGGGGCCTGCTCACCCTCTGCGGCTCCCTGCGTGGTGGTTTTGGTGGCTCTAAGAACAAAATCTCCATCAACCCCAAACCCACGCTCCCAACTCTGCGGTCAAAGCCAGTTTTGGAAGGACGACTTGTCCATGCTGCAAACGTCACCAGCCCTTTGTCGAGCTGGCTCCGCTCGCCAGGTCGTCTGTCCCCCTGTGCAGTGCTGGAAACGCCTCCTGGCCGCTGTGGGGCTGGGCAGGGTCCGAGTTCTCACAGCAGCTGGCCGGGGCTTCCTGCCTCCGAGTCGAGGGGCAGTCAGCGCCGGGGTGGGGCCTGTGGCTGTAGCAGCAGGGGTGGATTCCGCAGCAGAGACAGGCTTCACGTGGCACGAATAAACTCTGCGCGCGGCAAAAGGGGTGGAGAAAGGAGAATAAAATAAAAAGGAAGTTTATGATCATTGTGAAAAATTTATGGAGTGTAGCTGGCACAGGCTTCTATAAAACGGAACCGGCTCCAACTAGCCCAACGAGACGAGCACGCACTTTCCTTCCTGCTGCTGGTGAATCGCCGTCACCGGGAGCTCCTGTGTTTACTCCTTAGCGCCGGCCCTTTTGCAATGCCCCGATCCAAAGCCACGGCGCTGCTAATTGGCACTGCCCCTCCACGCCTGGAAAAGCTGGTCTGAGCGCGTGGAAGGAGGTGGTACCCCGACAGGTCGGCGAGCTCCGCGATCTTCCAAAGGGCGTCTGCGCTGGCCTAGATTTTATTCAGAATTCACAGCCGGAGGATAAAAGGAAAAAGAACAGGTTTCTTTCAGGTTTTTCTGCACGTTGGCATACATATAATTTAAATATTTACCCACTGGGAGAGGCCGCCCCACGCAGGCCCACCGCCGCCAACGGGCACCGGTCCCGGGGCGTGAGCCTCTTGCCGGCGGGGGCCGCTTTGTGCGGAGTGAATAACACGCACCACTTTTCTTGAGAAACCCCCACCACGGTTTCAAAACACATCAGTTTCAATTAAACTCTAAGGAAAAAAAAAAAAACGCGGCCGCTAATTCTGGGCTGTGGTTTCTCTTTGCGGAGCTGACTGCTTCGAATTTGAAAAGAGTTTGATGGAGACTTAACCAAATGGCATATAATCAGGGCATGTTTTTTTATTATACCTGGAGTGATAAAATTGCCAAATGGTGCACTGTTTGACTTTTAGAAGAAACTACACCAAAACCTGTGTGCTAGAGAAAATCTAAAACACCGTGGTGCTGAGTGAGACGCCGGCCGGATGGGCTCCACTGGTCTCCACGGCCGGGTCCCCACCGACCTGCGCAGCCCTGCCCTCCCCTCCTCCCCAGGGACGAGGGTGACACGCGGACACCATGCAGACACCACGGGCTCAGGGCCCGGGAGGCTGGTCGGCCTCCTCCGCTACCAGAGCACGGCGGGGCTGGCGCTTCTGGGGTCGACGTGGCGCAGCTGATGTTTCTCCGGCGGGGAGGAGGCTCCTGTTCTCACGACAGGACAATGTCGTCTGCTTCTTTGGAAGCCTCTCATCCCGTCTCCCCAGGCGGGTCATTTCCGATCCTACGCTTACTTCCACGTTCCTTAAAAGAGTGAAAGCACACGTGGACCTTATTAAGTTTTGGTTGCTAATTGGGAGGATGTATTTGTATTCGCATTGTGTTTATTGTTAAAAGAAGGCGAGAACTTAAATACCACAATGGTACTTGTAATCGGGTACCATTTCTACATACATATATTCTTATATGTTGAAACAACTCATATATATGTATTATATAAATATATCCCAAAAGGCCCAGAGTTTCTACATTAAACTTACAATTTAAAGCCATCCTCATAGTTGGATGTATGTGAGTTTTTATGATAGAAGAGAGAAACGAGCAAAATGAGTGTTTTGTAAGTTACTCTTACAGGTGAGGGCATGAGAGCGATTTTCCATGAGGGTGACACCCTCCCTGTTTAAAGCCTGTGGACCGTGGCCTGTGTGTGGGCTGAGACTCTCCGCCGTGGGAATTCGCCCCAGCCTCACGGAGAGAACATCTCTCAGCCGCGTGGGGCCTTTGGGGACCTCTGGGTTCAGGCCGGCCTCTGCACCCGTCCCATGCTCAGGGACATCCGCGTGTGTCTGGGGCCGTCAGCACACGGACTTCCCAGACACGTCCCGGGTGTGTCTGGGGCCTGGGCACACGGACTTCCCAGACACGTCCCGCGTGTGTCTG
>VBSM01003157.1:54525146-54538266 GCA_008086735.1 Cheirogaleus medius | reverse complement strand
ACAGTGCAAGGTGACGACCTCCGGGTGCCAGGGGACGACCACGGGACGTCCGGGTGCCAGGGGACAACCACGGGTGCAAGGTGATGATCTCTGGGCGCCAGGGGACGACCATGGGACGTCCGGGTGCCAGGGGACAACCTCTGGGTTCCAGGGGACGACCACGGGCGCAAGGTGACAACCTCTGGGCGCCAGGGGACGACCACAGGTACAAAGCGGTGACCCCGGCACAGGTGCCAGTGACAGCCGTGGGGCGGAGGCCGAAGCTTGGCCTCGGTGTCTCGCACACCTGCTCCGCCTCTGGCCGCCTGTGCTCCTGGGCGGGAGGCCGGCGCTGTGCGTGCGAGATGCCGTTTCGCGGGGGCGGAGACCTCCCAAGGCTCTGCAGAGGTCAAGGGCAGACGCCACAGAGCGCCCAGCGCAGCCAGCGCAGGCCGACGACTTGTTTCTATCCCCCGAGGGGTGGTGGGTCACGTGCTTGTCACACACAGTTCCTTGTTTGAAAAGTCCGGGTGACCCTGCAGTGTGGCCTAGAGGGTCCTTACGGAGCGGAAGGCGGCCCGCAGCGGGGTCTGGCTGTGGGTGCAGAGCTGGAGCAGGCGGGACCGGCGGGGCAGGGGCGCCATCAGGGAGGGGCGATGGCTGAGGCTGCGAGTCCGGCCCGGCAGGGGCCAGGTCAGCAGGGCAGTCGCAGGACGCTCAGCTTGGCGGGAGGAGCTCTCGGCGCCTGGAGAGTCCACCGGACCGGGGTGTGCGGGCAGCTGTGGGAAGCTGCGGCGTCCCGGGACCTTTTCTAATAGCCAGGCTTCAGTCTGCACGACCAGCTGAAAATCCAGCCCGGTCTGAGTGCCAGGTGGCACCAAGGACCAGGACACACGAACAGGGCGGCCGCTCAGCGCCACGGGAGGGATCGGGCTTGCCCCGGGCCAGCGGCACTGTCGGCCCTCAGCTGGAGTCACGACCTCAGAGTGGGAGGCCAGAGGGCAGCGGAGGCAGGGGCCAGGCAGGGCCGTGTGGGGCCTCGGTGCGTGAGCTCACCTGTGCATGGCGCAGTCCGCGAGTCCTGGGGATGAACGGCCTGGCGGCCCCATGCACAGCTGCCTGGAGGGCGTCTGCGGTCACGTATTCACTTCCTGTTCTCTGTGACTTGTGCTTGGAACGTGAAGTTCCCTGCACAGGGATATTTGTGGAAGATTAGAAAATGTCAGAAATTGTGTTCAAAATCACTATTTTCTGAGGAAAGAGCTACTGAAAGACAAACTATGCTTTGAAGCAAAAACCAGTGGACGGTTGGTGAAGGCGGATCGCACGGTGGTCGTCCTTGCTGGTCGAGAGAGCACCGTTGTGCAACCTTCACTTATCTTATTAATTTTGCTTTGCAATCCAGAATATTACCAGTCGAAAGCCCTTGAAAATAACCGCTGCGCCAGCAGAAAACAGTGCGGCATAACCGTATGCACTAGGTCACGGAGTCCATGCAGTAAAACGTAAAACACAGTGTTTTGCCCGTAGCTAATAATGCATTAGCAATTGTTCCCTTGTCCCTCCCCGTGGGTCCATTGTATAATCAATTTCAGGTAATATTTATTAGGCTCATATCCTTCTATCAAAGACTCAACTAGGTTTTGCAAATTTCTCACCAAGGAGAAAAATGTAATATTCTATCGGATAGTATTCAAAATAGTAAAAATTTTGTCTAACTGCGTTTCCGAGGCAGGGGCGTGTTGGGGATGTGAGGGGTGTTCGGTGCTCTCTCCTTGGGGGCTGGGGACCCAGGCCCCGTGTTACAGACACGGCAGCACTCAGAGGGACGTGGCTAATGTCAGTGTTATTAGCACGGCCACTCGGAGACTAAGCGTGGCGCACAGCTAGGGTGTCAAGACGTGGTGTGCACTAACGCTATGTGATGAAAGATTAATGCCAGAGAAAAATAAAAAGAGGCTCTGTGGCTGCCAAACTTTGCAGCCAAGTTGCCAGGACAGTGGGAGGAGCCCCGCGTGGGGTGGGGGGGCTCGCTGGCAGAGATGCTCACAAAGAGAAAGGGCGATTTGTCTCCCTGTTTTTTTCCAGCTTTATGGACGTGCTTTTCTGTTCAATTTAAATTGATTTTTCAATTTGATCTCAAGTCAGACTATATGTGACCTGATGAAATCTCGGCCCTCCGGAGCCCAGATCTTAATCTCTTGTCTAAAGTAGTTAGCGCCACTTGTGTCTCAGAAGCAGGAAGGACGGGCAGACCGTTCCAACTGCAGCTTTAAATGTGCCAATCAGGCGCCTTCTGTTTGTGTGCCGCAGGGTCAAGGGACAGGGAAAGCCGCAGCTGTGCCCACGAGCCCACGGGAGACGAGGACCCCAGCCGGGCCACGTGTTCTCCCTCCACGGCGAGCTGGCCCTGCCTGATGAGAGCCCGAGGCCACCGGACGGCACCTCCGCGTTCTGCGCTTCCTGGACTTGGCGCCGGCGTGGGCAGCCTGGGAGCTGGAACTCGGCAGGTGCGAGTGGTGGGACTTGGGCTTCTGTGTCCGAGGGTCAGGGCTGGCTACGGGGGATCCCAGGTGTGTGGACGGAAGGTGCGTCTGACGGCCGGCGCCTTCGCCCAGCACAGCAGTGAGAGCCTTGGAAGACCTGGAGCTCGGGTGACAAAAGCCACAGGGTCCCGTGAGCTGTGGAGAGTCCGAAGGTCAGCGTGCACGGAAAACGTCTCCCGCTGCAGTCGCTGTGGGTGGAGATGTCGAGAGTTCAGGCAACAGCAGGACAGCGGGTCGTTACTCCTCCCAGGCCGGTGACGACGGGGCGGAGCTTATGAGCCACCGGTGCCTCTGGGACTCTTCCTCTCCCGGGGGCCGCAGCCTTGGCTTTGCGGGGGCTCCACAGGCCCCTCCGTCACTGTCCAGCTGTTCCCTCCCTTACGAAGGCCTCACCTCCTCATCTTTCTCAAGACGTGTCCCTGGAGCTTTTTCTCTGCAGCTCTGTTTCCTCTCCCACTCCGAGTTTTTGTTCTTTCCTTTTCTCGTCCATGTCCTCAACAGGAAGAACGGGCGAAAAATGCGAACCGGGAGAATAGCACCTGGGAGAACTTGCTCGTCTTGCTGCTGGCCGACCCGGCCCGCTGGGGAGTTTGGGGGGGCTGGTGGTGACTGTGGGACATCAGAGACACCTTGGAGACTTGGATTCTGTGTGGGTGGGATAAGGGCGGCTTACCTCTCTCGGGAAATGCACAAAACAACCTGGATATGGAGAGACAGAGATGACGTTTGTCATCTTCTCTGGGATCGGGACACACCCGTTACTACGAGTGGGACTGTACCAGGAAGGGCTGCCCAGGCTGGGACCCCCAGGACGCCCCATGGGGACACACACAGCTGCAGACTCACACAAGCCCAGCGGAGGCCACGGGGACCGGCGAGCAGCAGATGTAGGAGCTGGCGCTGGGCTGTGGCCTAAGACGGGCTTTAGGAGCAGGGGAGGTGGGCAGGGTCCTCGGACAGGAGCGCAGGGCAGGGTCTGTAGTGATGTGTGGGGCCGGGCGCTGCCTGTGTGGCCACAGTCCCCGGGTGGGTGTCTCTGAGATGTGGGAGCTGAACTAGCTCGCACACACGGCCCTAGTCCACGAGAATTTCTGTTAGTCTGCAATGCAGCCGGTCCTCCGTCCACATAGATTTCCTGTAAATTTTCAGTTTAGAAAGGAGGAGATATTCTGTTTCTATACAAACAGAATACAAGAAAAAGGAAGAAATGACTGGAAAAATAGCAAACGAGAAATAGTCATCAGGAAATCCTGTCATAGAGCAGATAGATGAAAACTGTGGCCAAATATATTTTCATGGCTTATAAAAACACAGACGCACAATTACTCACTTCCATCAAACAAGGGGCCAGGGGAGAGCCGGGGGCCTCAGCGCGTGTGAGACGGGGCAAAGACAACGGAGAACACGAGCTGCCCGGGCTCAGGGGACGGGTGGGGAGGTGAGGCCAGGGAAGCGCGGTGGCCAGGCTGTCGGGAGCACAAGTGACACTCAGCACCCCTGCGGTCTCCGCGGGACGTGGAGAACGAGGCCAAGAAAGTGGACAAAAGTGACCGAAATGAAACGGAAATGAAGTTAAACAGGAATAGACAGAAATTGTACATGTGGAATATGAGAAATTAAGGTATAAAACATCATGAATGCATTTTCAAAGAAAAAGATAATAAAACAACATATATTATAAAATAGAATCCGAAGACTCTTTCCAAGTATGAAAAGAACCCTGAGGCTTCGGGTCCTTCTGTACAAAACAGCACAGCGTGAGCATCTCGGTCTATTTCTGCTACTGTCACAGAATACCACGAACCAGGTCATTTATAAAAAATAAAGTCCATTTGCTCCCAGTCCTGGAGGCGGGAAGTCCCAGAGCTCCGCGCAGCAGCTGGGAGGGTCCACGGGGTGGGAGGTGTCACGTGGCGAGAGCGTGAGAGACAGAGAGAAACCGGTGGGGCCAAACTCACCTTGTGCCCGGAGCCCCTTCCACGACGCCTGGCCCACTCCCCCAGGAAGAGGTGAACCCACTCGGGAGGCAGAGTCCTCCGGACCCGACCGCCTCCCCGAGGCCCCCAACACCCCGCTGAGCTTCCTGTGCACGAACTTCTGAGGACACGTTCACACTGTAGCAACGACCAAGCCAGAAACAACCCCAGTAATGTTTTACTGGAATTCCAGGACAAAGAAACAGTGCTTGGGCCTCCAGACCAAAAGGCAAAACCCCGAAATCCTCCCCAAGCCCATAAGGCACCTGTCGGGAGACGAGTCTGACTGGCTTCAGACAGGTCCACGGCTACGTCCGCCCAGGAAACAGGTGAGCACTGACCACAGTGTCCTCAGAGGAAACAAGTGTGAGCCAATAATGTTGAGCCCAAGTAAACCATTCTTCACATATAAATGCAAAAATGACTCAGTTAACACTGTTCTCGCGAGCCATCTGAAACACAGCCGCGGTGAACTCTGGCCACCAGCGAGACCAGTGAAGAAACCGTGGAAAAGACAGTGGGTGCCGAGCTCATTCTCCTGGAGATCAAGAGGGTGGTGGACACGCTGCGTACAGATCAGACACAAATGTCACAAAGTCTAAACGTGCACAAATCGGGAGCAGAAGGGAAAGGGAAGAGGAAAAGTGGTATTAACACCTCGATTCCACAAGCTTCTGTAGCCTGGAGCATAAAGCAGATCAGCCAGGGAGGCACAGGTACATCCGAAGGTTGCGGCCGGTGGTATTGGCTCTGCCACGGTTGCACAGTGCCCGACATGTGCACGGAGACCGTTTCAAGGCAACAAACGAAACACTAAGAGAAACAGTGTGATCAACTCCAAGTAGGTGATAAGGTGTTGGGAAGGAAACTGAAAAGTAGAAATGCCCCAGTTTTATCCTTGCTTGGTGTATGAGTCCGTAAAACCTCCCTAAAAGAAATAAGTAAGTGCATTGTATAAGTTGTCGTTGTCAAAATAACAGCTAAAACTAAAATATAATCCTTCACGCCCGTGGAAACACACACGGGACAAAAGTAGACACAGTCTATACTGCAAGAAAAGCAGGAAGTTTGGCACAAAGTGATGACAGGAATCTATATTTGTCAATGGACCAAACTGATCATTAAAACAGAAAGCCTGTCTTTTCATTTTTTTAATTTTTAAATATTTTTAATTACCACTGTTATGGCTACACAATAGTCGTATATTTACAGGGTGCATGTGATGTATCGATGCAGGCGTACAATGTGTACTAATCAACTCAGAGTAATTGCGGTACCCATCACCTCAGGCATTTATTGTTTCTTTGTGTTAGGAACATTCCAATTCTACTCTTTAGTTACTTTAAAGTATACTCTAACTTGTTGACTACAGTCACTTTGCTGTGCTCTCAAATATTGTTCATTCTATCTAACTATCCAACTATATTTTTGCACCCATTAACCATCCCCACTTTATCCCACCTCCCCGCTACCCTTCCCAGCCTCTGGTCACCATCATTCTACTCTCTGTCTCCATAAGATCAATTGCTTTTAATATTTAGGTCCCACACATGAGTGAGAACATGCGAGATTTGTCTTTCTGTGCCTGGCTTATTTCACTCCACATAATGTTCTCCAGTTCCATCCCTGTTGTTGCAAATGGCAGGATTTCATTCTTTTTATGGCTATATAATATTCCACTGTGTATATTTAGTATTTACCATAATTTACCCATTCATCTGTTGATGAACACTTAGATTGATTCCAAATGTTGACTGTTGTGAATAGTGCTGCAATAAACATAGGAGTGCAGGTCTCTTTTCAATATACTGAATTTCCTTCTTTTGGATACATACTTAGCAGTGGGATTGCTGGGTCATATTGTAGTTCTAATTTTAGTTTTTTGAGGAACCTCCATACTGTTCTCCATAGTGACTGCAGTAATTTACATTCCCACCCACAGTGCGTGAAGGTTCCCCTTTCTTCACCTCATCACCAGCATTTGTTATTGCCTGTCCTTTTGATAAAAGCCATTTTAACTAGGATGAGATGATATCCAATGTAGTTTTTATTTGTATTTCCCTGATGACTAATGATGTTGAGCATTTTTTCATATGATTATTGGCCATTTGTGTGTCTTCTTTTGAGAAATGTCTATTCAGATCATTTGCCCATTTTTAAATCAGATTATTTGATTTTTTTTTCCTATTGAATTGTTAGAGGTCCTTATATATTCCAGTTATTAATTCCTTGTCAGATGAGTAGTTTGCAAATATTTTCTCCCATTCTGTGAGTTTTTTCTTCACTTTGTCGATTGTTTACTTTGTTGTGAAGAAACTTTTTAGCTCGATGTGGTCTCATTTGTCCAAATTTGCTTTGGTTGCCTGTGCTTTGGGGGTATCACTCAAGAAATCCTTGCCCAGGCCAATGTCCTGAAGCTTTTACCCAATGTTTTCTTTTAGTAGTTTCATAGTTTCAGGTCTTAGATTTTAGTCTTTAATCCAATTTGATTTGATTTTTGTATATGGCAAGAGATAAAGGTCTAGTTTTATTCTTCTGCATATGGATATCCAGTTTATCAGCACCATTTATTGAAGAGACTGTCCTTTCCTCACTGTATGTGCTTGGCAACTTTGTCGAAGATAAGTTCACCATAGATGTGTGAGTTTACTTCTGGGTTGTCTATTCTGTTCCACTGGTCTATGTGTCTGTTTTTATACCAATACTCTGCTGTTTTGGTTACTACCACTCTGTAGTATAATTTGAAGTCAGGTCATGTCATTTCTCCAATTTTGCTCCCTTTGCTCAGGATGGCTTGGACTATTCTGGGTATTTTGTGGTTCCATATACATTTTAGGATTATTGTTTCTATTTCTGTGAAGAATGCCATTGGTATTTTGATGGGGATTGCATTGCATCTGTAGATTGCTTTGGGTAGTATGGGCATTTTAACAATATTGATTCTTCCAATCCATGAGCATGGGATGTCTTTCAGTTTTTGTGTGTCCTCTTCAACTTCTTTCATCAAGGTTTCATAGTTTGTATTATATAGAGCTTCCACTTCTTTGGTGAACTTTATTCCTAAGTATTTTATTTTATTTGTAGCTATTGCAAAGGGATTACTTTTTTATTTATTTTTCATATTGTTTACTGTTGACATATAGAAATGTTATTGATTTTTTTATGTTGATACTGTATCCTGCAACTTTACTGATTTTTTTTTATCAGTTCTCATAGCTTTTCAGTGGAGTCTTTAGGTTTCTCTAGATATAAGATCATATTATATGCAAATAAGGATCATTTGATTTCTTCTTTCCCAATTTGGATGCCCTTTATTTCTTTCTATTGTCTGAGTCTCTAGCTAGAACTTCCAGCACTATGTTGAGTAACAGTGGTTAAAGTGGGCAACCTTGTTTTGTTCCAGATCTTAGAGGAAAGGCTTTCAGTTTTTCCCCATTCACTACCATACTAGCTGTGGATCTGTCATATATGGCTTTTATTGTGTTGAGGTATATACTATACTCAGTTTTTTATGAGTCCTTATCATGAAAGGATATTGAATTTTATAGATGCTTTTTCAGCATCAATTGAAATGATCATATGGTTTTTGTCCTTTGTTCTGTTGATACAATGTATCACAGTGATTGATTTGCATATGTTGAACCATCCTTGCATCCCTGGGATGAATCCCATTTGATCTTGATGAATAATCTTTTTAATGTGTTGGTGAATTTGGTTTGCTAGTATTTTGTTGAGGACTTTTGTATCTATGTTTATCAGAGGTATTGGCCTATAGTTTTCTTTCTGCTGCATCTTTGTCTGGTTTTGATATCAGTGTGATACAGGCCTGCTAGAATAAGTTTGATTATTCCTCCTTGATTTTTTGGAATAGTTTAAGTAGGATTAGTATTAGCTCTTCTTTGAATGCTTAGTAGAATTCATCAGTGAAGCCATCAGGTCCTGGCCTTTTCTTTGATGGGAAAATTACTGCTTCTGTGTCATTACTTGTTATTGATTTATTCAGGTTTTAGATTTCTTCCTGCTTCAATCTTGGTAGACTGTATGTATCTAGGGATTTATTCATTTCTTCTAGGTTTTCCAATTTATTGGCATATAGTTGCTCCTAGTAGTCTCTAATGATCCTTTGGATTTCTATAGTATCAGTTATAATGTCTCCTTTTCCATGTCTGATTTTATTTATTTAGGTATTCTTTTTTTTCTTAGTTGGTATGGCTGAAGCTTTGTCAATTTTGTTTATCTTTATAAAAAAACAACTTTTTATTTCATTGATCTTTTCTTCTTCATTTGAATTTCATTTATTTCTGCTCTGATCTTTATTATTTTTCTTTTGCTAATTTTGGGTTTGTTTTGCTCTTGTTTTTCTAGTTCTCTGAGATGCATTGTTAGGTCTTTTATTTGAAGCTTTTCTACTTTTTTGATGTAGGCACTTGTTGCTGAAAACTTTCCTCTTAGTACTGCATTTGCTGTATCCCACAGGTTTAAATATGTTGTGTTTCCATTTTCATGTGTTTTGAGAAAGTTTTAAATTTCCTTCTTAATCTCTTCATTGACCCACTGGTCATTGTCATTCAGAAACAAGTTGTTCAATTTCCATGTGCTTTTATATTTTCCAGTGTTCTCCTTGTTATTGATTTCTATAATAGTTTTATTCCATGGTGGTCAGAGAAAATACTTGATAAGATTTCAACTGTTTTGAATTTTTTAAGACCTGTTTTGTGGCCCAATATATGGGCTGTCCTTGAGAATGATCCAGGAGCTGAGGAGAAGAACATGAATTCTGCAGCTGTTGGATGAAAGGGTCTGTAAACATCTATTAGGTCCATTTGGTCTATAACACAGAGAAGTCCAATGTCTCTTTGTTGATTTTCTGTCTGGATGATCTGTCTAAGGCTGAGAGTGTTAAGGTCTCCAACTATTACTGTATTGGGGTATATCCCCCCTTTAGCTCTGATAATATTTGTTTTACATATCTGGGTGCTCCAGTGTGGTGTGCATTGCATATATATTTAGAATTGGTCTATCCTCTTGCTGAACTGACCCCTTTATCATTATATAATGACCTACATATTTAAACGTGTGAAATCGAGCACACAGATATTCATGGTGTCATTGTTTTTAAAAGCAAAAGATTAAAACATGTAAGTGTCCACAAAGAGAGCACTAGATAAACAATTCATGGCACGTCCATTCTATGGACCACCCTTTGTAGCTGTTAAAAATATAAAGCGGTTTTACATGCATTTATTTGGAAATATCCCTAAGAAAACCAAAAAAGCAAAATTCACATGGTATGGTATGCTAGTTTGATTAAATAAAACTTTTTATGCATGTTCTTGGAAGTGTTCTTGATAAACTGGCAGTTATTTCCGGGGACTGTTCTGGTGGGTAGGGTCTGAGGCTGGGGTAGAAACTTACTTTTTACCCAGATCTGTTGGTATCATTCGGCACCATGTACTTGTATGACCTATTCAATACAAATAAGGAATAATTTTTGGTGGTGGTTGTGGGGAGGACGGGAGAGAGAGAGAGAGAGAGATACCGAGGTTGGGGGCTGCTCTAGAATTCCTGCTTAGCCAGCTTCATCCTCCTTCCTGCTGCATGGGTACTGAGAAACTTGGTGAACTGTGAGGACAAGTTTCCTACTCACTGCGGGGATACTAAGTGCTTCGCCACCAGGCTTTGTGACTATTCGCTTGAAGATGGTGAGGTTTGACAGGGACAGCTCAACTGAGAGCCCCCTTTAAAAATTCCTTAAGTTCAGCTGGGAAAAATGTAGACCAGTGTCTGGCACAACAGTTTCTGACAATCCACATGCTGCTAATAACTGATGTATAGCTGCAACCATTTCTGCAGAGGTTTGATTTGTAGCCGTGTGGTCTTGGGGAATCTGCTCCTCTCAACAAATGATCTTCCTGGAGGGGTCTTATAAACAAAGGATGCTTAGCTCAAGGTGTGGCTGCTTGCTTCGAGAAAGGGCTGTTAGTTCGGTTTGCTTTGCAGAGTAGCCTGTCACCTGCACCTCCTTTGCATTCTTGGAGGCAGCAATCGATTCCAGGCCACGATACATCATTTCTAATCAACGTCTTCATGCTGACAATCGCAGAGATGCTGTGGTCAGGATGCTCTCGTGACGTCTTCCTGAAAGTGAAGCGCACTTTCTCCGTACAGCTGTCTTTAAGAGGCAGAGCGTGTCAGTGTCTTGCAGTTGGCTTGGTGAGAAATGTTCCATCCACGTTTTATGAGACTGACCATAGAGCTGACTTCGGGAGGGGCCACCCAGGCCCCAGTGGAGTTGACCACATCCGGCTCGTTAGAGGCAGGGGCTCACCCACCTGCATCTGCGGCCGCTGACGCCCAGCGGCGTGGCCATTCATGTGGAACAACAGCAGAGTTGGTGTTGACTGAGTTCATTCTATATATCACATGCTGGGAAGTTTGCAGGATGTCTCACTATCTATTTCTAATAATAATTCACATTTCACAGATGAAGAAACTGGGCTGCCGCGAGGCTGGACGGCGTGTGCAAAGACTCACGGTTACGATCATTGGGGTCTCACCCAGAGCCCAGGCATGTGCATGGCGTGTGCCCTCGCACGTGGGTTCACGCCCTGACGGGGGCATCACGCGTTGCCCTCTGAGAGTGCAACAGCCTCTCTGCTCACAGCCCAGCCTTCCCACAGATGTCGCCAGGTGGGGCTGGTTCGGAGACACTTTGATCAAATGATGTTGAATGGTAGGTGCGTTCTAGCTCCCAGGTGAATTGTGCAATGGCGGTAGAGCGGCGCTATCCATTCCTTGTAAAGACCCAATCCTTTAGAACGGTGCTTTCCAATCTTACTCCACCGAGCCCTGGGGCTCACTGGGGGTGCCTGGGACGGTCCCGGAGCTGGGGGTGCTTGGCAGGGGTCTCGGCGAGGCCTAGGGTGCTGCAGGCCTTCCTCCCGCTCAGCTGCACCAGCCGTACTTTGATCTATTTTACATATTAGAGCTTTAAGTTCTCTTTGGGAAAAGAAAAGAAATTCTTCTACAAAACTGAATTTGAAAACCACTACCTTTGAGATGGCTATGAGTTTTATAAGCTGTCTAGATCCTGTTTGAGGAACTCGAGAAACTGCTAAGAGGACTCTTGGAGGAAAGGGTGGTGAAAAGCTGGCCGGGTGGGATCTACCCACTGCGGCCTTGAGCGGAGCAGTGGGCGTGGGTCTGAAATCAGGATGGAGGGACCAGCCGGGGGTCGTGTGACAGGGTCCCAGGGGAAGAGCGGGCAGGGGCCAGGCTGGAGGCGGCGAACGGGAGAGGAGGATGGGCTTCCGTATTCCCTGTGGCAGGATGAGCACTGGTTGGTGCCAAAACTTCCGTGTGCCGTTGGGGTGGGCAGAGCAACGTCCCCAGTACCTGTGCATGTGTCACCTCCCATGGCAGCGGGGACTTTGCAGACATGGCCAAGCATCTTGATTTGGGGAGATGATCCTGAATTTTCCGGGTGGATTTGGGGAGATGATCCTGAATTTTCCGGGTGGGCTCGAGGTCACATGTGGTCCTAAGCGAACAGGAAGGCAGGAGGGGCCATCACGGCCTCGAGGAGACGGACGCCCGGGCTGGCGGAGGTGGGGCCACCAGTCAAGGAGTGGCAGCCACCCCTGGACGCGGGAGGGACGAGGCTGACGGCTTCTCCCGAGCAGCAGCAGAGCCTCCGACACCCGGGCTTCGGCCCAGAGAAACCGACGGTGGGCTTCTGCTCCCTGGGACGGGAAGAGAGTGAGTGTGAGTCGTGCCGGGTCTGTAAGCGAGTGCAGCTTTGTGACGGCGGCGGCAGGCAGCGAATGCAGCCACCAGGGCTGGACCACGCCGTGCCACACTGTGGCCCCAGGAAGTGTGGGCCCCTGAGCACCATGTTACACTGAGCGGAGCTCCTCGGGGAAGGGCCCTGGCAAAGAGACTTCTGCACAGTGCTGCAGAAGTTGCCTCTGTGGATTATCGACATCCCACGAGCAGAGCCAGCCGCCCCCCTGGCCCCCTCCCCCCGCCCCACAGGCGTGAGCGCTGAAGAGGATCCTGTCGTCTGCGCTGAATCTTCTGAATATGATACAGCTCTTCGATTTTACTGTCACCTGGCTGACCGAGAGCGGCGGAGGGGCCGTGGAGCGGATCTGCAGAGCATGTGCACTTCCTGAGTTCTGCTGACCCTGTCGGCAGCGGCGTGGGCGGGGCCTCGCGCATGGCACTTGCGCTCTGTTAAAGACACAGACACTCTGATTTTGGGGGCTTGGGTGGAACAATTTAACAGATGATGGACTTTTCTCAGGCCAGTGGTGGCTTCTCTGTGTCCTCTAAAACACACCGTCACCTGAGCCCGTGGTCTCCATGAGGTTGAGGAGCATGCTCACCCTGCTGCCTGTGAACGGCTGCCTTTGCGTGTGGCTGGTGGCAGCAGAGAGAAGTGGGACTTCACAGCTGACGGAGCGGGATCTGCGGGAGGCAGATCAAACCACGCTCTGGGGGAAAAGGGAGCAAAAGAAGGGGTTCCCGGACCACAGCCAATGCTGGCACCCCGAATCCAGGGACGGGATGACTCTGCCCACACAGCTGGAGCACTCAGCCCACACGCTCGCCCCAGTC
>VBSM01003157.1:54508713-54525046 GCA_008086735.1 Cheirogaleus medius | reverse complement strand
CCAGTCCCGGGGCAGGGATGACTCTGCCCACACAGCTGGAACACTCAGCCCACACCCTCGCCCCAGTCCCAGGGCAGGGATGACTGCACATCTCATGCACCTGCATCGCTCACGGCTGCCCCGGAGAGAATTAGGTCCAGGACAGAAGCAGGATTTGTACCAGGATCTCAGTTTGAAACTCAGATCTGCTAAATTAGGATCAACAATCTGATTAGTAAGGTTTTTGTGAGATTTAAATATATTCTCTAAGTAAAATAAAAATAGTTACATGAATTGTATGGAAAGGCCACAGTGTCAGGGAAGCACGACCGATCCGTGGCTGATCTTTACCGACTGTAGCCCAGCGAAACCCACTTGCCACTCACCGCCCTGCCCCGTGCGTGTGTGTCCTCCCCCAGGCCCGACCCCGGCCTTGCTGACTCCGCGGTGTGGCAGATGACTTTCTCGCTGGAGTCCGAGGCGTGCCAGGCGTGCCATGTTTTCTTTCTAAGGGGGATACATGCGTAACACAGACCACCACGTCTCGGGGTCTGGCACGCTCGCACCTCCTTTCCTGTGGGGCTCACGCGGGGGCTGCCCTGCTAAGCGTGACTCCTGCACGAGGGTCCTGGCTCCAGCCTCTGGCTGCCTGGTGTCCTCGTCGCCCCTGATAAGTCCCGGCCTGGCAGACAGACAAGCTCAGCGACCTCGAGGATGGAGCGGGGTGGGGTGGGGGGGGCTTCTGCCCCGGAGCCCCGCTCGTGGTCGGATATTTTTATCAGAACACGCAGCTGTGTGGGGCCCACGCCGTCCCGCGTGCCGTCCGGGAGGCAGAGCCGTGTCTGTGCCCCAAAGACCCTGACCTGGAGGGTAAATATTTTGTCACTCGGGACTCCCTCCCAGCCCGACCCGGGGCCGTCCTCTCTGCTTCGTGACATCACAGCGCCTGGCGCCCACGGGTGTCCATGGCGGTGCTCGGGTGCCCCTCGGGAGGAAAGCCAGGCCCGAACTCGAACAAAAGTATATTTATTGAGCTTGCAAACTCCCAAACAGCTTTGGAACGAAGTTTCCTGGAGCCATTCAAAGCTGAAGTAGGCAGAATCCCTTTCCGCCGGGGCCCGAATGTGGCAAACAGAACAGAACAAAACAAACAAATAAATAAATAAGCCCCAACCTACCCAACACGCAAAGTTTGGAGTAGAAAAATTAACCCTGGGAAAAATCTGGAGGAGCCTTAGATTATACGAGACATTCATCCTCAAGCTGATTTTTTTTTTTTTTTGTACAATCCTGTGTTGTGCTCAAAACAAAAATCTGAGAATACTTCTTAACGGGAAGACAAAGCTGAGTCGCGGCCGTACATCTGTGAGTTTAGAAACAAAGGTTTGTTTGTGTGCCTCAGTCACTCTTGCCCATGAAAGCAGACACTTACTTGAAAAACTTTTCAGGGAAACACTCTAAACCAACATCCTGGTATAAATTTGCAAAACGCAATACAGGCCTGATTGTTTTTGGAGTGGATGCGGGCCGCATACGAATAGCTCTTTCTGAAACGTAATGTTCTTTGCACGGCTCAGTGGCTAATGTACAATAAATCAACAAAAGAGAGCTTCAATAAAGCTATTGGGCAGCGGCAAGGCCACTGTTATTTTATCTTTTTACAGTATTTAATTGGAAGGTTTTTCCTGAAACTTTAGCCGGCCTTCAAATTACTAGACTGCATATAAGAAGAGATTGATAAGAGAAAATTTTTTTTTTCCAGGATTTTTCCTTACAAGGGAGCAGGTTTTTGCAGAGGGAGAATAGAGTTACAAGTGTCTAGCATTTTGCTGAGGGAGAATGAAATTAGACGCTGAATGGAGCGGATAGGAAGGGCTGGGAAAATGCGGAGTTGGCAGCGCTGCCAGGTCGGCGCAGAACCCCCTCTGTCCCCCGGCACCAGGTGTCCACGGCATTCAAATGATACTATTCTTCACGGGCTGAGCGGAGTATTAAAACTCCCCCCCAAAAAATCATTTGCAACTGAATAAAGATATAATCCTGGAAATATAACTCTCCATTAAGGGTCCCCATTAGCAACACAAGAGCCCCATTGTGAAGGAGTTATGTATATTTATCAAGTTAGAAAAAACTTGTCTTGGTACTCACATGTTAATAGAAAACTTTTATAGCCCTGGTCTCAGAACTAGTTATGCATAAAATGCAAAGCATCTCTTATTCTTTGGCAAACTCTTTAACGTTTGACAGTGAATTGCTAAGACGTGAATGGTCTCCGGGATGGACGGATAATGTCTTCCTGGCCGGCGAGGGGCTGCCCTGGAGTGGGCCGGGATGTGAGCCCTGTTTTAGGAGTGAGTCCTGTGGGGGACCCTGGGTTTCTTTCCTGAGGCCTTCACCTTCCTCGTGTCTGTTTCTGGAGGTCACTTCAGGGGTTCGCAGGAGACGGGCCGGGGCGTGGCCTTCCTCGGGGGTCTACAGCATCTCCCTGCAGAGGATGGGCTCCGTCCTTGGAGGGCGGGTGAGCGGTTCTGGCCAGGTTCTGGCTCCTCCGAGACCCCTGGAGCTCTGAGCCTGGGGCAGGGCTGCCCTCCGTCCCACTGCGCCCTGCCCCGCTGCACCCCGGCAGGCAGACCAGGCAGGGAGCAAACCCCAGACAGACCCAGGAGAGCCGGCAGCCACAACAACAGAATGAGCCGTTCTCTCAGGAAGATGCCTTTTCTTCAGGCTTCTTTTCACTTTTTGCACCAGAATGCAGTCAGTCGCGGAGCTGTGTCGAGAAGCGGGTGTCTTCCTGCTGTCCGGCCTGCTGCTGCGTCTCAGCCTCTGGCGCTCAGCAGGGGCTCGTCAGCTCCTTCAGGGACTTGCGTCCACACTGTGCGGTTTGGGCTGGCTTGGCGGGCTTCCTCTCCAGCCTCACCTGCGTGGCCTTTTAAGGAAAAGGGCTTGGCCCAGAGGCCCCCGCGGGCAAGAAAGAGTGCAGGGCCTGGGCGCCCTGGCCAATCCCCCCCAGAGCCTCTGAGGCCCCCCAAGCTGGGCTTCCTGTGCCCCTGACTCCCGGGTTGGAGTCCCAGCCCAGAGCCTGTGAACGCAACCCACCGCAGTCAGGAGCAAAGCGCAAAGTCGCTTGCGTTAAGAAAACCCCGGGGCGGGCGGGAGCTGGGAGGACAGGTTCTCACGCCGTGCCGGGCCACAAAACCGCCACGAAAGGCAGCAGCACCACAGCCTGCTCAGAGGCCGGCGCAACCCCACGCGGAAAGCACCTCCGCAGGATGTCACCCGGCAACCGCGTCCGGCCCTGCGCTGGTGCCGCGCTAGGTATTGGCCCTTGTGGCCGAGGACAGTCACCTCAGCACAGGGACTCATCCTCATCTTCTCTGTGGCACGCGCGTGGCAGTGCCTGTCCCTGAATAAATGTCTTTTCCTGGAGAGAGCCTCCTCTGCTTGTTGCTTGGGTGGGCAGAGCGTGTCTGAAGGCAGGGTCTCCACGGAAGCAATGATGTCGGCGTGAGTTGCGGGTGGCCCTCGGCCCCGTGGCTGGGGCCTTGTCGTGGGAGGAAGTCTGGAGACGGAGGTGGACGTGGCTCAGAGAGACGCTGGGTGGGGACGCAGGAGGACGCGGGGGTGTTTCCACGCCAGCGAAGGCCGACGGGGCCAGCGCAGCCCCAGGAACCGGGCAGGGGCCTGTCCAGAGGAGGGCGGGTTTCCCGGGCCCTTGTGGGGACGCTGGCTGGCTCTGAAAGTCACAGTGACAAGGACGAGTCACCAGGAGAGGTTTAAATGGCGTCGGAGCTTTCGTAAGGGAATGGCCTGAACGAGCGGGTATGATGAAGGAGGGACGGTCCCCGAGAAGAGTGGCTGGACAAGGTGTGGTCTGACAGTGACGACCAGGGGATGTCGCGAGGCCTGTGTGTCGAGTCTTCTCTCTGTCCCTCGTCCTCAGAGACCAGGGTGCGCCTTTCCTTGGGCACGGGGGCACTGCTCACCGAGACCCCTGCCTCGGGGAGGTCAGGAAGCACAGCTGGGTCTAGGACCTGCTCCAGGGCCCAGCAGGGAGCAGGACAGAGGGTGACCTTCCCGCTTCTGCTGGCCTCTCAAATGCCGAGAGCCGCGTCTGGGGGTGGTGGATCCCGAACTCCATCATATGGGACACATCCGACCCCACAGCCCCCTGCCGACAGCTCCATCTCAGATTTCCAGCTGCTGGAGTGGTGAGAAGATATATCTCACTTCGAGCCACTGAGTTTCCCGCACCCTGCTGCAGCGGCCCTTACCGGCGGACGAGGGTGCAGAAGCTGTCACACGTCCCAGCTCCAGGGAGTTTACACAAGGTCCCCTGGCAGGACGCACACAGGCCTTGGCAAACCCGCTCTGAACACGGACACATCCTTACTCTTATGCACACACCTGCTGTGGACACACCTGGTCTGCAGGGCACTCCCTGCTCTGTGGACACGGCTTTGCTGCCCCCATCCTTTCCTGTGCAGTGGAAGGGGGCGTGCGTGACCTGGTCCTTTGGTGAGCTGCCCACCTTTGCTTGCAGATCAGAATTCACAGGGACACACACACAGAGCAGGTCCAAAGGCTGTTCTTTCCCTTTGAATGTGTTTGCTTTGGAAGCAAGGTGGCCTATGTGCCGTGTTTCCCTGAAAATAAGACAGGGTCTTAAATTTATTTTTCCTCAAGAAGACACCCTAGGGCTTATTTTCAGCAGATGTGTCATTTTATTTTTTAAGTACGGTACAACAATCTACATTTATTCAAATATAGTTAAGTCGTCTTCTTCTGGAACATCATCATAACTCTCCAAACCCCGAATTCCATCCTGAATGTCTTGCGACTCTATTTCCTTTAGAACCATTGGCCCCAATCTCTCATGTCGAGCCATAGAGCTCTCATGGGGCAGATGAGAATGGCTGCTCGTCTTCTTTCCTGCTCCATGAGGAAATGCATGGGTTGTGCAGATGCGCTACGTAGCCACGCCCATCACTAGGTCTTATTTTCGGGGTAGGGCTTCTATTGCGCAAATGCTTAGAAATCCTGCTAGGGCTTATTTTATGGGTAGGTCTTATTTTTGGGGAAACATGCTAGTAGCGACCGCCGTGGCACGTCCCTGGGCCTCCGTCCCGAATGGCGCTGAGGTCCCTGTCCCGGTGCGGACAACAGCGCTGCACCTGGGACATGAGCTCTGACTTTGGGCCACACAGAGACCACGGCCACACAGGCCCTGACGCCTGATCCGTGGAGGCCACTACGAGATGGGCTCTTGGTGTGGTCATGGCCGTCCAGCGGCACAGTGGAGTGACCAGCCCGGCAGGCTTTGCTGCGTGTGGGTGTTTCCGTGTAAATTTGATGACAGTCTATGGAAGAGGCAGCGCTGCCTGTGAGTTAGCGCCACTGCACCTTGGCGCGGCCAGCGCGTTTGCGCAGAGCAGACATGCCCGCGGGGCTGCTGTTTCACGCGCCGCCATCGCTGGCACTGGAGCAAGCACGGCAGAGACCTGGTGCCGCCCCTCCGGGTGCCCCGGCAGCCCAGCGAGCAGGCGGGAAGCTGCAGCGGACGCTCCCGCAAGCAACTGGGGGACAGGCAGCCTGGTCCCCGAGTCCTCCTCGCGGGTGTCCTGGTGGAGCGTCGGGAGTAGAGACTGGTGGTGTCGGCAAGGGAAGTTTTTCACCTTGAAGGAGGACTGTCCCCTGTGAGACCAGCCCTCTGTCTCGAGAGGCCATGCTGTCTGTCCCCACCACCTGCCACAGCGCCTGTCTGCCCGTGGTTTCACACGGCACGCGGGGCCTGGCCCGGGCTCCTCTCCTCTGCCGTGTTCCTTGTGGTCCCCTGCCCTGTAGCCCTGCCACCTTCTGTCCCCTTTCTCCCGAAAGTTCCCCAGAAACCGAGCATCCGTGTTGTCGGAGATCGCTGCGGCTCCTCTCTCGGAAATGATGGGAGGGAGAGGAAGAGAAGCGTAGGGACGAGAGGCTGCTCAGGGCAGGTGGGGTCCTACCTGGACACGCATTGGCCAGTCCTGACAACAGCCACTCCGGGACAGCACCGGCCACCAGCGAGGCCCCTGCGCGCTGCCTCTCAGAGGACAGCGCAGCAGAGCTCCCTCTCGCCTGGAGGGGACGCGCCCCGACACCCTGGGGACCACTTTCGGAATGTCCCTGCTGCACTCTCACCTGAGGTCGGGCAGCAGCAAGCACGCCCCTCACTTCTGTCTCAGGCATCAGGCGCGGGATCATCCAGGATGTTCCTATAACAAAACCCGGGCTGAGCGTGTCCAGAGAACCGCAAGAGAACGGTCTGACTGGCGGGCAGTTTGCCGAGGCCGAGCTGGGGGCGCAGGCCCGCCTCAGGGGGCCGGAACGCCAGCGCTCGAGAGGGAAGTGGTTTCACACGCTTGATTACAGATTCGGTTTCCACTTCGACTTGTTGCTCAAAGCTTCTTAACCACTTGCTCAAACGACCAGGGTCCAAAGCCGGGTCCAGCGGGGTGTTTCCATCGCCATCCATGCCGAGTGCGGAAGGCGCGGGTGCCGCACGTGGGTTCCAGCGTCTTTGTCATCACTTAAACGTCCACTGGGCAGGACCTCAGCTCAGAGAACAGGATTGTGAAAAATTCACATCCCCTAGGGTGACCTGGTAACGGGAACATCAGAAAGGGTGGCAGAGACGGGTGGCAGCCATGGCACCTGGAGAAACTGAATCATGCTCGGAACGCCTGTGCAGCAGCAGTAACAGGTATTTTATCCCACTCTTGCAAATACGAAACTACTGGAGCCTCCTTCAGCCTTTTGCCAACTGTTGTCAAAGCAGAAGTCTGTCCAGGTCAGTAGCATCGCACACAGCCTCAGAAATGGTCTGGCAAACGTTCCTTGTTTGCTTCTTATTCTTTAATCCCGGCTGAAGCGGGAAATAGCTGAAATAATTGTCCGTGTCTTGGCCTTAGCGCTGAGGAGTGACCTGACTTTGGCAATTTGTAATCAAAAGTGTACTTGCTAATTTGAAAAACGGTATCATCAAATGAACTTATTATCATCCTATCTCCTGGTTTTGTATCAGAGAAGTGTTTTTCGAGTGTGTCGTGGTCTTAGGCCCTTTGATGCACTAAAAACAGAATAAAGACTCTCATGGTCATTTGACCATAAAAGCGAATATATTTTCAATGCACTTTCTTAGAAATTTAATCGTCTTGTATCAAAACACGGAGGCAAAAATAAGCACATCTGAGTCTCTCCTGCTGTGAATTTACACTAGTATCATCCTTTTTATGACGTGCAAATGTCAGATACCCATTTTCCAGGAAAAATTCCACCTGGTGGTGCAGGGATGGTGTTTCCGACTGGGGCATCCTTCCCTGAGAGGACCCAATAATTTCCAGTGATTCAGACGATCCCTGCAGGTGTGACAGGTAAGTCCAGTTCCGGGCACCCCACATTCGCACCCCGGCCGGGACCGTGGATTCCGTCTTTCATGTGGCCAGGAGAGGTGTGTTTCCAGTTCACGCCGGTGTCCGACCATCTGCCAGCTGCACCTGCCCTACTGCTGAGCACTCAGGTGGTCCTGACGTTCACCTCCTCGCTTCTCCTTTCTTTGCCTCGTGTGAGGAATATCTGCTAGGACTTTTCCATTTAAAATTATTCGTTGGGTCAGAATTATTTTCTGCCCTTCAGAAATGACACCTCCCAACCAAAACGAATGTTTCCCACTGAAAAGTGCGCCCGGGTCACGTTGCCGCATGCCAGCGCTCGGGCACTCGGGGGGCCGCTCCCTGCGCCGTCCTCGCCGCCCTGGTCGCGCAAAGCAGGCAGGTGCAAGTTACAGGACTGACCGATTATTTATGGCTTCTGGGTACTTTGTGGGTTTAGCTGGTGAGAAAAGTTCCATTCCACTCACAGGCGCAGACCCGGCCAACTGTCTGGGCTGATTAAACTCACACTGCCGCATGAGCACATGGCAGGCAGGAGGAAAATTATGAAATCTCACCGCCTGTGCCATGGCAACGGGGCAAACAGCTCCTGGGAAGAATGTGGATAATAGGAAATGGCAATATTTCTCTTTGTGTTTTCACTGCTGACAGTTTTATCCTCACATCTGCCCGGTGCCCAGCGCGCGGGTGGCGGGCTGTCTGGGCCGCTGGCCTTGCCTTTTCTCCCGCCGCGCTCCGCCGTTCACTGGGGGAGCCCTGCACGGCCGGCTCCGTCTCCAGGACACAGACCAGGCCAGTTTGCCCTGCGAGTAGCCGGGATGGCTGCCGTCACCGTGTGCGCAAGCCCAGCGCGGTGGCGTTATGGGTTTTTATTTACCAGGACGAGGCTGGCGCAGGCAATGCGTGGTTCAGACCCACGACTCAGCAACTTTTGACCCAAAGTGAAAAGCCGGGAAACCCGCAGAGACAGGTCTCACAGTGGTGTGTGAATTGCTTTTTTTTTTTTTTTTTTTTTGAGAGTGAAACTAAAAAGCAAAGACACATCCTTTCCAAATATCCCAAAATCAATGCTACACGCTATTTGAAAACAAATTCTTTCTCCTTTGGAATCCGACAGTGGCTGTGGCTCTAGAACTTTCTCTGCTCCACACTTTTCTCACTACTGGGTCTTCTCTCGGCTGGTTCACGTTCCTTGGAGAGACGGGCTGGGGTCCCTGGTGGTCCGGGCTAGAGAGGGGCTGCGTGTTGTCGCTTCTCCAGGACCACGGACAGCAGCAGGTGGGGTGGGGGCCGTTGCTGGCTGGCCTCACACAGTTGCTGTCTGCTTTCAGTTCCACCTCCCCGGCCACTGGCTGTGGGACTCTGGTTGTCTTTTCTTTTAGAATTTCCCTAGTAGGTGTGCACATGCGTTGGTGTGTCTGAATATATGCACAGATGTCAGTCTCATGGATAGAAGCCCCTGCTCTGCCAGCTACTTCTCTGTGAACTGGGAAAACTAATATTTTTGTTAGTTTCCTTTTCTGTAGAATGAGAATATTCGTGTTCTATTTGTTTCTTGTGATAATGAGATGATGCATGAAAGCTCTGAGGAGCACCGATATGCAGCAGGTGCTCAATCACTACACGTTGCTGTTATGATTAGGTTTACACATGCCTGGGTTCTGACTTATGTCACGATACAATGGAGATGTTTTTCTGAGGGGATGTAGTTCTTTCAGATGGATTTTCTATCCCAGGTGCATGTGATAGAACTCACCTCATTCCCCTGTGAGTTAGGGCACCTGTAGGGCGGGAACCGGCACAGCTCTCAACTGTCTGGCAGGGAGCCAGGCTCCAACACCCACGTCCGCAGGTTATGGAACAAACACTGGATAAACTCACGTCCAGACCTCTGGGTAACTCCTCATCCAATTTCCCCATTTCTAACGGGCAAGCGTCACATGCTTCTGTTACAATACATGATTTAATAAGAGGCTCAAATCTGGCATTGTCATTCAGAAGGGACCGATATGACTGCATTTGTAAAGTTGTTCAGAACCTGAATATTCTTCAGTAGCTGAGGAATATTTAAATTCTGCATTTGTATAATTAAATATTGGTTTAATATGTAAATTATGTTTCTACAATGGCCTTAAGAGTATTTTTTGAAAAGATGTTTTGAAGTTATTAATTTGCTGGCATTCCATCCAATGCTACGGACTGGTCAGTGCGGGCTGCTGTAACAGAGTATCATAGACCAGGCGGCTTAGACGATAGGAATTCACTTCTGGGTTGCAGCCTGCTGTCTTCTTGCTATGTCTCCATGCAAAAAGGGGAGAGGGAGAGAGGAGGGTAGAGAGAGACAGACAGAGAGAGACAGAGAGAGACACAGTTAGAGAGACAGAGAGAGATAGAGAGACACACACACAGAGACAGAGAGAGAGAGAGAGCACACGCGCACTCAGGACTGCTTATGTCTTTTCTAATAAGGACACTAGTCCCGTTCGTGAGGCTCCACCCTCATGAGCTGATCACCTCCCAAGTCCCCCGCCTCCAAATGCCATCACACTGGGGATTAGAGCTTCAATTTATACTTTTTTTTTGAGGCACAAATATTCAGTCCCTCACGTGATAGTTTCCAGGATGTTTGCCACCTAACGTGTAATTTCAGGTTAACCGAGCAGGCCAGCTGCCTCCCCACTGCACTACGGTGGAGGTAACGTCGAGAGCTGCGAAACTGGAATGAGCGATGCTTGAAATTTCGAGACAAGGGTTCTCCTTTGCAAGGTGGTTGAGCGGCTCTGTCAGGCAGGTGTTGCGCATCTCTTACCTTGGCAGCCGCAGTGCTCCCAGCTGGCTGTGACGTGAGGACACACGTGCCACCCACAAAGGAAACCGCACTCTCAGCGGGGTTTGGAGTCTGCTGTGGCGCCTTCCCTCCTGCAAGTGAGTTTCTGCTGCTGACGCTCTGGTGCCAAACCCAGGCCTGCTGCTCTCACCTGATTTCCTGCCACGGCCTCCTGGACTCCATGAGGATTCGGCCTCCCCAACACTGCTCCTGTCTCCTGAGGACACTGACTTCCAGCACCACGTGTTTCCCAGTAAAAGTCCGCTTCGACTCCCGAACCCAGCGGTGTGGGCTGCATCCCTCCAGGCTGGTGCTTCTCTTACCTTTTGGGGCTGGGGAAGATGGGGGGTTAGGACGCTTGGTTTTTTTTTTTTTTGGTGGGGGCTGCTCGCGCCCTGTGTGTTGGGTACCAGATTTCAATCCGGCCTTTTCCACTTTCGGTACCAGCCAAGATCCTGGACTGCCTCATTCCCTTCCCATCCTCTGATTTCTGCAAGGAAAGTTTGTCTGATTATTCCTTAACCAATCGATCAAACTAGTCAATGATTGCATATCTACTGAGTGCCTTCTGTGTTTACGTATTCCATTTGGTTTTCATTTATCTGGGTTATCTCTGCCCTGACATTTACCTGCCTGCATCCTGTTTCCGTTTGTAGTCCCGCTTTTTACAGGACGTCTCCTCTGACTGCGGGGCTGGGGCATGTCCCCTTCCCTGGTGGCCCTGTGGGATTGGCCATGCCATCTCACTCTGGCCACCCTTTCTGGGCTGCCTCCGTGACGGACTGTGCTACTTGTGAGTTGTCAGTGTACCATAAACTCTTGTGTTTCCCCTCGTGAAACCCCCTTCTGCAGCCCTTTGACCAAGGGAGACTAGTCAAACCTTCAGTGCCTGGCCATCCTCCAGGTGTGGGGCGAGAAGGAAGCCCCAGGAACTCACTGCCCTCCATTTCTTGAGCACGAGGGCCCTGGCCAGCCTGCTCTCTCCTGTCCTGTGTGTTGTGTGTGGCCGGATCCTTTACTGGAAGAGAGGAAGTGGGATAAATGCGACTGTTGTTCCATCTTGGCCAAAATCAAAACGTTTCTTTGTCATTTCTAATCTATTAAAATAAAAATAGAAGAAAATAAAGAGATGTTAATGAACAAAGTTCAATGTAGATAAGGGATTCTGAGTCTCCGCCATGCTGACAGGTGGAGGTGAGTGAGTGTTTGCTGGGGCTGCCCTGCCTGTGGGTGCTGAGCGGCGTCCTGGTCGCCGCCGATTGACACCAGGTGACACTCAGTGATGACACCCAGTGTCTCCAGCCCTCGCCTACTGAGGTCTGGGAGGCAAAATCGCTCCCTATCGAGAGCCCTGGTGGATTAATACATCAAGTGAAAATACTTCATATGTGTCCAGACTTACATACGTCTAGAGTATCTTACTGAGTCTTTTGTAAAAAAAATAATAAATTGTAGCAAGTATATCAACATCACTAAAAGTGTGTGATAAAAAATATCTTGCCAAAGAACAATAGGTGAACAGTGTATCCAAAAGATGTTTCATGACACAAGAGCTACCTGGCCTGGCTGCCTTTTTCGCAGTGCACACCCCATCGGGGATTCTGACACACATCCCCACATGAGGTGAGACACGCAACTGACATGTCCTAAGCTTTCGTGCACAGCCAAGTGGACAGCGAGTTCCACTCTCCTCTTGACGCAAGCAGCGCCCTGGAGTCAGGGCTCTGCACTTCTGCCCTCGAGCCCATCCCCCACCTCTTCCCGTCCCACATCCAGGCTGACCTTGCTCCCACAGACAGGCAAATGGAACCCAGCCCACGTAAACAAACCAGATCCATTTGCCCCCCACGATTTCCCACACATCTGCCACCAAAGAAGGGATTCCCATGAAGTCATTCACTCATGGCAGTGTGTCCAGATGACCGCTGCTCTAAGCACGCCACAGTCACGGAAGGAAAAGACATTCCACCTACTATAAATTAGGCTGCTGTCACCTCCGCTGCCTTCTTCATACCAGTGAGACCCAAGGAACCTCATCAGCAGCAGGGGGGCTGCCCTGGTGGGGCAGAGGGAACCCACACTTGGGGCCAGAGAGCCCGGGCTTGTGTCTCTGCTCCTAACTCTATGGCACTTTCTTCCCGAGCCCCATTTCCTTCCTAGGAAAAATGGGTGTAGTAACACTACTTCTAGAACCACAATAAAATTTAAACTAAGTAACACAGGTATCAACACTTTCTAACCTGTACAGAAGTGTTCACAGTGGGCTATTATACTTCGCGCTTCTCAAAATCCTTATAGCCTTTATAGGTGCAGCATATTAACTGCTAAGATATGTTATTATATGTCAACAATCAATGCATGAATTAATTAACTAATTACAATGATGTCACCAAAACCACATTTTTCATGTTTCAAATACATAGACTTTATGCCAAGAAATCTGTTAGGTTTGAGGATACAAAGTTCAATAAGCCTTGTCCTTGATCTCAAGGGATTCATAATCATTCACTCCTGTATTCAAACGATCATTCTTTGTCACTTATTACTTCC
This sequence comes from Cheirogaleus medius, assembly GCA_008086735.1. Classification (NCBI taxonomy): domain Eukaryota; kingdom Metazoa; phylum Chordata; class Mammalia; order Primates; family Cheirogaleidae; genus Cheirogaleus; species Cheirogaleus medius. Next base: position 54,512,269 of record VBSM01003157.1, on the reverse strand, counting down.
ACCTACTGATCCCTGTCCCGGCGCTGGGGTAGGTGTAACAACCATCAGGACAGAACTGGGAAATCCATTTCCAGTGAGAAAAGAAATCAACAGACACCAACACTGAGATAAATCTGCTGCTAAAATTATCAGACAAAGATTTTAAAGCAAACCCATACAAATGCTTCAATAAGGAATTACGAATTCTCTTGATACAAATGAAAAATTGGAAACCTCATCAAAGAAATGTAAGTTACCAACAACAACAGGAACCAAATGAAAACAATAAAACTAAAAAATACGTTCACGGAAGAAAACCCAGACAAACCCAGCTAGCTGGACAGGCTCAGAGTAGAGTGGAGGAGGAGGAGGAGGGTAGGATCGGGGACTTGAGGACAGATCTACATGATATGCCCCACCTGGAAAACCAAGAAAATAGACTAACAACATTTAAAAGTATCAGACACCTGTAGTACACCAACACACGATCTAATATTTGTGGTGCTGGATTTCCAGAAGGAGAGAAGAGACAATGGGACTGAAAAATAACTTGAAGAAATAATTGCTGAAAACTTTCCAAATCTGGCAAAAAACAAAACCACAGATTCAAGAAGCTAAACAAATCCCAAATAGGATAAACTAAAAAAAAATCCCACACCAAGAGACATCATAATTAATCTTCTGAAAACCGAAGAGAAAAGTCTTGAGCGCAGCCAGAGAGAAATGTCATGTCACCTGCGGGGCAGTAATGGGTGACAGCAGATTTCTCCTCTGAAACCATGGGGGACGGAAGGAAGTGGCATGGCATATTTTAAATACCGAGAAAAAAGAACCATCAACCCGGAATTCTGTATCCAGTAAAAATATCCTTCAGAAATGAAGGGGAAGTTAACACATTCTCAGAGGAAGAAAACCTAAGGTAATTTGTTCCTAGGAAGTCTGTCCTCAAAGAATCACAGGAGAGAGTTCTCCAAACAGAATAGAAATGAAAACAAAAGAAGGCTGGGAACTTCAGAAAGGAAAGAAGATTAAGTGAGTAAAAACAAAGGTAAATTATCACCCTCCAGAGTTTCCTAAATCATACTTGATTATTGAAGCAAAAATGATAACACCATGTGGTGTGGTGCTCAGTGTATATAGAAAAAAACAGCACAATTATATTGAAAGGGATATAATGGAAGTCAGGTTTCAGTACTTACTCAGAGTGGCAAAATGTGGATACCACTAGACTGTGAGAAATTATGTGTGTTTATTGCAATACCAAGCAACAAATAACACAACTATACAAAATGTGATATACTAAAAACACTGTAAATAAATCAAGAAAAATTCCTAAAAATTGTTCAAGTAGCCCACAAGTGGTCTAAATACAATGATTAAAAGTCAGAGGTGTCAGAGGAGATTTAAAAAAAAAAATAAAACAACATGATCCAACAGTCAGTCTACAGGAAACTCACCTCAAATATAACAACACAGGTGGGTTTGAAAGTAAAGGATGTCAGTTTCCTGCAAAACTAAACACGAGGATACCAGGTGGCCCAGTAATTGCATCCTTGGGCATCTATCCTAGAGGAAAAAAAATATGTGCAAATAAAAACCTGTGCATGAATGTTCAGAGTGGCATTATCTGTAACAGCAAAAACTGGAAACAACTCCAATGTCATTCGGCAGGTGCGTGGTTGAACAAACCACACTCCCATCCGTACCACAAGCGCTACTCGGCAATAATAAGGCAGAAACTGTTGATCCCCATGGTAACTTGGATGGACCCCAAGGGCTTGTCCTGAGGAGAAAAGGCCAATCCCAAAAGGTTGCATGTGTGTGATTCCACTCACGTGACGTTTGACACGACAGAGCCGGAGACGGAACAGATTGGTGGCTGCCTGGGGTTGGGGGCCAGGAAGGAGGTGGCCGAGGCCATAACCCGTTAGCTCTGGGGTCCTGGGAAGGCGCCTTGCTGGGTCTTGGCCATGCCGGTGGCCACCGGGCGTGCTCATGTGATAAAAGAGCACACACAGACAGGAGTGCTTGTAAAAATGGTGAAATCTTAAAAAAGGCCAATGGACTGTGTCAATGTTAATTTCCTGGTTGTGATATTGTTCTATAGCGACAGGAGATGTTTCCAGTGGGAGAAACTGGGTGAAGGGTATTTCTCAGAGTCTCCCTGTACTATTTTTTTACAATCGCACGTGACTCTATAATTATCTCCATAAAAAATAAAAAATTTGAAGGAACACAAATTTTTATAGTTAAGATATCTCAAAGCTTCTGATGAATGAATCAGGGTTCCGTGGTCTCTCTACTTCTTCCCGCCCTTCATGGGACGCTCCCCTGGGCGGTGCAGGGGCTTGGAGAGGGGGCTCTGTCACCATCTGCCACCGTGGGTCTCAGACCAGAGCCGCCCCGCCGTGTCTGCGCCAGGCAAGCTGGCTTCTTCCAGGGACAGAGATGGGGTCACTCTCAGCTGTTCAGGCATGTGGCCCTAGGCTCCCCCGGGGCCGGGAGCACATCTGGGCTGCACACAGCCCCAATGGAGTCAGGCTCGCCACAGCTGTCGGTACTGGAAGGAAACCTCCGACTCTGGCCGAGACTCTGTCTGGCGCCCGTGTGCCTTGCTGGGGGTCGGACACTCGGCACCGGCATTGCTCACGGCCGCGGGACGCTGTGTTCTGCCCGGCAGCGATCGATTGTCCTGTCACAACCTCACATTTTTAAAATCCTGGCAGAGAAAGTGGTGACACAGCCCTGCAGTGCGGAAGCCCCGGAGAGCGTTTCTGCCTTTGAAACAGGCGCCGTTCAAGGTCAAGTCCCGTCAGCTCAGGTGAGGCAGGGGCGCCGCGCGCGGGGCGTTTCCTGGGCTGGAAACCCGGCCTAGCGCGGACCCGCCGCTCTCCGGGCGTCGAACCCGTGACGGGGACGCGGTCGGCCCTGCAACCCCGACGTGTCCTCTCACGGGTTCGCTGCTCTGCGGACCTGCCCGCGGCCCGGGGGAAAGCGGGATTTCCGGCAGCCACAGGTGCCACGCAGACTAAATTGGCCGAACCACGTTCAGCTGTTTGGTAGGACGCGGCATCAGCGTGACGTCTTCGCGCGCGCGAGTCCGGCTCTGCGCGCGCCTTTTACGTCACCAGCCGGCCCCTGCTCTGAGAGGCCGCGGTTCCCGCCCTGACGAGCGCGCCTGGCCCTGGGCGCGGCGTCGCGCGCGTGTGCGTGTTGTTCCCGCGACGCGGGGGTCGGCGCTCTCGGGATCGGACCTCCTGGCGCTGAGGCGCGGGTCGCACGCCCGCCGCGCGCGTCCCCGTCCCCGTCCCTGCGGCCCTGGGTCTGGGCGAAAGGTAAGTCTGAGCGTGTTTATCGTGTTTGCGTTGAAGAGTTTATCAGCCGATCCTAAATACCCCCCATGCTAATCCCCACGCCAAGTCTCCCGAGTCGAGAGCGGGAGCGGAGACGGAATTCCCGAGGGGCTCGGCCGGCTCCTGCGCTGCGGGGTGCCATACGGGTGCCATGCGGGTGCCGCGTGGGAGCCGTGCGGGCTGCCGCGTGGGAGCCGTGCGGGGTGCCGCGTGGGAGCCGTGCG
>VBSM01003157.1:54410817-54508613 GCA_008086735.1 Cheirogaleus medius | reverse complement strand
GAGCCGTGCGGGGAGCCGTGTGGGAGCCGTGTGAGCACCGTGTGGGGAGCCGTGTGATGCTTTCAGGGTTCGTCCCTCTCTCAAACGCACCACCCAGTCTGGTGACTTTAAGTATCTCTTGAAAACACACAAACCTCTTTTCTCTTTAGTGAGCTTTAATTTACTCTGTCGTTTTACCATTTGGTTCTGGTAGTTTGTATGAAATATCAGAAAGTTTCCCCACAGTTCACCAATATGTGTTATTATATCAAAGAGAAATCGACTTACCGTGGCATTTGTGACACTGGCTGTTTTGAAAAGCTGGAGAATACGCCGTCCTCGGGTCGGGTCTACTGCGGGAAAACTCGGTCAAACGTCCCGCGGACTCCAGAGCTTCCCCACACCTGTGTGAATGTTGCCCGTCCTGCGGCCTCACCTGAGTTTAAGGTCCACGTAGAGTCACGATGTTATGTCTTCTCCGTGGGGGTTGCCTTTTTGGATTTATAAGTGAATTTAGGAAAGTAATTCACATTTTATCTCACAGCGTGTTTTGTAGTTACTGGAACATGTTCACACGCACATACGATTTTTCCTCGTGGAAGACACAAGCCTGCGGATAGTGAATCCAAGTGCCGTGACTCTAACCCCTTATCCTGTCTAAGCAGCGGGCCAGTGCACTGGACCTCAGTGCGCAATGCCAAATTTCATCATGACCCCTCTGCCTCATCTTCTCCTAACAAATTAATTGTCATCCTCCTTCCCTGGACACAGAACTGACACTTAGTGTGGACGCTCTTGAACCACGCAGTAGACAGAAACAAAAGACAACATGCAGGCCCCAGGGAGCCCAAATGAACCTTAGCAAATCTTGGCAAGGAGGTGTGGAGAGGCCTGGGTATTTTCTGCAGCTTGGCGGGGTTCTTTAATTTTTGAACAACAGACCAGCATGTCTCATTGGTGGTCATTTAGCTATTTCCAACAGGTAAGCAGTAGCTGACAGTGTACGTCTAAAGACCCAGTGTTTTGAATTGGGCTTTCCCCATAAAAATAACCCTGGAAGCTCTATTCTTAAGTTCCCACACTAAAAATATTCAGGAGACACAATTTATAAAAAAATCTCTTTCACTGCTCAAAAGCACTTTTTTTTTGTAATTTATACTAAGCCCTTTAGAATGTCATATTGGTCTTTTATTAGTAACCTTGACAATATGATTAGACTCCAAAAAATGTCTACTTGTTAGTGAATAGCTTTCATTCTCCAAACTTTAAAGAGGCTACTCAGCTATGACCAAAGCATGCTTCATTTTTTAATTTTTTGCAACAAAAAAAGCACAGAAGATAATAAAATATATGGTTAGATCAAGCATTCAATTAAACAGATCTGGAAACAGTTAAATAAATGTGGTAGTATTATTGTAAATTTGTTTAAAAAAACTATTTAGATGCCATAATTTGGGCAGAACTCTAACTTTCCCTTTCTGAATTAGAGTTAACTTTAAATTATAATTATAAAAACTATTCTGTTAAAATATAAGGAAAATGTAATTTTTAGAAACATTCATTTTTCTAGTGACAAAAGCCTTTTGTCTTTTTCAATGTTGTTTCCTCTTTATTATGTGTCAGATCCTGTTTACATTTTGCTTAGATATTGCCACAAACAGTGTAGAGATAAGTTGCTAAAGTTAAAATGAGACAAAAAATTTTTACTTATTTTTACTAAAAGAAGACACTGAGATCTTTGGCTATATTAATTGAAATGCATTTTGACAACATCGATCAAATCTGAGGGGCAAAAAAAAGGAAAAGAAAAGAAAGAAAGAAAAAGCCAAAACAAACAAAGTGAAGCAAATCTCCCCAACACCACAGCAAACCGAACTGAAGGCCCAAACTTTAACCTTCCCGGAAAGATCTTGTTGTGCTTTTAAAAGTCCCTGATATTCCCCCCGGCCCCCCGCCCCGGCCTGCTCACTGCCCGCATGTTATTGAAATGCTGATGTTCGTGTTCATGGTAATTTCGGAGCCACGGCAGACGTGTATTGCTTCCTCTTTTAATAGGTGCAAAGTGAGTTATTGTCACAGAGCAGATATGAAAAGAGGATGTGAAAGGGAATCTTGCCTCATCTTTGTAGTGCGGGTTTGCGAGGGTGCTAACATGGTCACCTGAATTATGCATGTCTATTGTGTTCAGATATCATAAATCGGCGCATGAATACCCCCAAATCATTTTCAGTTCCTGAACATTTATATACGGAGCTCTTGAGCTCGGCAAAGACAATTAGTCATATTTGTATGCCGGAATTAATTGAGAGTGAGATGCGGGAGGCAGAAGAGAGAACAAAGAATGCTTTTTGTCAGTTCTTCCAACTGACAGGGATAATTAGATATATGAAATTGAAATTCCTCAGCAGGGGGCTTCTGTTGACAATGAATTTTCTTTTGATTCCATTCTGTTATTCTTTTATGCTGTCATCTGTGGCAATTTGTTATTCAGCTTGAAGCTTAAAAAAGCAAAGCATTCCGCTTTTATGAGTAGATGATGTCAGTTTGTACACTGCTGGGAAATAGATATTAAATGTAATCTTTAAACTAAAAAAAAAAAGAAAAGAAAAGAAATAAAATAAAATCAGTTAAAGAGACAGTGTGCTGTTTACCCAGCCTGCAGAGAAGAAACTTCATAAGAAATAGTCGGAACTTGTTCAATGGTATTTGAAGTTGTTCAAGCCCCATTAATCCGGTGCCTTGACTGCGGCTCGAACTGTTCTTCTAAGAGGATGCAATTTAATGCTGGGAAACTCAAGTATGCAACGCCCAAATGGCACTAGACTAGACGCTGGCTGTTGCAGAACACTACTATTATCTTGCTTAATCTCGTTTTCATTTATCTTCACAATACCAGAAGCATTATTCACAGATTACCTCTCCTTTTACTTCCATCTGAATCAAATGCTGCCGATGTCGTGTGTTCTTAGGAAGCGAATCACGAAAACCTCAGACCAACCCCCAAAATATGATCTGCATATACTATTTATCTGGGCTTATCGGCAAGCTTGACTGAGACTGTTTTACACTTTAGACTTCAAAATAATGACTCTTAGCTTGCAGCTCGTCTGGGGGGCTTTTCGTCTGCAGGAAGAACATGTCCTGGTGTGTGTGGCACAGACCTGGTTCACGGCCTTCCTCCAACTCCAGCTACTGTTATGAATTGTGGGCAAGATTTTCCCTTCCTGAGTCCTTTTCCCTCATCTATAAAGAGACAATTTGAGCAGCTCACTTTTTGTTTCTGTGAGGAGGGACTTAGCTCCATGCCTGGGATGTGGTAGCACATCTTGAAAGTTAGTTCTCGGCTCCCCGTCCTTAAGAATGTCATCAGCCTGTTACTACTCTTCATGTATGGGATTCTCATCCACTTGTTCCTCCCCAGCCGCACACGGAGGCTCTGGCATGGAAGGCGGGGTGCCCAACCCTGGGAGCGCAGTGACAAACAAAGGCGCCCCTAGAGGTGCCCAGAACTTGCCCGGAGTTCTCAAAGTGGCTTCTTGAGCCAGTCGCCTCCCCGCCAGTACCGGACTTGGCTTAGATGCAGTTTCTTGGACCCTCCCCAGAACTACAGGACCGAGTATTTAGGGTCGGGTGCAGGAGTCTGGACTTCATCACCCATCCTAGTGGCTCTTGTGCGTGTTAATGTGTGAGGATGACTTACTCCGGATGGGTGTCGGAGGCTCTCTCGGGGGGTGTCTGGGATGCAGTAGTTTACCACTGTTTCTCCGTTAGTGTTCTGCAGTGCAAAGGGTCAGACCCACCGTCGCTTTGCTTCTGTTTTGTTAACTGAGATGCTCGTGCCGGAGTTGGCGGTGGTGGCTCTGTGGGCGCAGAAGCTGCAGGAGGAACATGCCTCCGGAAGAAAGCCACGGCCGCAGGCGGAGGCCAATCCAAGCAGCCACACAAGTGCAAGGCTGAATCAGGACATGGTAATAAGGATGTGCTGGAGACAGTCGTGGAGCAAACGTGTGGCATGTGCGCAGGTGACATGCCCGACGCACACGGCTCCCACCTTAGCGCTGTGATCCCAGAGCCAACAGTGTTTGGATATGATGTCCCGTTTTCTTCTAGAAGCACAGTGTACACAATTTCCCTATTTGCTTTTTCCTTCTTTGTGTTTTGTTTTGCGGTTCCCTTCTGCTAGCAGTTCTCTGCGAACATCCTTGACGTTCTTCTGCCTCTGTCTTTTCATTTCATCCACCTCCAGTCTTCCCGGAGTTGGGAAGGTTTGTTTCCTCAAAATAAAAGTTCCTTAACCAAAATCAGCATCCTGGTGACTGAATTAAAAGCAACAACAACACAAAAATCTAATTTTCGTCAAAAACAAAAATCCCATGAGGTGTTGGCCGACACTGTGTTCCAACTCACCACTGTGCGTGTAAATACACCATATAGAACCTCGCTGAATGGGCAATTCTGTGTTCAAAGAGCCTTATTTAACGAAGGAATCATTTTATGCAAATTTAAGGAGAGCAGCCAAGAGAAGGGAAAGGTCACCATTGACACGAGCAGCAGTCGAGGCAGGGGCAGAGGGCCGCAGGCAGACCCTCTGGGAAAGCGTTCTGGGGAAGGAGCTGATGCTTTTAAACCAAAACCAAAACAAAAGCCATCATTCTTTTCAGGACTGAATTAAACTGAGATCAATGCTTACCCACGTTCCTGCTGCAAATCCTCTAACATGCCTAACCAGGATCTTCTGCCTTCCTTCAGAGTGGTGGTTCTGTGTTGCCTTCTGGCCTCACAGCTGGAGCTTAGAGCAGGAGGGGAAAGTGTGTCACCCCTTAGATGATAGCGCCAGCCGCTGGGGAGGGGCAGCCGCCAGAACATGGGGGTTGATCCGCCATCGTCGCAAAGAGCCTGGAAACCTGGCCACGGTGGACACCAGTTGATTCCCAGGGGAACTTTCTGTGGCACCTCCGCTTACTCTAAGCCGCCTGCTGTGTGCCAAGTGACGGTGACCGACTAAGAACAAGCAGAGAGGACTCAGTAAAGCACCCCAGAAAGTCACGTGGAGGTGTCACCTCTCCAAAGTGCATGGTGGCTCTCTTGGGGTAATTGCTACCTGCTCAGCAAGATCAGAACTGTGATACTTTTGGCCTCGCTGGGGACGGGTAGGTACTAGGGATGAGGAAAATGTCCAGAACAGAGAGGCCTGATGGGGTGGGCTGATCCACAGACACATAATAATTAGGGTTATGCACCCCAGAGAAGAGGAAGCTAAATAACGATTTAATGATAATCTTTCATAAATTATGGAGCGTAGTTTTGTAAATATCTCTTTACAACGTAACAGGGAAAACTTTACTTAAATTTTAGCAAGATAAGACATGTTGAAGAATCTGCTGGTAGCAGAGTTTATTAACGTAAGAGCGATTGCTAAGACGTCACGCAGACACCTGTGGTGTGTGTCCGACACGGTGAGAGGGGCAGGTGACTTACCAGGGGGTGAGGGGTGTGCGTGTCTGACACGGTGAGAGGGGCAGGTGACTTACCAGGGAGTGAGGGGGGCCCTGTCCTCAAAGAGCTCCGTGTCTCATGGCGAGACAGACCTGGGACGACCAGCACTGACAGGACTCGGGAGCCAATGTGCTCAGAGTAGCACGGCGGTAGAGGAGCGTATCTGCGCCTCTCAAGGTGGTGGGGTCTCCTTGACGGAGCTGGTGTGTAGGGCAAGCTGGGGAGGTTGGGGTGGGATGTTAAAGCGTTTTTAAATGGGGAGAAACTGATTAGGACCTGCGAGGACATGGGTGGTCGTGCTCCAGTGGGTGGGTGCAGGGTGGGGTTGGAGGCTGTAGCCGCAGGCAGACCCGCAGTTGTGAGCAAGGGCAGAGACAGATCCTGGAGAGTTGGCCGGGCTCTGTGGTTCACCGATAGCCGGGAGGAGGGAAAGGCCGGAATGGAGGGGCCACGCCCAGCCGGCAGGGGGTGCTGCAGGGACCCAGTGCTGGCACCACTGGCCCGGCACTTGCTGTGCACGAGGGATTGCCAAGATCGTTTACCGACCGTTTCATGTTTGTGACGAAACTGTTTCCTCATCTTCATTGATGAGGAAATGGAAACTTGAAGTTCATTCTTTGTCCTAATTCACACAACTCGCTGGAGCCAAGCCTACCTGATCTCCTAACTGGGTGACAACATGACCCTGAGCAAGGCACACTTTGGAGGTGTGAGGGGGGAAGGGGGGCTCCGAGTTTGAATTTTCACGGAGCACCAGGCGGGGATGGCAGGACCCCCGGGAGAGGCAGGCCTGGCGCTGGGGAGACGAGGAGCTGCGTGGGCTTGGGTATCACCAGCAGGGCAGCGGCCAGAGCAAGGCCACCCTGGCAGAGCCCGGCCTTCGCCAGGCCAGCACTCCCGGAGAACACACCCCTTCCTGGAGGACCCGCAGGGGCTGGCATCGCGTCTTTAACAGGCCTAGAAAGCTGGAAAGAATTTGGTTTCAATTTTATAGCAAGAAAATATAGAATTGCACCAGTCGAAATTCTGGCATTTAAATTAAAAATCATCCGTGACCAGACAGGTGATAAAGTTCACACTCGCACTTGATTAAGCACTTCGGGGTCAGATATGATTCGTCTTTGGAATCTGACTTTCTTCAGAGATGGAATAATTTAAGGAAATTAACATATAAAGACTCTTGTCTGTTGTTTATACAAATTATTACCCATTCCTGTATCCTCTCATGACAATCCCAAATGAAAAAAGATGTCAAGTTTAGCTTCAACTACTTAGAAGACAAGATTTTGAAGTATTCTCCTGTCTAGCTCTTTGTTGGTTGTTCAATCCTGTGTATAAGGGGCTGGTCTTTGGAGTAAATTGCAAAGAATGGACCTGTGGGTCTGGGCCGTTAGGCTTTGTGATCTGTGGGCCATGCTGCCCGGCCCGTCCACCCTGTTGGTGCACGCTCGCTGCTGGTGGGTGCTGGGAAACCACCCAGAGGTGCAGCCTCTGTGGGGCCCAACAGTTTGTCTCTGACCCCGAGCGCTTGCATCTGCCCACAGACCTGACCCTGCAGACCTACCTTCCTAGACCTACTTGCTCTGTTCCCTTTCAAGACCCCTGTCCTCCCTCTGTCAGTCAATCGATCTGTCATCTCTGCGTACCTCTCGTCATCCATCTCTGGTCTGTCCTTTTTGTAAATACAGGTCAGTGCAGCATGCACATACGCACACATGCGTGCGTGCAAGGCCTGTCCGGTAGGGAAGTTAGACGTGCACAGGAAGGGAGCAGTCGGTGAGGCACAATGTGTGGTTCAGATTTAATGAATTCAAGCCCTGGCTCGCGGTTGGAGTGATTTCTACTCCCTGGCCACAGCCCCCCGTGTGTGAAATGCGGCAGTGACGTGCCTCTCGGAGTTACGAGGGGAAACATGATACGTACAATACTGAGACTGATGGGGCCAGTTAAGTATAAAACCAGAAAATAATATGGACTCATAGATCACACTTTATACTAAAATGAATTCCAGATACATTAACAAAATTGAGTGTAAAAAAATTGAAACATAAAAGTATGAGACAATATTTAAAAAATATTCTTAGATTCAGGGAGACCTTAAATTACAAAAATCTAGAAACTAAATGGCAAATTTGGCCATATTACTTTTTTCTTTGCTTAGCCAAAAGACAAATGGCAAAATGTTTATAATTCTCGTCATAGAAAAAGAGCTAATTTCCTTAATATATAAATAGCTCTTACAAATCAAGAAGAAAAGGCCAATGACTAAATAGAATAATGGGCATAAAATATGAATTGTCTTACAGAAAGATACAACTAGATCTCAGACATATGAACAGGTTCTCACCTTCATTCTCAATAAGAGAAAATCACATTATACGACACTGAGCTACCATTTTGTATTCATGAGACAGGCAGACACCTGGAAGCTGGAGGACACATTGAAAGACAGTCTTTGAGATTGCTGACGGGAGTGTAATTGGTAAAACTTACAAGGAGGACTCTTGGCAAGATTTATCAAAACCACACACATTCTTTGGCTCAGAAATCTTACATTTAGAAATCTATTCCATGGGATACTCAGTTGCAGGTGAAGCGACACGTTGTAAAGTTGTAAAAGCAAAAGGTAGGAAATAAATTAATGCATCTCCATAGATGACCCCTTAAATACTGCGTGGTGCCATACAAGGGAGTCTAATCGTTTATTTATGTGATGATTTGCTTAGATCTCAATACCAGGAATAATACACGACTTTACCAAATGCTATGAAATGACCTCTTAGATGCCAAGTGAGAAAAAGCAGGATCAGGACGGTGGGCGGCGTTTGCTGCCATTGGGCAAAACCAAGGGGAACCGAGGCCTCAGGTGCACGTTTGCTGTGTGTCCCTAGAGCGTCTCTAGACGGGAGCACCAGAAACCTCGGTGACCACCAGTGTCGTCTGTGGGGAGGGAACCCTCACTGTGTGTGGTGTGCTCCTTTTGAACTTTGAAGTATGTGAATTATTATTTAAAAAGTGAAATAAAAGATTAAAAGGAAAGTGGGTTGGTGCCGTTCAGAACCACTCCCTCCATGTGACGAGGACTGTGGAGCACTTGGCTGGTGGGGGTTTCTCGGGTGGTGACGCTGGTGCAACCGGGCAGAGCCGAGCGTGAGGCAGGCCAGTTGCTGGGCTGATTTGGGTTGATCAGACAAATAATTATGAAAAACCATAGTATCAATTCCTGCTGTTGTCCCCAAAGTAGTTCAAATGATTAGCCTAATTCCTTTCTTTCTCAGTGTGCATTGTACTTTGATGGTAACATTTTTATAAAGAAAATTGTAAAGAAAACTGTCCCAAAGCATACTTTTCCTCCTCTATTGTTGATAATTATGGCAAAGTGAGGCAATATTTCCACTCTCAGGTATTTTTAGTTTTGTTTCCCTGTTCGCAGCATGTGGGACACTTGGGAGGAAGCCTAGATACTGAAAGCGCATCTCCCAGGCTCTCGTGCTCTGCAGAGAGCAGCCACAGGGCGCGTCGAGGTCCCTCGTTCCCTCTACGTTTAACGTGTTCTACTGTGTATCAGGGAAACGGAAGTGGGATCCTCAGGCCGGTTGGACCCAGACAGCAGTGGGAGGGAGGTGTTGGGTTTGCACTTCCGTTCCTGCCCTCGAGGGCCGAGCCTGCGCCTCAGTGACCCTGGGGTAACTCTGTCTTAAACAAAGACATCTGTTCTATCCTTGAGTGGCGTCATTTTTTGATATATTTTGATCATATTTTGATCCCATTTAATTTCCATGAGCTTTCATTAAGTGCCTACTGTGTGCCAGCCCTCGGAGAGTGGACGCCCCAAGCAAACACCCGCCTAGCCCACGCAGGGCCCGGAAGCGGAGTGTAATTCCCTGCACGAGTACCGGTATAATTGCTTCTTTACAGCTGTGTTCTACCTGCTCCTTTCCAAAGCCGTGCTCCACAGTCACATGAGCCTCGCTGGTGCTTATGGTCTGACTCTGCAAGTGCGTCCCTCAGACACCCTTCCATCGGCGCAGCCCTGCCTGCCGTGGCCACCCTTGCTCTCCGCCACCCGAGTTCTGTTTTGCATGATGAAGTGTGCAGACAACATTGCCATTCTGATGATCCTTGTGCAGAGCAATTAAGTTTCTGTTGCGCGACTGCCCGGCTACGGGAGTCGTGTCATTTGTGGTCTCCCTCGCAGGCCCAGGGCACTCTGTGAGTGGACCACTGGCCACCTGAGCGCTGTTGCCAGTCGTGCCGCGAGGACCGGGTCTCCGCGTAATCTCCTGCTGGCTGCGTTCCTGGGAAAAGCCTTCTGTGTGCTCCCCCGTGCTCCCAGGCCTGCTGGGCGCAGCGATGGTTACACTCATCCTTTCTTACACTTCTGGCCGAAGCTATGGTGAAGACTAAGTAGAATTATTTGCATAAAGCATTTAGCCCACTGCTAGTCAAATCGTAACTTTCCATCGCTCTTATTTTTATTGTTTTCTTGAAAAGAGCTGCTAGAACCGCAACTCCTCTCTCTTGTCTCTGGCGCAGGGACCTGGACCTGTGTGACGTGGGCATTTCATCATCATGTGTGAGCCCAGCGCCTTTGGTGGGTTCCACTGAGACCCATGCGTGGCTGTCTCCTCTGCGTTCGTTTCCGAGCTCCCGGGCCTGTCACCTGAGAATGGACCGACATACTCATAGGGGACGCAAGTCTCAATATTCAGAAAAAGCTTTTGGAAAAGAAAAAGCTAGAAAGAAAAAAAGCTTCTGCCTTTACATGCCAGTCTTTCAGCTGGGGACCGGCTGGCTGCAGTTTTTGCACGTGTGTGTGTGTTCACATGACAGTGACCACGAGCAGATGTAAGTGGTTCCAAGTCCACTGTGGGGAAATGATTCCCACTTATGGGGCCTGATGTGTCCAACACACAGGCTGGATTCTGCGGGGGCAGCATCTGGCGCCCAGTGCCCGTCTCCTCGCCCAGAAGGTGCGCCGCTGGGGCGCCCCACCATGGCCCTCAGATATCTTCCTTTCACCGCTCTGAGTAAACAGAGGACAGTTCGCTGCGGAAACCAGTCATGTGCGGTTTAAGCTTCTGCTCCAAGAGTCCTCTGCAGAGGTTGAGAAGGCTTTCTTTCAAGAAGTTGATATCCGAGACCATTGGCCGGTCTACCTCTGAGTCCTCCAGGGCAGTGTCCGCCTGCCCGCCTCACTCCCAGGGGCCCCGCGGCCTCTCAAGGAGCCCACTCCATGCGGCGCCTCTGGGGGGGTCAGTGATGGGACAGTGAGCCCCAGGCCATGCGCCCACCCGGCAGCCTCAGACCCGGGCTCTGTAGGACTCACGCCTGGCTCCGCAACGGTGGGCAGAAACCGACTGGGCCTGTGAGAAGCCCAGCCAGAGAGAAGAGCAGTGCTGTGCCCAGAGCACACATCCATCCCTGGGTGGGAGGGGTCCCAGAGAAGGGACTTGCTCAGGAGTGGCAGGTGGGACCCCTCCAGAGGACGTGCTGTGCTGAGCTCAGGACTGGGGCCTGGAGCTGGGCCCTGTTTTGGGGTTCGGGCTTCCTGCCATGCAGGGGCTTGTCAGCCTTGGTGCGCTAGGCCGTGCAGGGTCAGGGTGGCCCCATCTCTGTCACCAGGCTCCTCCTCTGCTCATGAGAGCATCACCAGCTGGGCAGCACCTGGGCTGAGTTTGCGTTGTCCTGTGACTGACCTCCCACCTATCGGGCCTGGAGGAGCACCACAAGGGTCTCCGTACCTGCTGCCGGGGGTGGGGGCGCTGAGCCTCATACCTCGACCAGGTGCTTACGTTATTGACCAGGAGAGCTGTCATCTTGTCTCCTCATGAGATCCACGGCTATTGCCACAGCCCCAAACTCCGCCACCTTCATGTTATTTAATACTATTTTCCCAGACTTCTGAAATCCCGGAGATGTCGCACCCGTCCGCCCCAGCCAGCCTAGCACAGGCAGAAATCTGAGCACTTTCTGCTGCGGCCTGCCGGGGACTGCCAGGGATGGCTGGCGTCTCCCCAGCCCTGGTGATGGTCCTGCTGTCCGCCTCCCAGCTGGGAGTAACCCAAGCCCCGGCTCCTGTCCTCGAGTCTGCTCTTGGGACACATCTGTCCTCCACCCTCATAGATTGGGCTTGCAGAAGCAGAGCATCTGCTTCCAGTGGTTTCTGGAAGGCGGGCTGTCAGGCTGAGGAGGGGGTGTGGATCCTGGAAGGAGCGAACAAGCTCCCCTGGGGTACTGGAGTCTGCCCTGGCACAGGTGCCTGGCGGAGTCAGCCCCACCCCAGGCCCCACCCAGGTCTCGGTCCGTTCAGGCAGCTACTGTCGCACAAAACCATCCTCTGGGTGGTTGCAGACGGGAAGGATTTATTTCTCTCCGTTCCAGGGGCCGGAAGCCCAGGGCCAAGGCACCAGCGGTCCAGTGTCTGGCGCGGGCACGTCCTGGTCCACCCACGCTGCCTTCGCGCTCTGGTGGGAGGGCGGGGGTCTCTCCGGGGTCTCTTGATCCCATCCTGAAAGCTCCCTCTCCTGCTGCGCCACCTTCCAGAGCCTCCACCTCCTGACACGATTGCCCCGGGGAGAGGATTTCAACGCATGAATTTTGGGGGGACACAGACACTTGGACAGAGCACCTGTGATGGTGATGCCTTGGCTGGTGTTGGCTGATGTGGGAGGTGAGAGGCGTCACCTGCGGGGAGCGGCTCCAGTCTGAGCAGGGGTCCTTTCTGCAGAGTCCGGAAAGGTCTTGGTGGCAGACAGGGGGTGACCGGACGGCATCTCTGCACGAGTCCCCTGTGGGCTCCCTGAGGTTCTGAAAGTGACAAGGGCTGCTGGGCTGGCAAGAGGCTCCTGGTAAGGCAGGTGGGAGGCAGGCCAGGTGCCACCTGTGCGGGACAGGTGAGGATGGCATGGGAAGGGACGGGGGTGTCCTCCTCCTGAGCTCACCACATACTGGACAGTGGCTCAGGGTCAGGCGGGCGAGGGCCCGCGAGGGGAAGGTGGAGATGCTGGCAAGAGTGTGCCATGACAGGCAAGAGCTCTGTCTTTGGGAGGCAGATGCTGAAACTGCACACACGTGGCTTTCGCCTGTGGCTTGTGCCTCTGCGTCTGCCTTGGGTTTGAGAAGTGCCACGTTGCGTGGCAGTCAGGAGCAGGGCCAGGGGACCCTGCCGAGCGTGCCAGGCCAGCTGCCCTCCAGAGGGCTGTGTGGTCCGGGCCTGGCTCCCCCATGCGAGAATCGCTATTAATATTACTCAGCTGCTGTCACCAGAGTTTTCATAAACAGACTAATACCCCCTCGACCTGTACATTTGAATCTACAATATTCAAAGAAAGAGCGACAGCAAACGTCCCACTGAAAATGATACACTTTATCCAGAGACACGCTTTGCAGTGACAAAGAGGTCAAAAGCACTTCATTAAAAATATATGGTCGGGAGCAGAGAACCAATTACCGTTCACATGATAGGAGTGATCGATACAATTAAGAAATGCACTCTCAATAAAGAGACTAATGAACAGTATATCCTAGCAGAATTGATATTGTATGGGCTAGTTAAATATTTATCGCGCGTCAAGCGCAGTGCTAGATGCTGCGGGATGGACAGATTTGTTCTGTTGCTAAGGAACGTGGAGACGGCACCGTGACTGCGCACGCGCACCAGGTGGGGCGGAGGACGGGCTCCGGCCTGCAGAGGAGGGTCCTGCGCTCCTGCCTCTGTGCCACGTGCTCAAGTGTGACATTCAGAGCAAAGTCAATTACTGAAAACATCATTCTGTCTTGTAACTGCTTCTTTGGTAAAAAATATGGATTCTGTCCTTTTTGGAATCAAAGCTGTGTGGCTGGGTAACAGAGCATTTTCATTGTCCTTTGATCCAAAAATAGAAGCAGAAGGAGGAAGTAAATTGAGTTTTTGGAAAACACACGAAAGGTTTCTGACAGCAGGGTCTGGGCGCAGAGCTCCCAGCCGCTGCAAGGGCGTCTCCAGACCTCAGGTTAGTATTTTCTCAGAGCTCGACTGGGCTCCGTGTCTTCCCTGGAGTCCTGGTCCCTTTGCCCTTGGGGACCACTGTCTTTGACAGGGGCCTCTGGAGTCCCAGACACTTTTCATTAGACAATTGGTGAGCAAAGATAGCACATGTGTCAGGCCACGGGTGGAACGGATGTGACTTGTCCACGTCCTGTGGGCAGGAACCACTCCCATGATCCCAATCCAGTGCAAGGGAGGCTGGCCTTTCTGCGTTGCAGAAAGAGGAGACCAATGGGTAAGAATCGTGTGAGTTCTTGGCATAGTCTTGGTGATGGGAGCCACCCAGGTGTGTGGGAGTCTTTTCAAGGGCAGGATATGAGCCATGAGAGTAGCTGCAGGGAGGGTGACGGCATGTCGGCTGCCTTTCTTCTTAGTTCTCCAAGTGCCACCTTCATCCATACAGCAAGTTTTAGTCGGGAGGCTCCCCTGGGCCAGAAGGTGAAAGTGTCGACGTTGCTGCCTCTTCCTGAAGCAGCTGGCAGGCTGGTGCGGGGCAGGGTGTCCGGAGACATCAACACAAGGACTCACGTAACCTGGGAAGTGACGACTGGGCGGGCGCTCTTCCCTCTGTGTGCGCGTCCCCCCTGGACCCCACCTCCCGTCACGGTCACCTGGGAGCTGCCCCAAGGGTCCCCTCAGCCCCACCCAGACCCACTGGCGGAGTCTGCAGCCTAGCCAGGGCCTCCGGCACCGAGCACACTGGAGAAGCTCCAGCCGGCAGGTATTCTCTGGTGAGCAACTCTCGGTGACGATTCCATAGGAAGGTTCTGAAGAGTCTTAATTCCTTTCTGGGGCAAAACAGACATTAATCTGTTCATCAAAGATTTACAGACAGCTTTTTTTCTGTGTCGACCTCAAACACAGAAATTTAGACATTTCTGATACAAGCACATAATGGTACCCGCAGCACGTGGGCTGAGTTCTGCCCCTTAGACGTGGGTCCCTTAAGGAGCAGCCGCCGCCATGGGGCTTCGGCTTACTTTCCGTGGGCTCGTCCACTGCCTGGGCACTGGCCCTGGCAGGGAAGGCCCTTGTCTTCACTCTTCCTTCACTCCCCTCGCCGCGGTGCGGGGTGCACTGCAGATGCTGTGCCCCACGTGCGCTGTCTGGGATATCAAGGTTAACGCAGAGACGCTTTATGACTGTTGTCCCCCAGGGACGGTTATGGAAATAAGATGTCTACCTCGCAGAGTTCTCTCGGCGAGGAAAAAAATGTTAAATAAATAGAAATAAATAAATAAATCTCAAAAAGTAACTCGCAAACAATTTTGCAAATATAAAGTGCGTGAGCTATTGTGTCCCGAGGGTATAGAATTAACTCGCATGATGATAATTTATATTTTATGTGAGTTTTATTTTTATACACCTGCTTTTCTTTGCAATTCATGAAAAAACATATTGATATCAAGGCAATTGTGCTGTCACAGAATTCATAATCCTAACTGGGACACTTCCCATCAGTGTGACACGTCGCTTTTATGCTAACTCTCGCAATTTAGAAAAAATACAGGTTATAAACAGCTAATAAAACTTCCCCATTTGTTAGTCTGATACGTTTTCTTCCCCTTCAGTGGAGTCAAGTTGCTCTTCATGGTTTTGAAGAAAAAGCTGTGGTTGCAGGAAGGGGCAGAGCTTGTGTGTCCAACAGGAAGAGCTACTGGCACAACTTTCTCTCTGAGCAGTAATTTTTTGTAGTTTCTTCCTTAGGTAGAATGGGTCTAAAATCAGAACACGCCCGCTGGGCCCTGCGGCGCCTGTGTCCCGTGTGATGGCGCTCGGCATTTCCCACGGTCCTCGGCTGGCGGACCCTCCTTTCCGACCTCGGCTGGACGTGGTGCCAGGGTGGCGCTTCGTGAACATGCGGAGGCGGGAGGTGGAGAGGAGCGTGGAATACAAAGACACCATGGAGAAAAGGGACAGAAAGGCCAGGAGTTGGGGTGCGTGACGGAGCCACAGGCGGCAGCGGGCTGTCTGGAGCCGCTAGCAGAGGGCAGAGGTTTACGAACCCTTCGTCTGATGTCCAAACCACCAGCATCCACATCAGAGGCAGGGGGATCTGGGTGGGAAATGTCTCCCCATCGAACTCCAACTTGTAAGTCTGGCACAAAACTTTTACTTCTCAGGAGAAACAAACCAAACCAAACATGAAAGGAAACAAGAAACTGAAGCTCAATGTTTTCTTCAGGAAGACAGAGAGAAGATGTGTTTGGAGGACTAGAGGGTAGACTGCCAGCCCAGTGCGAACCCTACCGGGTTCCAGAAATGAATGAACGGAGGAGCCGCTCGTTGCAGACCAGAACCCAGGGTCCTGGGCCCTGCGGAGCCCGCCCACGAGTGACAGTGGCCGCGGTGCCCAGCTCTTCAGCCGCGGGCATCTGGCGATGACGGAGGCTGAGGCAGATGTGGATCTCCACCAACCTGTTGTCTCAGGATCACAACTTCTCCCCTTCCCGGGGAAGAAGTGTTATTATTATATTTCCAATTCCCTGATGTGTGACCTGCAGCCCGTATCGTCTTACAGAGAGTGAACAGAAAGGCCAAAGGCCGGCTGTGTGGCCAGCGCTTTCAATATCCCCCCTGCCAGCCATTACATCATCCACCACTCTCTAAGAGGATTTTCAGCAAGCTTGGCTTCGTTATTAAAATAGTAATTAATTTTTTCCTCTTCACAAAACCCGGGGACCTTCAGATGGAGGCCTCGGGAGTGAGGGCAATCTTCTTTTGAAAGTGGCCTTTCTGGAAGCCACAATCGGCTCTCCCGCCCCACAGTACACATGTTCCCCAGTAAATGTGATTAGAGAGCCACACAAAACCCCCTTGCAGAAAATTAATTCAGTTTCCAGAATAAAAAGTTTGATAAAGTTGTGCAATGCTCCAATGACAACACATAATAGCAGGGTAGAGTTTTATCCCCTTGAAGGATAAATGAATGGCCAGAAAGGTCTGGTAGTTCCCAGAGTAAAAACATCTGCTACAGCTAATTCGCTTTAGCTTCTGATTGTAAAATTCATTAGCCATATCAGGCAGTGGTGGTTCCAAACACGGCACTCGGAAGGACAGTCCCACAGGCCGGGACGCCCTGTGTCCCCCTGGGCTGTCGAGGGTCGAGCCCACTGCAGACTGGGGCAGACACCTGTCTGGAGAGCCCAGGGGTGCTGGGTCTCTCGTGTTAGTGATGTCTTCCCTGCCTTGGGGTCTGAGGCTCCAGGCGGTTGCCTTGTTTCTGTTCTAAGAGAGGCAAAGGCCTGGATGGAATTCCTGCCCTGCTGCATCCTGGTAACTTAGCTGTCCTGACCTTTAGTTTTCTGTTCCATAAATGAGAGTAATTATGTCTCTTTTTGGGGTGAGCATGAGGACTGAATGAGATCAGGGACCTAAAGACGTCAGCACTGTCCCAGAAACTGGTGGAGAATCACTGACGGGTAGAAACCCTCTGCCTTGCTGGGTCTGGGTGGGAGACAGCGTGAGCTCCCTCTGGGAGCCAAATCTGTGCACGTCATGTTTCAGGTTGAGTAGTGTCCCCGCCCCGGAACTTCAGAATATGACTGACTTGGAAATGCGGTGCTTGCTGATTTACTTAGATGAGAATTTCAAGACGACGCCACCTTGGATTTAAGGTGGGCCCTGACCCTCCCAACTGGTGTTCTGGAGAGAGACCCCGTGAAGTCAGAGACAGGGACGCTGCCATCAGTCAGGGACCTGCTGGACCCTCCAGGAGAGGACGGGACGAGGAAGGACTCTTTCCCAGAGCGCCGGATGGAGCTGTGGACACCTTGATTTTGGACTTTTGGCTTCTAGAACTGTAAGAGAATAAGTTTCTGTTGATTTAAGGTACAGAGTCTCCTTGACTCATGACGGGGCTGCATCCCGGTAAGCCCATGGCAGGTTGGAAGGGCACTTAGAGCACCGGCCCTGCCCGCTGCCACAGCTCAGGCACTCGCGTTAGCCCGGGGCTGGGCAAAACCATCCGCACAAAGCGTGTTGTACGATGAAGTGCTGGATTTCTCGTGTGCTTTACTCAACACTGAGAGTGAAACACGGGAGGTTGTGTGGGTGCTCAAGGTTCGGCTTCTGCGAATGGATACTGCTTTCGCATCCCATAAAGCGGAAACATTCCGAGCGGGGCAACTGTGAGTTGGAAGCTGCACGTTGTTGTAACCTCTCCAGGAAAGGAATGCAGGAATGAAGCTGAGTCCATTCCCAAGGTTGCCCACCACCCTAGTGGGGAGTCTGGAGGTAGTCCGTGCTCCTCATACACCTGCTACTGGGAGAACCGGAGACCCTAGCCCCAGTCAGCCTCCGTGGTGGTGTGGGGTCGTTCTCCGTGTACCCGTGGACACGCATAGCAATTCATTAGGCCTGTCCGCGGTTTTAGACGTTGGTCTGAAAGTACTTGGAAAACTGTTGAGAACACAAAAGGCTGTGAACTGCTTTGAATAAAGCTCCGATGCCTGCACTGAAGCGTCTGTTTCCCTCTCTGAGTGAGCTCACCTGCTCCCGCGTGTGGACTCAGCCTCCTCCCCTCCCGGTGTCTGCCCCGCAGCGCCTGGTGATTAGCAGCTCGTGGGCGCCCTCCTCACCCGAGGGCTTCCTCGTGCCTCTGTCCCTCTCGGGCATTTAGGCCGTGGTAGTCATTTCTCTTAGCCTCTCACTGTGATACTAGCGGCACTTTAGTATCAGCAAATAATAAAAACCCCCTCCTCTCAGCCACTCTATATGTTTGTGCTGTCACCGGCTAGTGACACCCAAGGAGTAGAAAGCAGAGAAGTAGACATGGCAGACTCCACCGGGCAGAGTCCACAAGGGCATTTTGGCAGGGTGGGAGGGGGCGTGATTCCCTCTGTCAGTGCATCTTTTCTCACCTCTTTTCTCGCACACTGAACAGACGGTGTGCACAGGAGATCCTGCCTGGCGTGGAATAGGGCCCGGCTAATCCCCCTGCTCACACGGCTGCCTTCGTGCCACAGCAGCTCTTCGTAACGAAGCAGGTAGGAAACGGTCCAGAGCATCCTTTCAGGGGAGCTTCACGCTGCGTGGGTGCAGAGGTGGGAACGCAGTAGGGTGGTCCTGAAAATCCCCCTGGATGCAGGGAGCAGTGAGCTCCCACCTGTTATGCTTAAAAACTGGCAGCATGTAAAATGAAGCTTTTTACATTTTCTTATAACCTATTGCTTTTATTCAAAACGACATTCCCCTCATTGGAGCAGGCCTTTTTACTGCAGTGATGGGGGTGTCCGAGAGCGTCCTGTGTAGGCTGCCCCGGCGTGGCCTCTGTCCTGGTGCCAGGTGAGCTAAGGGTTCAGGCACTGCCGGGAGAGAGAGGGCAGGGAGCGGCTGTCCTGGCCCCAGAGGAAATACTGCAGAAGGAGGAGCACAGCAGCAAACAGAATGCCAGCTAACGTCTACTTCCAGGGCTGATAAACAGACCACAGCCTTAGGGAGGACCGAGCCCCTCTCTAGGGCTCTGTGAGACCTCGGTGGGTGTGACTGCTCCTTGTTTCCAAATCCATCAGGTGTCGGGAGGACGGTCCTGGCATTGCTGCCATGACCTTAGAGTGTGTATTTCAGGTTTATTTCCTCAGGGAGGATCCTTGAGCTTCTCTGCCTTACAGAGGGGCTCTCTGTTCCTCTGTGTCAAGGACTTTCGTTGCTCCTTTAAATTCTGGGTGCAGGTTTCTGTGGGTGGCATGGAGGGGGTGAGGGAGTGGCAGGGAGGGGCGGTGTTGGTAGGAAAAAGCCCCTCCCTCTACACTCAGCTGAACATCTCCTGGGACTTCCATCGACTTCAAAGAAAAGTTTGTATTTTTAAGAAAAATACAAGAAAACTTAGTATTCAAGGAAAGTTAGCACTTTTCTTCACTATCTTGCATTCATAATTGTACGTGGAGGTGGGGTAGGGTGTGGGTGTCATTATTTCAGGAGAAAGAAGGGAAGGAAGAGTTGAATGTTCCCCTCTTACGTGACACACTCTGCATTCAAATGATCATAGAACAACACATCATCCAAATTAAAATATAAAGTGAAAGAGATAAAGCATCTGAAAAGACTGCGTATTCCTCAGAGACGACTGTATTGTCCTGCTCATTCCTGCAGAGGATGCCACGTCCTGCCTCGCACATGAAGATTGTAACCCAGAAGAAAAGGTGTTTGGTGGCATGCCTTATTTTACCCAGTCATTTAACCTGACTTCATTTTAGGCCACACAGACCCTCTCAGGCAGTATTGGCATTTGGGGGCACGTGGAGCAGCAGCAGCCTTTAGCGCAGGCTGGTGGGTGGCAGAGGACCTTGCGTGTCTCGCCTTTGGAGCTGCGGAGCCCTCGCTGCCGCTGGATGAGGATGTCGACCCCTCCTGGGAAAACAGCTTCTGTACCATTGGTACCCACAGCCGACTCGACGTGTTGCCAAAACACAAAATGAAAACCCTCCATTAGCCAGGGAGTGGCATGATGATCACTTCTGGTGCGAGTACCTGAGAATCATAGCTTAAGGTAGATTTTTCAGTAGATGTGGATGAGTGAATGCCAGAAATGAGCATCTGACATTGAGCCTTTGTGAGTCTGACCAAGTGGATGTCAAAGAAGAGAATCTGTGGCGGAGTCAGACGGCACACTAACTCATGAATGTAAATGACAGAAAAATTATTCATTATGCCTATAATCAAACTACAAGTTGAATAGATAATGCAAGTGCACACAGAAAGTATTTAACGACACCAGAAATATGGCTTCAGTCAACAAAAGGCAGGACGTTGGAAGTGGGTACGAGAACGATAACAGAAAGGCTTTCGCGGCACCGGAAGGGCTCTCAGGTGCTGGAGCAGGTTGGCGTCAGGAACTCTGCATGTGCTGAAAACCCTCTGGTAGAAAATCAGGCCTTGGGAAAAAGCATTTTTATGTAGAGTTTTTCATGGCTTGAATATTGTGGAGGACTTTGCAGAACTATTTACGAATAAAGTCTTAGTGCAGAAATTGCCAGAGCAAACGGTCACTAGCTGCTCAGAAAAATCCAGCGTAGAAAGGGGTGTGTTTCCCAGGAGGATTTTGGCTTTACTGGGGAAGGAACTTTAACTCCCCCCTGAATTTTGTCTTCCCACTTGCGCTCAGTCCAATCTTCGGTTGGTTTCCGCGTGAACCTTGTCTCCAGCATGTCTTTTCCCCACATCTTCGAGGCGTCAGGGCTCCAAGTTGTGGTGAGCAGGCTCTTCTCGCCCATTCGGAGGCCTCCGTCGCCCACCGACATCGAAGGGGGTGACGCTGACTGGAGGCCCAGTGACGGGCGGGCTTCGCTTCGGGAACCCAGCCAGAGCTGTCGTTCCCCTGTGGTGGACGCCCCAGGAGACGGCCCTGCACGCTGGGACCCAGCTGTGGCCCCTGCAGCTGGAACATAAGTGAATTTTGACTTTTGACACAATGCGTAGTGTGTGATGAATAAATTACTAAGTGAACTTACAAAACAGCCTCTTTATTTTCCTCTTCTGCTGCCTCTTGACCAATATTCCTGCCTGTGAGGGGCCTGACCGACCCGCGTCAGCCCAGCCTCGGGGCCCTGCCCGCAGTGTCTGTCTCCCACCCCCACTCCCTACTGAGCAATGATGAACACAGGGTCAGCAGCCCTCGGGGTAGACGCTGACTATAAATAAAGTTTTATCGGAACACAGTTGTGCCCACGTTGTCACGTGTCGTCCACGCTGCTCTTGCCCCACACCTGCAGCGTGAGGCAGAGACCAGTGTCCTGCAGAGCCTGACATGTCTGTTATGTGGCTTCTTACGGGAAATGCTTGGCATCCCCTTGGACTAAAAAATAAAATGTTATTGTATCCAAGGCACAGCCAATTTTAATATAGTTTTTATCAAAAACACAAATATTAAAAATAAAAAAGTTGAAATTCATATATGTTAAAGTTTTTTTAACAGAATATTTCAAAATGACTAAAATTAAAATGTACAGTTTAGATTATAGTTAATGGATACTAAATATTTAATAAAAACTGCTAAATGTATTTAAACCTGAAGTTTTTAGAATTTTTTGGAAAATAGTAAATTTAATTAAATATCATGAAGTATTGTAACAGAAGTAAGATTATAATTCTAGCATTCAGTGTTCCCCAGGGTAGCCGTGGCTTAATACTGCAAAACGCTGCTTGGCGGCCGTGGGCAGCTGCTGGGGCTGCCTCGCGAGGGGGCGAGATTCTGGGACGACGTGGTGGGATGTGAGAGCCGGTGGGGGCGACGGCTGAGGGCAGCTGGAAACCACACTCTGGTCCCCGTGGCCGAGACCCCACAAGAGGGTTAATTTGTCTTTCTTCTCTGGAGGGGTCCTGCTGCCCCCTGAAGCTGTGTCCACCTCTGAGACCGGCCAATGCACATGCCCCCTCCCAGCATCTGGACTGTGGCCTCTCGTGTCTAGGATAGAAATGGGGGCCCCCCAGGTTAGGGGGATGGTGGTCCTGAGCACCAGGCACCCCGAGAGGGTGGCCCACGTTCCGGGTAGACGTGCTGCGTGTTTGTGGTGTGCACCTCCCGCTATGAATTTTATGAGTCTCCCGGGTACTTATCCTTGGAACAGTCACTCCGGGTCAAAACTGTAATTCATACCCAGGCAATTTCACAGTGTCCTTCGCGGCCCCGTCACTGTTCTCAAAAATAAAGGACGCTGCGTTTCTTTTGGTGGTCTCTAGACCTTTCCTTTTTTTAAATCTTTGCTTCTGTGTTTCTTGATACCCTCACGTAAGCAGTTCAGGGAGATGAAGGCGTGCTACGGAGAGAAATCAGCATCAGAAGCTCTTGTTTATCAGCCTGACATCACATCTAAAATTTTATTTCCTGGACCAAGACACAAAAAAATCCAGAGATAGGTGTATTATATATTTTATGCTTTGAGAAATGTTACGTTGAACAATCTAGGAGAAAACATCTATACTTTGAGCATCCCTTGCAGCCCATATAAGGATGAACTAAGAACGATGTTGGCAAATGTGCCGGAGCCGACCAAGCTGCAGCTGAAATTAGTGCTCACTGGAAACCTCGAGTGGCTTTAGTGACACATGGCGCTGGCGGACGTTCCCAGGGACATGAACGTTGTGGTGTTTAACTTTTCTTAGCAGAAAACCTTAACAAAATCCTATCCCACTATAGACTAGGTTCTAAACATAGGAAAAAAGAAAGAAATTTGGGTATTTGTTTTTCCTAGTTCTGATTTAAGGGTTGGAGCCGATGCCCCCAGAGCTACAGGCCTGGACCTCGGCCCCAGCTGGTCTCGGGTACTGCCTCCTCCCAGGGCGTGTCCCTCACGTGACGCTCGAGCTCCAGTTGCGCCTGAGGAGCAGCAGTTTTGACCACGGCACCGTCCTGCCCTGAACTTCACACAGTTCCCCGCTGGCTTCAGAACGACAGACTCCGTGGCCTGACCCCGGGCGCCCACATTCGGTGTCATGCCTCTTTCCTCTCCTTTCCCTTTCCGTGGGCAGGTCTAGCTCGGCCTTTGCTTCCCGCCCACTCCAATCTCTGAGCACCTGCTCACCCTGCGTCCAGGACACCCGGGCCTGGACCGGACCTGGGTGGGGCCATGAGAGCTCAGCTCTCCCTGCCTCAGTCCCGAGAGACGGGCGTCTAGCTCGAGGCTCACAGCTTGGGTTGATTCCGAGTGTCCACAGATGTGTCCGTACAGCAGTTTCAATCTCTGCTCTTCCTTCAAGGATTGACGGGAATGGCATTTCTGAAACAGAATTCACGTGACATTTCCAGAAAGAATGAACTGTCCCTTCATGTGAACTTGGACACATGGAATCCCTCTCCCTGTGGTAAGATACGCAGAATCAGCTATAGTCGGCTTCTTGTTTCTTGAGACGCAGGCAGGCGAGGGCGCACCGTGGCGCACTGCTCCGGGGTTCTCTCACTGGAGTGGTTTATGGTGCGATTCTTTGAGTCGTCTTAATGCGTCTAAATTCCACGTGCATTTACAAAGTAGAAGTGGAGGTAGCTACAGATAGTACCTCTGTAAGGAAATGGATTCCGAAGCCCTCAGATCCAATGATCACAGGTAAACACACTTCGAGCCCTTTTCTTCCGTCTTTGCCACCTCATCCTGTCTCCTCCCCCCGCCCCGCGGAGAGTTGGAAGAGTCTCCATTCGGGCCAAAGGAAGCTCGTTCCCTTCATCTCCTGCCCCCTCATGGCAGGAAGGACTCGGTTTCCCTTGGTCACCAGGTTCTGCTCACAGCCACCACTCTGTTCGTGGTCACCACCTGTACCCAGTGGCGCTCACATGTGTGCCCCCTGCAGGACCCCTGCAGGCTGATTTCTCCCCAGACTCGAGTCCTTCCTGCAGCCGCTGCACCGCACGCACTCACACGCCCACTCTCGCACTGTCCTCACGCCCTGCAACGACAGATGGGAAGCACGGCCCTGCTGGCTGGGCCTCCGTTCATCCCCGACCGGGGTCAGCTGCTGCCTGTCCCTCAACGGCAAACTGGAGGCTGTAGCGATGGAAAAGGACTTGGGGACCACTCCCTCTCTCGTTTGTTCTGGTCCCATATTCGCTCCTTCTTCCATTTGCCACGTTTCTTTAGTCCTTGCTGATGGTGAGACGTCGTGGAGATCACTGGTGAGGTGACAGATGCCGCTGTCAGATACATCCCGAGGCTGAGAATGACTTTGGTGGACATCGGCTCTGAGGGAGGCATGAGCCTCCCCCACCTGGCCTGTCCACGCACTGCCCACGCTTGAGGTGGAGGGAGCCACGTCTCCGGGGCTGTCACTCACCGTGAAACGTGCCAGTCACTGCAATGTCCGTCTCTCCTGTGCGCCAAGGCAGTCTGGGTACTTCTCTCCTTTAGACCTGCACACACACACCCCTGCAAGCGTGAGCACCCCGTTCCGACGCAGACCCCTCGGTCATGTACCCTGAGCTGCTTCCTTTCGTGGACATCATGCCACTGCCCTGGCCGCTCTCTACTCAGAGGCGCAAGCAGATGCGGAGTGGATCCGCAGAGCCGCCATGCCCATGAGGCTACGGGAGCAAGAGTGAAAGCTTGAGAGTGAGGAAAGTGCAGCACTTTGTCCCCTCCCCGGGTCTTTCTCAGATAGAGACTCACATGTTCTTTCAGACAACCACAGGATGTGGGCAGGGCAGCGTCACGCCCCTATTTCACAGATGAGGAAACAGAGGCTCAGAGGACCAAGTGGCTTTCCCAAGGCCACCTGGTAGGACAGTGGCAGAAACAGCCACAGAACCCAAGACATGGACTCTGGCCGTGTCCCCACACACCGTGTGGTTGTCCTCCTGTCCCTTCTCTGCTTTCCCACTCCCTGACTTGCACTGCGTGGAGTCTGAGGGTCTGGGTTCCCTTGGCTGTGAATACAGGCGTGGATACACGGATTAGTCCCCGTGCTCTACCTGGTGGGTTTGGTTTGTGGGATGAATGAGACCAGCCTCCTGACGTGGCAGACGTGGGCTGTCGCCACACAGACCACGCCAGAGGCATAGGTTATATGAGATTTCAGTTCCGCCTAAGCCCAGGCATATTTATTGGACATTCACCTTCTCTTGCTGCCGCTGCATCTTCTCGGGTGAGAGCGCGTTCCCTTTGCTTCGGTTTCCAGTGGAACTAACTGCTCTGTGGTTCGGATCGCAGAGGGAGGATGCATTGTGGGCTTGTCTGTAAGGGCCTCACAATCTATTTCAGTCGATAAGAAATCACATTGAAAAATCAAATGGAAATGATTTATTGCTTAGATTCGTGACGCTGACAGAGAAACAACGGGAAGAAAGGACCCTGAGGGACATGGCGGGAGAAGTGAGCCGCCCTCCGTGGCCGTGGGAGAAGAGACACGCCATCGACAGTCCTGGGGGGCGTTGAGGACGCTGCGGGTGACGGGAACAGGTGGGCAAAGATTTCAGCAATTCGCGAGCCGGGCTGGGGTACAGTATGCCGCCCTCAGAGCAGGAGGGAGATGGGACGTCGGTGCACAACGTGGAGGGGCCGCGTGGACGGTGTTGGACACCGCTGATCAGAACTGCGCGAAAACAAAAGTTCCTGCTGCTCTTGAGCCGGCTCTGGCACCAACTGCATGTTTTGAAAACTTCAGTTATGAAAGCATTAGAAAAATAGGTTGCATAATAATGTCTTTATTTTAATGCACCACAAAGTTTCCCCAGGACTTTAATGGGATTGTAGGGGCTGACTGTGCCCTGCAGTGGGGAGAGATCGCCTGGGGCTGCCTCCGGGGGCTCCATTGTGATTGGTAAACGGGGAAGCCCCACAGTCTGGCTGGAGCCTCCTGTCAGGAGCTTTGGCGACGTCAGCAGGGCATGGTGCTGCCAGGAGGGAGTGTCATGCCCTGTGGGCGCTGAAGGCCAGCCCCCGGGCAGCTCCTTTCCGGCCAGGGACGTGGACATGGTGCCTCAGGCCAGCAGCGCCACCACCTGGCCCCATGGCCACGTAGCACGCGTGCCCACGTTGGGAGTTGTGGCACCGACCTCTGCCCACCGAGTAGTCAGCTGTCCAGCCCACTCCTGCCAGTGTTGGGGACGAGGGACACACCTCACGCCCAGCGGGGGCGGCCACAATGTGTGGACAGTTTTGTCCCTGGGAACTGGGGTGCAGTGAGGCTGCGGGGCAGGGCCCCCGGGAGGAAAGCCAGGGCGGTTTGCTGACGGTTGCGTGGTGTGGGGGCTGAGGAAGCGGAAGTCTTCTCCTGGGGCAGTCCAGGGGGCAACGCTCTTTCACAATGGCTCATGGGCCCACCCGAGACACTATGTGGCCCATGCCACCCAACCTCCCGCAGGGGGACGTTGGGGAAGCCAGGCCCCACGGGACGCAGAGCAGACCACTGCTCTCATCTCCTGACTTCTGTGTGGAGAAAGCTGGTCCTGGGTGCCGGCTATGTCTTCACAGCACCCTGGGGTCAGGCCTAGACAGGAGGTTCCTTCTTCTAAGTGCTAGAATGTCAGGCTTGGCAGCTTGTCACTGCGCAAATGGGGACAGATGGCAGCACAAACTGGAGAACGAGGCCCTCGCTCCATCTCCACTCCACAAAGGCAGGTCAGCCGCGCCGGCTCCAGTGCCAGTGCTGCGTGGTCCACGCACGGTCTCAGCCTGCGCAGAACCAGACACGCGTCCTGGTCTTTGGAGGCCGTGCCAACAGAGGGCCGTGTTCACCTGACCATCCGCCCGTGTGACTGGGGCTCGCGTGGGACGGCACACCGTTGGCTGTTTCTCTGCTTCGCCTACTGCGTCCGCACGACCTCATCCTGGGTGTCCAGTGAGAAACACTCTCACGTGGAGCTGGCCCTGTGGATTTAACAGACTGCGCCCACGCAAAGCCACACCTTTGAAGAGATGACAACTGTCCTGACCCACCAGCTGTCTGTGATGTGCCCTGTGCGGGTCCCGCTTTGCAGGCGTGTGGGGTGGGGGACGCGCCGTTCCCCAATGCAGTCACAACATGTGCTGGCCCCATCCCTGCGGCGAGGGTGTCTCCCCTCCTTCCCTCCCGTCTTGTGCTTCTCCTCCACCACCCCCGCGAAGAAGCTGGCAGTTTCCATGTGTTCAGCTACCTAGAAAAAAGGGTTCTATTAATATAAATTGTTAATTAGGATTCTTATCATTATTTTCTGTTGCATGCAGATTAGTCATTTGAACCTTGTTCTTAGCAGTAGAAGGAAACCAAAGAAAACGACATGGTTTCTCTCATAAATTATCTACGGGCGAAGCCGGTGTTGTTGCCATGTGGGTGTCAGTGCAGCGTGTGGTGTGGAAAACGACAAGATACCAGTCAGCGTTGACCAGGTGCTCGGGAGAGACCAGCACTCGTAAGAGTGGTTCGTGCAGGTGACCAGGGGCTGCCCTACATGCTTCTGTCCACCGAGGGGCGTGACGTCATATGTAGACCTGGGTGGGCCCTGCGTGCACGGCACAGACGCCACCATGCTTCATTTTCACGATGGGGTCTCACTGTGTTGCCCAGGCTGGTCAGGAATTCCTGGCTTCAAGCAATCCTCCTGCCTCAGCCTTCCAAAGTGCTGGGATTACAGGCGTGAGCCACCACACCTGGCCTTAAGCATTTCTTGATTAAAGCCTGGGGGTAAAACTACAGGGTTGAAGAATGTACACTCTTACAGGGCTCTCTGATCTGAGACGAGAGAAGCATAAACTAGAGGTAGAAAAGTTGCACCTTGACCTGAAGGCGATACATTTC
This sequence comes from Cheirogaleus medius, assembly GCA_008086735.1. Classification (NCBI taxonomy): domain Eukaryota; kingdom Metazoa; phylum Chordata; class Mammalia; order Primates; family Cheirogaleidae; genus Cheirogaleus; species Cheirogaleus medius. The sequence continues at coordinate 54,480,910 of VBSM01003157.1, read as the reverse complement.
TTGAAGCAGTATGCATGTGCAATTTCGTTTTTCCATAATGTGTTTTGAGCATCAACTGAATGTGCAGATTGCTGCCTTTCCACACAGAGTTAAAGCTCTACAGCTCGTGGGAAGCACACAAAATTTGGTGAGATTAGATCCTTTTCTAAGCAGCGCCTGGTCTGGCGCATCCTCTCACGGGAATGGGTGCGCCACGCGGGAGCTGCCGGAACTTCTCCCGGAGTTGAGGGCACAGCTTCCAGGTTTTCTTTTTGTCAGTGCGGGAAAGATGAAGGCAAACCGTGAACGTCGAGGTTCAAAGTAGAATGTGGGGTTTAGCAGAGGTGGCAAGGAGGAGAGAGCAAGGGACTGCAGGCTGAGGGGGCGGGACAGAGGTGCTCGGGAGAAGACGGGGCACCACGTGGATGTGGACGGGGCACGTGTCAGACAGGAGGGGCTGCCGTAGCGCTGTGCCTTGGCCTTGAGGCTACATTGAGGCTTCTTACTGCCCTGCAGATCGGGCTCTGAGTGACAGCCAGGAAGGATAATTCTAGGGCAGATGTCCTGTGCAGCAGGAGGGTGGCTGGCCTGGACGCTGAGGAAGGAGAAGACCATCTAGAAGACCCCGAGGGCCAGGACTGGCGCCCGGACAAAGAACGCGAAATGGTTTAGCGCAAGTGCCCCCAACCCCTTGTTTTGGCCACATGTGCAGCTGAGGGTGGACCCGAGACCCTTCCTTCACCCAGGCCTGGTGGGGTCTTACCCTCTTGCCCTGCCTACCTCTTCCTCTGGGCCTTGCCCGGGAGCTGGCGCTGCCCTTGCACGGGGTCCTGCTGCGGACCTTCTCACGTTTTTACCACCGTGTTAAGAATGAAAACCTGTGTCTCCCTTCGTACTTTTCCAGTTCCAAGACATTCTAAGGCAAATAGGCAGGTGCACTTTACAACATCTGTGCCTGGCCCACACCCGTGCTGGGCTCCTCTGGGCAGACCTGCTCCTGAGCCGGCCCCAACAGCCTCACGGCCTGGGCCCCTCCAAGCCACCCTCCCTGCTTGTCCCACCGTGCCCCGGCGGAGGGGCTTCCCCACAAAGTGCCCCGAGCAGGAGAGCCCCAGGCAGTAGGGGACCCAGTGGCCCCTTCCCTGCCTTTATAACAACACTCCTCACCAGCAGGTCCCAGGCTGGCTTGCCCAGGTCCGCCTGTCTCCCTCCCCTGGCCACAAGTGCAGGAGGCAGGGGCTTCCTGCTGGGCCCTGCCGCACTGCTGGCGCAGTAGATGGATACTTGCCGAGCGTCCTGAGGGCGACGGGATCCTCAGAGCCTCAATGGTGGGATTTCTAAAGAAAGAAGGTTTAAAGAGAGACCCATTTTTAACAGAAGCAGCTAAAAGAGCATGATATTTCATTAAGCTCTAACCATTTACGAATTAGAACACGAGAAATTCTCTCTGTAGAAGTTCCCTGTGACTCCATAGCAAGATTCTGAATGAACATTTTATTTATTGTTCATGATTTGCTCCAAGCCAGCTGGAACATGTACTAACATGCGAATAAAAATCAGCTCTGGAGGGGACCATCGCCTCCCAACTGGCCCATTTCTAATGGACTGAAAAGAAACTTCTGCGTGTGTCTCCCCCTCCTTGAGGGACCACTGCGGAGTGTCCCCCATCAGGGCACTGCAGAATCCCATCCAGCAAACACGCACCGACACGCACAGACCACAGGAACACACTGTGCCACACACGTGTCGTCCCAGTCCTGTGATGTGTCGGGCGTGTGCACTAAGAAGGATGTGGCAGCGCTTGGGGGTGCAGCTGCTGAGCCCCTGATTCACAGAAGGGAGAGGACCCCCAAAGATGTCAGTCAAGTTCAGAAGGGAGGATTCGCACCAGGCTCCCCAAGTGGCAACCGGGCCTGTCCACGCCGGGGTGGAAGGCGTCCCTGAAGGCTGCTTCGCCCAGGGGTGCCAAGAGCAGTCGTGTGGGGTGTTTCTGGGGACAACACACAGCCTCCAGGGTGGGAGGATCCTGGCCAGGGCATCCTCTGGGTGTGGTCGGCTGGGGCAAGCCCACCTGGCCCCGTCTCCTGCAACGTGGCCACGTCACTTCATGTGGCCAGAAACACGCATCTCCCCCGGAGGCAGGCAGACCGCTTGGAAATGGGGGCTCTTGTGGCCTCATGGGCCTCAGCAGAGTGTGGTTGGCCGAGCGTTCGGGGAGCCACCCAGTTCATCCTAAACCCACAATGCACGTGGTCTCACGACGCCCGCAATGACTGGGGGCTGCAGGCCCTCTGTGAGCTGGGCACTGACTAAGTGTCAGCTGTAAAAGTGACTTCCTGCATATTGTTTGGGTCACAAAAGGAATTACAGGGAGGTATTGATTATGACAGCCAGCTGTTCTCATACAAATGAAGAAATTTGCGTTCCAGTCAGACAAGCACTTTAAACCTCTGAGGGCAACGCCAGGCAGAGAGAAGGTGCTAAATCCTAAGTTGGGCTGTTTTGTGGCACTTTTCTGAAAGAAGAAAGCACAGCCTCCTCCTTGGTGTACGCACGCGCCTTCCCTCTGAGCGAGAGCCAGCCAGGACTCGGTCCCGTTCCGCAGCCCCTCCCACAGCGTCGGCGTCCCAGACACAAGCACAGGACACGGTCTCTGCCGACGCGGTTGGGGTACTTCTGATTTTCAGGGCTCAAAAAATCATTTCTTCAGAAATGCTCACGAAAGAAGCATCTCTGACACGTACCTTACAATGCTTTTGTTCAGAGCACACTTACTGATGTTAGGAATATTAGCGTAAATAGGCGATGCAAAGTGGTGCAGTGCTCTGTGTCCCGCGACACAATGGGTGCCTTTGAAAATCTAGGCTGTTTTGCTGTGCGTGCATTTGGGGGAGGGGCAGTGAGTCAACCTGGTGCACAACCTGACAGCATAGATGGAAGTCAGGCAGAACCTGGATTTGAACTTGTCTTCAGTACCAGTCGCACGTGTGACCTTGGGCAACATGCTGCTTGCCGCGCCAGCGTTCACCTTCTCCACCTGCAGACAGAACAACACCTCTTTCAGGGGTTGCTTTGAAAATCACAACAGCTAATGCAGAGCCTGCCACAAAATCAAGCAGTCAAAAATCTTAGCTGTGATTATTTACTGATTAATATTAACTGCCATTCTCATTATATGACCACACACTGCAGTGATTTTCCGGGAGATAAAATGCACACATAGAGGCAGACCTAAGGATGCTGGGGTTTATCTGGGGGCTGTGGAGGCTGCAGGTGGGGTGTTCCGTTCTCCGCATGGCCCAGGCAGCACCGGGAGCAGGTGCCAGATCCTGCGGCTCTCTGCCGTGGAGCAGGACAGTCCCGTGGGGGCTCCAGAAGATGCCCCGGCCTTGGCCAACACCGAGGGCTGCTGCCGCGTCCCTCCCAGCTGCAGGTGAGGCCTCGAGAGCAGCTGCCAGAGCGGCGTCCCAGACCAGCAGCTCCATCACAGCAGCGCCCAGCAGCGGGCCGTGGGCACGAAGCCCGCGTGGGCACAGGGCCCCAGCGGCCATGCCGGCCTCGCCGGTGCTGGACGGAAGCCCGGCCCTCCAAGGCCCAGAGCCACCCGTGCCCAGCCGGGGCTGGCCCGTCCTCAGCACAGGCGGGTGCTGGACGACGTTGGCTGGCGTCCCACGCAGGGCGTCTGATCCCATTTTCTCTCCGCGTCTCTGCAGTTCTTTCTGACCTTCCGCTTAAACTTCAGATAGACGCTCCGTGGAAACAGAACCCTCAGGCCGCTGTGGCAGCCCAGTGCTCCTAGCCAGACGCTCCTTTGAACCCTTGGCAGGGGACAGAGAGGGATTCTTTTGTGCTGACTGCGACTTTCTGGACTTTCTGGAACAGACGCATGCAAATTCCCCTCATTGTGCCTTTTACCCATCAGCACAGCCGCCTCTGATTTCCGCCAAACCTCAGCGCAGACAGAAGAAGACAAAAGACAGTGCGAAGAAGAAGGAGTCCCTGAAGAGACGGCGATGTCACCTCGGGCGCTTCAGGCAACCAGGCCGTTGCGGAATCTGTTTGGATACCCTGATACACCAGATTCATCCCCAGAGGGAAACCTCATCCCAGAGGGCTTTGATCTGCTAGGGAGAACTTCCGGAAGATTTGTTATTGCTTAGGTGGTATGAGGAAGACTGTGGAGTGCTGTCTCTTATTTGGGTGAAAGTGGTCACACAAAGTGGACTCCAAGACCCCTGTCTGCTGATGTCAGGACTCCAGCCCACATCCCTCCCAGATACCACTGGGGCTTCCAACAGGGATGTCTCCAGGGCTGTGGTGACCAGGGCTGTGGCGACCAGGGCTGTGGTGATCAGGGCTGTGGTGATCAGGGCTATGGTGATCAGGACTGTGGTGTCCATGGCTATGGTGATCAGGGCTGTGGTGACCAGGGCTGTGGTGACCAGGGTGGCGGTGTCCTGCAGGCCATCCTCAAACGCCCAGGAAGGAGCAGGTCGTTGGAACCAGGGTCCTCGCTGGCAGAGCCATCCCTGAGGGGTCTGTGATCTGGGCCGGGGCCCACGAGCCACTGGGAGTTGTGGTGCGTGACCTGGGCATGTGGCGAGGGCCCGATGAGTACCACTGACCATCCCGGCCATGAGGGCCCGCTGGGCTGCCGAGGCCTGGGCTCCTGCCCCTGTGCCCGGCCTTGTCCCCGTGCCTGGGGGCTCCGGGCTGGGCACATGCCCATTGCCCCGTCTGCAGCTTCGCCGTGGACAACCCGCATCCTGGTTCCCAAGCCCGGACACCACAGAGCGTGTGGGCTCTCCTCACTGAGACCACTTCCCGACCACGAGTGTGGAGCTGAGAGCTCCCGGCGCTCCTCTGGCCAGAACCCACACAGAGCGGCCCCCTTGGATGATTCCCTGCACCTGCCACCTCTCCTGTGGCAGCCTCTGCTCTGGGCCCCTCCCGCTGCTGCCCCGGCCGAGGGGGGAAAGCCTGCCCAGCCCTCTCTCCCTCCTCTTCCTCTCCGGCCCATTTTGAGGAAAAATAAACTTACACCTGAAGCTTGAAGTAAGACACAAGAGGCGATACCATTTTTCATTTTAATGGCAAGATTAAAGTGGAATTGTGGATCTAATTAATTCACACTTAGTTGGATGAATATCCCAATAGACCGAAGTTTGAAAGCAGAGATTATATTGATTCTTTAGTGAGATATATCACCAAAGAATTTTGGAAATAGAAAATTCTTACATGAAAGGATTGTTAAGGTGATTGCTTTTAAAATATAATCTATATTGGGAATTAATGACATAACATGTAATTTGGAGCAACTAGTTAATTTGGTAGAATCATTTTGTCAGAATTTCTAGGAAAATAATGCTTTAAATCTTTTTAAGTGATCAAAACACTTTAAAATATTTGAGAAACACCCAGCTGTGTGGAGATTGCTATGAGAAATTAGGCTCACACGGTTTTTCCATCCCTCCATTACTCACGTGCACACACATGCACACACCCCGTTGTGCTCACGCTAATCTTGTGAGTGCTATTAAAAACTTAAGTAGGAAGTGAATTATATAACAGCTATTACTGTCAAACATCACACTGGCTTTGTCAGTCCTGAGAGGTCAAATGTACTTCTGTGGTTATCATCCTGCCTTCAGACAGACAGGAAAACACCAACTTCCTAATAGCATTTCTACTCCCTCTTGCTCTAACTTCCCGTTTCTCTAAATCCCATTAGAATGGTCGTAAGATTTCCACCAGACTATCCACCTTCGAAAGGCAGAGTTTCCTCCAACCAGCAATTCACGCAGTTGGTCATATTGTCATCTAATGGAAAGAGGCGGCTCCCGTGAAGTGCGCTGGGGAGCGGGGTTCCCGGTGTCGCAAATGCACCTGCTGCCGTGTGCGAGGCAACCAGCGGACACCGAGGTTGCCGTGTTGCTGCATCCCCGCGTCCTGCCGCGCTCGCGGGCAAGCCGGGCCCCTCGGTTCTGTCCGTGTGGATGACTCGGAGGCGGTCCCTGCAGAGGGCATTTCTGTGCTCAATTGATTTTTGATGCTGGTTTGTTTATAACAGTATCACATTTCAGGGGTGAGTCAGCGAGCTGTTCGTCAGATTGAGAACAGACACGGTACCTGTTCCTGCAGAGAGCAAGAAAACTGACCATTAGATCAGCATTAGAGTCCCTTTCAATTTTTAAGGGGCTCCTAAGATCATAAACTGCCTTCTAAGCCTCTGTTATTGGTTAATGAATGCTATGCTGGTCAACAGAAAACTTTGTTAATGTCTTCTCATAAAACATAAACAAATTCAGCTATGAGAAATTTTTTGTTTAACACATGGATGCCAGATATCTGAAGAGTTCTCAGGGATTCCAAACTGGAAACACTTGTTGTGGTTAATGTGAATATCAAATCTGGAGCGACAATTAGAGTTGGACAACACTCTAAAAGTAGGTTTGGCAAGTCCCCGCGACTCTCTGCCAGCGCATTTTTCACGGATGGCAGCAAATTACTCCTGGACTCTTCCATTCATCTTCCTCAATTACCGACCTGCCGTGTCCAGCCCTGCGCGGTGGCACCGTCTTCCTGAAGGAGAAGTGCGCACGGCTGTGCTCTGCCCAGCAGAGTTTTGAGCTTGTCTGATGTTCGTTAATCACAATTAAAAGAAATGGAACTCTGCTAATTTGTGGTCAAAACTCTTGGGCGGACGGTGATAATTTTACAGACAAAGCTCCTCAAATTCTAGCCGTGTCCTCCCTGTTCATCCTTCTGCCTTTGCTTGGCTGTCTTCTTAGTCACCTTGCTTCAGGTGGCATCTTCACGTCTTGTTGAATCGGGGATGCTGTTTTTGATAAAGATCACCCCGTAAAGGCTGGACCGGCACGCAGACAACTAAGGTGCTTGCCCACACGCTATGACCTGATGCCACCAAATCACTCACATACCCTACTCTCCCCTCAGCCTGGCAGGTTATCAGATTTCACTGCTATGGGTAAAGTCATTACTCCAAAAGACGCTAGTTAAAAACACAGCTACTAATTAGGAGGAGTAAAAATTAACCCGCTGGCACCTATTATCACATTAACATGGAATCGCCCTGAGAGTACGTAGTGTTGCAGTCTGTCTTTGCTATGGCTTCATGATGATTGTGATGGAATATATAAGTTTACGTCCATTGTTTTCTCATGATTTAAAAATACAACGTATCACTTAAAAATTGTGTTTGGCTATGATAGAGCAGTGGAGACCCAAAATAACCATGGCTTAAATAAATTGGAGATTGTTTCTTCTCTCATGGAAAGAAGTCTAGGGCTACGCAGTTCAAGGCTGGTGTGGTAGGTCCATGACATCCCAAGATCCTTTTATCTTGTGTCTCTCTGCCCAGTCATCCTTCATATATGCTTGCTCTCCAGCCTCAACCTTACCTCAGGGTCACAAGGTGGCTGTTGACTTCTAGCCATTGCTTTCACATTCCAACTCAGAAGGAGAAATATGTAGAGAAAGGCGAAAGGGGTGCGGACCCAGTTGAGCCATTTCCTTTTCTAGAAACTTCACTCAATCACTTAAAGTTACATATTTTTGCAAATTCCTTGGTCCTAAAGAGGCCGGAAATAAATTTAGGCTGGGAATACTGCCACATCAAAGGAAATCAGGAAAGGAAGGAGTCATGGACACTGGCTGAGCAACTAGCATTTTCTGCCACCAAAAGTGCAAGTAAGCCACAGGAATTTGGAAATGGGGAGCACTCCCTGGAGGAGAGGCTGACGTGGTTCTGTGCGAGTCGTGTGTGTAGGCACCGGCGCCCTGGCTCCTGCGTGACTGACAGGAGCTGCTGTCCACGGGCGGGCGGGGACAGGACATGTGCGGACACAGCACACCCAGTGTCTGCGGACACTTCCCAGGAGCCTCATGGGAATCAGCTCCTTGTGGTATTTGGAAGAGTCTGAATCGATTCTCCCCACAGGTACCACGAGCAGCTTGTCTTCACAGAATCTCACTCTCTGATTCTAAGCATTGGAATCCTCCTGTGTGTGGCCGTCACGGTGAAGTATGCACGTGGAAGGGCAGGAGAGAAAGAGCCCACTCGCCAGCCTGCCCATCCCACACACTAACTCACGCCGGGCGTGGTGGGCAGAGTGGCCCGTCCCGGCACGTCCCGGAAGCCGGTGTCATTTATGACTAGCGGAAACAACAAATGCTCGTTCATGGTGCTGTGAGCCCATTATTTTTCATTCTAAAATAAATTTGCTTCTTAAGATTTGTTCTTTTCAATGAAGCCAGATATTCTCAACTGTCTACACTGGGGAAATCACTTACTACCTGTCTCAGTGTCTACGCTGGGGAGCCCACCTCACCACTCAGCAGCCGGGTACCCTGACACACAGATGAAGTGATGCCTCCGACAAGGGCAGGCACTTTGAGCTGCATCCTGGCTCTGGTTGTGTGGACGCTGCTAGACCCCTCCGGCCCCCTGGGGCCCCAGGAGCAGGTGTGAGGAGGGAGGCCGGAGCCCCACGGGAGCCCCCAGGCAGCTTGGGGAGGAGGGGAGGGAGGCGAGGACACACGCGGGGTGGAGTTTGCTTTGCTGCTGCTGAATTCTCCCCTCCAAGGTTGGCAACGCCGGGTCCTTTTGTCGATGACTGGGACGCCCACAGTGGGGGCCGCGGTGCTGACTGTGGGGACTGCGTCCCTCAGCCAGGGACACACCCGCAGCTCGAATGTCAAGCCGGAAGAGACCCGCCCTACTCCCGCAGCTCCGGGGATGTCGTCTTATCTCCAGAACGTGTGTTTGCCCCCCCCCCGCCCCCAGCTAAACAAACTCTGGTTTTCCTTCCTTCTTGCCAATATATCATGCTTTATAGACGCTGCATGATTAAAAGAGAGCGAGAAACATGGAGTGCAAGAGCCCTCTGTGTGGTCTCATAAAATATTAATGGATTCAGAAAGGAAATGCAGAGTCCAAACACTCCTGCGTGCTCAGGCCTGTGCTGGGTGGCGGGTGCCGTGGGGTCTGGTTCCCGTGCGGCTGGGCCCCTGCTGGGGAGGGGCGGCGACAGGGCTGGTCTCGGGGCTCGGCTGGAGCCACTCGAGTTAGAAAGCGCTGGGGAGCACTGTCCCATCTCCCCACACTGCCCACGCGTGACGATGCGGTGCCGTGCGTGTGTGGGGGCCGGGGTCTCCATCTCACACCGGGAGGGTCTGGCGCCGGCCCCACTCTGTCCAGGACCCCGAGCCGCCTCTGGGCAGCTTCTTGGGGTTCAGCCTTGTGCACGTCCCTGTCCTTTCGGCGGCTGTGGGTCGGGTGCTACCTGGGGCAGCCCTTTGTAGGAGAACATGCACGTTCCCGCCCATGATGGGCCCGGCCCCTCCGTTCTAACACCCCCGGCACCTGGGCCCCGACGTTCCCCCCGCCCCCGAGTGGCCCTGTGGCAACTATAGGCCCGGCCCTGGCTCCCTGCAGCCTCCCCTGGAACAAGCCTGTGTCTTTGGGCAGGGCGGCATTTCCTACGCGCAGCACACACTCAGACCAGGCTTAAAAGGACCCAATGGTGACGTTTTGAAAAAGGTTTCTGAAATTGTGGTGCCAATTTTAAGGCAGTCGGGAAAAACCAATTGGACTTAAAGGGAAAGTTGCCCTTCTCGTGGCAAAGGCCTGTGAAGCTGGTCTGGACGGCGGTCCGGACTGGAGAACAGACCGAGTGAAACCTTTGCAGGCACAGTGGCCGTCGGGAGCAGTTACTGAGCACCTTGCGAGACAGCGCACTGCGCCCTGGAGGCCTTTCTTACATTGCGCAGCAAAGCCCGGCTCTGCGGGGCCCGCGGCCAGGCCGGAGCCTGCGGCAGCCGCGTGTCACAAGCCTGGCGTGTGAGATTGACGACTTAAGGACTCCATCCATCACTGCCCCGGCCCCTGTGCCGTGCGGCGATTGGGGGAATTCGGGTCATCCATCTTCCCGCCACCTCCGTTCTCCTCAGGTGCTCCCCGTTTTCCCCTCTCGCTTGTTCGTTTCTGCCCCTTCGAGGCGGACAGGGCTGGGGGTCCGCCCTCTGCGAGGACCGGCCTCGGGATGCGGCCAGAGACAGAGCGAAGCGCCTGGGCGGGCGTGTGCGCTCTCGTCCGGCGGAACCGCAGCCGTCCCAGAGCTTGTGTGTTTGCCCAGCGCTGAAAGCATCGCTTATACAGGAAATAATAAATTCCACGGTTCGGGCCGGGCATGCCAGGGGCAGGGGGCGCCGTGCTGATTCTGAGATAAAGAAAAACAAAGCCACCTGAGTGCACACGCACTCACACACACACTCACACACACATTGGTTTTTTGGTTTTTGGACCAAGTAACCATGACCTTGACTTTTCAGGCATCTTTGTTTCTCATGGAAAACCCCGGTCAGACTCTGTGTCCTGTCAGGGCCACTTTCCGACAGGTGGTGCGTGGACTCGGCAGGAAGCTGTCCTTGGGGTGTGGCCGCAGGGCCCCCCGAGCGCTGCCGGGGACCAGGACCCCAGCGTGGTCCTGGGAGAACCTGAGCGTCTGCAGCAGCATCCTGGCTCACGCAGGCCACGTTCTGTCCCCAGGAACCTCCTGTGGACACCCGGGCCATGGAAGGAGCAGACGCCGAGAACAGAGGAAAAGCCCAAGAACTGTGACTTCACAAATATCTGTGACCTTTTACAAAGCACTTTCCCTGAAAAATATTCCAAGTACTTAAGCCCGACCTTGGATTTCCTGGAGCACCAAAATATTCTTTATTTTTTGTTCCAGCACTTGGGAGACACTGCGGCCTTGTAAGCGACAGGCCAGCCCCGTCCTCCCGCCGTGGGCTCCAGTGGTCATTTCAGGACGACCTGGGAGGGCAAGGCTGTGCCAATGTGGCCATTTCCACCTTGGTCTGGGTGTGATTCCGGAAGTCCTTCTGGGGTGGGCGGAGGCCGGCTGTCTCCTCCACCAGGTCGCTAAGTGCACTAATGACCGTTGCTGCCTGGAGGAAGTCAGCGGTCACCAGGGAGTTGACAAACCAGGGGATGGGCAGAGGCATCATTTCTGGCTTCGGGAAAATGATGAGGTTTTTAAAAAATAATTAAAATGCAATTAATTCCTTTATTGATGTCTCCGATGTTTGAGGACACCCTCGATACGGACCACGCAGGGCCCCACACAGCAGTGGAAATCCGCATCTGCCGGCAGAGCTGACCCGGGAAGACGCAGACACCAGCCTGCAAATGCAGCGCATTTTAAAACGTGGTCTGCTTCAGGGCTCTGCCGTTCTGAAATACGTTCTGGGATTTTAAACGTCAGTGCTGAGTGCTCAAGGAGCGCTTTGCAGGCCCGCTGAACAGAATCATCGAATAGGTGTGTCTTACACAAATAAGTACCAACTTCATCAAAATCGTACACCAGCCACCTCCGCCCCTCTGGGTTGTGGGGTCCCTGGACCCCGCAGTCTGCTCGCCGAAAGCCCCGGCTGCGGGTCGTTGAGTGCGGGCAGTGGATAAGGCGTCCGTCGGCTGCTTCGATTGACAAGTGTTACCCAGCGTCTCCCGATTGCCAGGCTCTGCGTGAGCACTTGGGTCACAGAGCTAAACGCCGCAGCTACGCACGGGGTGGTGAGTGTAGAAGCAGAGACTTGCACACGTGCTGAAGGGAGCTGGAGGTTGTCTAGCTTGGACTGGGGAAGAGGGCAGGTAGGAAGGCTCCTGAGAGAAGGCGGACCTTAGTAGGGTCTTGAGGGATGAGTAGGAGTTTACCAGGTAAGGGAGGCTGTCGACATGTGACTCAGCCCAGGAACTGAAGGGTCTCATGAGAGGGTGAGGGAAGGAGCGTGCTGGGCTGAGTACGAGGTGAGCCACTGGCCAGCGTGGGGGACCGTGACTGGAGCGTTGTGTGACGGTCTTCGAGCAACTGTGGAGAGAGCGAAGGGTCCTAGTGCAGGCGGGAGAAGCCGAGGCGGCCCAGGCGCGGCGCTGGGTGTGCAGGAGAGGAGAACGGCCTCCTCTCTGACCACGGCCGGGCAGGCGTGGAACGGGCCATCGCTGCCTTTGGAGGAGGAAACCGAAGAAAACTGTTGCATGACCTGCCAAAGCGCCGCCTTCCGCACTCTCTCTCTCAGGTGCCGTTCCGCGGCCTCAGAGACTCATGAGGGTGGCCAGGCGCTCAGACCACACAGGAAGGAGAGAAGAAGCAGCTCTGAGGGGAGACTCCCAGCACGGGGAGCCGGAGCGTTCAAGCTAAAGCAGTGACTGAGACTGCTTCACGCGAGCAGATAGGGCCTTTAAAATAGTTGGCTGGCGTGAGGGTTTCACCTGAGGCCTGGCCCATTTCCTTCCATTCCAGCTGGCTGCTGGAGGCCGTGGTTTCCTTACAGACAAGTAAATCATAAAATATAGCGTCCTTGATAATGAATGTTAAATATTAAATGTTGTTCTGTCACTGATAAATGCTCATATTTAATTCGCAGGGATGATGCATTTTTGTTTCTGCAGAAAGTAAACAATTTGGAAAATTTTCTAAAAAGATGTTTTAGTGTGCTGTAAGTGCAGGATAGTAGCATTGTTGATTGTATAAGCTATTATTGCATCATATAACATACTACATATACCATTTTGTGTACATATTATCTATAGTACATGTAGATGTCTCTCGTGTAGAATTTGAGTTTCTGTTCTGTGACACTGGGTCATCTGTGTGCACAAAGGCAACTTTGATCACACTCTTCTTTTTTAAAGCTTTTAAAAGTTTGACTTAATGCTCATTTCAAAGGACTGATCTCCTCACTTGTCCACGAGTGTGTCGAGTTTCAATTCCACTCACCTGTATCTGTGCGGAGAGTCAAAGCGCTCATACAATTTTAACAGAAAGTAACGTCATTGAACATCATCTCCAGTAAGCGCGCAATGGACCATGAAGAACAAAAGCATCCTTCATTTTAGGATTGGAATGAAGAAGTAAGTGTGTTCCCTACTCAGAGCACCCTTGCAATCTCAGGGTGAAATAAAAAAATCCCCGTATGAAGTGCGGGCCTCCTGCTGTGTTTGGAGAGAGGTTCCTCATGGTGGGCACACACTAGATTTCATGCGAGCTGCCGTGGTCTCTGCGTCTCTCTTTAAACTTCCCAGGTAGCTTAGAGTTCAGGGCTTAGGAACCCCACAGGGGACCCACTTAGAGAGTCTTTCCATTTTCTCCATCCTGTGGCAGGGGAAATGGACAGCTGGTCTCAGGAAGTGGCAGTGTTCCGATCGCATCTCAGCTGTCGGCATCTTCCGGGTGGTCTCTGCCAGACGCCAGTGTGTGCCCCAGACTGGCAGCGCAGGCAGCTGCGCCAGGGACAGCGCGGGCCACGCACTGGGCTGGAGAACAGGTGACTGAGTAAACACGCCATTTTACACCTGATGGTGCCGTCACTGCAAAGAGAAGTCATCAAACAGAATAGTGGAAAATAGCAACGAAAAGTTTAAATTTTTATTGGGAGAAACGAGAAGTTTCTCTTAAGAGAAGTAAGCATTTTAGGAAGAGCAGGGCTTTTTTTGGAATAGAAAGTGGAGAAATAATCTTTGAGTGAGCAGAGGAGGAGATTTTGGTGAGAATTTGTAGATAGTCATGTGAACCAACGAGTTTTTACAGCAAATAGTTGGTCACGGCAGCTCCTAAACAGGACGTGAGAGTTTGAAACACGGACTCTGATGGTGTGTCTTCAGCTGGACCCGATTTCATGGTTAAAAACAAGCAAACAACAAACTACACGCCGCGGTTGCTTTGCACAGTGCATCTGCCGTGTGCGGGTGCACGTGTAGTGCAGGGGAACCCACTTGCAGCGTCACTTTCAGTCTGCGGCTGTTCACACCAAGGAACCATGACATGCGTGTGCTGTAAGAGACGTACTCACCGCTCATTTCAAAGGATGACCTCCCCACTTGTCCATGAGTGTTCTGTGTTTCGGTTCCGTTCACCTGTATCTGTGCAGAGAAGTGCTTACACGATTTTAACAGAAAGTGCCGGCATTGAGCATCATCTCGACGTTCTTTGAGCCCCCGGGCAGTCAGCCTGGGAGCCCGCACGCACCCTGGAGGCCTGGTCTCCCCTTGCGCCCATCCCAGGGCCCTTGTCCTCCACGCCTCCCTCCCTCGAGGCCCCCGCCCGTTCTCCTGTACCTCCCTGACCACACAGCAGCCTCACCCAGGGCAGGGCCACATCAGGACTCTGCCCAGATCCTTCACGCCTGGCACAGGACTCCGAACGCAGCGTGAATTTGACGGCCGACTGAGCAAATCATCCCTGGGGATGTGACTGTGGGTAACCTAATGAGTCACTTTTAGCGGAATGTAAGAGGATCTCCAATCTCCATACCCTGTGCTGTTTTTCCTTGTAACACTATGAAATCTGTGCCAGGTACTAAGAAAACATCCCCATTCTCTCACTCAGTACACCAACAAAATAACCTCTAGGGACCTGTTTGTAAACACAACAAACACACTTTCTCACCTTGGGCCATTTGCCGATTTGTTACGGAACAGGCAACGTCCACCCCCTCACGCAGCGTTCCCCATTTCACTTCTCCCAGCTGAGCCAGAGGCCTGGTTACGTCCCTCGTGCTTAGCTGTTTAAAATCCACAGATAAACTCCAACTCAATTTGCGGGTCTGGTTTTGAAAAAGTACTTGCTCATTATAAACTTTTAAATGCAAGCTAAAACAAAGCAACTCACTAAATATTCTAATTTGCCCACCTGTTCAAATTACTCACCACAACGAGGTTGCCATCCCGCTTGGTTCTCTTTCTCTACTTTTTGTGTTATTGTTCTCGCTTAACAATGGATGCAAGTTAATAAAATCCAATTAAAGACAAGGGGAAGCAGTTTGTAATGGTTCAGGTATAATATCTATTCATGAATAATCAGTGAAAGGAGCATAAATGTTTCCCAGGTAATTTCAAGATGTGTCCTGCACCTCCGGTCTCAGTGCAAGTCCGTGCACAGCCCTCCCCATGCCGCAGGCCCCGTACGGTCTTGCCCTACTCGGCAGACATAGTTGGAGATAACAGTTGAAAATGTGTCTGTGGAAAGATTTAAATAAAAGCATCAGCCAATAGTTATACTTTGGTTCACGTTGCTCACCAGCGTGGTTCCAACTTCTTAACTGATGAACGGAAGACTAACCAGTTGTTCAGCAACAGGCTGACCTGCTCCCTGCGTCCCTCTCCCCAAGGGACCAGCTTCTTTCTCGGCCAAGCACCTGGCTGGTGACAAGACAACCAGCCTGAGCAGGGGGGCCGGTCTGGGTGTGCGGACACGGCCCGGACTTCAGCTGGAACCATGAGCGTTCAGGATTCAGATAATTCCAAACAGACCCGTACACACTCCCCCTTTGAGGAAATGCTTTCCCCAAATACTTACAGAACTAATTGACCAATTAAAAAATATTCAGGAGGAGTGAGTGCTTGATCTGAAACTCTCTGACAGGGCTGCTTTGCGCTCTTTTGTTTAATAGGTTTCCAGACATATGTTCCACACTCGTGGGCGCAGTGTCCCGGGTCTCCTTAAATTTGTTTCTTGCAGATGTTTGTTTCCGTCCTTGCTTTGGCAGCACAGGGGCTCGTTTCCAGCTTGCCAGGCGCACCCCGCTAGGGGCTCCAGGTAGTTCTTCAACCAGGGGAAGTAACGGTGTCGAATGTGTGGCTTTCGGATGTACACAGTCAGGCATCGGAGGTCGTCTCAGACGAGCCTCACTGGGGGGTGTTACCTGTGCAAAGTGACCCCGAAGTGCCTATGTGCATGTGCTTTGCTTGGGTTCATTTCCTCCTGGTCCAGGTGCGGTTGGTGGCTGTGCTAGTCAGGTTCTCCAGCGAACCAGACCCAGGAGGACATGTATCTCCGTGTACCTATCTATCTACATATATGCAGCAAGAGAAAGAGAGAGGGGAAATGCATATATGTACACACACGGTGAGAGACAGAGAGGGGAAATGCATATATTAAATACACACACACACAGTGAGAGAGAGGGAAGGAGGGAGGGAATAACTAGACGATTATGAAGACTCAGAAGTCCCTGCATCTGCCATCTGCAAGCCGGAGACCCGGGAGAGCCGGAGGTGTAATTTATTCTGAGTCCAAAGATCTGAGAGCGGAGGGGCTGATGGTGTGATCCCGAGCGCCAGGGCGGGAGAGGACCCGTGTCCGCTCTTGCGGGCAGGCAAACAGGGCAGGAATCCTTCCTTCCGTCCTGGCCTTGGGGCCTGCCCAGCCCTGGGGACCTGGAGACAGCCGTCCACACCGGGGAGGCGTCTGTCTCCCTCCACCAGATCCCAGTGCAGATCTCCTCCAGAGACAGACTCCCAGACGTGCGCAGAGACCGCGCTTAATCTGGGCACAGCGGCCAGTCAGGCTCATACACAAGATCAAGATCACACGCCCTGCACGTAAAGGCACATCCTTGCAGCCTGTGGTCCGAAACCCACTAAAGCAGCCAGGTGATCATTTAACTTCTCCACTGCAGGCTGGAAAATAGATTCCCCGGGCAAGTGGGGACCTTGAGCTTGAGCCCGGTGGCCTGAAAACATCCTGCCCTCTCCGCCCGGCTGGGGCTTCCCTGGCAGCCGTGGGGACATCTTCTGGCACTGTGGTTGCTGCGGGCAGCAGGATGTCCCTGGGTGTGAGCCTTGTGTGTGCCGACCGACCCCTCACGGGTCTGGGCAGAACCGCGAGGGAAGCGCTGGGGGAGCCGGCGGCTCCTGGCCTGGGGCCGAGGTCTGGACAACTGAGTCCACGCTGGGCTCAGGGCCCTCAAGAGTCTGTTTGAGAGTAAACTTTGGTGAAATTCTACCAAAGCAAAGTGGAAAAAAAAGAGGTGGGCGGGCAGGTACCCCAATACTCAGCCCCAGCAGGGATTTATTTCTTTCTGCACTGGCTGGGCTGGGGCGGGGCTGGTTTCCCCAGTGGGATGTTCCCACCTTCCCCACATTCTGGCAGCCCTAACCCTGGGGTAGCGTCCTGGGGCCTGACAGAGCCGGGAGCGCCCTGGTGTTTGAATGTAATGTACAGCCATCTTTCTTCCCCCCGGGCTAGACTTGCATCTTTGAGTTTTTGCTTTTTAACTGACAGATCCTCCGTGTTGCACCATGACCCTAGGACCAGCTAGCTACCTGCTCCCGGCTTGTTCAGCAGGATTTGCGGTGTAGCTTCTCAGGAACGTCTGCCCAGGGCAGAGTCAGGCTGCAGCCGCAAAGCCACCCACTAGGCCTGCCCCTTGTGGCCGCGGGGAGCGTCCTGGGGCCAGCAGCGCTGCGGGACAGCCTCTCTTGGCAGGGCTGGCCCAGGACCCTCCTGCCAGGCCTGACTCCAAACTGCAGGTGCTCCCAGGCTGCTTCCTAACTTATTACCCAACATGTCACGTGACACTCACCACGTGCCGTTGGACAGGAAGGTCATGCAGTTTGGAGTCACTTCAGACCCCACATAAATCTTCCTCTAGCACCTGGGAGGAGGCCACGCAGCCCAGCAGTGTTTATCACCGTAGTCCTTCGTCTGCCCACGCCGGGACCTGGAAGCAGCTGCTTCTGTTCTCAGGATCATGTAGGGCAGAGTCACGATCCCCTGCGAGAGTTTCCTGAGGTGGCCAGAGGCAGCAGAGCCAGGATGCTGGGGGTCCCCAGGGTTTCCATGGCCCCAGGGCATGGGTTTGGAGGTGATTGCTGTGGAGAGCTTCCTGTTCACAAGGCGGCAGCCACAGCCTGGGTGAAGCACACCCCGTCCGGTGAGGTGTTAATTAGTGTGGGAGACCTCGGTGATGGAGCCGGCAGGAAACGCTCCTGAGTTATTAGGGTCGTAACGACGTGGCATCTCGCAAGGAAATGGCTGCTGCACCGTGGGTTTCGTGCTCTGAGGTTTGATCCGACTGTTTTACACATGTGCGCAGAAGTGGCCAGATGGAAATGAAGCTTCTCTCCCTTTCTCAGTTAAATGTCACCTTCATTCAGTTCCTGCCCCTCCTGGGTCCCAGCCAACGGAATCAGGCCGTGATTTCCCCCTCGGGTCCGGTGGTGAGAAGTCGAGGCTTGCTCTGTTTACGTGTTTCTTCCAGACTTCTCTTGAGGTCCGCGGCTGCCTGAATGGTGGTTTGATAAGTTGAGGTGAAGGATTTTATCTCCTTTTGTCCACATGCTGCTTCAAAAAATGTGGGGCTCGAAACTCCTTGTCCTGACTTCCCGGCCTTCCCTGTAGCTGCCTCAGTGGAATCCATGGCGGGACCAAGATGCCCCACGCCGCCTCTTCCTTCCCTCCGTCTGTCCACACCTGTGTGAGGCCCCGTCCCCGTGAGTTCTCCTACTGCTGAAGGGAAGAAATGTTCCTTCAGGTTTGCTGAACAACAGCGACCGACTGGACACGCGCCTGTGGTGGTGACTCCCGAGAAGCTGCGGCGCAGTCCGGGGGCTGAAGCTAAGCAGACACCAGCCCCCCCCCCTCCGGGACCTTCACCTGCAGGCTCTGAAGGACATGTTTACCAGAAAATGCCAGTCACAAACACAGATGCAACGAGCTTAGTTAGACACGTGCTGCCACTCTGCCGTGGTTCCAGGAAGGATTTTACAGTTTCCCTCAGAGGGGACGTTAAAAGCTTAGTGGGCTCGGATCTGCCAACCCAGACCTGGTGGGAACGTTGGTACGGAAGGGTCCAGGACAGGGGCAAGGCGCGGGTGGGCACCCGAGGCTGGGCAGGGCTGTGGTCACGTGGAGATCACAGGGCCCAGACGGTAAACTGGAAACACTGCTCTGGGGCGGGGCAGCGAGGGGAGTGCTGCCTGCGACGGGGCCAGGGGTCTGCAGGAGGGCGGGGCTCCCATGGCCCCCCCCGAGTGTCCTGCACGTGGCCACCGTGGCATGAGGAATTGCTGCTGGGGAAGGTGAAGGCGAGGAGGGCTGGGGCTGGGCACGGCCTTGGCTGGGGATGGGGATGCCATTTCCACGCCGCTCTCGTCTCTGCGAGTAGAGACGTGTCCACAGGCTGTGCTGCCCTGACCACATGAACTCCCCCACTCCGTCCTCTCAGACATCCCAGACCCAGGAGATCTGGTCCCGTGGCCACCCCGGACATCACAGAGCCCCGTGGCCTCCGTGGTCTCGTACTGGTGGAGCAGGAGGAAGCTTCTTAGGAGCCCCGTGGTCAGTGACAGGCCAGGGCGGGCTCTTCAGCTGCTGACAGCATGGGTGCACAGCAACGCCGCTGCCGCTTGGACAGACCCTGCGGTGCCAGGGCAGCCGGGGACCCCGGTGTGGGGTCTGTGGCAAGCCTGGCGAGAGAACGTGGGCGCACAGCGATGGCCGCTGCCGTTTGGACAGACTCTGCGGTGCCGGGGCAGCCAGGGACCCCCGGTGTGGCGTCTGTGGCAAGCCTGGCGAGAGAACGCAGGTCCTCAGGCGCTGGCGCAGGCCACGGACCTGCAGCGGAGAACTCTGCCCTCCGGAGCCAGCCTGAGTCTCAGTGGGCCTGAGATGGGGAGCTGGCAGGCACCACTTAGCACAGAGTCAAGAGCCGCTGACCCCCCGACCAAAACCAGGGTGTGGCGGCAGAACAAGCCAGTCGAAACCGAGAGGGCAAGGGAATTAGCCGCTGCCTGACCTCGCAGCGCAGCACCCCTGCGTTGTAACACGCTAACTAACACGCCAACTCGGGGCAGGGCGCCTTGTGTGTCACACGTTCCTGTCCAACAGAAGGGAGCTTCACCCCTGCGGGAGCTGCCACGCCCCAGAAGGGCAGGAGCCCGGCCGGCAAGGTCAGCTGGACTCCCTCGTGGTGGGCACAGGTAGGAAGCCTGAACCTGAGCCTCCTCACCTGCTCGCACACACCTGGGGGCCTCCACCTTGTATTGTTCACTCATCGCTCATTCTGACCACGGCGTCTTCACTGCAAGTGCTGGGAGCGGCGCGGGCTCGGGCTCGGTAAATATGGCTGAGTCAATGGTGAACCCACACTTTTAAATGGAATTAGACAATACCTTAAAACCTAGGCAGGAGGTCAACCACAGACCACACCTACCTTTGTATTATTTTTATAGTCACGTTTTTTTTTAAGACTAAGCCCTGATTCTGACAAAGTTCCAGGACAGTAATCGTGGAAGGTAAGTGAATTTGATAAACTCTCTTACTTAGCATTTCAAACTTGGATGTTAAAAAGAGACATCTTTTATTGTTGGGAGACAGGCACTTGAAAGGGAGCGTAAAACGCTGGTGCATTAAAGGTCTGTTTATCGCCTCCGGCTGGCTCCAGTGCAGCGCTGTTTGGTTCGCATCATCTGAGGCTTTATTTAGGTGCTGTGATTAAAATAATAACAAGACATGGTGGTGAAGAATAAAACCTGTTTTCCCGAGTGGAGACTCCTGCACAGACTGATCAGAATGTTTGAAATAAATCATCTGTTATAGTGGGGAGAAAAGAAAGTGCTCTTTTATAAAATTTATTATTTTGAGAGAGATTGGTTTATAAAAATCAAACAATAGATGTCAATGAAATTGCTTTTTGGTTTTAGTAACCTAGGATGAGGTTCCAGGGTCTGTTTGTGGACGAAGGCAGCACTTTGGTAACTGGACTGAAGAGACCTCTCCTCTGTTTTTCTTCTACTTTCTGTCTTGTTTGGTACCTGGAAGGAGACAAATTTCGACAGAAGCTGAACGTCATTAGCATATTCTTTTCCAATTGAGATGTAATTCACATACCATAAAATGCACACTTTAAGGGCATACAATTCAGTGACATTGAGTAAATTTACGAAGTTGTGCAATCATCACTACTTTCTAATGCCGGAGCGCTCCCATCACTCTAGAAGAAACCTGGGGCCCATTTGCAGTTGTGCCTCACTTCTCACCCCCAAAACTTATCATTTACTCCCCAAAACCTTGCTGAACTTACTAGCTCTGTTTTTTCTTTTCCTCTGTGTGTGTGTGTGTGTGTGAGAGAGAGAGAGAGAGAGAGAATCTTTAGTATTTTCCACCATAAACAGAAATAATTTACTTCTTGCTTCCTGATCTGGATGTCTTTATTTCTTTTTCTTGCTAATCACGCTGGCCAAAACCCCAGCACAATGTTGAACAAAGGTGCTGGTGGGGCAGGCGTCTGGTTTGTCCCTGATGTGAGTTTTTCACAGATGTCCTTGATGGAGCTGAGAAAGTTCTCTCCTATTTCTACTTTGTTGCATGCCTTGGTCACGAAAGGGTGTTAGATCTTGTCGGATTTTGTGGGGGTTGTCTGCTGAGACAGTTGTGTGCTACAGAGGTGGCGTAGCCCTCGGTGGATGCTGGGGTGTTGAACCATCCTTGCATTCTTGTGTTCTCAACCCTGTCCTGGGCTGGTGCAGTCTCAGTGAGGACGGTGAGTAGGTTATGACTGAGCTGCTGTGGCCTGCTCCTCTCCTGCCCTGTTTCATACACTATTCAAACACAGCAACAAAACACCGAGAAAGCCGCTCATGCATAAATTAACACTAGTTCAGAAAACAGGTTGTTTTTGGCTGTTGAGAGGTATACAAACTTCTTGTTAAGGAACTGGGGGGTGTTTTTATCTCTATCGCAATTCTTTATTTATAAGTATACATAAAAGGTAACTGATGGGCACCAATAATAATAATGATAATAAAATAATGATAATGAAAATAAAATAAAATTGTGAATTCACATTCATTTCGTTTGTTCTCATAGCCCCAGTGGGTTACTCATTATTAACAATCCCATTTGACAGACCAGGAAACTGAGACTCAGCAAGGCCCTTTGTGTACCTAAAACATAGCTCTCTGATGCCAGCCAAGCCCTGGCCCCACGCCCAGTCCTTACATCCTGCAGGGCTGCCTCTACGTTCCTTTGCCGCAGCTCAGTGGCTCTTACCCTGAGAATTGCTAAAGACGTCACTCTGTGTGAGTTACAACTGCTCACAGTTAATTAGAACATCCAGGTCAGCCAGAGATTCTTTTTGTGATTAGAAACAAGCTCTTTCTGGGTGCTCAAAACCCCAAATTAGAAATGAAAATGCAATTTTTTTAACAGATTTATGAATTTTTTTAATCCATTAAAGAAACAAATCACTTTAAGTTCACAATTTTAATGTTAATTGGACATTTCCCCAAAAGAACTTGTAAGGACTCGTGGCTGTCACATTACGGATTCTGTATGAGTGCCTTGTTTGAATGTTTTTGATGGGAGTAACAGGAAAGCCCCCACAACTGGCCCAGACAGTGAAGGGAGATTCCCGGCTCATGGGCAGCAGGGGCAGCTTGGCCCAACTGGTGTCTCCTGAGACCTCTTTCCCTGGCGGCCTCTCAGTCCCACCTCCACCCAGGCGGCCACGAGCCTCCCCAGACCCCAGCAGAAGGGCTGAGACGACACTGGCTGATGTGCACAGATGGGGCGCAGCCCTGGGAACAGAGCAGAGTCTGCCCCCCAAACCTAGCGGAGCTGGGGGCTGGGGAGACAGACACGGGGCAGCCACAGGGGCCACTCGCGAAGCTGACTGGGCTGGAAGGTCGGTGAGCGACGTCCCAGGAAAGCCGCAGACAGTCAAGCCAGCCTGCACAGGGGCTCTGATGACTCCCGCACCCCCATTCTCAGAACAGCAACAGCCTGGCCTGTTGGGCTTGGAGAGTCGTCACGGCATGCTTGCTCTTCTCGACAGCATGCCCAGGTTCTTGGGTGGCGACGTGAAGTTTCATCCTCTCTCCCTAAGATGTCCCCAGTCAACCATCCCTTTCGTGACAGCTCCTCAAAGTGACCAAGCTCCGTGAAGCTGTCCCTGCTCTCCTTAGCTGCTCGCTCTTCTCAAGTGTGTCCCTTTACCAAAGCGATCTCGTGCGAGGCATGGGAAAGCCACGGGACGCGCCGACAGTCCCGGCCCTGCAGTGGGCAGGTCCACACGCCACTGCGATGCTGTGGGCGGCCTCAACAGTAGAGAGAGAGGAACCATGGACGGCGTGGTGTCGGGCCCTTCTCAGGTGGGGCTGCAGGGGCTCGCTCGGCAGGGCGAGGAAGGTCTCATAGGACGGTAACTGTGCAGCGGCTCTGGCCGTCCCACCCATTCTGTGGGCTTTACCATCCTTCTGATTATGCCGCGTGGCCCCCCAATCCCTGCGTGTTAGTGCACTCCCCAGACTCGGGACAAAGGACTGGAGGAGCTGAAACACAAGGTCAGTGTTTGTGGTGCTGAGTTTGAAACAGCAGCCGAACGCTGTTCGAGTATCTGCAGACTCCGTTCAGGGTCCCCCAAGCTTCCTCTGGACTTTGCTTGTCGTGGGGGTGTCGCCTGCCTGCTGGAGAGAGAGCCAGCTTCCCTGCCACCGTGAGGCCAGCACTCCCCGCCTCCGCAGCGGAGCTCCGGAACCGGCACCGGCGGGCTCTGCAGTGTGATTCTGAGACCTCACCCTGAGCTGGCGGGAGAAGCAGAGGTGGGTTTTCTGCAGATGCTGCCCCGCGGGGGGTCTCCCCACCCCAGCTTCTTGCTGCAAGGGGGTGTGGACTTGGTTTTCCTGTGGCACCCGGCCAGGCAGCACGTCCTCAAAGAGACCTCCAACCGGCAATGGGGCCATGTCGTCTTCCCATCTTCGGCCGGGGTCAGGCCCACAGCTCTGAATTCATGACATTCCCTCTGTTTCGGCTCTCTAGCTCGTAATAAGCTGGTGGCTTAGCAGGCTCTTTTTTAAATTGGCTAGGAAGGCAGGCGCGCTTTACAACCCAAACAATCAATTTCAAACTGCCGAGCCCAATCAGGCCGGATGGAGAGTGACCCTTTAAATTGAGTGTGAAATTGGGAGATGGCTCCCCGTCCTCCTCCAGGGTGTGGGGAGCCGTCACTTCCTTTCCTAAGTGGGGGCCGCACCGAAGCCCTGTTCCTGCAGACACTTGGTGAGCAAACCCGGGTGCTGGTCTGCGCAGGTCGGGGAGCCCAAGCGCGGCCATCTGGCCTGTGGCCTGTGCGTGGCGACCAGATACCCGGCTTTATGCACTTGTAAATCTATGTTGTGTCTCTCTCAGGGTCTGATTTTAATTTGGGTAATATTCCCGTTAATAATAACATCTAATTACAACATCCATTAAAAGTTAGTAACATTAATTTAACAGGGAGAAAATCTAATAGAGTTCTTAGAGTGATATTGGCATTTTTCCATTAAATTAATGTTACAAACTTTTAACAGGATGTCTTAAATAGGCATCGTTAGTGTTGGGAATATTAAACAAATTAAATTCAGGCCTGTAATATGAGGTGGGAGCCTATTTATGAATCCAAACAAGGTGTCTGCCGGGCTCTTTCATCCACTTACGATTTTCACCAGGACGCTGCCAGGCTGTGTGGCGGCCTTGGCGCAGAGGGCTTCTGGTAAGTTCTGCAGGTAACGATGTGCTCCTCGGGCCTGGCACTCAGTTCTGTGCATCTGCACAGTCGTGAGGACTCAGAGGGTGTCACTGTTTGGCTTTAAATTCTAAAATTTCTCTCTGAAATCCATCATTTTCCCTGATTTTGTTTCCTGTGTCCAGTGAGACAGTGTAAAAGCCAGTGGCGGTGTGAGCTCGGAGGTTCTGCGCGGTGCCGTCTGCGTGCCCAGGCTCCCCCGGCCCATAGACGGGCACGGCTGGGCACAGGACAGGGTGGCAGAGGGTCATCTCCTCACGCAGCCCTAGACCTGCCTGTTACTGGGACGTCGGCGCTTGCTCTCGGGAGCCTGGCTGACGTCAGGCAGACAGAATGGGGACTCGGATACCGCCATCACCGAGTATTAGAAAGCTGATTCTGTTTGACATTTACAAAGCTCGGAGATTTGTGACAGAGATACCGTTTCACTGAGACTGTCCCATAAAAGCAAACGTTACATACATGCTTAGAAGGGGTTCATCAGACTTCTGGAAGAGCTAGGACAAGAGAGGATGGCCGTGGAATTTAAGCCTGACATCTGGAGAGAGGTTTCCAGAAAGCCTCTGTCCACAAGGTCCCTCGTGCACTCTCCCCGCCTGTCATTGTTCAAAGCTGGAGCCAGCCGGGGGGTCGGGAGCGGGGGGCTCTCCCTGAGATCAGTGTCCTCATCTCTCTGCGCGCAGGGGCATGGTTCCTTGGGAGGGCACGAGGTCTCGCATCTTCAGTTCCTTCAACGCAGGCTGAGCACAGGAGCTGCTGGGCGTGGGCTTTGCTGCTGAACAAGCCTGGGTTTTGACGCCAGTTCTGCCTCGTCAGGAGCCGGGTAATCTTGAGCAACTTACATGAAATGCTGGGGTGAGGACACTCGTGGGTATTTTGGGTGCAAAGATCTGCTATGCAGACGATCGTGGGGATGACTAGTTCTTGGCCTGAGATTCAGAAAGAGGAAATCAAGACATTCCAGCCTGCCAAGCTCAAGCGGACGTCCTCGGGCTCCCTGCTCTCTGGCGGGGCAGCATCTGCTGCTGTGTCCTGGGAGGGGCTGGAGGTGGGAGGATCACGATGTCAGGACAAGGCGACAGTGTTCGGGGGTTGCTGCGCACATGCCCGTTGGCACAGCTTCGCCGCGCTCTGGCTGCATGGCCTGGGCAAGTCTTGCTTCTCCAAGTTGAGCTTCGGTTGTGGAGAGCACAGGCTCCTTGACATGGCCTCATTCAGGTTTCACTGAGGGTGTCGAGTTACGAAAAACCCATGCAGAAATTGGCATAATTAACGTGACCAATGAGCCCTGATGATTGCTGAAATGAGTTTTTATGGAAAACATACTTTTATATGGCATATATATATATATATATATATCTTTGGTAGAGTTTCCACTTGGCTACGTAAACATAAAATAAGCCTCAGCCTTGTGCAGTGGCGGGCAGAGCAGAGCAGGTGGGCGGGGAGGATTGTGTGCAGGGTGCTTTTGCCCTGGGGGGAAACGCAGGGGAGCAGCTCAGAGGTGCATGGCGGAGTTGTTTCAATCATGAGAAAATATTGCAGCTTCTTATTCTCTTCAAGAACAGTAGGAGACTACGTTGGACTTAACCTTGCAGAAAGCCCGGTGCAAGGCTTATTGCTGCTGCTCCCCATGGTGACAATATTTATTAGAAGGCAACTATGCACTCCACAGAGATCCTTCATATCTCTGAAAATGTTGTAAGAACTTGTGGTATCTTAATCATATTTAACTCAACTCAGTGGAACCTGCTTAAATAAAGAAATCCTGATTTTTTCCCTAAAGCTCCTTATTTGCCTGGTTTTAAGAACTATAAAGTATATGATATATATGCACACACATAAATATGCATTATGTATGTTTTTAGTGGCATGCTTCTGCTATGGGAACCACGTATGTTCACTCATGTGTTCCCAGCAGTGAGGTCTCAGGCTAAGACACAGCACTTCCAAGTGTGGGCTCAGCCTGAATTGACATGCCACGTCTGCCCTCTGCTGGCCCGTGGCTCCAGATGCGTCACTTTCTCTGCAGACTCGGTTTTCTCATCTGTAAAGTGGGGGTGTCTCAGCAACCACCTCATAGAGCTGTTCTAAGAGTTAGAAATAACTTCTAAAGCGCTCAATTCCATGACTGGTACAGAGTACTTAATAAATAAATGGAAGCTATTATTTCATATTTTTAAATATCAACTTAAAAGTAGAGAAATGAATGAGTTTTTAAAGGCTTTTCTCAATTTATGGTTTAATGAAATAATACGTATATTATTGCAACAGAAAAGATTCATAGTAATTCCTTTGCTATTCACGTCACAGTTGTCTCTGGGAGACGGCATGAATATAGGACATACATACATATAAAAATGCTGATTGAAGTTAATATGTTGCAAACTGCCTTCGCATTTGCACACTCCGAAATGGAAACTGATGATATCAGATGGAGCCCTTTGTCTCAGAGACTCTCGCTGCAGATGGGAGAGAATTCCACTTTGAAAGCA
Organism: Cheirogaleus medius; assembly: GCA_008086735.1. Taxonomy (NCBI): domain Eukaryota; kingdom Metazoa; phylum Chordata; class Mammalia; order Primates; family Cheirogaleidae; genus Cheirogaleus; species Cheirogaleus medius. Next base: position 54,454,067 of record VBSM01003157.1, on the reverse strand, counting down.
AAATAGAGCTCCATGTAAAAGGGGTAAATTTGGTGTAACGGGTAATATATACAAAATGATTTTGGATCCAGATGGAATTCATTGAAGAGCTAAGTAGTTCTGCGTATATATCATTGATTTGTATTTTGAGAAAGTTATGGAGTGAGAGCACAGATAGGAGCAAAATATGAAAAAGAGAAATTGCATGAGCGCTGCTTCTAAGCAGGGTATCAGGGAACATAGCGTGTTCTTGTCCTGCACGTCGGAGCAGTTTGGATGTCACGTGTCATCTAAACAGTGTGCACAGGAGAGACCCTGAGCCTGCAGGGCCAGCCATGAGGGGCTCAGGGAAGGCTGCCCAGCCCTCCTGGCTGGTCTGCGCAATCAATGGCGCTAAGCTACTGTTAATTAGGTTGATCTGCTTTAATAACTTTATTCAGAAGAGGTAGCGGGCCCAGTTAGCTCCTTGCTGTCAGAAACACACTGTCCAACGGGAGATGCTCTGTCCCCGTGCAGAGAGGAGCCACAGAGCATCTCGGCCCTGTTCCCACGATGGCTCTCCTCACTTGCGCTAACTGGTTGTCACCAGTTTGGATTCACACTTGCACATCTTCTGCTACGAAGGAGCGTATAAAAGTGCTGTGGACATAAACTAACCCCTTCCCAGGTGAGGAAAAGGAGTCTCTAATGCAAATGAGATCAGCTACAGATGGAAAACATATTGGGGGCTCGTCCCTTTCTGGGGTTGCCTCCCAGGCTCCGTCTTGACAGGAAGCTCTGATTCTTCCTACACTGCTCACAGAAATCAATCTCAAGCCCTAATAATATAAAAACTTAATGAATAAACATGTAAATAGAAAATATTCAAGCTCATTCTGTCAAAGGCACTTGAATTTTCCCATTGTCTCTTACACCAAGGTACCCTGGTCCGCTCTGAGTTTGGAGGCTCACAGGAGGTGAGTCTGAGTGTGATGATCACATGGGAGCATCTGGACTTCGGGCTTTTCTTTCAAAACTGCGACTTTGTGTTTATTCTGGGGCACAACCTCTGTTCGATATGATGCCGCACCAAAGCTGGGCGCTGTACCTGAGTGGAGGAAATAATTTAGTTATTAAGCTGTGAACTCTGTGCCTTTCCCCATTAGTCTCACGGCTCCCAGGGGACACTCCTGTGTCTCGAGAGCGGCACCTGCACGTCCATCGCACGGCAGGCGCCTGAGACGCTGCACCTGCATAGGAAAATGGGGCGTCCTTCGAAATCCATCGACCCTTCTGTCTTCAGAGGGACAGAGGGACCTTATGAGAGCCTCGACAAAAGAAGGAATATAGGCGACACAGAGACACTTCATTGAATGAAATTCTGGGGGGGGTATGATGGGGAGTGAGGGCCCCTTGAATTGTGAGGAAAAAACATTTTAAAGCACTTAAGTAAATACTTCACATTTCGAGGTTGCTGGACTGGGTTTATTTCAGCTTTGAACAGCTGTCTAACCCAGGAGCAGGGTGTGTGTGTGTGTGTGTGTGTGTGTGTGTGTGTAGGGAGGCCGGGGACCTGTCCTGAGCAGGCGGAGGGAGGCAGACATTCCTCTACCGCTCAGCGAACACGGCTCCGCGCTCTCCCCGGAGACTCCGACTGGAGTCCAATCTCCTTACTAATGCAGGAGATAGCCAGCCTATTAAGACCAAACAAAGGGTACAGAAAAAAAAATAAACTAGCCTCAACACAGCTCGTTTGGTGGAATTTACACATAGCTGTAAATGAATTAAATTGCAGATGCTGGGGCGATGTCTCTGAATGGGAGCCATTCATCGAAAAGCAATGGCAAACCCCATCAAAGTGCAGTTTTTAAAATGTGGCATTTAGTTTATCTGGACATTTCTTGCCTTTGCTTATCTCTCTGCCTATCTTGGAAACTCTCATTAAACAATTAAATGTTCTTTTAATTGGTACATCTCCTGATTTTATTATTAGGCAGAGGCAATAAGTTTGACAGGGTCCCGAGTCTGACACCGGTGGGCCTGTGGTTGGGGACACAGAAGACACTCTGGCTGGAGAGATGGAAAAATGCCGTACAGCAGATTTCGAGGCCTTGATCCTGAGGGTGTCGTGGGAAACCACCTTGAGTTGCTCATGCCTTTCCTGGCAGTCTCCTGGGAAAATGGCCGCAGGGCAGTGTGTGGTTCTATCAGAGCTAAATCCAATTCGATTGTTTGGCTTTCAGAAGTGGTTGAACCAGATGCTCAAAGAACCTAAATCATCGCTTGTTTGGAAGAGATTCCTCTTTGGAAATCCCACCATCAGTTACAGTATCTACCAAACGCCCTGGTGTTCTAATAGCCTGGTGGCAGCTTTGCAGGAACCCTAATTTGCAGCCAGTGGGAAGGGTAGGCAGTGAAGAATCTGCCTCGCTGAATAATTAATCAGCACAGGCTAAGCACCAAACACGGGAGCTCCCAGCGAAGCCACAGGACTAAGACAGCAATGTGCTTTCTGGCTTCTCTTACTTGTAAGAGGGAAGGCACAAGAGAAAACGTGCACAAACTTTGTTTTAGTCAAAAATCATGGAAACGATACATCCGGATTTTTTCATTCAGGCTTATCTAAGTTTAAATTTCTTTTTAAAATATGTAGACAAGAATGAATATTTATATATCTATACTTTTGAAATACAATATCAATATTGCTTATCGGATCTGCCTTTTCATACCTCCCTATTAATATCAGCGACATGGTAAACAAAAGATTGTGTTTGTTACAACAGCTATGGGAATGTTAGGAAGAATTGGATATATCTACAGCAAATTGGTTTTGGTCAAAATGTATTTTAAATTTATTTCTGTGTATATCTAAACATAGAGCATGACACTACACGCTATAAATAAAAGATGTGGAATGAATTATATCTCTTATCTAAATTATGACACAGAACAGAATAGTAGCCAACCTCATAATTTAATATCCTTTAGGATGTAATGGTATGTTTTGTTTAACTGGTAGGATTCAGGCAATCAGCACAACATAGAGCATAAATTAACATGATGCTAAAACAAATACAAATATTTGTGCATCTTATTGTGTAATCAGGTGCAGGCAAAACTTGAATGTTGCTTTGCAAAGCCTATCTGTTTTTAATTAAAAGAGTACCGAATAGAACATCATGCTTAACATTAGAGGAAAAAACTCAATAAAATCTTCCAACCAGCCTACTTATGACAAAATGATTGATTTTCCTTTAGAATGGTCACACCATAGATTTTGGTAATATGACTTATTGATCATTGCTCTGAGTGCTTTCAGCACTATTGATAGGTTGGAGATACACAAAATCCCACACTCTGTAGGATTTCCTCCACTGTCCGGGAAATTGTGTACATCTGGTTTCTTTCAGCTCTTGAAATTCTCATTAGTGAAGGTTTGCAGAGAGTAAATCCTGGTCGTCTAGGAAGTGAGTTAATTAGGAGTTGGTTTTACACTTTTTCATTGGTTTCAATGCAATCTTTACACTTCTGTGATGGCTATTAAAATTGCTCCCTGCCCACGCTGCCTTTGGGAGCCGTGCCGTTGACTGTCCTGTGAACGGTGGCCTTAGCAAGGTCGTTTAGAGCTCACTGGTGTGGGGGTGGCGGAGACAGTCTTCTAAGAGCCCAGTAAATCAATCACGATTAGCACGGGACTGGCTTCCTGCGCAGAGAGGCCGGGGGTGGGCGAGAGGCTGGAGGGAGTGCACTTTGGCAGCGGGCAGACTGCGGGTCCCCCCGTGGGGCAATCAGAGCTTGATCTCATTACAGGCAACACTAACATTTCTGGGAGGTCAGCTTTCGAGTGGTTTTGGCAGGAAGGGTCGTTGGAGTGAAGTATTTTTGGAATCCTGTAGGTGCAGTCGGCTCTGCATGTGCTGAAATTTGTTTTACATGAACATTTGGAAAAAACAGCTGGGTAAGATGAAGTTTGACACCGACCTACCCAAATTCTAATACGTCCTCGTCTGTCTATATTGGCTGCCTTCATTTCGTCTTTTCTTCCTCCAACAGAAACTGGCATCACTTCCTCTTTTTTTTTTCTCTTCTGCTCCCCGCTCAGCTTCAATATCACGACGCCTGGGTCTTTCTCTCCGAAGTAATCCCGTTTGTCTGTCTTTCCTGGTCCATTTCTGGCCTTATTGCTTCCATGAAGACCGTCCTCTGTACACATCAGTCCGGTCCACCCTTTCCCTATCCACCCACCCTTCCTGGTCCAGCCCCCGCGTCATCTCCCCCACGAGGACCGTCCTTGGTGCACGCAAGTCCCCTTACTAGCAGCTCTAGGGCTGGACCCTGCAGGCCGAGACCTGCTGTCATTTATTTGTTTACAGACGTTAGCTTGTATTCTCCGCTGGCCTGGACGTTCTTCGAGCCCAGTAAACATTCAATGCAATTCTTTTGTGTTTCTCACCCTCCATCCTAGGAGAATTCAGATGGCATAGTGTACTTTCCACAGATACTTGTCGATTAATTGGTAACGTGTTTATTGGAGTCTAATATTGATATAAAGACTTTATAAAGCTAAGGCTGACAGGAGGTGCCACCATCACGTGAGGCAACACCACGCAGGGACACTGTGATGTCGCGCGTGTGTGTTGGTGAGTGAGTGTGAACCTTCCCTTGTGTGCCAGTCGGTACAAGTGACAGTCCAGTGAAGCTAATTAACAGCGAAGGAGAGAAATAAGGAAAGAATCCAACCCATAGCCATGCAGTGACACGGACGCAGGGCAGTGCGGTTCTATTTTCTCTCAACAGGTGAGCGTGTCTCAGGTGAAACCGGGAAGGCCAACTGAAGAGCTGGTTTCAGGCGCTCTGAGGGCCATGCGGGGGTGGGGGGAGCTTGCTCTCTGTGGAGGGCCCCAGAGGGCACCCACAGCGAGGTTGCGTCTGGCCAGCCAGGAAGCTTGGCCCAAACAATGCGCTGCAGGGCCTCGAATAAGGTTGTTCTGTTCAGCGTTGCTTCATTATAATGTTGATGAGGAAAAAAATGTTTTCATTGTGTATTGATTGTTTTGTTTCAAGTCATGGTTTCCAAGAACCTATCAACAATGTTAAGTGAGCATGCACACGCATGTGTGCAGAGCTGCGTGTGTCCATGCTCGTGAGTGCATGCGCATAACTGTACATGCATGTGTGTGTCCATGCATGTGTGTGGTCACACACGTGCATGCCTGTTCTCATCCGAGGACTTGGAGAATAGCCTCAGATTTAAACTGTCCAGTGAGGTCAGGCTCTTGTTCGGAGACAGCTTTAGAAAGAGCGGTCTTGCCCACTTGGGAGACAGCAGCCTTAGCTGAAGTGTCTCCGTGTGAGTGCGCCGTAGCGGGGATTTGCAGTGGGATTTCCTGTATCCGCCGGGACCAGGGAGCCTGAGCCAACTTATTGGGCCGTTGAGGCCTCTGCGTGCAATGGCCCCAGCAGAGCCGCTGCCGCCACCGAATGCCAGCGCCCAGGGAGAGGGATAACAGTGGCGTGGTTGACGTGGTCTCTGCGGAGCTTGTGTGGCCCCTCCAGATGTGCCGCTCCATGTACCTTCATTGCTGCGCCGGGCCCAGAGGAGCCCAGAGGAGACCCTGGGAGCCTGCAACCCAGTCACGGCAGAGAGAGTCAAGGAAAGTGGGTGGCCAGCGACAGGCCTGGGGTGGCCAGACTTTTCCAAGTCGTCCTTCACAGGGGTCACCTGTGGCATGGTGTCTGTAGTCACCTGGATCCCTGCAGTTCGGTGGACCTGGGGACAGGACCATGGGGCACTCTGCCCTGAGAGCAGCTGGTGGGGGGGGTCTGCTAGCCGATGCTTGCGGAGTCCCCGCCGTGACCTGGCGCTGCGTCTGCTCTGCTCGCCCGCCGTGGGAGGCAGGCTCCTGACCGACCAGACGGTCTGACGTCGGTGACTGGTCCAGGCAGTGAGGGGCGGGGCCGGCACTGACAGTGGCACAGCCCTCGGCGGGGTCATCCCCGAGAGCTCAGGCAGCGGCTGAAGCGGGGCCTCGCCCGTCTCCGTCCTCTGGGTGCCCAGGGGCCTGAACACAGCCTGGACTCACTCCCTCCTCTCCCAGTGTGTCTCGCTCCCACCTCCTGTCTGGTGTGGCTGAGGACACGCAGCGGCCATGCTCTACAGCGGGTAGCACCAGCGTCACTGCCATCATTGCCTCAGTGCACTCAGGAACGGACACTCTTGCCGTGGCCAGAGGCGCGGCTGCCGGGTCTCCAGGGCGCACTTTCATGGGTGGATGCTCGGATGCTCTGCTGACCTGGGTTTCCTTTGTGTTTCCAGCAGTTCAAATAGCAGATGGATGGCAGGGGACTCATCAGCAAGACCCTCTGGGCCTCTCGACAGCCCAGCGTCGTGGAAGGAGCTGGGACTCGACACACACGGACGGCTTGGGAGGAGAGCCATGGCCAGGAGGTGGCTTTGGGAAAGGCCCAAACACCTGTTCTTGGGAATCTGGGGTGTGCTCCCTGTCTGGAATTAGACCCTTCTGAGCATGTCACTGTGCTCCCAGCCGAGGCTCGTGCGCAAGGGTCTGCGACACACTCCACAGGGGTATCTGGGCAGCGCAGACGCTCCTGTGCACGGAGTGGTGGGAGTCAGGAGGGACAGTATGTAAATGAGCATGTCACCTCCTCAGACCCTCAGACTCATTTTCCTGGCATTGATAAACACAAGTGAGTAGCAAAGAAATTGTGCCCAGTTAAAGCATTTTTAAATCATTTTTTGAAAATCTAACTTTCTGCTGCGTCTTGGTATCCTAAAACTCAGTAATCTGCCAAAGCCCACCCTGATTGGCCATGTGCACAGCATCTCCGGCCCTTTGATAAGAGAGTGAAGGCTGGAGACGACGGGGATGCCGCCCAGGATGCTGGGGCGCTGCCTGGGTGTTCCCCTTTGCCACCCGGCACAGAGCGCTCAGTCTGAACATGCAGGCTGCGGGCGATCAGAGCAGGGCACTCTGAGAAGAGGGGCCCGTCCCGGAGCAGCCCCACAGCACCGGCACTCACTCAAGCGTCCCTCGGTGCTCAGGTGGTCCTGGGGACAAGGATGAACGTGACGGTGGAGGTTGTGTCACTGACGCTTGACCTGAGAGAGCAGGGAAGGGACAAGGAGCCTCCCTTGTATCACATAGTCACACGGGGCTCAGGTTTTGAGGAAGGAACATTTCAAGATCCTATTAAGAGCATCACTCTAGTGCTTCGGTGTAATACTCCCAAAATAAGTGAACAAAGCAATCTTTTCCCTAATGTCTACACTCCCTGAGGCTCTCTGTTCTACTCCTTCCTCTTCACTGGTGTCTGGGGGTAGCCAGTAGAAAGCTTTTACAGAACAGAGTTCCACATTTTATCATTTTCTCTTCTGTAAATATGGCATCACCAGGCATTAGAACCCCAAATCAAGGCAAACAAAAGGAAGACACGATCTTAACCTTTTCCGTGTGCTGAGCTCTGCAGTTCTGTGCGCACGTCACGTAAGGAGCTCCCTGCATGGAAGAACGGTGACTTCTGCGACCGGAGCCGTCAAGGCCACAGTGCGCCGGCTCCGTCCCTCGGGGGGCGCTCCTTGTCCTCGTGGGAGGTAAGCGGCAACTCTGACTGGAGATTAGGAGGAGCAGCCAATAGGACAAGATGAAGAGGAATCTCACAAAAATTTGGGAATTTGAACCAGAACTTGGTTCTGTGCTTGTGTACCTCCACAGATTTTCCTTTCCGATATTTCCCTGCCCTAAAGACTGGGGCTGGCCGTAGCCTGAGAGACTCAGTCCAATTTGCTTACGCACTTTTTTCTGTTAAGGTTTAGAGTTGGAAACGCCCCTCTTCACCCAGAGGCTGTGTTCATTGTGGAGATGACGCCGAGCCTCTAGACTCTGGGAACGACGTCTCAGGGACGTGGCCTCTTGGCAGGCCGCTCTGCCAATGGTCCCTTTCGAAGGTGGGTGACGGGGCCAGAGTGGCTACATCACTCTATGCTGACTTTGCAGTCAGCAGCTTAGAGACGGAGACCTCTGTTTCCGTTTTCTCTCTGCTCTGCAATGCACGTCTGGGCTATAACGACGCCACAGGGGTGAGGACTCTAGATGTTCAGTCCATTCATTTGTTTAGCAAATACTCGCAATGAACCAACTGTTGGCAAGGGTCTTTTCTAGGTGTTTTGAATTTAAAGGAGAAAAACACAGTCCTTACCCTCAAAGAGTTCTTGACCAACGGGAAAAAGAAACCACAGTGGCTTACTGCCGCGGCCCAGGTCAGTGAGAGCGGCGGTCTCTGGTGCGGAGATGTGCACTCTGCGCAAAGAACGGCGACTCACAAGGAGAACGCACCTTCGGCAGAGGCGTGCCTGCACTCGTGCCGATGTGGGACTTTCACTTGGCTATGACACTGAGACTTTCCCGACAACTTCAAAACACCCCTCAAATGTAATCAGCGCAACTTGGTTATCCACAGGTAACACCTGGCTTTCGCTGAGGCCTTTGAGCCACAGTAAAGCACTCAGAGGAGAGGGATCTCCCTAACGTCATCAGGTTAAAGACATCTTTTCTGTCTTCGCAGGAGTCGCAGTGGAGAGAAACCCAAGGAAGACACTGCTCCGCACTGTGGGGTTCTTAGGGGCACACTTTTAGCACAAGCTGCCACCTTCCCACCCATGACTTGGGACAGATCGTGAACCACAATCAAAGTTTATCATCGTAAGAATTTACCTACATCCATATTTGTTTTCTCCTAGATGTGAGAAGAGTCAAAAAATACATTTTTCCCTAACTCTGTTCACGAACTACTCGGAAGGTGCCGTGTTTGTGGGGTTCTGTTGGCTGATGTGATATCTTGCCTCTGAACTTTAAGTTTGTTTCCTTTTCAGTGGATTTCCTCATCTCCCTAACCTCACACAGAAAACACTTGCAAGTCTGACCTTCTGTTTAAACACGAAGGGATTTTTCTGTAGACTGACCAGCGGTGATGCCTTAAGGTCAAAGACTGCGGTCTATTTTCTAATTGTTCTGTTTGAAGTTGTTTTTATCATAACATTTCTTAACACCTTAAAGTTTACAGTTTCTTTCACTTTTTTATTTAGCCAAATGCAAATCTGGCATGATGATGGTGAAATGACTTTTAGCATAATCATGTAAGAAATTGACACCAGCCAGAGAACTAGCGCGCTCTAACAATGGGTCTTGCGCCACGCTCTTGAGCTCTTTGGCTCCCTCTCTGCAGACTCGACGTGGGACTCGGGGATCACACTGCGCACATTCACACATCAGGCACTGGCGCAGCTCAGAGCGAGGACAGAAATACATTTTCTATCTGACAAGTCCAATGCATGAATAAACAATCTAAATGCAATTTAAATACTATTATGGGGTGAAGCATAATTAATTTTAAAATCATATTTAAGTGTTTTTTTAGTCTGTGAGCTCCTAGCTCATTTAATGTGAAAGGGGCATTGCTAAATCACTTGCTTTGCATGTACAAAATACTCTCTTTCCAAGTATTTGTGTTTTTATTTCCATTTTCTCTTCTAGACCAGAAGATTTTCCACAGTTGCTGTGATTACATCCTAAACTATTTAAAAGCCCCTGTTCACAAAAGCATCTTGCAGAAATGCCAGGGCTCTGACTCACTTCTCTTTAGTGCCATTGTCAGATTTCTGTAGCTGAAATCACAACGGCCTCTATTAGTGACACACACTGGGAGTTCATTTCTCTTTTCTTCTCTCTTTTTCTCTTGCTCATCTCATGTAACACCTACTAATTTTGTTTTATGGTAATTCCTTAAATGTGGCAGTTGACATGATTTCCTCCTATTTATACTTTTTAAAGATTAACGATAAATACGAAAAATTTCAAAGCGTCTTATGGGAAAAATGTGAGGGCTGTCCGGAAAGTGTCCAACCATGGATACAATGGATCCATGTACATAATGGATAGATGAATACAATGGCTGCATGGATACAGTGGATACATGAATACAATGGCTGCATGGATACAGTGGATACATGAATAGAATGGCTGCATGGATACAATGGATACATGAATAGAATGGCTGCATGGATACAGTGGATACATGAATACAATGGCTGCATGGATACAGTGGATAGATGAATAGAATGGCTGCATGGATACAGTGGATACATGAATACAATGGCTGCATGGATACAGTGGATACATGAATAGAATGGCTGCATGGATACAGTGGATAGATGAATACAATGGCTGCATGGATACAGTGGATAGATGAATACAATGGCTGCATGGATACAGTGGATACATGAATACAATGGCTGCATGGATACAGTGGATACATGAATACAATGGCTGCATGGATACAGTGGATACACGGATACATGGATCAATGGATACAGTGGATACACAAATACATGGATACAATGGATACCTGGTTACAATGGATTCATGGATACTTGGATATAATGGCTAGATACTTTCCGGACACTGCAGTGACGAATTAATGTCACCCTGTGCATTTTATGGTCTTATATGTGAAAAATAATTTCCTGTGGAAAGTCTTGAATTCTGCAATGCAACTAAGGAAGGAAGACATTATCTCTTTTTTTCTAAATCTGAAAACTGAGACATAGTCTGAGTGATGAAGTGATTTAATTATGCAGCGTGTTATTGTGGACAGTAACTTCAATTCCTGTCCTTCCAGGTTCTTAAGGACACAGTGTGTGTATGCATTGTTGAGATACTCCTGCCTCCTCTCCTGACAGTGCGTGAGGGAAGGATCCTACCTTTGCTCTTGGTCCGCCTGAACCCGTTAGCATATAAATCCACAGTCCCTTGAGATAAGGGTGATGCGTAATCTTCTTACTGTCTCTGTGGCGTACTGCACGTTAGACATTCAGTAACATGTACGTGGAACTACATCTGAGTTCAACTTTTGCTCCCTAATCATTTAATAAAGGAAGTGTTCCATGCAGGAGTTCTGGGTTCATGTACTATTAATGGTACATCTTATAGAAGGAACTGGCTCTTCTGAGCATTAACGTCCTCTGAAAATTGAGGATATCAACAGACTCTACCTACCGGGGTTCTTGTGAAATTAAAAGAGTCAAAACTAAAGTGCTCAGCACAGTATTGTGCATGACAGACACACCATAAAAGTGTGCAGGTCTCTTCTTTTGGCTATGATTCCTCTTCACATCCGTGTACACACTTCCGCTGATGGCAACAAGCAGAGCCTGGTGTTTTAGACTGTCCACCCCAGAGCAGCCCGCCTGCCTTTTGTTAACAGTTTGAACATCATAACCGAACACGCTTTGACTATTTCAGGAGTGTCGGCAGAACTGACTGTTATTGAGAATTTACCGGAAGCTTGACGCTGCGCTGTGTACATGGCATTGTGACATTTAACACACATGAGTGTCACATGATGTGATTGGTGCTTTTATTTACAATAAGAAAGGGACGACCGAGAGAGGTCAGCGCCTTCCTCACAGGGCGTAGGGACCCCATGCTGGCTCCAGCGCGTTTCTCCAGTTTGGTTCTTTGCCTCTCTGTCCTTCACACGCTCTGCTGGGCACATGCTGAGCATTTGGTCCTGAAACCTTACCCTTCCCTTCCTGGAACCTGCTGACTCTGTTCATTGGCACTGATTGCGTGTACGTCTGTGTGTGTGTGAACCCCTCAGGGTTTTTGACATACAAGATAATGTTGTCTGCAAATAAAGATAGTTTTACTTCTTCCTTCCCAATCCAGACACCTTCGTTTCTTTCTGAGGCCTAACTGGCCCTGCTAGAGCCTCCGGCACACCGCCAGGCTGAAGCGAGGGGAGTGGGTGTCCTCATCTTGCTCCTGAGCTTACGGGGAGCTTACTTTTTTTTTTTTTTAACATTAAGTCAAATGTTAGCTGTGGGTTGTTCATAGGTGATCTTTACCAGGTTGAGTAAGTTCCCTTTATTCCTAGTTTGTTGAGTGTTTTTTATCATGAAAGTGTGTTGGATGTCAGATTCTTTTCCCACATACGTTAATACGATCATGTATTTTTTTCCTTTAATCTATTAATACGGTGCACCAAATTGACAGATTGTATTTTGAACCAACCTTGCATTACTGGGATAAACTCCATTCGGTCATGGGCATAATGTTTTTTTTCTGTGTTGCTGGATTGAGTTTGGTAGGATTTGTTTTGTTTTGTTTTGATGATCCATCTATATTCATGGTAGACATTGATGTGTAGTTATCTTTTCTTGTGATATTTTTTTGGTCTACTTTTAGAGTCAGGGTGATCCTGTCCTCATAGAATGGCCTGAGACGTATTCACTCCTTGTTTTACTGTAGGATCTTGAAAACGGAGAGCATTCTTTCAATGATTAGGAGAGACACACATGGCAACAAAAAGTGTGTTAGTGACGGGTCCTGGGGGTGCAGGCACGCCCAGAGTTTGCACACAGAGGTCAGGGGCACAGGCAGGGAGAATATGAACCTGGGGCACTTGCCTCTCTTGGAGTGCAGAGTGGGGAACCCGGGCATCAGGGAGGCCTGAGGGAGGCAGGGCAGCCTGTGGGCAGCCGACAGAAAACCGGCCTGCAGACAGTTCCAGCGGAGAGGGGATGTCGCGAAGTCCTGCTGGCTCAGGCTGGTGCGTGCGTGTCAGCTGAAGGGTGTCTGTCCTCAACCACAGCAGTGAAAACAAGAGCTCCTTACCTGCGTCAGGGGGATGCCAAGGAAACATGAAATTGTAAGAATTCATTGCACTCTCTTCCATTTTGTTTGTAAAAAATTGGTGTTAATTCTTTAAATGTTTGATAGATTTCACCAGTGAGCCATCTGGTCCTGGGCTTTTCTCTATGGGGAGGTTTTGAGGTTTTTTTTTTTTAATGTTATAATTTAATCTCTATACTTATTATTATAGATCTATTTAGATTTTCAACTTTTTCTGTAATGTTTTTAATTTCTTCTGGAGTAGTTTGTATTTTTCTAGGACTTTTTCCATTGCATATGGGTTATCTAATTTTTTTGGAATACAATTTTTATAATATACCCTTATAATCCTTTTTATTTTTGTAAAGTCAGCAGTAATGTCTTCCTTTTTTATTCCTGATTTTAACAGCTTAACACTCTTTCTTTTTTCTTTGCCAGTATAGCTACAGTTTTGTCAATTTAATTGACCTTTCAATGAACTGACATTTTTTGATTTTGTATTTCAGTGTTCTCTGTTGTCTTTCTGTTCTCTATTTTATTCATTTGCCCTCCTATCTTTATTTTTTCCTACCATTTGCTCATTCTGTTTACTTTATTCTTCATTTTTCAGTTTCTTAAGATGGAAAATGAAGTCAAGTTGTTGATTTAGGTTTTCTTTAAATGTAGCACTTCTAGCTTTAAGTTTCTAATTGCTGCTTCCGCTGCATCCCATGGTATTTGGTATGTTGTATTTTCATTTTTATTTACCTCGAAGTATTTTCTACTTTTCATTGTGATTTCTTTGATGCATTGTTATTTAGGAGTATGTTATTTAATTTCCTTGTAGTGTGAACTCCCCAAATCTCCTGTTTTTGATTTCTGATTTTATTCCATTATGCTCAGAGAATATACTTTGTAGGATTTCAGTCCTTTTAAATTGACTGAGCCTTTTTTTATGGCCCAACATGCTGTGCCTGGCAGATGTTCCAAGTGCACTGAGAAGGAGTGGATTCTGCCGCAGGTGCGTCTGCCATTCCCGGTCGGTTTGCAGTGTTCTCAAGTCCTGTACTTCCTCCCTGGTCTGTCTACCTGTCAGGATTCCATTCCTGAATGTTGGGTTGATGTCTCCAACTACTAACATTGAGTTCTGCATTTCTCCCTTCAGTGCTGACATTGTTACTTTGTATATTTTGGGGCTCTGTTGTTAGGAGCATGTGTTTACAATCGTTCTATCTTCTTTAGGAGTTGACATTTTTATCATTACAGAATGTCTTTGTAGTAAAAGCATTTGTCTAAAAGTCTACTTTGTGTGATACTTATAGGGCCACTCCACTCTGTTTTTGGTTACTGTCTGCAAGGAACATTTATTATCCATCTTTTTACTTTCAGCTTATTTATGCCTTTGAATCTAAAGTGCGTATCTTATAGACAGCATGCGGTTGGCTCTTGCTTTTTAAAATCCATCCTGCCGGTCTCTGCCTTTTCATTGGAGTACTTTGTATATTCACATTTAATTCAATTACTGATAAGGTTGGACCTATGCCTATCCTTTGATATTTGTTTTCTGTATGTTTGATCTAGTTTGGGTTAATACCAACTTAATTTGTTTACTTTTAAAATTGAGCTGGTATTAACCTGAACTAGACTTTTACTAGTTAAGATACTAATTGTAATTCCTAGGGCAACCAATAAGAAAATAAGTGAAAAAAATTAAAAGAAAAGATGAGGGAATTCAATGATGCACACAAAAATATCTGTTTAACCTCAAAGAAAGCAGTAAAGTAGAAATACAGAAAGAACAATGACATCAAATATATCATACCAGTCTACTTTCAACAGTATAAAAGACTGTGCCCCTACCAGGTATATAGCTCCATTCCCGGCCCCTTCCTTTTTGCTGTTATTTTTCATACAGATTATACCTTTATATATTGTGTGCCCATCAGCACCTATTTCTAATTATTGCTTTAAGCAGTTGTCTTTTAAATCAGACGGGAGAGAAAGTGTTGCAAACGGAAACCAAATGCACACCTCTGGGGAGGATGCTTTCCGTGCTGGGCGAGCAGAGTCAGGTCAGATGAAGGCAGCCTTGCTCTTGGGGTCCTTCAGGGACCCACCAGGCGGGTCAAATAATGACAGTTCTCCAGGAACGAGGCCTTCAAGGGGCTCCACTGCCACTGTGCCCCTCCAGTGTCTGCCAGACTGTGGTTTCACCACGATCGCAGGCTTTCGGCTTTCAAGGCTGCCGCAGATCTGGAAGGAAAGGTGGAAACAGGTAAGTTAAAATGGCAGCAAAAATGGCAGCAAGCTCCTACCGTAGCTCAGCCATGTCCCCCGAATGAATGATCCCTGGACTGATACAAACCCCTGGCTAATCCCCAAAGTCCTAAAAATGTTGATTCTGACCATTTTTGCCAGTTGTTTCATGGCTCTTTCGGATGACAGAATTCTTAGAAGTCCTTACTCTGCCATTTCCCCTGGCATCGACCGTCTCGTGGTTTCCTCATGGCTGACTTCATGCCCAGCTCCAGTGGGGAGAGCGGCCCCACCCGGGCTGGGACATCCCTCTGCTCGGCCAGGAATGAGCAGGTGACCCGTCTAAGTGAGCAAGTTCGACAGCCCTTGTTAGAACTGTCGGGACACAGACACTCTCTCTGCTTGGGCTATAAACTGAGAAAATGTGAGCTCCAGCTGAATGAAAGACCCTGCCCAAGGGGGAGGATAGCACAAAGGGGGCAGAGGTCACAGTTGGGGAGACAGTGTCCTAGCATGCCTGAGTCCTGGATCCACTGTGCCTGTGCTGTTAGTTACCTGGATGGAGACCAGAACCGAGGTGCATTTTGTAATTTTCATGCAATGAGTGACAGTGTGCAGATATAACTTTACTGAGCCTTAATTCTGTGATCTTATTGAAGTTCAAACTTGTGCTGCTGTCCAGAGACCCATGAATGAGCGAGGGTTGGGCCGTGGGTAGAGGCTTCGGGGTTGCTCTGGCTCAGAGTCCGGCTGGCAAGTCCCCTGAGTGGCTCGGTTTCCCCACTGTCACCTCCTGTGCACCGGGTTTACGTTGAAACAGATTGGGCGAGAGCGAGCGTGCGTCCTACCGAAGCCTACGGTGGTTATTCATCACTCCCATGGCAAATGGCACAAACATCAGCAGTTTCATTGACTAATCTTCACATGGTTTGGGACTTTGGGCCCTGATTACCTGAAAGACAAATGCTTTCCCTAACTTCAGATGTCCACAAACATGAGGTCTCGCCCAATGCAAGCTATGGTATTCTAAGTAAACTTCACAGCGAGAATAATAGACCTGTGTTGTTGTACTTTAACTATATGTGGAATTTTTGCTGAGCCAGAACATGGTGTAGGCAAAAATTATGACTTAAATAATTCCTTACAACACACCCCAGCCATGAGACTCTCAGTTATCTTTTCCTCCCTAATGTTGTACTTATTTATTTATTTTCACGTTGGGCTCTTGGTTTTATTACCTGACCACGCTGTGTGGCCTGTTGTATAAAGCAGTTGAAAGACTCTGATTTTAAGACGCATGGCCAGGCCAACTGCCTCTGTGTTCACTTACTTTTAAGTAAGCTCTGCTTATCCGGACTGACGGCACCACCAACATCCCCGTGAATGGAGCTCTTTTGTGTAACTTTTATGATCCCTCCAGCCAAGTACGGTCATGCTTTAGTGTAACGTGATACTCTGTGTTAAAAGGCCCAGATTAACAAATTCCTGGAAGCTAAGCAAGGAATACGTTTTAAAATGGCTTGTTGGACACAGAGGATACGCACAAGTCACTAAGGAATGGGAAGCGTGTGTGCTAGATGCTGTGACGGTGGCAACGAGGCACGTTAAAGGCATTTTGCAGGAATGGGTGACTCTGCACACGGAGGGGACACTGTGTGAGAGAGACAGCTGGACTGACTACACTCTAGAGTCAGGCTGTGTCACCATAACAGTCTTCACTCACGAGATTCTCATACATTCGTCTGCAATCTTACACAGCATTGCTAATTTGAGGAAATTGCTAACTCTTAGATTTCTTTCATATTAAAGAGAAATGGCAAGTGCTGGCTTGTGGCTCTGATGTGCGCACAAGGGATGCCATCGTTTGCGCAGAACGCGCTGCATGTGCCTGGCCGGGTTGCAGGAGGACCCTCTTCACCTCTCAGAGAGACGCCCACTGAGACCCCCCTAGCCCACAGCATCCTTCCCGTTCCTCTTCTCAAGGAGAATGTGCCCGTTTACCCTCGAGATGGAAAGACGATGCCCAGCAGGCTGGCGCCCCTCACTGAGAGCCCCTGCGAGAGGCGCTCAGGCATAAATGTTCAACCTGCTCTTTTCACACCCGTGTGAATTCCCCCAAATGCACATCCCTCTGATATTTGACCCCTGGCCTCTGGGGTTCCAAGTGACCAGGCTGCTGGAGTATGAGCCCCCTCAGGTGGCCTTGCACCCTCTCTGGCCATCAGTCAAGCGCCAAGCAGCAGGGTGAGTGCGCAGAGAAGCCGCCATTGCGGGCTCCTGGCTCCAGACAGCTGGCCCACGTCTTCCGTCGTCTAAGTTGCAGCCCTTCTCCCCATGTGTTACCGGGAAGGCAAGTCCACTGCTAGTCCCGGCAGCAAACCCCGCTCTGGTCTTGACAGATGGCTGCAGCACACCTTCCTTCCACCCACCACGCTGGAGGAAGCTCCAGCTCCAGCCACCGGGCCTGGAGCAGCAGTGAGTGAGCAAGGGTCCACGGCTCTGGGATCGCAGCCGTCGTGGGGAGGAGGGGCCAGAGCCCGTTGGCATCGTGCACGGAAGGATTGGGGTGTGTTCCACAAGGGCCACGCGCGCTTCAGGGCGTGAGGGAGAGCCGTGCCAGGAAAAGTTCAGAAGTCTCTTCTGAAACCTTGGAGCTTTCAGTTCTGTGAGCACATCCCTCTGGAAAACTCAGTAGCAATTCCTAAAATGTTCATCACTCCTGTTGATTTTTGTTATTTAGATGATTATTCTTAGCCTTGCTAAAGAATAGGATGATTTGGTTGGCAGCAGAAGGTAGAATCATTTTGTTTCTCACCACGGGATGAGTGAAATTGACAACCTCCCCCACTCCCAGTGAGTCGTAATTAGGAATTAGAGGTGCACCAAACTGTTCGCAACAGCTGTAAACCCTGGCAGGAGTGACGAACCCTCAAAAATGCTGTCAGTTACAGAACTTATGGTGGTTTTTTTTTGAGGGGGGTAGGTGTGGGTACTTTTGCCCACTGTATGAGAAATCAAAACGGAATTTGTGGATTTTGAGATAGCTCTTAAAGTATTTAAGAATTGCCCTTTTTAACGGGAAAATTTAATCTCAATTTGTTCTTGAAATCTTTGTTTTTTAGGTTTAGACACACATTGGTTTCTGTTGTAAAAGCAAAATATTTTTACAAAATCTGCATGATCGGCACAAAAGGGTGTAGGTAAACCTTTGAATCAGGCCACAGCCTCTCTGGTGTTTATAATGACGCATCTCACACATGTACACATGACTAGAACAAATTAGGTTTACTAACAAAGCCACGTATGTGGCCGGTCGGCACCATTGGCAAACACATTCCGACTGTGTATGTAATTTGTCAAAACAGTTCTGAGGCCTGCACGAATATTTGGATCATGAATATGTGGATGTTCCCATAAGCTTTGTGGTTTGGTATATGGCCTTTGGGTGGAAGTTTAGTTCTTTGTGAGTTTTTAAATTGTAGGTTTAGTAAAGTTTTAGATTATTTTTCTCTAAGAATTAAATGACTATATGCACAACTTTACACAACAGGGTACGTTTTAAGCATTTATTTGAAAACCCTGAATTCCATCACAATAGCTATGTTGGAGACTGATTTAGATGATTCCTAAGTTGACGATAAAACTTCGCCAACTGGCTTGCGTTTAAAAGCAGCTTTCAAAGGACAGTGGAGAAAACACTCCACAGGTTGGTCCCGGCCTTAAAAGTCACAGCAGAGTTTGGGTTTGTGCTGAGACACCCTGAGACCCTGTCCTGGGTTCACGTGAGACACAAGGGCTTTTCTGCTCCTGGCCCATGTTTTTCGTCTACGGGGACAGCTCACGCTTGCTGTGCGTACTCCCTTTCACTGACGGGGACCTGAGCACTCTTTGTCCTGAGCAGCCTCGCTCAGCTCCTTGTTGACGTGCTTCCCTGCAAAGCTGTTCTTTTCTTTTTTCTTCTTTTTGCCCTCCCCTCCCTCTCCTCCCCTTTCTTTCTTCCACAATGAGTAACCTCTACCTGGAAGGCTGGAAACTGTCTGCTTCTCCTGTAGCATCTGTAGTATTTCGGGCTTAATCTATTGCCAAATCTCCAAAGTTTGGACAGGCATGTGTAGAACTTTTAGATCGTCAGCAGCAATACTTTCCTGTCCTCGAGTTAACAAATCTACCTCCAGGAAAATGCACAACCAGGGGGGAGATTAAATTTTACATCCTGGATGGCAGAACGATGGTGACGTGCACCCCAGATCCTATTTCCAGCAGAGGAGGATGAGGATGATGGCAACGACAACGCTTTCACGTGGGGCGGGCGGCAGAGTTCGTGGGGAGGCCAGCCTGGTTCCTCCATGGGCTCCTTCTGTGGCTCGAGATGTCGGGTTTTCTGTAATTCCATTTCCTCACCACGAAAACCAGCCTCACGTGGCCTGTGCTCGGCACCGAGCTCTCGTGCTCCATGGGGTGGGCGTTGCCATCTCATCGTGTAGATGGACAGACGGGGTCTGGAGGGGCCGAGCCATCCGCTGGAAGAACTGCAGCTGGTGACAGACAAGCTAGACTCAAGCCCAGGCCTGCGCCTGCTTGTTGGGACCGTCTCTGCCCCACGACCTGGGCCCAGGGCTCGGGGCCCTGCTCTCAGTGGGGGCCCAGGGTCATATTTCTTTTTTTTTTTTTTTGAGACGGGGTCTCGCTCTTGGTCAGGCTGGTTTCGAACTCCTGACCTTGAGCTATCCACCCGCCTCGGCCTCCCAGAGTGCTAGGATTACAGGCGTGAGCCACCGCGCCCGGCCCCCAGGGTCATATTTCTGAAGGGGGCACCCACTCATCTTGTCCCTCCTCAGCTCGGGGTGCTGCTGGGGGGAGGGCCTCCTTCTACTAAGCAAGTTTAGACAATGAGAATTTATCGTTATTTGTTGAGTCTTTAGGGAAGGAGGGCTTCTGCCTTTCTTCCAGACAGCCCCCACACTGTGGTGGGAAGTTTGCCCCCTACGAAGGTGTGCTGAAGTCCTGACCCCATGCTGCAAAGGCGATAGTACTGGAAACGGTTGCAGACACACTTGCTCATGATGAGGCCACACTGGGTCAGGGCACACCCTAATCCAGTGACAGTGTCCTTGGCAGAGGAGAGGACCCGAGCCACTGGCTCCCTACACCCTCCAAGGTGGACGTCTTCCTGCCCCCGGTTGCTGACTGTCTGGGGGACACAGGTCCACCGCGTGCTGCTGGTGGTGACAGCAGAGTGCACAGAAACGACTTCAGCCCACTCGGGTTCCACCTGCAGGTTTGCTGCTTGCTCTCGGGAGCCGGCCAGTCCCACCCAGTGGTGCGTGTGGGGCCCCGAGGCCGAGGGCCCGCTGCTGCGGGGCTCTCCAGCGGCCTCCCGAAGCCAGTGGTGACTTCAGGCAGTCCCTGGGAATCGCTAGAGCCTGAGGGGATCCCGGGAGACAGAGCAGTGCGCCGGTGCACACGCCCCAGCAGCACGCCAAGGCTGCTGCGCAGGTGGGGGTGCGTTCTGGTTTCAGGGACAGAGGGTGCAGGGCAGAGTGCCGCCCTTCCCAGACAGGGCCAGGGCTTGGGCTGTGCCTGCAGCCAGGATGGGGTGCCTGGCCCTCTCTTCCCCTTCCTCTGCCCCCACACTGTGCCCTCAGTGACTTCTTGGCGGTCTCACCTGTGCCAGGTGATGTAGATGAGAAATTCTCTTCTGGAGGTTTGACTGTGGAAGGTTCCACTACCGTTGGTTTTGTCTTCTCTGTGGTGTTGTTTATCTTCATGAAGACGTTTCCTCCCAAGGAAGGAACACTGATGGAAAAGGCAGGAGTGTGTGTGCGTGTCGGGTGTGGGGTGTGGGGATGGGGCCAGGGGCCAGCGTGGAACGGAGCTGGGGGGCCGACCAGAGCACTGGCAACTGCGGGACTCTCGGGTCGGCAGCGGGCTCACGATGCGGTTGTGCTTTAAATTGTGAATATGTAAGTTGGAAATAAATAAATACCAATCACAAAATGTTGCTGGCAAAAGAAAGCACACAACTCTGATGGAATTCCCCCAAGGCCAGGGACCCCGCTGCACCCTGGCAGGGCAGGGGCTGGGGAGGGCAGCTGGGAGGGTCAGCGGGTGCCCAGGCGACAGACACTGTGGCCACTTGACCCTCCCCACATGGAGCACATTGGCAACGGTGACGTCAGACCTGGCCTTCCCTCTCACCAGGGACAGGAAGTCCAGCATTTGGAGAAAGACTCGGACTCTGTACGGAGCTAACAGTGCTCTCGGGTGGCCTCCGGGCAAACCTGTGTCCCACAGTGCGCTGGCCAGGTCTGCTCCTATTGCCTCAAAAATCGCCTCTGAAGCGAGGCAGGAAGGAAACAGAAAACAGCTCAGTGTTTCGAAGGGAGGGCTGCAGGTCTCCTGCATGCCCAGTGGCGCAGGTGGAGGAGCCAAGCGAGGCGGCTGCAGAAACGTACCCGTCTCTCCGGGAAGCTGAGCTCTCCCTGTGCGGGGTGTATGGAGCCTTGGTTCCCCGTGGCTGCACCGCTTCTGGGCGCAGAGCCTCCTGGAAGCCAGTTTAGGGCTGGGCGTGGCCACCCTTCCGGAGCCCCAGAGAGTGTGTGGTGTCACCTCCCTCAGAAGCACCTTTGTGTTGCAGTTCCCAGCATGCCCCTCTCCTGCTCGGTCCCAGCGCTCCCAGGGGCGGGGCGTGGGGGGGGGCTGCGCAGCAGGAGGCTCTGCACAGGGAGGGTGTGCGCGCTCAGCCTCCCCAGGGGGCTCAGCCCTGCGTGGTGACAAAAGGGAGACGCCTGCCAACGCTGCGGCCTCACCTCGCCCCCACCCTGAGTACTCTTTCTGACTGCCATTGCTTTGCTGAAAATAACACATTTAATCATTTGTCATAATTACAAGAGTCCCGATGACATGGGACGCGGGCCCGCCTCTTAACGCTGCCAAGGCTGTTATAATGCAGCCAGCATGGGCCGCGCTGCCGCGCGACACACTGAGAGCCGCCAGGGCCGCCGAAAGGTCATACGTGGCCGTGGAGAGCAGTTCATCACAGATGATTGATCTGCTCGCAACAAAACTAATAATTACACAGCTCTTCATTTCCATTTGTCTTTGTAACATGGAATTTCTCTCAGTGTGCGGGGCCTCGGCCACGTAGGAGTAAATTGGTGAACCATAAACCTGCTGCCGCCCCGCAGGTGCGCCCGGCGCCTCCCCCCGCCTGTTCTCGCGGCAGGTATTTCCTGAAGACAATCAAACAATAACACGTTGGTTTCATTCCCGTTTTGTTTTGTTTGGATGTATTTTTTTTTTAATCCACTCGCTTTCAGGAAATCTCAACGTTTTAAATTCCGTCCTTACCCTCACTTCCATCTGTTTTCTCCCACATTCCTTCTCAGCCCCGAGGCCACCCCAGTTGTGGCGTGATTTTTGGGGGACCAAGACCTACGTCAGGACGAGAGCGTACTCGATTCTGCACCATTTGGAAATGCTGCGTGGACCAGACGTGATGTGTTGGGTGTGCAGTTCCACCTGGGTGAGGGAGTCTTTTAGAAATACTTCCCAGTCGCAGAAATTGACCTGTTAGAACAGAGTTCTTGCCCGGCGGCCGGCAGATGTCATCTTCCTTGGAACATTACAATTAAACGGCAGAGTGCAGGTTGCCACTTTTTCCATACACAGGAAACGGAAAATCCTTGCGAATGTTTTCTAGTGTTTTCTATGTCCACAACAGCCAGGTTGGCGAGCGAGTAGGTGGCAGACACGTGGGCCACACCTTTCTGCCCTACGCTCTCGGAAAAGATGAGCTCACTTCTGAGAAAGCTCATCCAAAACTCGCTGATCTCAGGGATTATATTGCAAACCAGTCAACTAAACCTGTAAAGGAGCCTGACCTCAGCCCATTCATGGGCCTTCCATTTTGACTTTACCTGCCTGTGGTAGGAATCGATTTCAAAGGCTCTAAAATTAGCTGCTACACAAAAGAATTGCGACGGTGCATCCCTGTAATGCTGCTGGGTACAGGTGTTGCCGGGGCCACCTGCTCCTAATTGGAAAAGTGCGGCCCTCGTGCAGGACACAGAGATGCAGCTAAGTCTTCCGTGTCCGCGGCTCCCAGGCTTGCTGTTAGAGGCTGGAATGTGGGTCTCAGGGCGTCACTCTGCTGCCCGGACCCCATGTCATTTAACTCGCCGATTGGCACTGCAGCTAGATAACCTTTCATGGGAGGAGAGCAGCCGGTCCCTGGTGGGGGCTGGGTGTGGAGCGCCCAGAAAGCCCAGGCGTGTGGGAGGGACCCTGCTAGGATGCCCCAGGGAGGGCCAGGCCCCCCACTGCCGACAAATGACGCTTGAAAATTTGCACCTTTTTGTTTTAATCTATACTGTGCTGCTTTCAAAGGGTCATAATGCTTTATTTTTTAAAAAAGTACTTGATCTTATTTTTACTGAGATATTGCCTACACTGGCAATCAGAAAGACTGGTTATTTGGGGAACAATGAGAAACAAACCGGACCCCCATTTCCTCTTTAGTAACAGGACATTATTTCTGAACTGTCTGTTTGATTGTCTTAATTCCTTCTTTCTTTCTCATTGTGGGGGTTGTAGCTTCCCATGCGCCATTCTGGAAAATCAGGTCATTACAGTCAAATAATTGGTTGAATCAGTGAACAACAGAAAAGTCAATCAAACTGGCTGTTTGACGGAATTGACTGGTCCATCTGTCTCTGACAGACACAGCTAGATCATTTCTAGAGAAATCCAGGCGTGTTCTTTGTGCACTCCCAGAAAGAACGGCCTGAGTTCCGCAGTGACATCCATCTCTGCCGTGTGCTCCGCCCGACGGCTTTGGGGTCTCTTCCCCAGGCTCTCGGCTTTGCGGGTCGGGGCTTGGAGAGGCCATGGGGTCCTCGGGGGTCCGTGTCCACAGGACTGCGAGGGCTCGGCGTCAGGCTGGGCACCCTGCTAGGACGCCTGTGAGGCTCTGGGGCCTCTGCGTGCCCAGGCCCCGCCTGCAGGAGGGCCGGGTGGCACAGGTGTCCCTCCCCCCGCCACGGGCCCCTCCCATCCTGGTGTCTCCCGTCCTCTCCTGCAGCGCGGGGGTAGGCGGCCTGGAGCAGACCCTGAAAAAACTGATCACGGGCCCTTGTGGTTTAGCGGCCGTGAAAGTCAACAAGCCTGTTTCGTGAGGGGAAGAAGAGAAGTGCAGAAATGCTCTGGCAAACGTGGAATTGTCAGATAAGAAGTTGGAAGGGAGAGGCGTAGGCGTTCCTGCATTTCTAGTCTTTGATTTTCTGTGAGTCTGGGAGAATTCCGTGCAATTTTGTGCATTTGAAACATGTTATTTCTGCCTAAGATATTATGAAAACATAGAGTTCTATGCGGTTGACACAGTTGACAGCAATTTTGAAGGTCCTCGAACGAAGTTCCGACTCTGCGCAGACATGGCGGTGGGTCACAGGTGCTGTGCGTCCTGGCGCGGTGGGGCTGGTGTCGCCCTCTGCCCGCCGTGGGTCCCGCCGTGGGTCTTGCCGTGGGTCCTGCTGTGGGTCCCACCGTGGGTCTTGCTGTCGCTTCTCACTCCCCCCATCTCTGCGCTTCTTCCCCGGCTCCTTGGCTTCTCGCGCCCACCTTTCTCCTCCCCGCGTATGCGCCCCCCCCGCCCCCGTCCCTGCTCTGGCTCTGGCCTTTGCGTGCTTCCCTGTGCAGCCTCTCCCACGCTCCTCCCTCTGCCTCCCCCTCCACCACCCATCTTTCCCCACACGTCCTCCTCCACCCCCCGACCTAGACGCTCACCCCGCGCGGACTCGCAGCAAGATGCAGGACAGCAGCTGCTTTTTAGGCAGCTGTTGTGACCTGTCGTCATCCGGAGGGAACGTGGCTCTTCTGTCCCCACCGTATTCTCATCTAGCTTCTCCGCGCTCCTTGCTGGCGAGAGCGGCGCTGGGTCCAGACCGCCGCCGCTGGCGGGTAGACTTAATGATGCGTCCCCACGATTCTGCCGCACACTGCAAACGCCACCGTCAGAAGAGAAATGCCCTTCAGACAGCCTGATGATATGCTTTATTTCCAGCAGGATTTTCCATCGGAAGCATCCACTATTTGATTTACATCGACTCGGTTTGAACGAGTGGTCGTAGTTTTAAATGTGAGGCCATATTTTTGGGCTGATTCCCTCAAAGTCATGGAAAAGAAGGGTAGCAAGTCCTGTTGGACCCAAGTGGAAAAGACAAGTAAGAGCTTTAGGCAATCTGGGTCAGATCCACTGGCTGCCGGGCCGTTCCCTTGTCACCCCGAGCAGGTGGCCTGGGTGCGTCTGTGGGTCTCTGCCTCGGGGCTGGCTTCACTGGGGGGCCTGAGCCTGCAAATTCTCTCACCTGCTCAGCATCAACTGTCGCTGAGGGCGGGAGGGAAAAGGAGAAAGCTTCATTTCAGAGTAAAAACCGAAATGCTGTGCGTGGGCCGTCGGTGATAAGGAGGGACCTCTCTCTAGTCATCTGCCTGCTCCTCCAGGGCTCAGGGCTGCAGGGTTGCTCCTGTCTGAGCCCCTGGGCCCTCTTCTGGGAGGACCTGCCTCCCCTCTGCCCTCCCCCTGCTCCCCACTGCTGCCTCTGGCCTCCGGCCTCGGGACCTTCCTACCAGACTCACCCACACCCTCACGCGCCTTCCTCTGTACACACCACTCTGGTCGTGAGATACCCACGGGGGGCGGGGGGGGGTGCAGGGCGTGGCCCAGAGTGACCAAGTGCCACTGGGACAGTCTGTACACAGGGTGGATCCCTCGCGTGTGTGTTTCACATGGATGCTATAAAAAATCACCACGAATTTGGTGGCATGAGATGACACGGATTTGTTGTCTTACGGTTCTGGGGTTCAGAAGTCTGAACCGAGTCTCGCCGGGCTAAAATCAAGGTGTGGGCCGGGACCTTCCCTCCTGCCGCCCCGGGGAAGCATTTCCTCTCCTTTCCAGCCTTGGCGGCCGCCCAGATCCCTCAGTCCTGGTCCTGGTCATCTTCTCCAAAGCCCTGATTGCTGGTCCACCGTGGCCTGGCTCTCTGCCTTTGTCCTCTTTGGAGGGTTTGTCACCACGGGGGGCCACTCAGATAATCCAGGAGACTCTCTGTATTTTAAGGCCGGTTGCTTAGCAACCTTGGTTCCCCTCGGCATGTAGCAGAGCCTCCTCTCGGGCTCCCGGGATCAGGGCGTGGACGTCTGGAGAGAGTGGCTCTGCCTGCCACCCCCGTCCACAGCTCTGCCCGACTGAGACTCAGACGGGCTCCCTGGGGGCAGAGGCGACACTCATCTGTTTCCAGCTGTCCCCTCCGTCCCGGCACGGCTGGGCGAGGGTGGGCGGAACAGCCTGCAGGTCGACACCTCATTTATACTCTTTCCCTGTATTCACTCCCCGTGAGCCGCGTCGTTTCACACGTTTTCACGTGGAGATCGATTCGCTTACGCTCAGCCGGTTGGTAGTGGTGGGGATTTCAAACAGGTGTGTCTGACGCCAAATCCCACACTGTGCAGAGCGCACATCGCAGAAGTATGTGTAGGGAGCAGGAGGCTCGGCTCGGTGCGGACGCCAGACTGGCCAGGGCTTCTGACGGGCAGAGGGTGTCAGAGCGTCGGCTCCCTACTGGTCCCTCAGAAACCACTTAGTGGGGGCCGTGCGGCCTCGTGGCCACCCCGTGGCTTGTGCAGGCCTGGACGGGCCCAGCTACTCTCTGGTGTTTGGCTGGGCTGCACCTTGCTGGGTCCTTTGGGTGTAGGGACCAGGCAACCAGGCTTTTGTAGGGATGCCTTGCTTGGCTGGTTGTCCGTGCTAGTTGGTGTCTTCTCTTCCAAGTCCAGATTTCTGAGGCCCTGGAAAACTGCAGGGTGCACGGCCTACACTCCCTGCCCTCAGGTCGCCATGCCACGGCCCCTCCCCAGCGCCAGGCTTCCTGTGCTTAGTTTGTCCCATCTGGGGCGTTGGTTTTACTTAGTGAGCAGAATAGGGACAAGTACTTTGCATGTCCCCAAACATGGAAATCTCCCTACTTACAAGACTTTAAACTCTTTGTGGGAGCAAGTTTTTCTGTATGTTCACTGTTCCATTTGTAGCACTCAGAACCTAGTGAGTAACTGATACATGCTTGTTTTGTTTCTTTTTTTCTCCCATCTGTAACTGCTCGCAACCATCATTTTCCCTCGTCAGTTATTTCCTTCCTTTTACGGAAAGCTTGTGAGGATTTAAAATGGAACTGGAATATCTTTCACCAAATGCAGGGGTGTTTTTACTTGTCTTCTAATATGGAAAATTTATTTTTCCTAGAATGTAATGAGTTGCCATGTTCTGTTCCTACATTTATTCTTTTAAGCTAAAAATGAATTTCTTCACCTTGTCTTGTAAAGTCTGGAGGTAAATATGTCCATCCGGATTAATCACAATGCCTCTCTGAAGTCCCCTATCAGTGCTCTGTCAGCAGTGATATTAATACAGGAAGAGAGAACTGTCCCCAAACTGAGGACCTGCCACTGTGAGGCAGCTGGCCCCGGTCTGCTGTGCTCGATGACTGGCTTCCCCAAACAGGCGCGTTAGGCTTTGCCACCAGCTCCGGCAATGTCACCTCTTGGGCTGTGAGGCTCAGCCGGAGGATGCTGCCCATGTGACTGCATTCGCCCTGTCCCCAAAAGCGTCACCAGGCATCTGACACCCACAAGGCCATCGGAACTCCCCGATACACGGCGGCAGAGTCTGACTGCTGCAGACTCTTGGACCCCTCAAGTTCTCTGTCAACAACCAGTGAAGAGCAGTCACCAAGGCGAAGCATTTCAGAGCTGGAGGGAGTCTTAGACGCTTCTCAGACAACCTGTGCTCAGGTAAGTGATGACGAAAGTGAGAAAGACCTTCTCAGGGGCGGCAGCCCAGCCGGTGTTCTAGGTGGAGCAGGGAGCGGCTGCCCCTCGGGCCCTCAGCGCGCTGGGCCACGCGTTGACACGGAGCGCTCACTTCATCTGCAGGGTGAGGGCGCAGGCTGCCCCGCCGTGAACACGCCTCGGCAACAAAACCACACACATGGGTGTCCGTGCCGTGACAACATGCGAGTCCTCAGTCCCTGTCCACATCCGTCGCGGGACACAGGGACATCAGCCCTGGGTTTACTGTTGTGAAGACTCGAACCATGTGGAGCAAAGCACTTCTGCCTATTTTCGAATTGGCTTCAGACGGTCAAAGGGGTTTGCTTTGTAAAATCCGAGCCCTAAGGGGATGTGAACCTTGTTAAACCCACAGCACAGTGTCTCGTTTGGACTTTTCCTGGGCAGGTGTGGTCCACAGGACGCACCACTTTTTTTCCCTAACGAAACAGTAACTTTCATAAGCATCCATCCGCTTTTCCGAGGGAGTCACACTGGGTGGGATCTGCGTCCCGTCACTGAAGATGCGTCTGAATACGCAGCTTGCTTGTTTCGGTGTCTGCTGAGCTCTGCTCGGCCAGGAGTGATGGAAAATGAAGCAGATGTGCACATGCTGTTAGCAGTGATGTCCTCAGAGTGGTTCCGAGTGTCACGGGCTTGGGCTCTGTGTGGGGAGAGAGGTAAGGAGCTCTACGACCCCCGCCCACAGTGGGCACGGAGGTGGCGGGGCGGCCCTGTCCCTGGGCAGTGTGGGTATTTGAGATGTAGCCGTGAAGTTCTTGGCTGCCCTTTCGCGGCTTCTGTTGTTTTCTTGGGGGCTCAGTGGGACAGATAGTCTGTTCTACGGCAGGACGTGCCAACAAATTGCATCACTTCTGCCTCGGTGGCCGTGGACAATGACATGCCATATGCCAGTGGCGGGAAATGAATAGGCTCATTTACGCTGGCACCGGGCGCGCGGCCCGCCAGCCTTCCGAGGCCGTCCACGGCGACCGGGCAGTGGCAGGGACGCAGAAAACCTCCCCGCCCCCGAGCCACAGGAGCGCATAGGCGGGGGAGGGCTGGGAGCGGGGCAGCGGAACCAGGCCCTTCCTGCTGTGGACACGGCCTTGCACTTCCAGAAAAGCGACCAGGGGAATCAGCGCTCCCTGGCCCCCGGCACCGAAGGGAAGAGAAAAGAAAAATCGCTGAGTGCATCCAGCTGCAAGGAGGAGACAAAAGCATGGCAGGTGTGGCTCTGGTGCCCTCAGAGCGGCCCGCCCGTGCAAACGGCTGCCACACCCACCGCCTGGACAGACGGCTGCCGCAGGGGCTGCCCGCGCCGACCCCACCGCCCAGACGGACGGCTGCCGCAGGGGCTGCCCGCGCCGACCCCACCGTCCACGCAGACGGCTGCCACAGGGGCTGCCCACGCCGACCCCACCGTCTGGACAGACAGCTGCCGCAGGGGCTGCCCACGCTGACCCCACCGCCCGGACGGACGGCTGCCGCAGGGGCTGCCCACGCTGACCCCACCGCCCGGACAGACGGCTGCCGCAGGGGCTGCCCACGCTGACCCCACCACCCGGACAGATGGCTGGAGCAGGGGATGCCCACGCTGACCCCACCGCCCGGACGGACGGCTGCCACAGGGGCTGCCCGCGCCGACCCCACCGCCCGGACGGCAGCCCTGCAGGGGCGCAGCTCACGTCCGACCCCGGCCCTGCGGCAGCGCACGTGTGTCCCCAGGCGTGGAAGGGAGGGGCGGGGCGATGACAGCAGAGCCCGTCCTGTGCCACGGTTGCTAACGAGTGGGTGGCAGGTCAAGGGTCACCTCGCGGGGCGGTGGCGAGGGTGGTTGGCCGTCCGCCGTCCCTGGCATTTGCTGCGAGGGCAGCGAGGGGGCAGGTGGCAATCACGCCTCTCTCTCCTGATAATCACTGTCATTCGCGTCGAAACCAGACTCGGGTGAGCGTGGGGCAGCTTCCTGGCAGAGCGACTCACTTTTTAAATAAAAACGGCGCTGGCATTGCAGGGCCTCTTATCTAACGCAGATGCCTCACGGAGACTGGCCGTGACCACCGCCTCCCGGCCACCCCGCCACCCGGCCAGGCAGGAACCCCGGGGACTTTGCGAGGAGCAGGGTGCAAAGTGGCCTGGCCCAGGCGCAGGGAGAAGAGGGTCAAGGCCGCATTCCCGTGAGGGCTGGCAGGGGCGTGGGCCCGCCGCAATCCTGTATGCACGACGAACTGAGGCCCGGGTGTGTCCGGATTGGTCTTTAAAACCTGATTCGTCTCTTGTGCTCCTGGCCCCTGGGCAGCCGAGGGTCCCTGGCTGGACCCACCGTCGCCCTCGTGGCTCCCCTCGGCCCACCGTCCTGCCGTCGACGCACGCGGCCCCCAGTGCGGACGTCTGTCTGGAGAGGCCAGAAGCGCAGGGGAAGGCCGCCCGCCGATGGGCCCAGGTGCCACTTCGCTCTCCAGTCGCCGTAGTGATGATGACACCCGCAGATTTTCCTGGTTTTGCCTTCATAGTGAATGAATTCTAAATAGACTATGCGTTGTAAGCAGCACCCAGGCGCATCTGGGGGTGGGAGAAGCAAGTTCCAAACCCCCAAGAAACTCCGACCCCCGCACACCAGCAACCGGATTTAACAAATAAAATGCTTTTCCATTCACTTCTCAGGAGTCCAGAACTGTTTTCCCTCGGTCCTCTTGGCCGAGAAGTCACCGCGCCTCCAGCCGCAGGCCTTGTTGGAGCCATCCACAACACTCCTTTTCTCCAAGAGCAGCGTTTCCGCCCTTTGTGGGAAGCTCTTTGTCCTCATCCCGATCTCAGATGTGCGCTTCCCGGCGGGCGGAGCGCGGGCGGTGCACGCCCACAGGCCGTGACGCAGACGCGCAGGCAGAGCCGCGTGCCCCGCACACCGCGGTGCTCCCCGCCCGCGACCGCTGCTCCCGGCCCCACACGGAGCCACCGCCGAGCGCCCGGCGGGCAGGCCGTGGACAAACGCCCGCACCTACAGGGGGCCGTGTTTGTTGGCAGCAGAAGGAGGTTTGGGATATAAATGGCTTTTCCTGAGAACACGATTCCTTCAAGGGTCTGTTGTTTTGTTTTTCCCCAAGACACTCTGGAGGCATCTCTAACACCTGCCTTCTGAGCTAGATGCTCCTGCACACAGTCTGACTGTGAAGCAGTGACGTGGCTGCTCCGTGAGCCCAGGCTGCAGTTCGTGGGCTGGGATCTGCCAGCTGTAATTGTCCCTTCTGCGTCTGTGGGTGGGCGTGGAGTGGGACTAGGCCGGCGTCGGCTGCCCCTGCCCCTGGTCCCTCCACTCTCCTGGGTCCTCCTTGCCGTATCCGAGTGTGGACAGCTGAGCATATTAACTTATAATTTAACTGGTTAACAAAACCTGTATCTCTTTATTACATAACGGCTATATGGAAAAAAAATTCCTTTTATTATTTTTTATGTGATTGACTCTTGGTCCTTGCTCTCAGTGAGACCAGGGGTCTCTCGGGCCCACGGGCCTCAGTGTGCCCACATCAATGGCTCTGCGGCCCGTGAGTCCACCCAGCGTCTCCACGGGCGCAGAGCCCTGGACTCGCCCTGGCATTCCCAGGTGTCCCCACACCTGTCTAACCACCCTGGACTGTTCCAAGCCAAAGTGACCTGCGGAATCTAACCCTCATCCTCTTCCCTTCCCCACGCTGCGCTGCCTGGAAGGTGCCCTGTTTCTGAATCTCCTTCCTCCTCCAGGTTTGTCAGCAAGGCTTGGAGCCTTCACTTTTGAGAGGTCTTAAGAAAGCCTGTTCTCACTCCTGCCAGGGAACTGTAGAGCCCACTTTGAGAGTCAAAGCTAAGCGGTATTTCAGGCCTCCACATGGTTCCCACCACCGCCCGGGGGGGAAGACGCCGTCCCTGTGCGATGACAAGGGGCTGCGTGGCGCGAGGAGAGACTCTCCCAGAAAAGGGAGACACACTTCAGAACGTCGTCCCCGACACTGGAGATAAAGCGTCCACTTCCGGAATCAGACAGACACAGCTTCACTCACCAGACCTGTCTGCCTTTGGCAAGTTGCTCGACTCTCCCGAGCCTCGGTTCACCCGGCTTCTGGAGGAGGTGGCGACTCGCCCAGGGCCACGCAGACACGCACACAGCGCGGCAGCTCCGCCAGCAGCGCGGCCTCTGCACTGGCCCCGAGAACCGCCCGGCTGGACCCAGGGTCACACGCTGTCTGGACTGCCCTGATGTGTGTAACTGGGCTGTGATTCAACATTTTATAGATGTGACAAGTGTGTTCCTCCATTACAGTGTATGAGCTTTGCTGAATCACATCATGCTGCAACTTGGGCTTTACGGCAAAATTTTCCAGAGACCCGGATTTTACGGTTCTTCTGTGGAAGGACATCGCTGTCCTTTCCTTTGGGCATAGTGGCCCTGGCCCTGGGATGGCGCTGGAGGTCACTCTCCTCACTACGGAGAAGCCCCTACCTGGCAGTGGACATGGTGATGTCGTCAACAGCCTGAAGCAGTGAGGTCAGCGCCACGGCGAGAGGAGCACTCACGTGACGAGAGGCGGGAAACAGCGTGTGCTAAAGGCGGGGAGCAGCGTGTGCTGAGTTACACGGCTAATCTCAGCTGTGGGGAGTGAAACACGTGAGAGCTACTTTTTCAGAAGATACATTGATAGTCACACGCAGATGAGTTATAGCCAGATCCCTGCGAATATACTGGAAAGGTCTACTAAGATGACAATGTGAGAAAGAGAATTACAACGCGCATGTCACCCAGAAGTGGGGAGTGATGAGGGAGCAAGCAAAGCCCATGGGCTGTGCCTGACTGCGACCACGACGAGCCGAGGTGCCACTGGGTAGAAAAACCAAAGGAGAAACAGGTTTGTGTGTGCGTGTGAATGTTGTGTGTGTCCACACGCATGTGAGTGTGTGCATGCTATGTCTGCATGTGCATGTGAGTGTGCGTGCATGTGCATGTTATGTGCACATGGGTGCATGTGTGTGCATGTGACCATGTGTATGTGTGAGGGAGACACAGTTTTAGGGATATCCAGTTAAGCAATTTTTTAAAAAAGGTCAGAGTTTAAGGATGCAGATGCAAACTGGATTAGCTCTAGAGCCAGTGAGATCACTGCATGAAGGGAGAAGAGCGGAGCCTGGGACAGTGCCTGGAAAGTCCCAGAAAGGACCCTGACATTTCAGGATAAGTTGGAAAATGCAACAGACGTACCGGGACGTGACAGCCACCAGAACACCAAGAGAAAATGTCAAAGGAAGCTTTTGAGACTCAGTTGCCTAACTCTCAGGCCTGCAAATTGGAAAGGGATCCCCTTAGACCCCTTTTACAGAACTACGATTCCAGGGGGAGGTGTGGGGGGGCTGCGTGTACCTTCACCTGAGAGTCGACAGAGTGCTCGTCGCAGCCACTAGATGTGTTCTACTATTTCATTTTGCCTTTTAGAAAGATACGCACAGCCTTGGCCTGAGGAACCGATGGCAAAGCTTTCCTGCGACTGGAAATCTGCGAGCGCAGAAACACTGACTCTTAAGGCAAGCTCAGTGTGCACTTTAGGAAAGCCAGCGTTCACTTTCTCTGCTGGCAGCAAGAATGCAGGTTATAGAAGGAAACGGCGAGGAGAGGCAGGTTTGGAAAGACTCAGGCAGTGTAGACACTCAACTTGTGGTCACCAGGGCTAAACCAAAGGTTAATCGCAGGCAAAAGAAAGGAGCCCTGTCCCTGAAGAAATGATCCCAAAAGGCAAAAATCCTAATTTAAGAGGAAATTTTTAAAACCTTTAAATAGCTGCTCTCGAACATCTGATGCACCATGCGGAGCAGCTGCTCTTCCCAGGCAGGAAAAACTCCAGACAACGGCAAAGGACAGAGAAGATTCTGGGAGGCAGGAGCAGACAGCCCCCGGGCGTCCTCGGGACGTGGGGCGTGGCCAGGGCAGATGCCGAGCTCCTTACTGCCCCCACGTATCCGAGACAGGGCCCTGCAGAAACTCCCTGGCCAGAGCGGCCAACGGGCACAGACACTAAGGAAACCCAGGGAAAGCCTGTTTCCTGCAGCAGGGAAAGGGCAGCCAAGGAGAATAGAAAGGTGTTTTGGCCACGCCCACCAGGCTCTGCCACACACCAGTGGAACCTGCCTGCCCCCAAGTGTCCACAGGGCTGGCAGGAAACTGTCTTTGCCTGCCACCCAGCAGAGCAGAGGGCGCCGTTCACACTCGCCACAGTAGCGACTGTGGTGCTGAGACATGGGAGAGCAGCCCTCGGCTTCTGCCTTCCCCATGTGGCCTGCAGCAGGGAGCCCACACCCCATCCGCAGGCCCAAGACAATTATATTTAAAAAGCAGGGAGTGCGAGGAACCTGAATAAAAGTAAACTTTCTACACCTTACTCAAAGCAGTGTAGCATCTATACTAGTAGCCTGTGATAATGTACACACATATATCACAATATCTACAGCAACTGCTAAGAAAACTATACAAAGCAATATATCCCAAAACACTGGAAGAACCTAATGATGTATTCTTTAAAATGTTCATGTAACATATAGGAAGATAAGAAAAGAGAAATAGGAGAATGAGAAACAGAAGATACAAACAGAAAACAAGCAATAAAATAGAAGACTTGACTCTGAATACGTCAATATTTACCATAAATGCAAATAGTCTAAAAACAACAATTAAAAGACAGAGATTAGCAGAATGGGCTAAAAGAAAAAAAAAAGCCATGATCCAGCTATAATCTATGTATAAGAAGCTCACTTCAAAAACAGCATTGGGATTGATAAAGTAAAAGGACGGAAAAAGATATCTCATGAAAATATTCATTTTTAAAAAGCAAGAGTGGATATGTTAATATCAGAGCAAATAAATTTCTGAGCAAATTTGCATGAAATAGGAGAGATATTACATTATTATAAGCAGATGAAATCTATCTGGAAAAAAATAACAATTCTAACTGTGTATACTCCAATAAAACCAAATGAAAATGAGAATACAGCATATCAAAATGTATGGGGTGCAGCTAAAGCAATGCTGAGAGGAAAATTCATAGCACTAACTGCTTACATTAAAGAACAGTAAAAGTCTCAAGTTAATAATCTAAGTTCCAACCTCGAGAACTAGAAAAAGAAGAGAAAAATAAACTAAACTGAGAAGAAAGGAATGAAAAAGAAAAGTACAAAAATGAATGAAATCGAAAAGAAAAGAATAGAGAAAATCAGTAAAACAAAAAAGCTGACTCTTAAATCAATAACTATAACTTCTAGAAATATTCATAAACTTAAGAAGAGAGAAGACAAATCACCAGTGTCAAGAATTAAATAGGGATATCACTGCAGGTCTTGCAGCCATTTAAATGGTACGGAAATATTACAAGAACTTCATAATCACAAATTAAACAAGTTAGAAGAGACAGACCAAACCATTAAAGCCTCAAATGTACCAAAACTCATCCAAGATGAAAGATAGTCTGAAACTGAATTTGTGACTTAAAAGTTTACATGAAATAAATGTCAAGGCCCAGATGGCTCCACTGGAGAGTTCCACCAATGTGCGAAAGAGAATTAACACTGGTTCCAGGCAAGCTCTTCCAGAACAGATGAAGAAGGAACACTTCCAAACATGTTCGCTGAGGCAACTCTACCCTGAAGCAAAACCAGAAAAAAGCATATAAAAAGGACAACTATAGACCAGTGTATCTAAGGAATCAAGATGCAAAAATCCTCATCATAATATTAGCAGATAGGTTCCAGTAGCACAGTAAGAGAATTATATACCACTGCCAAGTGAAATTTATTTTAGGTCTTTCAGGCTTATTCAATATTTGAAAATATACCAAAGGAACCCGCCATACCAACAGTCTAAGAAAAAATAATAAAACAGTCTTCTCAATTGATGCAGAAAAAGAATTTGGCAAAATCTGACACCAATTTATGTTAAAAACTCTCACCTACTAGCAATAGAAAGAAGAAAACTTCCTCAACTTAATGAAGAGGGTATTTTTTGTTTTTGTTTTTTTGACAAGAGTCTCGCCCTGTCACCAGGGCTAGAGTGCTGTGGTGTCAGCATAGCTCACAGCAACCTCCAAATTCCAGAGTGTGTAGATAACATGTATGTTCCAGTTACATACAAATTGCTCCCACACCAGGCCATTCTCATGTGCTATTCATTTGTATACCACATTATTTGTATATTTATTTCCATCCCTAGGACAGTGTTTGTCTGGTTCTAAACAGAATCATTCAAGTATAGGAAGTTTGTCATTATTTCATAGTTATGAGTGCGTACTTTTTAGATACATAGCAGCATCGTGTTTTGGAGTGTTAACCTGTAGGCTCTGTGCTGTTCCCTTACTCTACCGAGAGCATGTTCTTCCCTCCCTGCCAAGGTGACTGCGGACCACCCACTGTGGAGCCAGAACACAAATGCCCGGACACTTGGCCCTGCGGGTCAGCGGCCACGGCCCAGGTGTGAGATGGACGAATTTGGGCACACAGCCCAGGTGCTGTTCTCCTTCCCGCACACCAGGTGGAAGGCGCTGGGTGTCAGAGGTGGGACAGGGAGGTTTGGGACCCACAAGGAGGTGGGCTGGTTGAGAGCCCCCTGCCTGGAACTGCAGCCGACAGTCCCCGCTCAGCCCTGTGGGGACAGCCCCGTGTGCTGGAGGCCCGTCTCCCCACCACACACCTGTCCCATAGCCTGGGGCCTCACCTGCCTGGCTCAGGCAGGAGGTATGGCTCGGACCCTATCTGTCCTGCAGAGCCCAACCCTGTCATGCCAGTGTTCTGGCAGATCACTCTCAAACTGTCATGGCTGAGGGGGTGTGTTGTGTGGGAGGACTGCCTCTGCTGCCCAAGGTGTGGGGCCCAACAGGACCAGCCCAAGGGCACCCTGAGATACCGCGTGACAGCCTCCTAACAGGAACACGGGCCTGGGCGTTTCTGAGAACTGCAAAACTCACTTTTGAGAGAATTTACTTCCAACAACTTCTTTCTTTCCATGCACCAAATTTGACTTAGAAAGTCATAAAGTTTGCCTACTAGAAAAATTCTGCGGTGTTGCTTACTGAGCCCCACAATAGAGTGTGAAATCCTGACAGTGTCTAGGCGCACACGATGATACGCCTATACCCACTCATTCTTATTTTTCCCTGGGCCCTGAATTCTGTTCTCCAGGCTGTGCCCTGGGTGCCGGAGATGGAAGCTTCCTGATCTCAGGAACTTAACTGTTACCTGCATGACAGGTAGAAGAAATGTAGGGCTACCTCGGAGTGTGACATGTCACGAGAGTGGCAAGCAAAGGGTTGATGGAGCGTGCGGGAAGGCAGGTCTCTGAGGACCGTGCGGTTTCAGCCACGTCTCCAGCTCAGGCAGGAACCGTGCACCAAAGCGCAGGAAGTGAGGGGCTCGGCTGAAGGCACGATGTTGAGTCCGGGGAACGCCTTCGCTCTGGGACACAGGAGCAGGGTGTGAGGCGGGAGGGGGCAGCAGTGTGGGATGGGGCCACGGGTCTAGATCAGGGCCAGGCCACGATTTCCACCCTGTTGAGGCTGGGCGCTACTCTGAGGTAGGGCCCTGAGGACACTTGTTCCTGGGACCCCTGCAGGCAGCGCCCTGCGGGGAGGGTGTCCTGGGACAGACACCGTTTCCTTGGAAACCTGGGGTTCACAGTGGCACAGAGGGCCCTGCCTTGCCTGGCTGTCAAGGCTTAACCTCCCCTGACGGCGCATCCCTTGCCTGTGTTTTCTGTGAATCCCTGACCGAGGCTGCGCCCGTGGATGTGGGGGCGGCGGGAGCGGGCAAGTCGGGGAATCAGACCCGCCTCGGGGAGTGGAACTCGGGTCTGGGAGAAATGGCAGAATTCGAGAGCTATAAAGTGAGGAAAGGCGCTGAGACTTGGCCAACGATTGGCGCTGGGTGAGGGAGGGGCGGGGAGGAAGACAGGACGACCGCGTGCTGGCTTGAGAGGCGTGTGCTGGCACCATCAGAAGAGCACGAGGGGCGGGGGTGGGCATCTGGGTGTGGGTCTTGCGTTGCCACTTACTGTGTGGTCTTGTGCGAGCTCGTGCATTTCTCTCCGCCTCAGTTTCCCCAGCTGTGAAAGAGATGAGGGTGCTAGTCTTTGTCTCACAGGGCTGTTGTGAAGCACAGACGCGGTGAGGCCTCTTGGTCCGTGGCGCAGAGGAGACGTGAGCAGAGTGAGTCCTCAACCAATGAGAGCAGGTGTCACTGCTGCCCCACTCCCGACTCCGTCCTCAGTTGTCCTGGGACTTCCCTGTGCTCAGTTATTTTACTTTCTCCTTAAACACACGTTACCTGCGTCCTTCAGTCCTTCCACGTGGTGCCGCGCATGGTCGATGGCTGCGACCGCATCTCGAAAACAGCTGCAACTCTCGGCGTGACCCACCCCTGGCCTACTCACTGTCCGCCTGATCTGTGCTCGACGAGAGCCCCCGAGAGCACCTGCCGATGCCACGGCAGCAGGTCCACAGTGCCGAGGTCAGCAGGTCCTCCGCGACCCCGAGCCTTCTCCACACGCCCCACACGCCTGCCCCGTGGCCTGCGCCACGTCCCACCATGGGTCTGACCTGGCTGTCCGCACAGGGAAGGAAGGGCTTGCCCCAGCTTCCTCGGCACGCCCACCGCGCTCACCATGCCGCGAGCGGGGCCCGTCTCCTGGCGCTGCCTCGAGGGTCTCCTTGCACTTTCTCTCTGGCTTCCTCGTTACTCTCTCCTGCCTGCTGGTGTTTCCCCACCAGCAACTGAACACGAGCAAGTCTTGCTTATCTGAAAAGTAAATGCCCTGAACAGACTTCTGCTTCTGGGCAAGATGGAGTAACAGGGACCGTGTTTACCCTCCTGCTCAAAACAACTAAAAATGGATAACATGCGTGAAAGGGGGACACCCAAGACATCGGACACCAGGCAACAAAAGATGGTGATCCCTTCAAGTCAGGAGACAGCGGCTGTGATCACCCAGCGTGCTGCCTGGAGAGCCCCGGATAGACGGAGCCGAGGTCGCCGGCGCCCGGGAGGCAGCCAGCGCTGCCTTTGATGCTCCGCTGGCTGTTCTAGGTCGTTTGACTTCCCATGCACAGTTTAGAATCAATTTTTTGATATCTGCAAAATAGCTTGCCAAGGTTTTGATCGGGATTGTGTTGATCTATAGATCAAGTTGGGAAGAATCGACATCTTGGCGATATTGAGTCTTCCAACGTGCAGACAGGAGCTCTCTCTCCGTGTATTTAAATCTTTAATTTCTTTCATTGCTGCGTATGGTTTCTGAGACACAGATTCTGTATGTAGTTGTTAAGTTTATGTCTAAGTATTTGCTGTGCTATTATGAATGTTATTGTTTTTATAGTTTCAACTTCCAGTTGCTCTTGGTCGGTATGTATGGAAAATGGAATTTTGCATATCGACCTTGTAGTTCTGCTTTATTAAGAGTCTTCTTCCTTTTCCTACTATTTTTCATGCTTTCTTTTGTCCCCCACAAACAACATCTGTTCACTGCATTTTCGGTGTTTCTTGCAAATAGAAATGAATAATTCAGCTTGACAGTGCAGTAGTCAAATGACACCTGTTGGCACAGTTTACTCCAGTGAGAGATTCTCTTCCCGAGGTGGACGGGGGAGACACAGCAGCGTCGGGTCCAGAAATGACGTGTGGGTTTCCCGCCAGACTAGCTCCGGGGCTCGTTGCGACGCATGGAGGGTGAGAGCCTGCTTAGTCCACAGACCTGACTTTTGTTCTCGGGGAGTTTGAACAATGGTCTGATTGTTTCTTGAAAAAACAGACGTGTTGGGGACAGCCATATGTATGCTTGTTTGTTTTTCTTTTTAAACCCTGAGAATGTTAGGAAGCAAAATATATTGAAATAGTTTTCAGCAGGAAAATTTTTTAAAAATATTACTAGAATTGTAAGCATATGGGAAGTTCTGCAAAGAACTGAATTCATGTGATATCAGGATATATCAAATAATGATTCCATTCTGCCCAATTGTCTCCCATCTTTTTTTCATATAATTTTTTATTATGCAGTATAGGACTAGCAGTAGTCAATTAATATCTTTTGTTGATTAGTGGCTCATTCTGCATTTTCATTTGAAAGTAAAGCTTTATTTTCATCTCTACAAATAGTTATGTAATTCTGAAGTGGATTTTTACAGTTCTAATATACCATTAGGAGAGAACTATTAAGGAATGTAAGCACATTATTTCTAGTTTTAAATTAAGTGAACTCCAATTTTTCTGGTGTAATTTAAGTTTCCTCAAAGAATAAAACAGCTTCCAAAGGAACCTAACAAGATTAAAAAAAGTAGTGGAGATAAGGGAATTTAGTAGTTGTCATCTGTATTTTTCAGTTTTTAGCATTTCTCTCTGTATATAGTGTGTATGTGTGATTTGTGTAGTGTGCGTGTGTTTGCCATGGTGTGTGTGCATGTGTCTCTGTGTGTACATGTATGTTGTGTGTGTGAATCTGTATAGTGTATATGTGGTTCGTAAATGTGTACAGTGTGTCTCTGTGTCTGTGAAATGTGGTGTGTGTCTGTGTGCATACTGTGTGTGCATATCATGTATGAGCGTGTGATGTGTGTAGTGTCCGTGTGTGCAGTGTGTCTGTGTGTGCACAGTGTGTGTGGTGTGTGTAGCGTGCCTGTGTGTTGGTGTGTCTCCACGTGTGGTGTGTGCACCCCAGGCCTGTGCGTCTGTGTGTCTGTGTGGTCCCCTCGGGCTGCCCTGCGCTGCACACCTGTGCGCTGTCCCGGCGCAGAGCCTGTCAGGTGTGCCCAGGGGGCCCGAGGGGTCGGCTCTGAAAGCCAAAGGGAGGCTTGTGAGACGGGAGTGTTTGAGCTGAAAGGAACGTTCCAAGGGTCCAGGAGGACGTGGCCGCGAGAAAGTGTCTGCAGGTTGGTTTCCGGGAAACGTTTGCCTGGCAGTGAAGGGGAGGAGTGGGCAGGTGCCTGCGCACAGGAGGAATTCCCCAGGGGCACCTGGGCACACCTGGCACTACCTCCCGCCGTGGACCCCGGGGGCTGAGGGTCCCCAGGGGCGCACAGTGCTGGGCCGTCGGCTTAGGGGTGCCTGCCCCTCTGGTCTGGGGACTGTGGCAGGGGTGTGGGCAGGGGACACGCTGGTGGGAGGAAGGCCGGTCCGTGTTTGCCCAGCCGGGTGGGGACACGGCCCGGTCAGGCGTCTGGGCAGCTTCCCTGCGGGAGTCCGGCAGGCGGCCAGGGGGGCAGAGCACAGTGCCACGTGCCAGGCCTGGCTGCCGAGATCTCCTGTGGGCGCCGGGACTTGGGGACTGGAGTGGGCCGACCCGCCTGGCCCGGTGGCCAGGACCTGCAGGGCGAGGTCTGCAGGGCGCAGAGGGCGAGGAGAGGGCTGGGCGAGCCAGGTGGAACGGGAGGGCCCAGGGCAGGGCAGGTTGGCGCGGGCCGGAAGAGCCCTAAGGCTGCCGAGGGCACCGGGCACCCACGCGGGACCGCGGGTGCAGTGGGCGCAGCGGGCGGGGACTCCACTCCCGGCTCTGCCGACGGTGCGAAGTGCAGGTTCCGGCCTTGTCTCCGCCTCCCTCCCAAGAGAGCAGCAAATACAGGGTGTCGTGGCCTCCTTAGGTGTAATTCATGTCAACCGTAATTAAAGACGGGCTCCCACCTGGCTGTGCTGATGTGCAGGCTGCCCTAATTCTTACCTTCCTGGCATTCATCTGCCCGGCCTGACCGCAGCGGACAGAACCAGGACCCTGGTGCTGCGGGAGCCAGGAGGAGCCCCCGCCCGCCCGCCGGGGGTTGGCTCTGACCCCGCCTGAGACCAGGAGCAAGGTTGGAAATATTATCAAGCTAAACTTTTCAGTCTAGTTCAACTTTCACCGAGAAGGATTGCTGTATGAAATTAATAGGATTACAGATAATCCCTAAAAGAGGAAGGATTAACTCTGGAACTAGAAACAACTGATACCAATTTCCATAACACTTCAGAAACCAGCGTCTGGTCGGGGAGACCCCGGGCTCCCGCGGCCTTGTGCATTTGAGAACAGGGATTTCACATTCTCCAAAAACCAGCCAAGGCTGACATCGAGATACAGCTCACAGTTCTCTGCCCGTTTACAATTGTGCTACTGTCGTTTTCCCGCCTTACCTGCAGTTTAACCAGGAACTTTTGTGCGTAGACTTTCAGAGTTGCTCTTAGCTGTCGGAGAATTTAAACACTAGGGTTCAATTGTGTAATGTTTTTAAAGAAAACATTCTTCCCGGTCTCCGCCTGGGTTTGGTGAGAGAGTTCATTTCTCCGACGACGTGAAAGCCTCATGGCAATGAAAAGGCGGCTCCCACCTGTCCCAGCTCTCGGGACGTGGCTTCGCCCACTTCGCCGTTTTTGGGGCGTGGGGGCGAGGGACGCCGTGGCGCCTGTGCCCTGGTGCCAAGCACTCGGCGTGCAGAGGCAGAGAGAGACCTGTTTATCACCAGTTTTCTGCGTTCTTCATTTCGTGGCACTAAAACAGTCACGTTCAAGGGCTTGGCAATCCACATCCACGCGGAGAGCCCCGCAGCGCACGGCAGCGCCATTCAGAGGGAGGCGCACGTCCCGCTACTGGCTTAGGGAGGACGGGGCACGACCCCGGAACCGAGAGAAGCAGCAGCCCCTACGAAGCTGGAAACAGAATGAGTGAAACACCAGAATCACTGAAGCAAGCAGAGACCTGAGGTGGAGGCCTAGGAGCTCTGTGAACTTGTCAGTTACTTCTCAAGAAAGCTGCCCTCATCCCCCGGGCGTGGTTCCTCTCTTGCGTGCGCCTTGGTATCAGTGGACCACGTGTTTTATGTGCGCTGTCACAATCAGGGCACCGGCCCCACGTGTGTGTGCGCCAGACACAGAACGTGCTCGTTGGAGTTCTCCTCTCGGTTCAAGATCTTAGTTCCTCCTGGGAGCAACAGACTGACACACGTAAACCTATTTCTGATCT
The DNA here is from genome assembly GCA_008086735.1 of Cheirogaleus medius. Taxonomy (NCBI): domain Eukaryota; kingdom Metazoa; phylum Chordata; class Mammalia; order Primates; family Cheirogaleidae; genus Cheirogaleus; species Cheirogaleus medius. The sequence continues at coordinate 54,411,329 of VBSM01003157.1, read as the reverse complement.
TCTGTTTTTGCGGCAGATGGGAAGATTAACAGAAACTTGTACTACCTCTCCAACTCTGAGATACGGAAATTACAGTCTTATTGTAAAAAAAGTGAAAACACAAAAATCTTTCTGAGTAGCCTGTTTTATTTTCTCAATTTGAACTTTTTAGGAGAAGAAGACAGCACGGAGATCTTCAATGAGCATTGGATGAAACATGTAGATGTGCAAAACATCAGATCCAACGACTTTTGATACTTTACTGCCAGAGGAAAATAAACCCGGAGCTGTCACTATGAAATGAAAGATCAATTGGCAACTATTGATGCTGTATTTAAGGAGATACCTGGAGAAAACAGGTGATACAAAGCACAGGAAAAAAGACAATGTCCTTTTGAAGGAAAAACTGTGAAAGTCTAGGTGGGGCTATTTGGGCGAGGAAACCTGGCCCGTGGTCCTCAGAGGCTGACAAGCCACAGCCAGTGCTCACGGCGCAAAACCGTACTCGTGAGAGGGGATCATCGGGCGGGGGG
>VBSM01003157.1:54392822-54410807 GCA_008086735.1 Cheirogaleus medius | reverse complement strand
TGAGAACGCAGCGTCATACTTGTTCAGGGACAATTATTTCATAAAAAAGAAGTCATAGAAAAGTTGAGAGTTAAATAAAGTTTGAGAAGCCTGTTAATATAAACTATTTATTTTTTTTTCAAATAAACAGTGTTCCAGCCACTACCTGAAATTATAATCCTTAAATTTTAATTTACTCCAAACTTAACAAAAACCAAAGAACCAGCTTTGGTAAAACGAGCATGTTGAAGTGAAGATCTGCCTGTACTTCATCTGGCTTATTTGGCCGAACTTACTCCAAACACCCAGGAGTCTCCTAGAGGCTTTCCAGTATATTCCATGCCGGCTGGACCTGTAGAACCTGCCCTTGAGCGGTCGTTGCGGTTCACCATGTGCGCACCGACTGCCTGATGCTGAGCCAGGCGTCACCAAACGGCTCAGGTGATTAACCTTGACAGACGCGTGCGGGTCACAGTGTTTGCTCCTGTGAATTTGCTGCTTCCAGACGAAAATTCTTCCCCTGTGCTTTTCTCCAAATCTCCTCTATGACCCAGTTAAGTGTCAGCCTCTGGGACAAGTGGAGTTAAGGGTGTGTCTCTGAAGGAGACGGAAGGTCTGCGTCCCTCTGTGCCCCAGCCCCTGCAGGCGGTGGGAGGCACGCAGATTTTCCGGAGGACAACTTGGGCACGTGCAGGACCAGCTGTCGGAGTGGGCTGAATGCCAACCCAACCACTGCGCGTCTATACACGCGCCCTCCGAACACAACCGGATACACGCACGTTTGTTTTCCAAGTACGAAGTTAGAAAAGCCTTGTTGTAAACATGAAATGTTGTCTAAAACAGCTAAGGATTAAAAAAAAAAACCACCTAAATAGCCCCAAATCAGGGATTTCTGTGAGGCACTTACAGGGCAACATGACACGAATCCTGTGTAGCTGTTAAAAATGAAGCTGGTGTATGTTCATCGACACAGGAAGACGTGTAAGATGTGTGTGTCGGGAACGAAAAGTCAGTGCATCGAATAACAGGCGTGTAGAGGTGTGTCGAAATCTGTATGTGCAGAAATCCATGCGTGTGCACCTCCTCCCCATACGTGCAAAGAGGAAACAATCTGGAAGAACATACAACAAATTGCTCAAGGTGCTAACAGCGTGTATCTCTGGTGGCACGTGTGAATTTTTGTACTTCTCTATGCTTTCGGTTTTTACCCTGTTCGTTTGTCAATGTGACGGCAGAGACAACGTCATTCAAACCATTTCCTTTTCCTCGGGTGTCCGAGGGCGGGGCCTTGTCCCATCCGCCGTCTGCTGCCTCCGTCCTCCTGTGGCGCCTTCGCAGACGGGCTCAAAGCCGAGAGCTGGGGCCACAGTGAGCGGCAAGGACGTGGCGGTGGGGGCAGGGGGTGGACCAGGTGGAGCCTTGCAGGACAGCTGCCCACCTGCACGTGTGGCACACACAGCAAATCCCCACACGTGGCTCCTCGGGCCGTTCCTGGCAAGAGCCGATGGCAGGCAGATGCGAGCAGCGAGGAGCTTAGGAAGCGTCTGTGAGGATGGATGGGCTCACAAGATTTGCGTCCCTCAGTTCTCACTCGGCATGGCGTGGCGGCAGGATAGACATCACAGCCTGGCGTGCTGGGTGCATGGAGCCCCGCACATGTCCACAGGCGAGGCCAGGGCAGCATGCAGGTCCGCGCGCGGCAAGAGGGCCCCGGCAGAGACGTCTCTAAAGTGCTGCAGCCGCACGCAGAGGCCGCGTGAGGCCGGCGGCAGATGACCCCGTTTCCACGTCACAGCGCGTGTGGCCCGGCCCTCGTCTGCGTCCCCTTCCCATCCTCGTCTCCCATGCTTCACTTGTCTTTGGGGTTCATCGGGGCTCAGCTTCCAAGGGCACACCCCAATCCCGGACAGGCTGCGCAGGGTGCAAAGTCAGTCGCGTAAGAGACGCGACGTTCTAAGGCCAAGCCTGGCGGTGTCTGCCGCGCCATGGCGCTCCTGCACCAGCACCCCTCGGAACGTTCTCATGGTTTTTCCTCTCTTTGCCCCCAGATGTAGAAATAAGAAGCTTCACTGCTAAAAAGAGGAAAAAGAAGAAGGGCATTGAAGAAAAGGTAGCTTGTGACCAAGGCTTCAGGAACTCCCCCAGTCCGGAGCGGAGGGCAGATGCCTTTGCTGTGGCGTGCGCCCACCCCGCCCTCCCGGTCTGGTTCTGTGACGCCCGGCAGAGCCGCTGCTCACTCTGCCCCGCGGAGGACTGAGGAGGCCCACAGCCAGCTCACCCGTGACCAGCTGTCACCTTCCGTACAACTCGGCCGTATTTTACTCGCGTTTTTATCTTTTTACAACCATTCATTTTAGATTTTCAGTCACTCAAAGGAACAATCACAAACACAAAGTAGTTTATCAGACGTAAAAGCTTCTGATGAACAAGGGTCTTGGAAAGTCAAGGTCGACCCTGAGCCGCGCTTCGTGTGCTCGCAGACGCGGGTCCCGCCGTGCCCGCTCCCCCCAGACACCCGCAGGCGGGGGCCGCGCCGTCTCTGCAGCTCCCAGGGCCCGGCCTGCGAGCTGCGTCATGGGTGTTATAAGTCCTCTCTGGAGCTTCTGGGAATAAAGCTCCTCGAATAATTAAAAAACAAAAAGCAAAACACAAAGAGCAACAGAAGTTGTCATAATTCTGCATGGTTCCCCATCTTAGTAAACCCCCATGTCTCGGCGCCGAGGGTAATTGCTGCTTTGGCCTGTGGGAAGCGCGGATGCGACGCTGGCATTTGGGCCGCAGGAGACGCTCCAGATGTGGGCTAACCTTTCAGATCTTCCAGCTGTCTGGTGTTAGAAGCCAATTTCTAATGGGGGGAAAAAGATTAACAGTTAACAGTATTATTTCAGAGCTCAGTGTCAAAATGTCGAATAAGAAAACAGAAAAGACCCTGGGTAGACGCAGCATGGGGCGTCCCTCTGGAAGCTATGCAGCCAGCAACTTGCACGTTCGGAGAAAAACACCTACAGTCTGTGTTTTATACTTTTTCCTCCTTCCCTTTTCTCGCCTTGACAGCTGACTACATCGTCCTTAGTGAGTGAAAGTTACCGGGAACTTCAGGAGACTTGTCCCATCTCAGAGTGGATGGCTGAGTCCCTAACGTCCAGATGCCCCCAAAGCCACCGCGGGTCCCGACTGGGTCCACGCGAAGAGCCCCGCGGTGAGCGGCTCTGCACGGAATGACGGGCGGCTGCGCTGTGCAGACTTTCCCGCACTTCCTGGTGTCACTGCAGCCTGGCGTCTTCCCACGGCGTGCTGGTGAGGCCAGGGCTGCCACATAGAATGCAGGGTGACAGGAGCTGCACGTGACACCTTTCTACTAGGAAATTACTCACTGTCTACGCAAATTCAGACTGAACTGGGCATCCTTTATTTTTATCTGCTGAATCTGGCAACCTCCGGCCGGGGACGCAGACCTGGACTCAGACAGACCCGAGCTCCAGGGTTGCCTTTGCTCGTCCCCGCTTGGTGGCGCCCACGGAGTCGCCGCACGATCGCGGGTGCGGTTTCTGCATCTGGTGTGTGTGCTGTGGCCAGGTGACACGCCCGTGCAGGTGAGCTCTGGGAACCAGCAGGCTGCGATTTCCACCCCCGGTAGAGTCCTGGAGGAGTCTCGCTGCTCTCTCCAAAACGCCTGCGCTGCAGGGAAGTCCTGCGGAGGCCATGCGTGGGGCGCGGGGAGAAGCTTACAGGGAGGCGGGCGTCGGGCAAACACGGAGCAAGCTCAGGTGGCAGTGCAGGTGTGAGCAGAAGTGCCCGACTGTCTACGCAGTGGGTCAAATAGTGACCCCAAAAGATGTCTCTAAGTCCCAACCACTGGTACTGGTGAATGTGACCGTATTTGGGAGTGGGTCATTGCAGCTTCACCTACAGTGAGATGAGGCCACACTGGGTTAGGGCAGGCCTGAGTCCAGTGACTGGTGCCTTGGCAGGAGAGGACATTCAGAGAGGATGGCCCTGTGAAGAGGGGGGCTGTCACCTGCTCACCATCTGTGTGTGAGAGTTCCAGTTGCTCCGTGTGCACCCCAACACTGGTGTGGTCTGTGGTCGGTCTTCCTCTTTTTGTTAACATCAATACCAGTGAGCCCACGATGCCACCTTGCTGTGGCTTACTTTATACCCCCTGACAGCCGGGGATGCAGAGCATCTCCTTGTGAATTTACCGGTTTCTGTGTCTCTTCTCATGTGACGTGTCTGTTCGAATTTGTCCTATTTTTATTGGGTTGCAAAGGTACTTTATATATTTTAGATGCAAGTCCTTCATCTGATACACGTGTTGTGAATGTTTCGCCTGGTCTGTGGCTTGCTTTTTCATTGTCTTCATGGTGTCTTTCAAAGGGCAAAAGTTTTAGAATTTGATAAAGTCTAGTTTATCTGTTTTTCTTTTACAATTTGAGCTCTTTGCATTCTATTTAAAAAACCTAAAACTTCCTCAATTTGACAGATATCTTCTTCTAACAGTTGTAGAGTTGTAGGTTTGACATTTAGGTCTGTGACTCATTTGGAGTTAAATCCTGCAGGTAATATAAAGTGGCTGTTAATGTTCATTTTTTTCACACGAATAACCAGTTGATAAAACACCATGTATTGAAAACAGCTACCCTTTTCCCAGTGAATTTCTTTGGCACCTTTACTGCAGATCAATTGCCCACATGTGCAGCCACTTCTGGATTCGTCCTGCCCAGTGGCCTGCCAGGGAATCTTTCCACCAACACCCCGAGAACCACTGGATTACTGTGGCCTGATTGTACGGCCTGACGGATGGCACCGTAAATCCTCCAACTTGTTTCTTTTTTTCCTAAAATTGCTTTGATTATTCTACATCCTTGGCATTTCCTTATAAATTTCAGAATCCACTCTCACTTCCTAGAGCCTGCTAGCGTTTGTATGTGGATTGTGTTTTATCCACAAATACAGAATTATTAATCATCTTTCTCTCTCTTCTTGCAGTTTTAAAAGGTCGTGCTCCACTTTCTCCTGGCCTTCGTGGTTCTTCCGAGAAGGACTTGATTATTCACATCCTGGCTCCTTCTGCGGAATCTGTTGTTTTCCTCTTGCTGTTTTCTGGATAGTTTTCTTCATCTTTGGCTTTCAGCAGTTTGAGCGTCTCGACTAGGCATAGTTTCTCTGATTCTGTCCTGTCCGGTCTGCTGAGCCCCCTGAGCCTGTTCATTGGTGTCTTTTGCCGAATGTGCCGTGCCCCAGGCACTGCGTCCGGGGGCCTCCCTGGTGCCCACTTGCCTTGTCTGCACGGCGGACTCCGGCACGTGTGTGCCGGGCCTTCCACCATGGCCCCGTCCCTGCTTCTCTGTGCCTTCTGCTCCTTCTGCTCCTCGCTCTCCTTCACCTGGGAGATTTTTATCAGCCTGCTCTCAGGGGACGGGTCCTCCCCTCTGGCTGCCTCACCCTGCGACGGCAGCCTGCAGCCTTTACTCTGGAGCAGGGCTAGGCGCGCGGCCACGCTGAGCAGGAGGAGCGAGAGTTTTCTCTCCCACACCCCAGCCCCGCACGCAGCCTCCCCAGTGCCGACGGCCCCCGCGCAGCGCGGTGAAGTTTTCACTGTGGGAATTCTGTTTTCCAGCTCTAAAATGTCCACTTGTTTCTTTTTTACTTTTTAGCTTTCTGCTGAGAGTCTCTATATTTTCACTCTTTCTGAGCGAACGTCCCTTCGTCTCCCGTGGCGCAGTCCGGCGGGGTCGGGGCACCTGCTGTGAGTGCCGCTCAAATCCCAGGCCTGCGCTTCTAGTCACGGTTCTACTCGACTTTCTGATAGTTTGGGATTTGAATTTTAAATCAAAGTTTATTTTACAATCATATAAAATATTCACAAAGTTCCAAAGTGAAGTTGAAAATACGAGGTATATCCCGCTATTTCCGTACCACCCTTTAAACAGCTATTTCTATTCTTATTTTGTGGTTTATCCTTCCATTTTCTTGTTTTATTAATGTGAATATTTATTAGCATATGCCCCTTTTCTTAGCCAAAGGTGAACACATTATATATATTTTTCTATTTTTGTAGAAACTGTTGTTTGTATTCTTACTCAGTATGTGAAATAATTTGCACGATTATGGAATATTATTGAAAATACTTGATGAAGCAAGTAGTTGTTCTCACTCTCTTGCGAATACTGACTTAAAAGGATCAGTATTTGCCGTATCACATTACTGGACCCAGGCAAGATTGCTATTTTGTCTTAGTAGCAGGATTTCCATTTGTCTGCTCTTGACTGAACTTTCCGTAGTCAACGTTGAAATCTTGGTTTGGAAACTGGAAAGGCCTGCCCCAGCAGCTGTACCTCATTCTACGAACCGGAAGAGGGACTCCGGTCGGTTTTGGAGCTAGCATTCCTCTCCTTCTGGGTCCGACTTTGATGTGCATCTTTCTGGGCTTTGTTGTTGCCCCAGGTCTGTTTCTGGAACCCAGGGCCGGGGAGATGGGCAGGCAGAGGTGTGCGTGTCAGCTCAGCCGCGGGGGGCGTCGGTTCACCTCCTGCTCCTTTGGACGTTGTCCGATGAGATGTGTGTCAGGATTGAGGCTGTGATGTGCCTGGTGCTCGACAGCAATGAGGTTTCAGGACCAAATAGCTTCCTTGCTAGTAGAACAGGAAGCATTTCTGAGGCCTTATTGGTGAACATATGGCAGTCTCTGATTTCCTTACTAAATCAGATGATATTACTAGAACTGGGTCATTATGCACACATTGTAATCTATCGTTAAGCCAACAAAGTAATATTTAGCTAGTGCTTTAATTGTGCTACTGGGATTTATCTCTGCTTTTCAGAGAAAAAAAGGGCAGTGGAAGGGAATGCGGAGAAGCAGCAGTGAGTTTTCCATGTCAATAAAGAGGTCGCCGTGGTTGACAAGTGGGCTGTGGAGAGACCGTTGCTTACTCTGCCGAGGTGGGGTCGTGACTCACTGGATGCAGGCTGGAGGAAAAGTCCCGTGGAAGGGTTGGCCTCACGGCCCCGGGTTGCAGTTTTCGTGTGATGATGTCACACGAAGTGTGGTTCAGAGCCAACCACGGGAGGTCGAATTGCTGTCACTTTTTCCTTTTGAAACAAATATATTAAATGTATGTTTCAGTCAATTGTTCATTTTGGGGCCTTTTCTATAAACATGCTTTAGCCCCAATGTTATGTCACAGTTTAATTTATTTTGAGTTGCTTTTGTCATTTGTACTCAGGAAGAACGTTGTTAAAACCCTGCAGGATATATGACAGTTTCCTTGTGTGTCAGTAGCATCGTCTCCATGTCCCATGTAAGCTCGCCTGTGCTGGAATTTCATCCCACGTGTTGGAAGGCTCTCGGTGTTCTAAACATAGTAGGCGTCTTAGTGTGAAAAATCCTTTGCCTTTCTTTGGCATTAGCTTGTATTAGACCCTAACTGGCGACTCTCCAGAGTCTCGTACCGAACGGTCACCCCGGACGGGCCTGCCGGGAAGGCCACAGACCAGGGTGGTGGTTGCTTCCACGCACGGTTCTGGGGGGACGCCCTGCTGGCCGGTGGGGTGAAGGAGAGGCTGTGGGCGTCTCACCTCCAGACCTGCCGAACACACTTTCTCTTTATCGCAATGGGAGAAACCACACAGACAAATCCTGGCCCCGTCTCCAACAGCTGGAGATAAAGAACCCTGTTTTCTTTTCTGTCGGGGTTATAAAACAAGCAACTTATTCAATAGCATTTTGACAAACAGTGGATAAGGAATCCCGTGACATAGTTAAAGACTTTTAACGATTAAAAAGATTTACAAGCTGAATCAGCATCAAAAGTGCCCGAGGACGGGGGGGTGCTGCTCGTCCTTGCCCAGGTTGGGGGACAGGCGTGATGGGGTGCCCACGGCGGGGCGTGGAAGGCGACCCCAGAAGGGCGTTGCGCGGCCGGTGTTTGGCTTCCCGGCTCCTGGTTGAGTGTGAGGTGCACGCGACGCTGTCTCCCGTGTGCTGCTGGTCCGCCTGCTCATCTCCATGGCAGCCTGGGACCCTGCGGCTCGTGAGGTCCCCGCTGTCTGTCTGGGGGGCTGGTGAGGACGAGGGGAGGTCAGCAGGTCCCACAGCTTAATTCTGGTTCCTGGTGACAGGGCCTGTCGTGGGGTTTGCAGAGGAGCCGTGTGCGCCAACAGGTCCGTCTTTGCTCAGTATGTTCGGAACCGCACTTTGAGGGACCTTCACGTGAGGACTTGCACTGCACCGACATCCTTCAATACATGGTAGGAGGAGAGAAAAGAGGGAACGACTGTGGAAAACAGGAAAAGATGGACATTTTCCAGAAGATTTGGGGTGGAGGCAAAGGAGGAACGAGGCCAGCCGTGTCCCCACGCTCGGTGTGACGCGGAGGTCTGGCGGAGGTCGGGCTGGACAGAAACACTAACGGGTTTTATAGAAAGAACACACGTCACTGCATTAATTTAGAACACACGTCCCTGCATTAATTTAGATCTCAAGTTTTACCGCGTTAAGACACACGGGTGTTTGTCTTTATGTCAGCAGATTGTTAGTGATGGCCCAGGAGGGTTCTTGTGCACAGAAGTATTTCCAGGAAGTTTCCTTCATTGCAGCTGGAAACACACAGACGTTTGTTTCTGGCGACAAAGATCACTAAATATTTCAGAAATTCTCGATGGCCTGAGGAGAGGCTCTCTCTGCAGCCCACTGGTGTTTGGAAGGTTTTAAGAACATAAGCCCAGGGAAAGAAAGCCGGTGGCTTCTAGGATCCTGTCTTTCTTTGGCTTTGCATGCAGGTGAGAATGCAGAAATGTGGGCATGGCGCTCGTTGCCTGGGCTGTTCTCAGGTGAGAAACGGGTGATAAATATATATAGTCAGTTAATTAATCTATTATGCATATAGTTGATTAATGATTTATTCTGTTGGGATCACCTCAACATTTTTGTCTAGAGCAAAGGTGGGTAGATTCTTTGTTAGGTCTCAAATGGTCCAACCACTGGGGCAATTTCTACATCATCCTAAATTAGTCACAATAATATTTCTTTGATGTGTGAGAGAGTTCATGTATCATAATACTAAGAGAAGAAACTCAGTCTTCAGTGAACCACTTAATTCGCCATTCACCCTCTCTGGGAAGTCCCGGGCTCTCCTAGAGCCTGTTTAATATTAATAGTTCTTTGTTAAGTTCAAATCATATTAGTCCATATTTGAGTATGTTAGAAATTTCATTTATTGTCACCGGCTATGTCTCAGGTACTGATCTTGGGGATTAACGGGGCAATTTCATTTAACTCTGAGGACAGCCTGGAAAAGTGGGTGCTGTCTACATTTTGATATATTAAGAGTTAGATCAAAAATGACTAAGCCATTTTTTTCTTTATACTCTGCTACTTCCAGAAATAAATGTGAAATAGACATCTAATCCTGTTCATAAAATATCGCTTATTATTCATCTTATCTCTTCTTGGCAATCTGTGGTCCAGGGCTCCTGCCCATTGCCAGATGATGTTTGCTTCGTTTATTCCTAAACTTTTGCAGTTTCTCAGTCTGTTCAGTAACACGGGTCTCTTAAAAGAATTTATCCCTGTAAATGTCTGAACATTTTTCCTGAAGAAGAAAATGGCTTTTCATTTGCTTTGGGAAGAAGTCAAACTTTGGTTGATTTTTTTTTTTTTTTTGCATTAAAACCAAATTTGAAGTCTTAAAAAAGGAAAAAGAAGAAAGACGAGCTGAAACCATCTATTGTCATCGTAGCTAATTTATGACACAGCAAGATGAGTATATTTTCCATAAAGTGACTTGTTCATTCCAGTTCAATCTACACTTAATTAAGAGCAGTGGATTCATTTTCTTCTTCAGGGTGATCTGGGAGCCAGCAGGTCACGTCTGTGCACTGGCACGCCGCTGTATGCGGGGACGCCGCCCTCCCAGCCCTGGAGTCGCCCGGCTGCAGCGTTCGTTGGGGCTGTCGCTAAACCGCTTTCTCTGCTCCCGGGCTGCTTGGTGCTTGAACAGTTGTGCAGAAACATCCGCATTTGCCAAAGTCATCTCCTCGGAGAGGAAGTCTCGCGGTGACGTGTTAATAGCGCTGTTTTATACGGCGCAGCAAATTGAGCCCATCCCTAGAGGCACAGCCAGTTTTGATATATTCTGCCTCTCTGTGATGGTGCTCATCCGGTTGGTATTTAATTTGCAACTTGTTACCCATTACTCATGCTGTTTGCCAATCTCTCTGCTGCTTTTCATACCACTGTCAAATTAACTTTTTACTGGAATATGCCTGGAAAAGGTAGGCGCAGCTCCACACAAACTGGTTTGTCATTTGAATTTCTCTTTGCCTGAGTGGTTTATAGAACTTTGGCATTTTATAGATTATAAGTCAAATTAATGCACAGGAAGATTCACTGCCAGTGTTTTGAGTCAGCCCGCATCTCTCTGCATACCTGTCCATTTGTCATCCGCTGTGCATCGGCGCGTCGGCACGCACACGCTAGACACACGGACAGCGGCCGGTCGGTGGGATGGGTGTCTTCCGTGCTCCCCGGCAACGACGGACTTAATTTGAGGATGATTCTTATATCCTTGCAAAGGAGAGATGAGGTGAGGGGGTGCAAAACAGATGTCACGATTCTATTTCATTTTAAAATAATATCTTATTTTATGTGAGACTATGGTATTTGGCAAGTTTCTTTATTTGCAAAAGAAAAATATCTTTACCTCACCTACGTGTATTCTTTCTACGTACCGTGACTCTCCAAGTTCAGAGATGATAGTGACACGGATATTTCCCGTTGTCTTGAGAAGATGCTAAATGTGTGTGTTCATATATATATTGTGTCTCTGTGTGTGTTTGTCTCTCTGTGTCTGTGTGTTTCTCTGTGTGTCTGTGTTTGTCTCTCTGTGTCTGTGTGTTTCTCTGTGTGTCTGTGTGTGTCTCTGTGTGTTTGTGTGTCTCTGTGTTTGTGTGTCTATGTGTGTGTATGCGTGTCTGTGTGTGTCTATATGTCTGTGTGCATCTCTGTGTGTTTGTGTGTCTGTGTGTTCTTATGTATCTCGGTCTGTGTCTGTGTGTGTGTGTCTGCGTGTCTTTATGTATCTGTGTCTGTGCATGTCTGTGTGTGCACGGAGTGTCAGGCGAGGACAGAAGGAGACCCCAGCTGGACGCCTGTGCGAGACACAGGTTGTCGGAGGATGCCCGGCGCAGGTGCGGCCATCTCGCGCTATCAGAGTGAAGGAGGTGCACGCGGGCCGGAGTGCCGAGCGCCCCGCCGAGCGCGGGCAGGACGGACCTGGGCTGGGTCCCGGCTGGCATTGGCCCTGGACAGGTCTCGTCGGCCGCTCCCCCCATGGAACACGAGGCTCGAGCTGCCCCGTCTTCTCCGGCGTTCTCTCTTTCAGGCTCTCTGGAAATCCGCGAATAAAAGGGGACTCCTGGGAATCTCTCTAGGCTTCGTCAGGAGGAAGGCAGCAGGGCACCAGGGCCACGTGGCTCCCGTGTTGCCAGCGACCACCCAGCAGGCCTAGGGACTCCGCCTGGTCCTCCAGGTTGCGCGTCTGAGGCACGTGTGGGGCGATCTGTGGGCTCTCCTGCTGTGAGCGCGAACGTGTCTGTGGCCGGGTGACAGGGAGGGATTGCGCGTCGCTGTGCCTTCCTGCCACCACATCCACCCCGTGAGGGTGGCGTCTCTTCTTGGCAGGATGACCCCAAACGTATAGGTCTGCTCAAAGGTGGGCGTGCACACCTGTCCCGCCACATCTGTATCATTCACGCCCATGTCCACATCTGTCCACGCCAACAGCAGGGGCCAGAGGAGCCCGCACCGTGCACATCGGGGTCTGTGCACAGCTGTGCGGTGCCGGTGCCCAGGCCTGCGCTGCACACGTGCAGCTCCCTGTCCACGTGTCCACAGCCACACGTTCTACGTGTCTCATCTACAGCTGTGCCCGCACCTATGCCCACGTGTCCACAGCCACAGCTCTGTCTCTACTCATATCCATCGGTTTGTATGTTACACCTGCAGCTGTGCCCACATGTCTGTATCCACATGTATTTATATCCATCATTCTGTATGTTACGTGGATAGCTGAACCCACACCTGTGCCCACATGTCTGTATCCACGTGTATTTATATCCATCATTCTGTATGTTACGTGGATAGCTAAACCCACACCTGTGCCCACATGTCCGTGTCCACATCTCTCCATTCATATCCATCATTCGATATGTTACACCTGCAGTTGTACCTGCACCTGTGCCCACATGTCTGTATCCACATGTATTTATATCCATCATTCTGTATGTTACATGGACAGCTAAACCCACACCTGTGCCCACACATCCATGTCCACATCTCTCCATTCATATCCATCATTCGATATGTTACACCTGCAGTTGTACCCGCACCTGTGCCCACATGTCTGTATCCACATGTATTTATATCCATCATTCTATATGTTACACTGACAGCTAAACCCACACCTGTGCCCACATATCCGTGTCCACATCTCTCCATTCATATCCATCATTTGGTATGTTACACCTGCAGCTATACCCACACCTGTGCCCACCTGTCCATATCCACATCTCTGTTAATGTCCATCATTCTACATGTTACACCTATAGCTATACCTGCGCCTATGTCCATAGTCTGTATGCACATCTCTGCATTCATATCCATCATGTCATATGTTACACCTACAGCTAAACCCGCACCTGTGCCCACCTGTCCATATCCACATCTATTCATATCCATTATCCTACATGTTACACCTGCAGGGAGCGGCAGTGGGACGCGGTGACAAGGTGGCGTCACTGACAAGGTGGCCTCGCCGCGACACGGCACCAGCTGCACACGGGCTCCCCCAGCGTATACTCCCGCCTGGCTCCACGAACGCCCACTGTGCTTTCTCTGCTGCCCTGCACTGACCGGTGTCCATCACAGGTGTTGCCACGAGTGTGACATCATCACTGTTAATTCCGTCCGACTCAGCGTCAGCTCCCAGGCCCCGAGTTAAATGCCGGGGGCTGCTGTTCAGAGGGTTTTGAAGAATGGGCTGTGCGGAGTGGGTGGCTGTCTGTCTTTGCCTTGTCGATCAGGCAGGTGGTTGTGGCGTCTGTGTGATGAGATCCGATCTAGGACTGGCGCCTCGCTAAGCACAACACGGGCGTTTCCGCCTGGGACGAACCTCATAGAGACACGCCACCGGCAAAGCGTAGACCTGTCCACTTCAAAGGAGGGCTGGGCAGAGCGGGATAAAGGGGGCATTCAGTCATGTGACTAACGTTTTCCCTCCAGGATAAAAAGAACATGGTTCTTCAATGACAATGTCCAAAATGAACCAAAGGAATGAAAATTTTGTGTAATTCTGGGCTTTATAAAATTCAGTTTGAAAATCACTGGTCTTATGTTGAGGAAGCAGTTGCTTCCCAGCTCAGAGCACAGCGGGCTGCTCATGTTTTGTGGCATAGTATATAAGCACACACATGTGTATGGATAGGTATGTGCGTGTATATGCGTGTACACACATGTGTGCATTTATGCTTGCATGTGTCTATATATGTGTGCATATATGTGTATATGTGCATATATATGTGCATGGGTGCATTCATTTAAGTCTGTGTACATGTGTGTATGTGTGTATGTATGTGTGTGTGCATGTGCATGGGTGTATAGAGACATATGCGCGTTCCTTCCCTGTAACCCGATTTACACCTGTCCAGCTGCGAAGGGTACAGTCCACAGTGGAACCATGCACAGCCAAACTGAAGGCGGCACCGGCGGAGGGTTCTGTAGTCGCTTGCAGCCAGATTCCCTCTACCCAGGGCAGATTTTGAGTCCAGGTCTGCAAGGAAAACACAGAACAATTCTCCCGCTCGCGACACCAGCCGCCTCGCACCCCCCGCACCCCCGTCCTCCCTGCTCTTTGGGGAATGCGTGCGTCCTTCAAGTGGAGCTTTATCTCCCGGTAGAGCAAAGAGAGAAACACATATGTTTAAGCCCTTTTTAAATGGAAAAACTGCTTTGCTAAACACAGATGACATGGCTGAGATTACGTTTTTCCTCTTTCTCTCTATTAACCTGGTAATTTACCAAATTCTTCATATGGACAGGGGCCCCCACAGGGAAAGCAGCACCCGGGAGGGGTCAGCCTGACAACATCGGTGTTGGAACGTGACTTGCTTCACATCCCACAGCAAATAAACCAGCGGGACATTTTCCTGGAATGCTGGCCCCGTCCGCCCGCTATGCTGCGCAGGGCTGCCCTGGGTATGGACGTGGCTGTCCTGGGCTTCTCCTCTGTAGCCATTTGACCTGTTTGCTAACAGCCACCCATGTCTGGGGTGTCGGGGCCCAGCACTCCACGCTGCTGGCTGCTTCCCGGTGCAACTGTTGGGTTCCTGTCTCCTGGGCTAGGGATGACTTCGCTCCTGCGTCGGGAGTCGCAGGAGGTCGTGTTCTCAACTTCTGCCCTCCTTGGGGTGAAGGAAATCCTGCTTTCTCCCACACAGACTCAGAGAGAAGAGAGCAGAATGCGCGTCCGAACACCAGGGGTGCGCTGAGGGTGAACCCCTGTCTCAGGGACACCGGGCACTGCCCCACGTGAGCACCGTCTTTCCAGCATGGACATGCGGTGCGGCAGGCCCTGTCAGAGACGTTCATCTCTGAGCACTTCCGGGCTGCGCAGAACCAGGCTGCATTGCTCCGAGCCAGGAGTTAACGTGGCGTTTTAGACTGTTATGAGTTATTTCTGGCACAAGAGCTGGTATTGATCGTCATATATTTGAGTGATGAATGACAGCACTTTACCCCCAACTCTGGCTGGTAACCGTGGTAACAAACTTGTGACAAACTTTTAGGTCTTTGTCAATCTGACAGTCGGAAACTTGTATCCTGATGTCCTGTGAACTTGCGTTCCTCACGTGACGAGTGACGTCGGGCACTGTCCACGTTTCGGAGCCATTTGCATGTCTGTGGCACTTCCTGGCTGTTCACGCATTTTCCGTGTGCTATCACGATGTTGACCTTTCTCGGATCGACTCGCAGCGGCTCTCTGAAGTGCGGGAGGCAGCGTTTTCTCTCCGACAGACACTGTGAAGATGCTGCTGCCTGTTTCCTGTGTTGTCTTTGCCTATTTTAGGGAGCTTTGCAATCAGAAAACTTCTATTTTAACACAATTGAATTTATGAGTCTATACTTTTATGGCTTCTGCAGTTTTGTTTGTTCAGAAATCATATTTTCCTCACTCAGGAACATTTTTTGAATAATTTCTTCTAGAGTTCTATCTTGATGTTGTTTTGTGTTTGAACCTTTATTCAATATGCTATTATTCTGATGTCAGTAATAAGGTAGAAATCAACTTTTTCCCCAGATTGCCGCCAGTGTCCCAGAAGTATTTATTGAACCTTCTTTTCCTCAATGATGTGAAAAGACACCTTCATTGTACACTGAATCCCTGATACAGATACTCGGATCCATTTCCGGGCTCCTGCTCTATTTCATTGATTTCTCTGTCCGCTCAATTCAGCCGATGCGTGTTGTGTTGACGTTACGGGACGTTCAATAGCTGGGACGAGTCGTCCCTCCTTAGCACTCTTATTTTGCCACAATAATTTTCTGAATATCATGTTTTTTCCCTAATCGATGTTATTGGGATTTCAGGCCGTTTTATAATCAATGGAAGTAGAATTGACACCTTCCTGGTGAGGACGCCCTATCTGCAGGTGGAGTGTGCCTGCTAGTGCAGAAACCTTTCCCGCTGGACCCTCGGTGGAGCTCGGGCTCCCATGCATGCCCTGCAGGCACCGTGCCGATGTCCCCTCGTCCTGCCGGTGGCTCGTTCTCCCCGGGGCCGTGATGGGGTTGCAGGTCCACCTCTTGCCCTCGTGGCTCTAACACCGCCTGGTCATTTTGTGGGAGTGGAGTCTGCAGGTGCAGACGGCGGCCGTGCTCCCGTGGCCTTGGCCCCGCACACCCCCTCCCAGGCCTGCAGATTCCCACCGGGTCAGGGCATGATTGGCTGGGGCCAGATCTTACCAACGTTTCCTCAGCGCACCTCCCGTCCAGCCTTCCTCCCTTCCCTGTCGGGCTCACACACATTTCTGCGCCTTCGTCGCGTTAGCGCACTGCTGCGCTGCTGGGGCTGGTGGCAGGGCCGGACGCACGCCAGACCCTGGGGACAGAGAAGCCCGGAAGCTGGTCCTGGCTGGCGGGCGCTCCACCCAGATTGCAGGCGACCTGCTCGTCTGCCACAGAACGCGCCTGTTCTCTGGAATCCCACGGGACCCCGCTTCTCCTCTTTTGCACGTGCAGACGTGGCCCGGCATTTATCCCTGGTCTGCCGAGAGCAAGGGGCACACTGGACCCCCCAGCCTGGCTCCGAGGCCCAAGTCCCCCAGAAAAGCCCCCGCTCCTGGCCACCTCTCATCCCCATCCTCACGGCCGCATAGACATTCCATCCGGATTCCACCTCGGATTCCTGTCCTCGGCCCCTCCTGTCTTTGCACACCCGGGAGTGACACGGGCCGCCACCTCTTTCCAAAACCACAGACGGCTCCATTCTCGACAAAGCGAACACACCCCCACGGTGACGCCTGAACTTGGCCCTCTGGCCACCATTTCCCTTTTAAGCTTTATCTTCCACTCATTTTCCTGGGCTCCCTTTCCTCACCCCGTCCCTGGCTGACGTCCTTTGCAGAGGCCGTGCCTTTCCGGAATGTGCTCCCACACCTTCGTGCCTTTGGCGGGTGTTCCTCTCTGACCTTGCCACCTCCTCCGTCCGACTAGGTTTCGCTCTCGCCAGGTCCAGCGGGGCCCGCCCTTCACGTGTGCAGTAATCCTTAGTGTGTTCGACACACCGACGACATCCGCTGGCCATGTGGCGTAAATTCACGCAGCGCACACGCCTCCTTGGAGCTTGACTCCCCCTCTGCACGGCTGCGCCGGCTGGAAGCTGCGCTCCGTAGGTTTGCAGGCCAAGACCTCGCGTCGCAGTATCCGGCTGCGGTGAGGACCCAACGAGCTTTGTTGTTAAATGAAAACGTTGTATATTATTTTGCTGTCTGTCTTTGTGGGGCCAAACGACAGCTGTGAATACAACACATGCTACGTCCTCTGTTTTGCTTATTCACACTGAATCTCATTCTCACGTCGCAACTTTCAGATCTCTTCCCTCACTCGTCCAGAATAACGCCTTCTCCGTCTTGTTGGTAAGCATTTTATGTTGTGTAACAGCAATCGATTTTATGGTATATAACAACAATTAATTCTCTCAATTCACTGTTGGGGATGTGGAGTGACGACTCGCGACAGGTAACAGCGGTTGCCAGCAGCCCACTGTGGCTCTGAGGGGCCAGATCTCACGGGGAGACCACACTAGTCCCATCAACTCATACATTCAATCCAACACGTAGATACTGGAAAATTAAATAGACCAGACACTGTTCTAGGCGGCCAGGCTATGGCGACATAGATAGTAATGACGCATTTAAATTAGCCTGGCCGTGTGCTGTGCACTTGCTTGTTCTGAATGCTTTAGCTCTCAGAGTTTCCCTGCGAGTCGGTGTCCTTACTTCAGTCTCATACACCGACAACCTGAGCACGGGGGCAAGTGATCTGCCCCACGTCACGGGGCAGCAGTGAAGCTGGAACTGGGGTGCAGATGTCTCCCCCACCCCTTAGCAACATGGTGTGGGGATGCTCGTGTGCAGATGGTGCTCACGTGCAGAGGTGCTCTCATGCGGAGGTGTTCTCGTGCAGAGGTGCTCACAGGAGGAGGTGCTCTCGTGTGGAGGTGCTCTCATGTGAAGGTGCTCACAGGAGGAGGTGCTCTCGTTCGGAGTTGCTCATGTGGGGAGGCGCTCTCTTGGGGAGGCTCTCTCGTGGGGAGTTGCTCTCTTGAGGAGTTGCTCTTGTGGGGAGTTGCTCACGTGGGGAGGTGCTCTTGTGAGGAGGTGCTCTCGTGGGGAGTTGCTCACGTGGGGAGGCGATCTCGTGAGGAGTTGCTCACGTGGGGAGGTGTT
>VBSM01003157.1:54317668-54392722 GCA_008086735.1 Cheirogaleus medius | reverse complement strand
GCGGAGGTGCTCACAGGAGGAGGTGCTCTCGTGCAGAGGTGCTCTCGTGGGGAGTTGCTCTCGTGGGGAGTTGCTCACATGAGGAGTTGCTCTCGTGGGGAGGCGCTCTCGTGAGGAGTTGCTCACGTGCAGAGGTGCTCTCATGCAGAGGTGCTCACAGGAGGAGGTGCTCTCGTGCAGAGGTGCTCACAGGAGGAGGCGCTCTCCTGAGGAGTTGCTCTCGTGGGGAGTTGCTCTCGTGGGGAGTTGCTCTCGTGGGGAGGTGCTCTCGTGAGGAGTTGCTCACCTGCGGAGGTGCTCTCGTGAGGAGTTGTGCACACGAGGAGGTGCTCACGTTTAGAGGTGCTCACCTGCGGAGGTGCCCTCGTGGTGGCACGTGCTACTTTGGGAGGCAGCAGGTCTCTGCCTGCAGACAGCTTACATGGTCCTTAGAAAACTAGACACCTTGCTAATGTCTCTTTTATGGAGATTCTTTTAAGTCAGAACCCACTACTGTGCTTTTTATCCTTATAGCTCCGTGATCTCACATAACCCCGTGTATATTGTAGACGTGAAAACTATTTTGCTGAGTTGACTTGTATCACAGTGGAAACCGATCTGGCTGTGTTGTGGGCAGGACACCTCGAACCTCGCTGTGGCCTCTCCTGTGCCCCTGCGTGTGCTGTGGTTGTGCTCCCAATGCAGACGCCTCGTAGGGTCTTACCCTTTTACTCTTTCACCCACAGGCCCAGTTCTGCACAAAGCCAACCTAGTTCTTTTTCTAGTATCCTGATTTGCTCGCCTTCCGCCATTAGGTGGTGGTAATCTGGTGATGCGATCACATGTTGAGAGCCCCGAGCACACACAGACGCAGTGAAGGAGGGAAGCGGCGCTCTCTCCACAGGGCGCTTCTGGGCAGGGAAGGTCCCGACACGGAAATGCTGCTCTGTGCCTGGAGAGGGGCCGGTTTTTCCTCCTCAAAGCTGGGCCTGCGCTGAGGGAGTGAGGGTACGGGGGCTGCAGTGTGCTGGGATTTTCTGCATGGCAAAGGGAGGAGAGTTTGGAATTCCTGCAGGCAATGCTGGAGAGGGGAGAGAGCACCTGGAAGGGAACTAGAAGGTGCAGGGAGGTGGCAGGAAGCAGGTGCTCCTGAGAGTAAAAGCCTTTGCGAAGAGCTTCCCAGTGATTTTTAGGCCTGAGCACATGGAATATTCGACCTGAGTTTGCTTGCATGGCTGCAGTGTGAGTCCCTCTCCCTCCATTTCTCCCAGTCTCCCCTGGGCCGGGTCGTTGCCGGGGGGTTCTGTGGCTAGTGTGGTAGTTTCCATTCTATGGTGTTATTGATGTGGGTGTGATGTGGGTTGGCGTGATGTGGAAGGGACTGAGAGAGGGGTCTGCACCTGGAGATGATGGCAGACCTCTCTGCCCTGCACAGATGGACTTTGGGTGCACACGGTCCCGACGATGGGCCCGAGCTCATCCTATGTCACATTAAGGGGCAGAGCACCCACCTGTCACTGGCTTGCCGCTGCAGCACCGCCGCACCAGAACGGTGCCAGCCGAAACGCTGACCTGGCCAGGACCATGGGCAAGTCTAACCCTGCCGAACCTTGAGTTTCCCACCTGCAGAGCAGGAGAGTTTCGCTAAAGGGTCTCAAATCCTCTCTGGTTCTAAATTACTCTGCTTATGCTCTGCTCTCTTTGCACTTTAAAAACGCATGTCTTTGACCCAAACAGCAGGGCCTGTGTGCAGAAAAGCAGAAAGAGGACTGGCCTGTCCCAAGGGTGGTGTCAGTGACCTTGAGGATTTGGGGACTGGAACTCTTGCTCCATGTGTGCTCTGACTTATTCCGGAAACCCACGTTGGGGAAGCCCAAGGGTCTGGACCAGGCAGCGTGGGGAGCAGGGTGAGGGTGCTGACTCCAACTCCCTTTTGCAAATAGAGTAGAATGCGTTCACGATCCCTCCTTTTCTTATTCCATTTTCTGCTGCTATGATAGCCTGCCACAGGCGGGTAATTTACAGACAATGAAAGTTCACTGGGCTCGTAGCTCTGGGGGCTGGGAAGTTCCCGGGCACAGCATTGGCATCTGGCGAGGGTCACCCACCGCAGAAGTGGCACATGAGACCGAGATCAGATGGCAGGCAGACTCACCCTTCTTTCAGGAGCACTCCCCAGTGACGACCAGCCCACTCGGGAGATGACGGCACTCGTCACCTCTCACGGGCCCCACCTCTTAGTGCGGCTGCAGAGGCTACTAGGTTTCCAGCACCAGAACCTTGGGGACACATTCTAGCCACAGCACCGTGAAGTCTCTTGTTGTTGGTCCCAACCGCTTCCCAGCACATGCAGGAGGGAGGAGGGAAGCAAGCTCCCGGCACTGCACGGCCACACTCCGCTCCTCAGTGCCACAGCCTTTGCTGTGGCTCTGCCCACGGTCTACGCCACCACGAGGATGTCATCAGCCAGAGTGCCATGGTGGGAGCAAAGGTCAAACCCTACTGGCAAAGAGGCTGCACCCCGACCACGCCTGCGGTGCCCTGTGGCAATGGTTCGCGGTGTGGCCAGATGCGGCGGCATTCTGAGACCTCAGCTCGCTCTGCGTGTGCTGGTGGGACCGACGTTTACTGACTGGTCCCTGCAGATGGGCCCAGGGTGGCCGGGGAGGAAGACCCTGCCCTGGCCTCAGGGGCTTGCAGGAGGTGCCGGGGGAGCGTCTGAGGGTGGGCGGGGTGCTCTGGCTGGCAAGGCGAGATCCGAGGAGACTCCAGGCTCAGGGCGCCCAGGCCTTGCAGAGCTGAGGCCTCAGGCGGGTGCCCGCAAGGGACACCGAGGCCCAGAGCCTGGTGGGCGTGGGGGCTGCATCACAAGCCCTGGTGGGCACTAGTAGAGCCGCCAGTTCAAGGGCCTATTTGTTGACTAAACTTAAAAAAAAAAAATTGATGTGTGTTTCTTCGGAACGTAGAGTTACGCTCCCGGTGCGTGAGAGTCCCAGGCAGCGTTGCTGGGGTCTCCAGTGAGCGACGGTTAGGCGGCGAAGTCACCGTGCTGCACTTCAACAGAAAGAGCCAGAGGAGCCTGGCTGCCCCGCGGCCGCCGGGCCCTGTCTGCGGACAGTGAAATGTGTGGGAAAGCCATACCCGGAAAATTCTCATATGCATATGAAAAATCACAGGCCGAAAGGGGCCGGGGATTAGGACAAGATAAATTTATACCCAGCCCCGCACATTCCGTTGACAAGTTTGCTGTTTTTGCGTTGTTGCCTGCGACCTCCTGGTTACCGAGGGGATGACATTAAAGGGGAGAAAATGGCTTATTCTGTGCGATAAATTCAAACAGATGACGCACTCTGCCCACCAAGTATATCTAAGAAATTGTGAGGAAATGTCAAGCATTTCAAGAGACGGCGGCTGTAAATTCCGGTGCGGAGCCCCGAGCGGCTGCTGCGGAGCAGAAAGGTCTCTTTGTCTGCGCTCAGCTGACTCCCAGCGAGGGCGGTGTTGGGAGCTCGGGGGTCGCAGGATAGCCGGCGGGGAGACCCAGCGGGATGGGCAGCAATCCGG
Source organism: Cheirogaleus medius (assembly GCA_008086735.1). NCBI lineage: Eukaryota > Metazoa > Chordata > Mammalia > Primates > Cheirogaleidae > Cheirogaleus > Cheirogaleus medius. The sequence goes on along the minus strand of VBSM01003157.1, from coordinate 54,389,179 downwards.
CACTAGAGGGTGGGAGCGGCGTGGCCTGGCCGTGGCCCAGCCGTGGCGCAAACGTGGCTCTGCCTCCACCCGCCCGCCCACCGCACGCCCTTCTCTGCTGACGGGGCCCACAGAGCCAGTCCCCAGGCCGGGCGCAGGGCAGCGGTGCGGACGTGGGGCTCGTGGGCGGAGGTCCTCTGCGTCACGGAGCCCGGGCCATGTGCCTGCCGTGCGGCCTGTCCGGACCGCGGCCTGTTGGGTGCGGATTCAGTGAGCTGGGAAACGGGAGAGGAAGAAATCCCATCCACAGATTCCAGGAATTTGTTTTGGTTTGGGTTACGTTTCATTTGGGAAAATAAAGCAACGAAAAGAAAAGGCACACAAGAAAGCCTAAACAACACGCTAAACAACACGCAACGGCCCTGCCTGCTGGTAGCACCTGGCGGAGGGACAGACGCTCCCGTGGGGCCCTGATTCAGGCCAGGTGCCGGCAGGGGCTGCCGGGCGGTGGGGAGTGAGGGTGGGGTGGAGGGCAGAGACCCCCCACGACTGCGGCAAATTGGCCATTTCGCGGCCATGTCCGCTCTGCAGAGAGCTGTCGTCACGGCGACCCTGGGGCATTGCGTAGGGAAGGGCAGCACCACCCGTCTGTGGAGGTGGCGCGGCCACCCTGTTTCCACGGGGAGCCTCCTGCAGAGGCCTGGCAGGGCCGGTGGCGGCTGTCACCAATGTCCTGGTGACAAGCTGGCGGGCGCTACTCCCTGGACCTTCCCTGGTCACGAACGAGGCGGCTTTCTCAGGTGCCTGCACACGGGATGCCAGGTAACGCCCGGGCAGGTGGGCCAGAGCCGCCCTAAGCTGTCCCTGGCTGAGCGCCACAGCTTCCTGGCCACCCACCTGCCTCAGCTCCGTCTCCTGCCAGGTGTGAGTCACTCACCTGTCAGAAGGGATTGCTGACGATCGCTGTGACACGCAGTTCCACCTCGCGGCGGCTCTGACATCAGGCCAAGCATGTTCTCACTGACTGAGGGGACGCTGAGTGCCACGGGGCCACAGGACCCGCCTTGGGGTTGAGATCCAGGTGTCCCTCCAGTCTCCTGGGCCTGCTCTCCGGGGCTGTGCTCGGCTCTGGCCCCACAGCGGTGAGCGAGCCCCAACCTTGCCTCACCCTGGCGGGAACACAGGTGTCACCAGGGGAGCTGGACGCAGTGTGTGAGATGGGCGTGTTGGGGTTGGCTGCGCGACACGTTCCAGAACATTAAGGTGGGGGGCATTCCGACGGGGCGGTAGGGGTGTCCCAGGAAGCTCCTTGGAAAATCCTTAAGGGTGAGGATCAGTCTGCACTGGGCAGCGAGGGGCTGCCTCATGGGCAGAGGCAAAGCGTGCGCAGGCCCGGGGCCCAGAGAGAGCGCGGTGCGTGTCAGCGAGCGCAGACACCACGACACGGGGGATGGGGCTTAGAGACGAGGGGAGGCCCAGCCCTGTCCCCGAGGGCCTTCCTGTCTGTCTCGGGGATGTCCTGGCAGCAGGACTCAGCCCTCTGGCCCTGCACCCCCCGTGCCCTCCGCTGCCGTTCACCACAGACGGGATGGACGTCGGAAGAAACCGCAGCTGCTGACGTGCCAGACCCGCGGCCGTGCTGCGTTAGATTCCGCAGCCCGCGAGCACAGCTCACGATCGCAAGGGTTCTCCTGAGAAACGGCAGGACAGCCCCGAGTGCAAACACAGATGTGCGGTGTTCTCGCAGGGCGGTCAGAGAGCTGGTGCGGCTCCTTCCGGCCACAGGATGGTCGCTGAGCGAGTTAGCAAGGGCTGTTTCTGCGACACTTCCCAGGGGCCAAACCTGGTCTGCCGCAAAGGCGGGTCTTTGTTCATCCCATTGTGCACGGCGCCGGGAGGGCAGAGCTGCCATGCAGGGCCGCCGCCACGGCGATGCCAACCGCCTGCCATCCGGGTCGCCTGCTCGTGTCTGGTCGCACTTTGCCGACCTTCTAACTCGTGTCCACGGCACTGGTGGTTCCAGCGTGGGGCTGTCCAGGCCAGGTGTGGCAAGGAGACAGGCTGGGGTGGAGTGCGGAGCGTTGAGACAGGGAAGTCGAGGCAGGAAGAGTGGAACAGACCGTGGGCCTTGCCTCCGGGGCCCCAGGACCCCCAGCCGTGGTCTGACAGTGCCGCGGTCTTGTTCCCGAGGGTGGCGAGTGCGTGGCGTGAAGGAGGCTCTTCCAGCCCGTGCGTCTCGGGGCGCGGGGGGTGCTGTGTGTGCCACAGTTTCCACAGAAACCCAGGGCCGACTGCCTGTCACTCCGCTTGTCTGAGGCAAAACAAAACACAAAACAGAACAAACTGCTAAAACATGGTGGCGAGTGAGCCTCGCCGCGCCCCAGGGGAGAGGCAGCGCCTGCCGTGGTGCGCGTGGCCGGGGCGGGGACTGCGCGCTCTCTGCGGCTGCCCTGGCGACGGCCCCGCTCCTGTCACTGGGCAGTGGTAAAGGAGTCCCGGTTCCTCCCTGTGCGTGGCCCCTCCGCCCAAAGCGCAGTGTCAGGTGGAGATAAAACTGCAGGTCGTCACCTCCGGTCGGAACCGGCCACGTCTCACTGCGGGGCGCTGGCGTGGAGACCCGTGGGGCTGGCGTCGTGGGCGCCGCGGAGCCTGGTAATTAAAACCGTGATCATGCGGAATATCTGCCAGAGGTCTAGACCTGAGCTTGCCCGAGAGGCCCGGGAGGCGACGCCCCTTTTACGGCGGCCCCGCGCCCACGGACGCCGTGGCATTTACAGCGCTGACAGCTTGTCTATACGGAGCCCCACTTGTGAGCGATTTACAACTCAACCATAAAAACCCACTCCGAGCTCGAGGCCGGCGTGCGGGACTCGGCTCCGAAGTGAATTAATTAATGAGTCTGTCCTTTCCCTCATCAGTTTGACTGACACCTCCAGACATGCCCCCTTGAGATGTGATCTCGGCAGATCTCACAAAACAAGGAACTTAGGCTGGGCCAGTGCCTGGGATCAGGACACTCCCCAGAGCTAGCCGCCCGCAGGAGACCTGCAGGAGAAAAGTCCCCTGGGGCCCTCCGAGGAGAGGAGCCCACCTGCTGCCAGAGCAGGGAGGTGGCAGGGCAGGGCCTGGGTTCCAGCCTCACGGTCCCCTCCGGCCCCCATGTCTGCGCAGTGCCGGGTCCTTCTGCGTCCAGCTGCCCTGTGGTGCGGGAAGGAGAGGCGGCCACTTCCCGCCCCGCCTGTGGCTGCTTCTCCCTCAGGGCGGCGGTCGTGAGCCTGCGCCGGGGAAGCCCACCTGCGACCTGCGGACCCTTGCCCGGCTGACACCCCTCCCCATCTCTCCCCAGCCGGGCCCCAGGTGAACGACCGTTTTGTCCTTGAGGCCAAGGTGCCCTCTCAGCCTGGCTCGTAGTTTCTGCCACTGGGAGCAGGGAGTGTTCGGGCTTCCAGGGAGGGCAGGGCAGGGAGGAGCTGTGGCCCCCCTCACAGCAGGCGTGGCTCTAGCGGGAGCCGCGCTGCGCCGGGTAGCACGAAGGCTTCTCTGTAGCCGCAGAGCATGGCGTGAAAGGCCGTGACGGGTCCTGAAGAGCATGAACTGACGACACGAGTGGATCGTCCGTGAGGACCTATGGCGTTCACAGTGTTGACTCCACAGTGTCCGGAAGGCGTCCGTGTCTCCCAGCGGGGAAAACGCGGGGAAGGAGACCTTGCTCGGAGGATGAGACACGCGAGTGCTTTGAGAGCCTAGGACGCTGACTCCCACTGCTGGGTGTTCCCACCACGTTCTCCCACCACAAATTTCATCTAAATCCATGGGGCAGGTGGAGTTTTCCATGGAGGACGTAGCCGGAGCCAGGCGGGCAGCCAGGGAGGTGGGGCGGGCGCGTGCGGGCCAGCGGCAGGGTGACACTGGTGGTTTTTGTTGCCTTTGATGAAAAATGGTGGCATAAAACTACACACTCAAGTGCGTACACACCTGTGTCTAGGTGGCTCCTCGTCCTCTGGTGTCCCTTGGGGTGGGGCTCATCCAGATTTTGGCCCCTACCCTTTCCCCGACACCTGTGTCTTTCCTCCTCGATGCCTGCGTGGACTCGAGAGAGACGAGGAAGACGCGGATCCCGCCCCCGTGGGGCTCAGGGCCCCAGGCGTCCTCGAGGAAGGACAACTTCCACAACGCCAACGGCTCCTGTCCACCTGCCGAGACCCCGAGTCTGACACACGGTGGACACGTGACACCCGTGGGAAGAACGGACAACTGTGAGTGACACTGGCAACGGCTGCCTGAACTGTGCATGGACGCCGTCACGGGCCGCGCGGCCCCACTCCAGACCCACCTGAAGTCCTAAGCCCAGGCCCTCTCAGTTCTCCTGTGTTTGGAGAAGCGTCTTTATAAAATGGAATTAAGGTAAAACGAGGTCATCGGAATGGCCCCTAATTCAGTACGACTGGCGTCCTTACAGGCGGAGGAAGAGACGAGGACAGACACGCCCAGGGACAGCCCTCGAGGACACGGGGAGACGGCATCTGCAAGCCAAGGAGAGAGGACCCCGGAGGAACCGGCCCTGGGACACCCGGAACCCGGACCTCGGCCCCCAGAACTGGGAGGAAACAATCTGCGTACGCGCCCATCTGTGGCGCGGGGTCACAGCAGCCCTCCCGGACGAACGCAGCTGCAGCGCCACGCCAGCGCAGAGTGCCCTGGGTCCTGCACTTTGTCCCTGCCGTGCAGTGGCAGCACCCTCTGCACCTGCCGTGCATGTAACAGAGTCCAGACACGGGCGTTCATTCGTTCAGCTGTTCACCGTGTGGGTCAGGACCACAGCTCCGAGCAGTCTGTGTGTCCAGCAGAGAAGGAGCTGATCGCTGGGGGCTCCGCGCCCGTCCCGTCCCTGGCTGTCCCTGCTGTGCTCGCAGGCCTCGCGCCCCCCGTGGCTGTTTCTGCTCATCGGCCAAAGCCGTTCCTGACGTCCAGCGAGCGTCGCCTCTCCCCTGCCCGGCTCCCAGGCAGACACTCCGAGGGCCTCCTTCGCTCAGTGTCCGGCGCCTGTGTCATCCGCGTGCCCTCTGTGGCCAGGAGCGCAGCTTGCTCTGCTGCGTCTGACTCCCGGGAGCGGACGCTTCTCCCTGCCTGCGCCAGGTCTGCGTGTGGAGGGAGAAGGCGCTGCCGTCCTGCACCGCTGTGTTGAGGGATGTTTTTGCGGCGTGTGGACCAGGCCTCTGCATCAGCGAGGACATGTGTGCCCCCTGCTGGGGCCCAGTCGCCCCCAGCTGGCACCCACAGTGCCACCCGCGCAGGTGTGTGCCACCCAGACAGGTGTGTGCCACCCGCACAGGTGTGTGCCGCCCAGACAGGTGTGTGCCACCCGCACAGGTGTGTGCCGCCCAGACAGGTGTGTGCCACCCACACAGGTGTGTGCCGCCCAGAGAGGTGTGTGCCACCCGCACAGGTGTGTGCCATCGCACAGGTGTGTGCCACCCAGACAGGTGTGTGCCGCCCAGACAGGTGTCTTTCACCCGCACAGGCATGTGCTTTTTTCGTTCTGTTTTCCTTGGTCTCTAGAATCTCCCTCCTCAGCACTGGGCGGGCAGGGTCAGGACCCAGGCACCGTCTCCTAGGGAGTGGGATGGGCATGGCACCCTCCTGTCTTGGGACCCCCTGCCCACTTGTTTCTCCTGAAAGCATCAAAGCGCTCCGGGGCTGTCTGCGTCCGGGAACTCCTGGCGGGTGGGCTCCGGGAGGGACGCGTTCCACCCGCTGCCTCTGCGGCACCTACTCGCTTGGGAAGCTGCGGAAATGACCCAGGCACCTTGTTCTCAGATGCTATTACAGCACTCTATTAAACTCCTTTTCCGAATTATTTCATAGAAAATGAACGGCAACAGTCCCCACAGATATATTTCTCTTATGGCTAATTATGAGTGAAATATACTAATAAAATAGAGTAGTATTTTTTTTTTAATGAAGACTATTTTGGGAAAAAGAGGAAATGTTTATATAAATCGCCTTTTAGGATTTAACAAAATTGCATTGTATGGCCACCATTCTAATATATTTAATAAAATATTTGCAATCTTTCTTTCCACAAAGATTTATAATCAGCTGAAGTATGTCATGGAAATAAAATAAAATACATGTTTGGGGATCTCCCCCTCCATAATCCATTAGTCTAAGAAATTGTCTTAAAAGCAGCATGTCATTATTTTAGAGTTAAACAGTTAAACGTTTTTATACAGGAACATCAAAACTATATATGCTTCAAACACCAAACCTTTTTTTAATGGCTTTCAGATAAAACAATTTATTTATGCAATTAACAACAACATGCAATTTCTAATAATTAGCAGATAATAGTTATCTGCAAAGTACTTTATAAAATTGCCTTTGAACTGCATTTGTTCTGTGGGGAATCACTGAAAATTGGACTATAAAATTACCAGAAAATGTACTGCATTAACAAGAATTTTCTGTATTCAGTTTCTCTCCAAATTTATGGGCTTGAATATTTGTAAACATTTGGTTTCATAGACAGAAACCCTGTTACCTCACCTCTCTAAAGGGGGAAAATCACATTTTAGCACATTTTGTTGTTATAGGATTTTAATTTTCTTTAAGTTTGCCTTCTCCTTTATCCCCCCTCCTCTGTAACAGGGACATTGTTTTGTTATTATTTCTTCTTTGACAATTAAAAAATCACTATTATGCCATTTTTATTGGTAAATGCCAGTCCTAATTCCCCTTTATAAACAATATTATAAATTCAGCAATTGTAAAACATTCCTATTAAACTGAACTGTCTTTGAAGGAAAAAAAACAATTAAAAAAATTAAAGAAATATGTTGAACGAGCGTGAAGAAGACACTGAACGTGCGGAGGGGCATTTTCTGGCCAGTCCTTGTCTTTGAGGGAAATTCCCACCGTTCTGATTCAGGAACAGCGCCGACGCCCTCCGAGGTGTTGGAGGGTCACTGCCTGGAGGCTGTTTCCATCTTGTCTCTGACACATCCGCGTCTGTTCCTGTGCCGCAGTGACAGTTCCGGCCACGCGACCGGGCTCCCTCTGCCGACATGAGGGGGCAGAGCCTGGATACTCCTGTGGCTGGTGGCCGGGACGGCTGACCCCCCGGAGGGCCCAGTGCAGCCTCAGGACCTTCCGACCCGCCCGCATGGGGAGGACTCGCCCTTCCTGTCACTGGGCTCCCTGTCCACGGTCGGGCCGTGGAGTCCCGCGCTGAGATGGAGAAGAGGTGGCCGTTGGTCCTCTTGGTGGCCGTTGGTGGCGCTGACTCATAGCAGGACCATGCTCTTCTGGGCATGACGGGGAGAAGAAATGAAAGCACCGTGGTTCTCTCTGGGTGACTTCACATTCGCCCTCCCTGTGAACACAGCTACAGAGAAAGGGTGGGGGTTATTTTATTTAGTTAAGAGAAAAATACAGACCTCTCACAGAGACAGCGGCATGGAGGCGCCACCCTCGTGCTCTGCGCTCCAGAGAGTCCTGGACGCCGCCATCGGGGCAGATGGGCACCCCTCGCAGACGTCTCCCCGCCCGGCTCAGCGCCGAGCGGCAGGCCAGGTGGGAGGACACAAACGCAGGTGCAGAGACGCAGACACACGCCGGTGTGGGAAGATGCCCAGCCTGTGAGGAGGGCACAGCGTTCTCTGAGCAAGCTCAGGGCACTGACCCCTCCTGCTCCCTGCTGGCCTGGTGGCCTGGCCCGCTGGTCCCCCGCCCAGCCCTGCGCAGTGGGTTAGACGGTGCCCCCAGGTCTACCCGAGACCTCAGAATGAGATCTTACTTGCAAGCAGCGTCTTCACAGCTGTAATTGGTTGAAATGGGGTCACCGCAGAGCAGTGGGGCACTGACCCTCAGACTGGTGTCCTCATGAGATGGCCACATGAAGCCACAGAGACACAGGAAGGAGCCATGTGACGGTGGATGCAGAGGGGGATGTGAGGCAGCCCTGAGCCAGGGAAAGTGCTGGATTGGGAAGAGGCAGGGACCAGCCTGGCCCCGGAGTCTCTGCAGGGAGCACAGCCCTGCAGACACCTGGGTTGGAGACTTCCCGCCTCCAGAGCTGGAGGAGAATAAACCCCTGTGGTCCCAAGGCCCGGCACCATTGTGTTGCCGCGTGGCTGAGGCACAGGGGCGCCGTCCCGCACAGGTTCCTCGGACCCCGGTCCCGGCCCTCGGGCGGTGCCTAAGTCCCAGCTTGTCTCCTGTTGGAAACTGACCGCAAGAACATATGCTGACTTTTCCCCTCTCTTGTCCCCGGCCTTCCCTTCTGGTGCCTTTCTGGAACACTCTAGCACCCATGCTACTTGCCGCCCAGACCAGCCTCTTCTCAGCTCTGGTGCCGCGTGAATACACCCATCCCTCCTCAGCCCACTGCGCTCGCCTGGCCGGGCTTTCCCACCTTCAGATGTCTTCGTCCCAGCCCTAGACGACGACGTCACCGAGGGGTGTGTCTGTCCCAGCACCAGCGTCACATGTCAGAGTTGTCGCAGTGAGCATCGGTGCCAAGTAGAACAATCTCACACCCTTTATTCTTCTTTTTCAAGATGATTTCCACTCTCCCAAGGCCTACACCTTTCCTGCTGAATGTTAGAATAAGCTTGTCTGTGTCGACAAGAAGCTCACTCAGCCACTGATAGGGGTTACGTCAAACCTATAGGTCGATTTGGAGAACGCCGTCTTCTCTGTGCCATGTCAGGTCTTCCAACCCGTGAACAGGATGTGCCTCTCCCTTTACTTAGGTCTTTGGTTTATTTCATCAGCGTATCGAAACGTCAACCTACCGGTTCTGTACGTCCTTTAGGTTTATATATAAACATTTAAATTTCTTTGGCGTGATTGTAAATGGCATTGTGTACTTAGTTTTGATTTCTGCATGTGCTCATCGCTAGCGTGTAGAACTTGCTTGATTTCTGAGCGTTGCCTTCGTATCCCGCAACCAGGATAAGCAGGCTTGTTAGCGCCAAGAGGTTTTTCTTCGTAGATTCTTTGAGACTTTCTACATGTAAGACCACGTCATCCACAAAGGGACAAAGTTCTCTTTCTTCCTTTCCAATTTGATTTTTAAATTTCTTGTTCTGGCTGATTGCATAGGCTAGGAACTACAGTATGATATTGAATGTGAGTGATGAAAGCAGATATCCTTGTTTCGTTTCCAATCTTGAGGCAAAAACATTCGGTCATTCAGTGTTAAGCACCCTGTTAACTGCAGGCGTTTTGTCGGTGCCTGTGTTAGATGATCATTTTTCGTCAGTTCCCCTCCGTTCCTGACTTCCTGGAGTGACTGCTGGATTTTGTCAGATGGTTCTGCATCAATTTATGTGATCAATCCTATGATTTCTCCTCTTTAGTCTGTTGACATGGTGCATTACATGGATTGGTTTTCAATTATTGAACCAGCCTTGCATATCTGAAATAAATCCCACTTTTCCGTGGTGCATAATTCTTTTTATACATTGTTGAATATGATTTGCTAATATTTTGTAGAGGATTTTTGTATCTAAGTTCATGAACAGTATAGGTGTGCAGTTTTCTCTGCTTGTGCCTCTGTCTAATGTTGGCACGAGGGCCGTAGAGGATTCATAAAATAGATGGGGAAGTGTCCCCTTCACTTCTAATTTCTGGAAGCCATTGTGCAAATTTGTTGCTAATTCCTTTTTCAAACGTTTGGTAGTATTCTCCAGTAAAACCATTTTTGCCTGAAGATTTCTTTTTCAGGAGGGTTTACATTATAAATTAAATTTTTATAATAATTATCAGATTATTCAGATAACTTATTATACCTTGATTGAGTTTTGTTATCTAGTTGTTTTCAGAGTTTTGGTCCTTTTCTTCTAAGGTGTTGAGTTCCTGAATCTGAACTTGACCATCATGCACCCTTGTTATTCTCCTACTGTGTGCAAGTTTTGTCATAATATCCTTTGTTTCATGCTGACATTGGTGAATTGTGTCTTCTCTTTTGTATTTTTGTCAGCCTTGCTAGAGGTTTATGAATTTTATTATTTTTTCAAATCATCAGTTTTGGGTTTATCACTCCTATCTATTGTTTTTCTGTTTTCAGTTTGATTGGTTTTTGCTCTTAGCTTCATAATTTTCTTACCCACGCTTGCTTAAGATTTATTTAACAACTTTTTTCTTGGTTTTTGAGGTGGAACTTATTGATTTGAGAACTTTCTTCCTTTTTCCTCCACTTTAACGTAATCATTTTAGTGCTATAAATTACCCTCTCAGCACTGCTTTAGCTGAATTTCATATATTTTGTTACATTTTATTTTTATTTTCATTCACTTTTATGTATTTTTGCTTACTTTGAAACTTCTCCTTAGATCCAAGGCTTATTTAGTGGTGCGTTCTTAATTTCTGAGTATTTGAGATTTTCCTGTTGTCTTTCTATTATGGATTTCTACTTCTATTCCATTATAGTCAGAGAACTTTGTATATATCAATTCTTTCACATTGGTTGAGGGCTGAATTTGGCCCAGGTTACGGAATATTCCAGGGGTGCTCCGCGGCTGCTGTTGTGGGGTGTTCTACCTGTGCAGTGAGGGCCTCCCTCTCCCTGCTGGCTTCATACCCTGCAGCCCTGTCTGTGGCTTACGGAGGACAGGGGCTGTCGAAGCCCCCAAACATAGTTATGGGTTTGCTTCTTTCTTGTTTTAGGTTTAAATACATTTAAAATGTATTTTGAGACTGTGTTTTTTGTGGTGGATACCTTAGGGTCATTATTTCTTCTCCTAGATTGAACTTCTTTATCATTATGTGATGTATTTCTTTGTATCAAGTAATTTTATTTGCTTTGAAGTTTACATTATTTTATATCAGTGTAGCCACTCCTGTGTTTTTGTGGTGGTTGTTAATGTTTGCACAGTATTTCTTTTTTCCATCTTTTTATTTTCAACCTCCCTATATTGCTGAATTTGAGTTGAGTTTTTGGAAACAGGATATAACAAAAGATTGACTGTCCTGCTGGGCTGAAGGAGGTGGACTAGGCCTTCTGGGAAGCTACTTCAAGAAAAGTCCACAGTGACAGAGGACTTGGCCAAATACGGCGCTCATTCTTACAGAGGTCGTGTTGCTCAAGCAAACACAGATAATGTAAGAAATCTCGAGTCCCGTGTTAAGGAGTCTGACATTGTTGCAGGCATCATGGAGGGAGAGTATGGTTAGTTATGGACTTTAGCAATATGGCTGTCATTTCTGCATCTGAGAAAATGCAGTGGCAGGGAGGCCAGCCAGCAAGGTGTTGTGACATTCTCTGGCAGCTGGTGTGACAGTGAAGACGGAGGCTCCCGGGGGCTGTAGCAGCGAGGACTCCGGGGAGCGGCGTGGGCTCGGCGTGTTTACTTGGTGGTGCCACTGGGCTTCGAGAGTGCACGTGGGGAGCGGGATCGATGACGGGGTTTGCAGGTTGCCTGTCCTCAGACTGGAGGCCATAGTTGATCCCGGCGAGAGTGAGGTAGCTCAGACGGGAAGTGCAGATCGGGGGTCTGGGGCTGGACTCTGGGACCCTCACGACTGAAGGGGAGACGAGGTCCAGGACCGAGGAGAGGTCGGAGACAAGACGCCTTGGCCAAAAGGGAGACCACTGCTGACCCTTGAAGAGCCAGTTCTGGGAGAACAGCAGGTGCAGAAACCAGCGTGTAGCGGCGTGTTGAGATCCGCCCGGAGGTGTGGATGTGGAGCCGGTGGGGCCATGCAGGACTGAGGTGCTTGACGCTGAAGACCGCGGGCGTCTGTGATCCAGGTGCCTCTCTGGGAGCCAGGGCGGGAGGAGATTCCATGCCGGTGCTTTGGCACTGTCCAATATTTCGGGGTCAGAATTCTGTCGGGGAGAGAGGCACGGGCCACACCGGTCTGTTCGCTGAGGGTTTCCGATGTTTACAAAGAGCCTCACAATCTCGCACTTTGTCTGTTGCCTTTGCCCGGGAGCCATGAGGCAGGAGAGCAAGGGGAGGCCACTGGGCTGCGTCCGGCCAGTCACGAAGAAAACGTGCAAGAGACGAGGCAAACTGCGCATCGGGGCCTCTTCCCAAGCGGTTCAGTTGTGCGATTTCGTGTCTGGCTGAGAAATTTCACGCAGGCAGGAGACCTTTCGAGATCCTGGTGAGGGAACCGTCCGAGAAGCATGTTGAAAAGGCGCTCTCTTCACCAAAGACAACGACAAGCACCAAGACGCAAAACACGCGTGTCTGTGCCTTATCGAATGTTCTCACCGTCTGTGTGGGAGGACACTGCCCTTCTCTGCTGTACTGGGCGGTTGGAGGGACAGGCGCCGGACCTGAAGCCCTGACGCCTCTTGGCCCCCCAGACCGAGGCTGCCGCTACCTGACACGTCCCTCCTCCCCTCGCCTCCCGCAGGTGTTTGCTCTGACGAGCAGGGCGGGCCGGGCGCCAGTGGTGAGTCCCTGTCACTGTGAAAACCAAAGAAGTGGTGCTTCCCTCATCTCTGCGACGTGCCTTGTGGTGTCACCGTGTCCTCACAGTAGCAGGGTCATAGCTGGAAAGCGAGTTGGCCACTGCACACGGGAATGTCTGCAATGACGGGACTTGGGAGTCACAAAAATGGAGAAGCACGTGCGAGCTGGAGGAGCAGAGGATGGGAGTCGCAGGGGGTTTCTCTCAGCAATAAGAGGTGGAGGGACAGACCTGAGACTCTGGCCGCTTGTTCCCGTTCGCTTCTGTTGTTACCTGTGTGAGTGCCATGGCCAGGTGGGCACGAGCAGGGGCCGAGCAGGTGCTACAGGTGGGTGGCTGTGGGCGTGGCCTCCCTCCACAGCGAGACTCCGACCATGGGTGGGGCAGGAGGCCTGGATGCAAGAGCACCTGCCTTGCGGCAACCGCTGGACGCTGGATGCCGCATTTCGCCTGCCAAAATCTCTTTTTCTTCATCTTTAAAATAACAGCCGCTTACTTCACAGTTTCATGTATTATTTTTAAATTGCATACATCTACATCTGCATATATCTGCATATATTATGCTTAAAGTGTAAGGTTGCATACAGATGTGCATATTAATATTATGCTTGAACGTCACACAGTGATAAACATGACACAGGGTTAAGTACTGACACGAAACTGCAAATTATGGAAGCAAACCGTCAGGCCTGAGGGGTCGGGATTAGTTTTGAGATCTTGAGCAAATAGTCAAACGGCTCTGAACCACCGATTTCCTTGTTTGTGATATGAAGGGTTTGGATTATATGCTCCTTCCAGTTCAGTGATCCTCTGAGCAGGAAAGGCTGTAAGTGGGACAGGCATTCAAAGAAAAAGCAATCAATAATGTGGGACTAATATGAGGAAAGAAGAAATGAAAATCGCAGTGTGGATAATAGAAAAAAGAATGCAATGAAGTGCATTAGAACACAAAGGGAGGAGGACAAATTAGGCTGAAATAAAGCAGATCTTCCAGCTTAGAGTGTGGCTGATTCGCCCTTTCGCAACTTCCATCTCACTGCTGACGAGCTCGCTCACCACGGAGAGCCCCGTCTCAGTTCCCTCCGCTTGTCTTCACCCCTGCACGCAGAAGTGTCCCCAGCCAGGCGGGCGGGGCCCTGGAACCAGTGTCGGGTGAGGGACAGAGCAGGTGGGAGGGGACTCCCAGCCCCTGTGCTGCTCCACACTATTATCCACGCCACGGCACACGGCTCTCCTGACCCAGAAGCTGGGGCCGCAAGGACATGGCCCCTGCATGGGCCACCGCCTCGGCCGCCACCTCCCTGTGCCCTCAGACGTGCACCCAGGACTCCCCTCCCCACGTGTGTCCAGAGACAGCTCCCACGCCGTGGTGACCTGCGGTGGGGCCCCTCAGGGGACACATTCCGTCTGGAAAACCATAGTCCCCCACTTGTCCTCTGGGGGAGATGTTCCAACACCCCCTCGGACGCCTGAAACCCGGAGGACACAGGCTCAGCAGCCCTAATCCGAATGTCTGGCATCCGAAACGCCCCAAACCCCAGTTCTTCTGAGTGCCAGTGGGACACCAGCAAGCGGAAAACTCCACACCTCGCCTCACATGGCTGGTCACAGTCAGAACGTCGTTTATTCAGGTCCCTGAGGGAGACACAGAGCTACCTGCAGGCTGTGTGCGTGCGGGTCTGGCAGGCCTGGGCGAGTGGTGTGTGCAGACAAGCCAGGGCGTCTCCTATGTATACGTAGCTATTCCCACGTCTGGAGCAAATCTGAAACACTTCCGGCCCCGAGCAGTTTGAATAAGGGATACACAGCCTGCACCAAACCTCATGCACGCTATGTTTTTCCTGCACATACACGCCGATGGCAAAGTTTAATATGCACGTTAGGCACAGGAACAATAGAAGAACGATCATAACAATACACTGCAGGAAAAGTTACCTGAGTGCAGTCTCTCTCTCAAAACACCTTGTACTGTGCTCACCTTCCTTGGCCAGCACCACGGCTCTTGCACTCGGGGCTGTTACTAAGCGAAATGAGAGTGACTTGAAAACGAGCCTGTGGCGCCCCGAGAGAGGATCTGACCACTGAGATGGCTGCTGAGTGACGCACGGGCGGTGGCTCCTCCCGCATGGACACGTGGCACAGAGGGATGGTTCACGCCCCACACACGAGGAGCAGCGTGGTCTGATTTCATCTTACTGTTCAGAACGGCTTGTAATTTAAAACTTATGAATTATTTATTTCTGGAATTTTGTATTTAATATTTTTGGACTGAAATCGATCATGGGTAACTGAAACCAGGGAAAGTGAAGCTGCAGAGAAGGAGGGGTCACTGTATTTTCCTGGACATCTGTAAAGGAAATTATTTTAATCTTCCAGGAAATACATACTGCCCTTCCTACTCTCCCCAGGGAAGACGATTAGTCCTCGTCCTAACTCATTTTACAAAGCCGGCATAACCGCGGTTGCCAGACCTGGCCAAGCACACACAAAAAAGGAATCCATAGGCCAATTTTTTCCATGGACTGCAACAATTAAACAAGAGGAAATAAAAATCCAACAGTGCATTAAGTGGAAAATATACTATGACCCATTTATATTTCAGGATCATAAGGGTTGTTCAGAACGGAGAATCAATCAATGTGAATTTTACATCAAAAGTTCAGATAGAAAAACCCTGTGACTATCTCAGCAGAAGTTAATAAAGCTCAACGTTTGTTATTATTAATGATTCATGGTACACTGGGCATGGACATACACTTGGTAATAGGATACTGCAAACAGAAGGAATAACGTTTTAGCCAAGATCACTCCCGTGGCAGACATGGGCACATTCTTCACGCTGGCGGAGGCCAACGGGCCCTTCCGCAGGGCGGGTTTCCCACTTGTGCACGTTGAGCTCTGGGCTGGGTGGTCTTTCGCAGCCGGGTCTCTCCTGTGCACTGCAGAGAGTTGGGCTGGGTCCATGCCCCCGCCGCCAGATGCCAGCAGCACCCCGGTCCCAACCGTGACAGCTCTCAGTGCGGCAGACGCGCCCGGTGTCCCCAGGGTGAAATCACCCCAGCTGAGGCACCCTGCAGGGGGACGAGGGTGTGACACCTTCGCCAAGGGCAGCTTGTCCTGTGGGTCCCTGAGACGTGGCCAGGGCGCCTGAGGAGCTGACTTTCATATTATTTACTTTTTATTTAGAGTTAAGTGGCCATGTGTGGCTAATGGTGACCCTGTTGGACAATCCAGGTTCATGACATGTGACCCCGTATTCCACTTCTAGAAACTAGGATAAAGGCACCCATCAGGGGTCTGTCCGAGGACATCTGTCTGTGGCTCTGCCGTTCCATCAGTGAGACATTAACCCAGTTCGCGGCACAGCAGCAGGGACTAGCGCAGGTCCCATCGCGGTGCCCGTCACTAGTCAGCCAGCCCTGAGCGTCCGGCAGCAGAGGCAGTTTGTGAACCACAAGCCTGAAATGATCTTCTTTGGTTTTTCATATGCGAGCAGCACCACCAGGCGGGCCTACCTACCCTCTGGGAAGCCACGGACGCTCCCGGATATAGTTTATTTTATGCTGATTTTAAGCTCCTCCCCCTACTGCTGCCCTTTGCTCAGAACGGCAAAGCATCTGACTGCGGGAATAGAATTATGTATTTTCAAAGTGCTCCTGTTCATGTAGAATATTCCACGTTATCCCAAGTGAGTCTAGTTAGACTGAGAGCTGGACGAGGAGAGTGAGGAAAACGTAGAGAGGGAGGATCGCCTCACGTTCTTCTAGGAAGTAGGCTTCACGTTCCACGAGCGAGCGCTGTCTGACAACCACTAAAATGCGACAGGTAGCACTTCATCAGCCGGCATTTCTCTAGGAGAACAGCTGTATTTGGGGACTTCTGAAGTTGTCCAGACTCTGAGATTCTTCTTGGGAATCTATTTCCCAGGCTGCCACTCTTCGAGCGCCTGCAGGAAGGGACGTGAAATGCAGTGCGGTCCTGAGTGCTTGACGGTTTGCCGTGGGCGACCCAGATCCGCAGCCCCTGCCCACAGTGGCCCTGGCCCCCACAGCGGGGTGGCCTGGTTTGTCTAGGGACAGACGTGATCCCAGGGGACGGAGTGCCACATGCCCCGGGGGTCCCTCTGATGGCCCCCATGCACCTATCTGCGTGGCCGTGGCCGTGGCCCCACTTTGATAACAGAACCTGAATCAGCACCTGAGTTAAGAATCTCGAATACAGAAATCTCTTCCTGAACAGCGTTCTTCTGATTCTGCACTTGCCATGATTTAATGAGGGTCTTCCTGAGAAAGGGGTGACCATCAGAAAGGCATAGTGGATGGCAGAGAACTGTGGGAAATGGAGGCCGAGTGACGGCGGCTTTGGTGGAGCCACTGTGACCTCTCAGACGCCTGGGCGGGCGCCGGCTCGCAGTTCTCCCCATAGCCGCAGAGACGGCGGCGAGACACGCTCGCCTGTGCACCCTCTTGTTCTTGGGCTGCCAGATGTGACCTGTAGGTTATCAAGGACAAGTTAGAAGTTTCGGGAAAAGTCAACACACAAACAAGGATAAGACAATGCCCGTTGATCCTGGAACTACGGTTAACGACTCGAATACAGAGGTGGACATCGCTTCATTTTCCTGCCCCAGTGGATTGAGAAAAATTCCAAAAGAAAGGTCATCTCTTACTCACTTTGGAACATGTATATGCCCATACAAGCGAGTGCCTGGATTTATTAACATGATAAAGCAGTCGTATTGCTTTGGGTTCACTGCATTGATTCCAATTGCAAGTCGCTTCCACAAATACCTCTTTTTTAGCAGCAAACATTAAATTTCCCTTATTTTCTACCACATTCCTTACTGTTGACTGGGAGAATTGTTGTAAAGTATTATTTTCCAACTCTTGAAATTAAAATTCAGTGTTATCATGGTGAATATATGTGACTGTAAGACCCGAGGCATCTTAATAGTTTAAAATGTTTCATTTCGTTGACAATCTTCCTGTTTCCTCCGTGGGGAGGTGGCATTTCCCCGTTTACTGTAATCGCTTGGCTCACGCTTCCTTCCCGATACTTCCTGCTCCTTTTCGCTCTTTGCCCAGATATTTTCCTTAGAGCAGTCACTTTATTTGGGAGGCTTCTTTCCATATTTATTTTTATTGTTATTTAGACAATCACATCATTTTTTTGTACTTTTCAAGTTCTATTTAGACCTTTGCTTTTAAAAAAAATTGAATTTCAAATGTACAGTGAAGTAAGTACAGAAATTCAATTGCATATCGACAACCTCAGGGAAGTTTCCAAACAAAGCAAGAACCGAAGAAGCCAGAACGGATCGGAAGGCAGTGGCCGCGACGTGCAGAGAGAGGAGGGACAGCAAGACGCCCTCTTGCCCGGGGGCTGGACCGGACAGAAGGATGTCCTTCAGTCACCTGTCCATCCATCACATGTTTGCATGCACTCCCATGTGCCAGGCACCATGCAGACACTGACGACACACGGAACAGGGGAGCGGCTCCCGGACTCCAGCCAGCCGGTCAGGAGGAAAGCGGTCAGTCTCGTCTCTGATAAAACCAGATTCCCATTTCAGTCGTTTAAGTATGAAAACCAAATGCTGTGTTTATGAGACGCCCCTTGTACACTGCAAAACATGTACCATCGTCACTCATCCTGGTATCTTTAAATACCAGGTTTTTTAAATACATAGTTTAGAGAAGTTAATGATTATTGAAATTATAAATAAAATTATCTTTAGGAGCTGAAAAGAAAAAAGAGAGCAATAGCTTTTCAATGTTTTAACCATATCACTTAATCATCTTAAAAAACATGCTGCTCTAACACCCAGTGTTTGTGTGAAAATGCTGTTGTATGGGGTCGTGGGGTTGGTTTGTTTTTAATTTTGTCATTTTCATGAACATGGACTCTATAGATAATTGACTTATATCTTATATCTTATATCATGAACATGGACTCTATAGATAATTGACTCAGTTTTTCTCTTAAAAATTGAATATTCTCGTGTCATGTAATCATTGGCAACATTTTTGAGAGGAGTGTGTATTTAGTATTTAGCATACATGCCAACATGATGAGATGTATTGCTTCCAAGATTTGGTGAACACAAATCAAAATTCACCTTTAAATCGATACATTGTTTCATATCCATACACATAAGGACACACTCAAACAAGCTTTTTGAAAAAAGACAAAGAGGATGTCAGTATGGAAGGCAGATTACAAGCAATGTTTGTGTCGTTCTTGATGATTTATGAAGTAGTTCACATACAGTGGCTAATTTTAACTAAAAAAAATTATCTTGTGGTGTGCATATAACAAATGATATTCACTTTACAAAGAGAGAAACTGGAAACGAGAAAGCTTAAATGACTGGCCTTTGTAAAAAAAGACAAAAAGATTTAAATACGGGGGAAGAGCAGGGGAAGGGACCACGCGTGTGACAATCAGGGGTAGCTGCTCGGCGCCGTCCTCACGGCAGCCTGAGGACATGGAACAGCCGCTCGTACCGCAGTCACGTCTCAGGAGCCCCGGTCTGGGGCGGCAGGTCCAAGGACGCTGGAGCCGGGCTTGGGGGCGGGAGTCTCACCCCAGGATTTTCGGGGCCCGGCCTGGCCCTTTCCCCACGTGCCCCTCACGGCAGCGTATTTCTGACATGCATTTTGTGATCAGTCTTAGTGTTACTATTGCCTGTGGTCTTGAGATTTTTAGTTCGCCAAAATAAGGGCGTGTGGCAAGAAAGCGTGAATCCGCTGTGCGTGCTGACAGGCAGAGCTGCAGGCGGGAGCTCCCCGCCGCCCCGGCGACTCGGGCATCGTGGAAAATGCACCAGAAAGGCACTGTCGTCACAGGGACGTAGGGAAATCAAGTGTGAGAGTAGTAATTTTGTTTTTTTCATCCTTCTACTCCTTGATCAGTGGAGGTAATCACTCAACACAGTTAAGACAGCGAAATCACATTACCAACCTGCTCAGATCTGCCTGGCATATTAACTGCCTTTTCCGATTGTGCTCTGTGCAACGCGCCGGCTTCCCTCTCCGCAAGGTTATTGACATGTGTTCTTAAGATTGCGGCATGTTTTATTGACTTCATAATTATTCTGTGTGTGTGGTTAGTTTAGTTTATATCTATGTGTAAGCTTATTTTATGCTCTTTAAAAGGTAATAAAACTAAATTATATATGATTCTCCAAGAGTAGAGAATTATGACTTCCATTGTCTCGAGTCATTCATTTGAAAATATCGAGTTTGCACTGTACGCCCGATGACATGGGAACTAAGGACCGTGGCAGCAAGTCCTGTCTTCAGAAAGTTCAGCGTGCGGGTGGGAGGCTCGGAGCACAAATATGCACAGTTAGCAAAACGAGAGCAGCTCTGTGAGGCGGTGCAGCCTGGTACCGAAATTCAGGGAGGAACCGTTATTTTTTCATTTCAAGATTCAGGAAGTTTTGTGAAGGTAATATTTAACTAGATTTTGGAGGATATGCACAATTATGAGAAACAGAAAAGGAGAATGTCCCCGAGGAAAGGAAGAAAAGGAGGAAGGGGCTTTTCACGGTGGGTTCGTGCGATGTGTGTGAATGTTCGGATGCAAAGCAGGGCGGACAGCACCTGGGAGCCCCCGTGGTCAGAGGTGGAGACGGCTGTCAGCCAGTGCTCGCAGAACCTGGACTCGGGGGCCTGGGTTCGAATGCATGTTCTGCGGCGCGACGACTGCATCACTTCTATTCCCAAAGGAGCCTCAGTTTCCCGATCTGTAAAATGGGGTTCAGAGTGGCTCCCCTCTCACAGTGTTGCCGAGAGGACTGAAGAGGACGTGGCATACGCCCTGGTGCTCAGGTCGTGGCCATGAAGTGTGGACTGCGCTTTATCACAGCCTAAATAGCCAAACGGAGTCGTGAGTGTCACTAAGGTGAGTGTAGACAGAGGAGAAGAAAGAGGCCAACGCAGCTCAGAGAGGAAACCCTTCCGGCAGGAAGGATATTATAGGATGGTGTGGGGTGTGTTTGGACGCCGACAGGGAGAGTCCACAGCATTGACCAGGAGGTTCGGTTGCGTACGGCGGAGAGATGAGCGCGAACTCAGGAAACTCAGTTAGATTTGACCTTCAGCACTAGTTTTTAAGAATGCAGTGTTTACAAAGTTAAGAGAACGGAAGCAAATTGTGAAGGTTAAGTTCTCGATGAGGAAGTAACACGGAGGAGAGAGAATGCTGGATTTTAGCAGTAAACATGCAGACAAACGAACCACAGGACGATCTGGCAGGGATCGCAAGGTCCAAACGTTTGTGAGTCCAGGGCCCGGAGTGGGCGGAGCAGGCAGCGAGGGTGCGTCGCGAGGAGGGAGGGGCTGGCCCATGAAGTCCCAGGGCAGGCAGGGCTTAGGACACAAGTCAGTGGCTGGGGAAGAAGGAGAGAGGGGCTGCAGGTGGAGAGCAGTTTTAAGGAACAGGTGGTTCCCCTCACCACGGACGTGCCGAGCAGAGAGCCAGGAGACCCGAATTCCACGGAGCCTGCACTGTCTTCGTGCCATAGGACACGGCTGGCTGTCCACCCCTCTGGGACTCAGGTTCCAGTTAAAAATGGAGAACTTAATCTCGTAGGTCCTTTCTAACATTAACACATGATGTTTCTCTGTGAATGGCCTTTTATTTTTCTATAACTCTGGTTGGAACAAGGATTTTTTTTCTTTTATTTCATTATATTATGGGGTTACAGATATTGTTAGGGTTACATATATGGAACAAGGATTTTTTAAAAAATACAAACATGCTTTTGAATTTTGTTTGATGTTGCAGTTTAATAAGTATTACCCCAGAAGAAAATTTCAGTTGATTTGAATGGAGAGAGGTTTGTGTTTTAGAATTTATGGTCCAGATTCACAGATTAAGCTGCTATTTAAAATTCAAAATGATATGATGGAAGGCATTCCATGACCAGCACCTGGGCTTGACCTTCTGCTGGTCTCTCACTTATAGATCCACATATTTGTAGGAATCTTAGCTTCTCCATAATAATGTGGCTTAACAAAATATGTAATAAATGTAGTATGAATAAAGAATATTAGGGATTTGGAATGATATGAGAATATAAGCAGAAGATCATGTAATCTTTAAGGATAAAGATTGGTGCATTAATATATCCAAGGAGAACATTAGGAACAAAATGAAGCTCCCAAGATGGATACTATTCCACACCAGAAACCAGGGGAGAGTCTCTCTCTGAGTAGCTCCATCAATTTCCAAGGAGTATCTGGAGATGTTGGGTCTGGTGCAGAGTAAAACATTTGTCTCAGGTGCAAAATTTAAGGGCTTTCCCAAAAAACATCACTCATAAAAATAAGATTTTCATGCAATTTATCTGTACCACCGGATGTGCCACTATCAATGTAGGGACATAGGAAACATGAATAAAAACAAGGAAACCTGATGCCTCCAAAGGAGCACAATAACTCTCCAATAGCAGGCCCCCCAAAAAGAAATCTATGAAATGCCTGAAAATAAATTAAAAATAGTGATCCTAAGGATGCCCAGTAAGATACAAGTGAACATAGATAAACAATTTAACAAAAATCAGGAAAACAACTCATGATTAGAATGAGAAATTCCATATACCTACATGTCATAAAAAGAGCCAAACTGAAATCTTGGAGCTGAAGAATTTAATTAATGAAATAAAAATTGAGAGATTCAAGAAAAGAGTAGATTAAGTAGAAGAAAAAATTTCTGAATGTGAAGACAGGTCTTTTGAAATAACCCAGTCAGATAACACACACACACACACACACACACACAAACAGAGAGAGAGAGAGAGAGAGGGAGAAAACCCTAAAAACCCAACTTATGGGACACCATTAGGCAACCAAATCTTTGCATTGTATTAATTCCAAAAGGAGAAGGCATGGAAAAAGTCATAGAAAATCTATTTAATAAAATAATAGCTGAAAATTTCTCAAGTCTTTGGAGAGATATGGACATTCAGATACCGAGATTCAGCAAGCTCAAAAATCTCCAAATCGATTAAACCCAGACAGGTCATTTCAGAGGCACATTATAGTTAAACTGTCAAAAGTCAAAGACAAAAAGAGAGTTTTAAAAACAGCGAAAGACACACATCATCACATCTGAGGGGATCTCTATTAGACCAATAGCAGAATTTCAGGAGAAACTTTATAGTCTGGTAGAGAATGTGGTGATATATTCCAATGCTGAAAGAAAAAGACTTTCTGTCAAGAATACTATACCCAGCAAAGCTATCTTTCAGAAATGAAGGAGAAATAACATCTTTCCCACACAAGCATAAACTGAGAGAATTCATCATCACTAGGCCAGCCTTACAAGAAATGCTTAAGGGAGCCCTACTTTTAGAAGCAGAAGAATGATAACTACCATCACAAAAACATGCAAAAGTATAAAAGTCACTAGTTGAGCATATAAGAAAGAGAAACAGATCATACCTTATCACTATGGAAAACCACCAAACTGCAAAGATAAACCATAAGACAGGAAGAAAGGAAGAAAAGATACATATAAAACAACCATTAAACAATTAACAAAATGATAGGAGTAAGTCCTCCCCTATCAACAACAACCTGGAATGTAAATGGTTTAAATTTTCCAATTAAAAGATATAGACTGGCTGAATGGATTTTAAAAAAAGACCAAATTATATGCTACCTATAAGAAACTCACTTCACTAAGAAAATGAGAAAAATGAGACTAAGATTTTACTAGGTAAGTAAAATATGAGATATTGTAAGTGACACCACAGAAATACCAAGGCTCACTAAAGACTATGATGAACAACTATACACCAACAAATATACCACCCACCAAGATTGAACTGGGAAGAAATAGAAAATTGAACAGAACAATAATGAGTAAGGAGATTGAAACAGTAATAAAATATGTCTCAGTACAGAAAAGCCAGGACTGGATGGCCTCACTGCTGAATTCTTTGAAACATTTTAAAGAATAACTAACACCAATCCTCAAACTATTCCAAAAAACAAAATAAAACAAAACAAAAAAAAAAAAATAAAAGAGAAGGAATTCTCCTAAACTCAGTCTATAAGGCCAGCATTAACCATACAGGGACACAACAAAAAAGAAAACTTTGGGCCAATATCCCTGTTAAACATGGATGTAAAAATCCTCAACAAAATACTAGCAAACTGAACCCAGTAGTACACAAAAAGATTATATGCTATGACCAAGTGGGGTTTATCCTAGGGATGCAAGGATGGTTGAACATAGGCAAATCAATAGACATGATATCACATGAATAGAATGAAGGACAAAACTATATGATCATCTCAATAGATGCAGAAAAATCATGTGATTAGATTCAGCTTCCCTTCATGATAAAATCTCTCAACAAATCAGGTATAGAAGGAAGATACCTCAACACAGCGAAGAGCACGTATGACAAAGCCACAGCTCACGTCACACTGAATGCGGAAAGTCGAAAGCTTTTCCTCTAAGCACTGGAACAGGGCGAGGGTGCCCACTCTCACCACACCTGTTCACCGTAGCGCTGGGAGTCCTCACCAAGGCAGTTAGGCAAGGGAAAGAAAGAAAGAGCATCCAAGTTGGCAAGGAGGAAGTCAAATTGTCTCTGTTTGCAGATGGCATGATCATATATACAGAAAAATCTAGACTCCATCAAAGAACACTTAAAACTCATAAATGAATTCAGGAAAGCAGCAAGATACAACATCGGCACACAAATTAGTGATGTTTCCATACACTAACAATAAACTAGCTGAAAAACATCAAGAAAGCAATCTCATTTGTAATAGCCACACAGAAAAAAATAAAATACTTAGGAATAAACTCGACCAAGGAAGTAAAAGATCTCTACAATGAAAATTATAAACTCTGATGCCATCAATTACAGAGGACACACACATACAAAATGGAAAGACACCCCAAAGTCATGATTTGGGAGAATGAATATTGTTAAAATGACCATAATACCCCAAATGGTCTACAGATTCAATGCAATCTCTATCAAAATAATGCTAATATTCTTCACAGAAATAGGAAAAAAACAATCCTAAAATTCATGTAGAAACACAAAAGAGCCCAAATAGACACAACAATCCCAAATAAATGGAACAAATCTTGAGGCATCATACTATCTGAGCTCAAATTATACCACAAAGCTATGGTAACCAAAACAGCATAGTGCCGGCATGAAAGACAGACAGAGAGATCAAGGGAACAGAATAGAGGACCCAGAAATAAACGCCTGCATTTACAGACAGCTGTTTTTTGGCAAAGACACTAAGAACATGCCCCAGGGAAAGGGCAGTCTCTTAAATAAATTCCCAGTTGTGGGAAATGGGATATCCACATACAGAAGAATGAAACCAGTCCCGTATCTCTCACCACATCAAAAAACAAAGTGGCTTAAAGACCTAAATGTAAGACCTAAAACTGTGAAACCACCGGGAGAGAGCACAGAGGAAATGCTTCATTCAGGATACTGGGTTGTGTAAAGACTTTGTGGATAAAACCTCAAAAGCACAGGCAATAGAAGCCAAGGTCGGCAGTGGGGGTTACAGCAAGTTCAAAAGCTTCCACACAGTGAGGGAAACAATCAGCAGGGGAAGAGACAACCTGCAGGATGGGATTGAATATTTGCAAAACACTTACCTGACAGAGGATCAATGTCCAGAGTATGCAAGGAACTCAAACAACTCAACAGCAAAAAAAAAAAAAGGGAATGAAAGGAAGAAGGAAGGAAGGGAAAAGTGGGCAATGGATCTGCATCGACATTTCTCAAAACAGGATGTCACATGGCCAGTGAGGATATGAGAAAATGCTCAGCAACAATATCACCAGGGAAATGCAAAGCGAAACCACCGCGTAATATTATCTTAGTCCACTTGGAATGGCTATTATCAAAAAGGCAAAAATAGCAAATCCTGGAGAGGATGTGGAGAAAAGAGAACTTCTGTACACTGTTGGTGGAGCGTGACTTAGTACAGCCATTACGAAAACCAGTATGGAGTTTCCTCAAAAAACTAAACTATCGTAGAACTACTGTATGATGCAGTCATCCCACCACTGGCTGTATACCTGGAGAAAAAGGAAACCTGTCTGCTGAAGGGACACCTGCACCCCATGTTTATTGCAGCACTAGTCACGATAGCCAGGACACGGAAAAACTGTGTCCACCAGCTGGTGAATGGACAGGGAGAATGTGCTGCATCTGCAGAAGGGAATACTATGCAGCTGTAAAAAAGGATGGCACCCTGTCAGTTGCAGCAACATGGGTGACCATAGAGGACATTAGGGAAATAAGCCAGGAAACAGAAAGATAAATATGGCATGATCTCACTCACATGTGTGGCCAACTAAGTCTACCTCGTGGAAGGAGAGAGGAGAATAGTGGTTACCGCAGCCCGGGAAGCACCGCGTGGATGGGAGGGTGGAGAGAGGTTGGGTCACAGATATGAAGTTACAGCTACGTGGGAGGAACAGGCTCTAGCATCTACAGCATTGTGGGGTGACTGTAGGTTATGTTGGTTCTGTATCTCCTAATAGCTAGGAGGGGATTTTTAATGTTCCCAACATGAAAAAGTTGTAATTGTTGGATATGTTAATTACCGTAATCTGATCATCACACTTTGTATCAGGTATTGAAATATCACACTGTAACCTGTAAGTATGTACAATTGTTATCTGTTGATTAAAAAAAGAATAACGAAAGTAAGCATATGTGTGGTAGACAAAATAACACCCCCTCCCCAGTGTCCACATCCAAATCCCAGCACCCATGAATATGTCAGGGTACGTGGCAAAGGAAATTAAGCTTGCTCACAGAGTTGGGATTTCTAACCAGCTGACTTTGACACGGGGTTATAAAGGTGCTCGCAGGGGATCTGCAACGAGGAAGAGGAGGCAGAAGAAGGGCCGGACGCGCTCTTACAGCTTCGCAGGTGGAGGAGGGGCCAGATGAGGAGCAGGTGGCCTCCAGAAGCTACAAAATGGGACTTTGGTCCCCAGGCGCGAGGAAGTGATTTCCCGGTGGCCCGAGTGAGCAGGACGCAGTCTCCTCTGCACCTGCAGAGAGGAACGTGGCCGTGTTGACACCCCGATTTTGGACCAGTGGGACCTACACCAACTTCTGACCTCCCAGCCGTAAGATAATGAACTTACGGTTTTAACCACTAACTCTGGCAATTTGGCGGCAATGCAGAACTGATGCGGGTTTTGATCCCTGAAAGTGGGTAGACAATTAGTGTAGACTCTGATCCCTGAAAATGGGATGCCGCCATTACAGATGCCTGAAAACACGAGGGGTTTGGGATTGCACAGCGGTGGCGGCTGGGAGATGGCGTGAGCACAGGGGAGCGGGCCAGACTCCCGCTGAGCAGACTGTCGGCAGAAATGCAGGGTTCAGGGCTGCGCCGCCAGGCCACGCACACTGCTCGCAGAGACCCGGACGGGAGAGGCTGCTGGTGAGGCTCCTGAGGACGCGAGGGCATGTCATTGCACGGCGGGGGAAGGAGGCCCTGCCACGGAGGGGCCAAGTGCTCAGCGGAGTCCTGTCCTACAGTCACGTGGTGAGCAGAACGCGGACACCGTGGAAGGGGATGTTTAGTGGAAGAGGTCCCCAAAGTGTGGAGAGGATGGCCTGGTTTCTCCTTGCTGTCTACAGTAAAATGCAAGAAGAGGAAGATAAATTGAGAGAGGAAGTGTTAAACAAAAAGTAACTAAATCTTAATGATTTGGGATGCTCAGCCTATCCAGTTTGCAAAACACACCAACATTAAGAGATTCCTTATTAGGAAAGCGTGCTCTAGAGGAAACGGCTGTACCGCCTGCACTAATTCCGCAGAAAGCTCGAAGGCTGGAGTGGCAGCCGCAGGATCCTCTCTGAGGAGTGAAGGTGCAGTTTCCTTCTGCGGAACCGGAGTGCGTTGGGGGGGGCGCTGAAGGCATGGCCCCTCCACGTCTCCGCCAAGGCCGGGAGGCACGTTAGCAGGAAACCTGTGGATGAGCCTCCCTCTAGCAGCATGAGTTCCATGACACACAGGGAACGTAGGAGGTAGAAGTCCCCAAGCTGTAGAATTCTGTAGCAGCAGCAGCAATGCCAGTGTGCTCCAAAAGGACGGGCAGGAGGACACAGTGAGGGTGGCAGGAGACTGTCGGGTGACCTTGCTCAGCAGGGCTAAGGGCTGTTGTTCTCGAGAAAAGTGACTCAGAGCGTGAGGCCCCAAGTGTCAGAGGGTTCATCCCAGATCTCTCGGAACCCAACAGAGTTTCCCATTTTGAAATAATCTGGGGCTCGTTACTTCTTTTTCCCTCCATTTTCTTCCTTTTGAACCACAAGCATTCCATCGTTGCATTTTGAGAGCAGGTGACTGGTTTCCCAGCTTCGGGCCACGAAGACAAAGGCATTTTGTCTTAGGGTGGGTGCAGACCTGGAGTCTCACTCCCACCTGACTTAGCTGGTGGGTAAGGTCAACTATCAGTAATACTACGGTTAAGGGAAAGGTAATACCACATAGAATCAGAAACTGCCGTTTTTATTCAGTAGACATCGAACAGACTTTCTTCCTTACTTACTCAGAGCATTATACGTAAATACATAGCTGTTATTTATGTAGAGATAGTAGCTGCTACTATGACTTTTAAAAACCCAGTATAAATGCAAATCCAACATGATAATCTTTATGAGGTTTCATTTTCTTTTTGGAATAAAAACAAAATCATGTTAATTCTTCCTATAAAGAATTATGTCATAATCCCACATTTTACTGAAGTTATTCTTATCAATTAGTACAAAGTCATTTACATAAAAATTTCAGGCTAGTGTAGGCTCACAGAAGCTTTGGGAAGGAAAATGAATCAAGCGGCATTATCCAATTTTGCAGGGAACAGGCTTGGAAGACAGAAACACACTGAGGAATCCCTGCACGTTGGTGGCTGGCTCGGGAGCAGACGTGAGTTTGCTGAGGTTGAGTTCTCACCAGCCATTGCCCGATGTTTCTCTCATGACCCTGGGAGACGCTGTGGCCAGTTCCACCCTCGAGGGAGTTGGTACCAATATGTGAGAAATCTTCCATTGCACATAATGCCCTCATTAGGGACTGAAACGATAAAACTCTGGAGTTATTATATTATACTGTACCCACAAATGGCATAATTACACACCAATCCCTAATTTGAGAATTTCTAAGAGTTCAAAGAGGTCAAATGTTTAATTGAAATGGAATATTTAAGCTAAATTGCTAGTGCAGTACTTCAATATTATTGAATTACTAATAAATACATTAAAAGACTGTTAGCAAAAGTACTTCCTGCTGAAGAATGATCACCCAGGAATAACATTAGCTCATTTTGTAATATACGGAGAGTGTTGTTTCAAGCTAATTAAATGCCATGCATTTTTGATAGCACTTAACAATATGTGGTTAATTATTATTATGCAGGGTTTGTTCTATAGCATTAATTATGATGAACTCATTTGGCTTTATAAGGATGGGGAATTTGTTTGGTTTGGGAGGGACAGTGCTTATTGATGTCTTATGGTAATTTAGATTCAAATTAATAAACTTTCGAGCTTTATATGAAAAACAGTTTTCCAAATAGTTTCAAAAAACATAGTTTAGGGAGTAATCTTTGTATGTTTGACAGCTTTATAAAGTTTGCTCTACACTAAAAAGCGTCATCGTTATGTAAATCATGTGAAATGCACAGATGAGCTGAATCCCAGACTTGGGCTCCAGGACCCTGTTTCCAGTGTCATTTGAAGAATGTCGGATCCCTCAAACCGTCTGCCCTCTCGTCGCTCCTGAATGCCTCTCTCTCGGGGCTGAGGTGTGCTTCTTCGCCTCGCCAGGGGGGCTGTCAAATCTGGGTCAAGCTAAATCCCTGATGAGGGTTGAGAACACATGTGTCAACACCCATCGGAAATACCCTGGTTCTCGGAGTCGGCAGTGGGATTTGAAAGTCGTATTTTTAAAGGTGACGCGTGGCCAGGGTGGGCAGAGGAGGTGACCACACACGGGCACCAGGTTTCCTTGTGGGCCACCAGGGAGGATGTCCTCAAATTCGGTTTTGACGGTGGCTGCACAACGCTGCAAATGCACTAAGAACCACTGAACTGAATGCTCGAGATGAGCCAGTTTGAAAGCGTAAATCATACGCTGTGCGGTGGGCGTGCGGCTCCAACACGCACGGGCCAAGCAGCGGCGCGGCAGCTGTGGCCACCTTCGTCCCCTCCTGTCCCACCTGCCTCCTCCATCCCGCGCTCAGGAAAGAACCTGAGAGCCAACAGCTCTTCCGACCCGCCCAGAACGTGCGGCTGCCTCAGAAATGGGAGGTTGGGAAAGGAGCGTCAAGGATTGCTGAGTTCCCAGGTAGACGCAGGTGCTCTGCCATGGACAGGCTGTCGGGTTTGACCGGATCCTCCTTGCATACGTTCTTTATTTCTTTCTTTCATACAGTACATACATGTAATTAAAGGTTAGCGGTTTCCAGCAATTTGTAGCGCAATAAACTTTTGATCAAAACGCAGCTGAGCAGGTGAACAGTGACTGCGGGCGAGCAGGGCTCGGTGGAAGCGAGCTGGCGGCTGCTGGAGCGCCAGGCAGGAGGGCGTGTGAAGGCGGACCGTGTCTGGCCCCGGCACAATCCCAGGCACAAAAGGGAGTCCCTTCTCTAAAAGGGCGGCCGCCTCACGCGGAGGCAGTTTCTGGAGCAGCTGCAGAGATGTCGCTGTCGGGAGGAGCTGGGTTGGAGCAGGGCACGGCAGCGGTGGCTCCACCGGCGGCCTCTTCCATTCTCTCCCTCGCAGCCCTGCTCCCAGGTGCTCCTCTGGGAACGTCAGGTGAGCCCGAGCTGCCCTGCTCTACGGGCCAAGCGCAAAGGCGGGGCCGGGTCGTGCAGTGACAGGTGGAGATTCAGGCCATGGCCCGGGCTCGGGGAGCAGGAGCAGGCTGCAGTGGGGGTGTGGGGGCGGCTGGACATGCTCCATCCCCGCAGCGTGACCAGCGGTGCACGCGGAGTCCGGGTGTCTCTCTCTGCTTTCCGGTTTGCCGTCCTCAGGCCCGCAGAATTCTCGTTTCTCCGTTTTATGCATGTCTGCATTATTTCAAGGAAGATGAGATGACTTGGAGAGGAAGAGGATGGAGCACGGAGGAGAGGACTGTGTCACACGGGTTTGCGCCTGACATGCAGGGTCCGCCCTGTCCCCCGTGTTGCATGACACTGGAGTGACCTTGCGACGTCACTGGAACTCTCTGAGCTTGGGTTTCCACATGGGGAAGCGAGTTGATTACTGTGCAGTTGAGCTTTTGTGAGGGCTAAATATGGCAAAGCGTCAAACTCTTGGCAAACACTCGGTATGCAAAGGGGGGTCTCGGCTGGAGGGCAAGAGCTTCAGGAGCCCCCGAGAGCGCGGCCAGGCGTGGCCTTCCCTCCCTGCAGTGCGCACCACGCGCGGTGGCAGCGTGTCCAGGCGGCTTGGTGGACACCGCAGTGGGTGAGGAGCCCTTCCTTGCCGCATACGTGGTTTTCGTTCCCTGCTAATTCCCTCGTTTAGGCACCGGCACTTGGGTTAAGCGCAGCGAGTGCTCAGACAAGTCTGTGAGCGTAGACGGTGCCTGATGGCTCAGGGACCTCGGGAGACGTCTTCCCCCGTGCCCCCGATGGCGAGAAGGAATTAGCGCTGTCAGACAGCCATGCAGGTACACAGCAGCACGGCACGAGCGTCAGCCGGGAAAACACAATCGTTCCATAGTCTGATACAGTTGGAAATTCCCATTCGTCGATAAGTTCTTCAAGTAAGTAGAAGATTCCGGTTTTTACTGTGTCTGGCAATGTGTTCTTTTTAAAATTCAGGTTTATCTCTAAACTATTAATAGTTAACTCAGACCCATCCCCTCTGGTGCTAATTACCAGCAGAGAAAGGAGGAAAAAGCTAATTGAGACTAGTATATTAGTCTTCCTGCATGTATTAGTAGAATAAAGGCGTCCATGGCAACCGTTACAGGAAATGCCAAATACTTTTTCGTCTCTATCTGCTAAATAGATGTTGACTGACAAAGCCAACGCAAGCGAATGGTGCTAAAACACTAGATAATGACTGCAGATGATATAATGTTACACTGGAGCCGAAACGACAATTAAGAATGTATTATTTTTAAATGTTTCATGGAAAAAATCACACCAGTTAACCTAGAACTGTTTTCATGGCGAGATGGTGACACGAGATATTAATTAAGACAAAGTCGCAAATGCCAGTTGAGAGCTGAGGTTTCCACTGGGGAGCCCGCAGGGCTTTGCTGGAAGACTTTGCGAGTGAGCGAGCCGTGTTCCCGCCATTCTGCTCTCCCGGGACGTAGCGGCCAAAACGGCCCTGCTGTGACCACTGGAAATATGCTGATGTGCACGTGAAAGTGACCAACGCATTTATCACGTTTGAGCAAAACTTGCTGACACACATAAACCATTTCATATGCTTTGGCCTTTAAGTAAAAGGCACAGGCTGTCACACACACCGTTTGTGCTTCTGGTTTTTGCCGTTTTTGGACGGTAATTCGCCCACTTCCCAGCGGGTCTGAGGACCGTGTGCGTGAGATGTGGGCGCTCCCTTCCGAGCCACTGGACTTCAGTCTGTGGCAGGAACCCGCGGCCTTCGTTGCCATGGCCCACGGTGGCCCTGCGAAGGTGTGGCCCACAGCGGCCCTGCAAAGGTGTGGCCCAAGGCGGCCCTATGAAGGTGTGGCGTTCCCTGCGCTTACAAGCTGCCCGTTAGCAGTGATCAAGAGTGGTGGAGAACGCGAGGGAGTCGCCGCTGACGCCGGCCGGTGAGAGATCGCGGCCGGCTCTGATGTAAGGGATGAGCCGCCGACTTTGGTCCAGACCAGCGCTCCCCACAAACGTCCAGGAACAGCCACCCTCCACGCGCACACGGAATCCACCTGCACGTTCCGTGTCCTTTAGGAATTCATCAGAGAACATAGGGGATATGGAGCAAATTACTCACAGTGCCCTCTGATACATCAGTTGAAATGATTATATATTAAAAGCTAGTTTTCCCATTGGCTTACCTTCCTCATGCATAAAACGGGGATGAGTGTTTCTGTCTTATCGACTCTATAAGCGAGTTGTGAGACTTATGTGAATTCATATATGAAAACACTTAAAACGATGCATGAGTTATAGTAAGTGTCGTTTAGGTGTTCGTGCTATCAGTGACACCATCGCCAGGAAATCGCGCAGGAGACGGAATACAGCTCAGAAACAGGCCCTGCCGTGTGCCTCCTACCGCTGCACAAATATGCCTTTTTTCTATCAAAACGGTAGTTGAAGTTTGTTGTATTTTTTCGTCATTAATCTCTTTGGAGTTCCCAGTCAATAAGCAACACGGATCCCGTTGTTTTGGGGACTCAGTGTAGCGCGTGGGAAAAATGCCCATCAGTGAGATTTTTCCATCGAGGCTGAGAGGCCGTCCAGGCAGGAAGTCAGGAAGGGATGTACGGAACTCGCGTGGGCTCTCCGTGTGCTGCGTGGATACTGGCTACCGTGTGTCCCTGCAGGCCGTGCGTGGGCAGAAAGGACAGCTTCTGGGCTGGCCAGCTCGCCCGGCCCGGGCAGCCTTGGCACACCGAGCCCGAGAGCTGCGGGGCAGAGCCAGGCCGCTTTCCCTCGGGAGGACCCGCCAGCCCAAAGCCGTGGGCCTCCTCGGTGACTTTGTAGTTCTTGCTCCGTTATGCCCTAATGCTGCTGCACACGGGAACTGACGGAGATGTTGTGTGCTTGACAAGAATCATTAGTAACACACGTACATCCTGTTCATAAATTTCCATTTCTGGAGAGACACGTCAAGCCCACAGCAGGGAGGTCGTGGAGCAGGAAGGCATTGCCAAACATTGCCACCAGTTCGACCGGCAGCAGGTCACGGAGACCGTGCAGCGGGGCTCAAACCTGACCCCTCGCCCGGCCGGTGGATGGCCACCACCCGGCACACCTGCCGTGTCCGGTCTGCGCTCCACGCACCTCTGTGAGAATCAGCTCCAGGCAAGCATCCAGGTAGCTGTGTAATAACTTATTCCTAGGTGACTCTCTCCTCCACCCAGCAGGTGGCAGGGAACCTCTCCCCATGAGCCAAAGACTGGGCCGCACTGTGGCCGGTGCCGGCGCCGGGCACTGGACCCCGCAGAAGGTTCTCGGCACGCCCGGCTGGGGACAGGACTGCCCCAGCTTGCGCCCCCTCCCTGCGACGTCCCTCCTCTGGCCACAATATCAATATCGTAATAGCAAAAAAATAATTTTAAGTTTTAAAAGGAGTTTTGTTTTGTTACTGAGAAAGATCACCGCAAATACATGAATTATAACATTTTGTCTTTGTCACCCAATCGTGAAAAATCTTGTATGATGTGCCGTGGTTGGCAATGAAAAATACATTTATTTTTCCTTAGTATCAGGACATGTTTCTTTTTACCAAATAATCCTTCACACGTAACCCGAAGATTTCTTTTTAATTGTCAGAAAGAAAGTATGAACGGCATTAATTCCTTTTATCCGATGACACAAAAGAAGATGAATGGATTCTTTCCTTCCCTCATGGGAAAGCACACACGTCTACAGACTCTCTCTTAGGAGATGTTTGGATTGTTTTCATGGCTCCTTAATTTTCATACGATGAGAATAGTTTTCCTCCAACCACCTAACCCTTTTTTTATATGAGCCTGTTTATAGGTAGACATGCGAAGCTCTATCTGCAATTGCAATCGTTAGTATCTAGCACTTCATAAATATCCCTTTAAGATGCTATTTGATACCTTCTATAGTTTGGGAGGAAACAGTCCGGATACTCCTGTTTCCAAAGCAGCTAAATGTATTACAATAAATTTGCTTTCTCTGTGCAGTGGAATTGGAAACCTATAAGATGGTGAATAAGAAAACTGATACCACCGCTTATCTGTCCGAAAGCTAGTGGTGTTAGGAAGCCCAGTAATTGAAAAATGGATAGCATTGATATTTGAACCTTTTTATATAACCTTTGAAGTGTAAGCCTTTTGGGGAATAAATTGCTTTTTGTAACAAGAACAATGTCAGATCCCATATTTAGAAACCGTGCACTTAATTCATTTTCAGACGGAGAAACTCATGTTGTCTTGTTGGGGAAAACATTGCAAAATGGATTAAGCTTCACCCTGGAGAGATGATAACCTAATATAAATAACTGCGGGCTGATCTTTATTAGTTACTGAGCAAATATTGCCAAGTAGGACAGGCGACCTTCAGTGGTGATTGATCTAGGATAAGTCATCAACAACATTGTCTTCAGAGAATAACTTTGGGGCATTTTGGGATCTTTAGTCTCTTCTTATTTAAGGGATGCGATGAAGCTAATGTTCGGGAAGAGTAAGTGCGTCTTATTTAACGGTAAGGATTGGAGCTCACACGGTGCAGGGCCATGACACCCGACTCTGGGTGGGCAGACTGTCCGGTGTTTGTTGGGCTGCTCGGAACTGCGGCGACAGGGCAGTCGGCTGAAATCCTACACCTGAGGCTCTTCTCGAGTTTGGGGGTGGCTGCCCGAGCTCCGTGTTTCATCAGTTCTGTAATAATGAATAATTTACTCAGCGTGACACTGGTCACGGGACCGTCACAGGATCCGCCGTGTATCATAGCTCAGCACCAGGAAAGGGTCGGGGAGATGTCAGTCATGCCTGCGTCGTACGGAGGAATAAAAATCAGTCAAAGAGGCTGTTTGTCATCACGAAACTGGAGCATAATTAAAAAGTAACAGGAACAAACTCGGATGTTTGCCCTTGCTAACTAAGCTCATGCTTAGAACGGCTACATTGTTTTGGTTTCCTCTCTCCTCTTTTTTAAAACTTTTCTCTCAAATGCACATTTCCATATCTCAAAAGCTTTAGTGATGCCCTCATATTGTGCAATCACACTCATTCTAAGCGCGGGAAACGCAATGATACGCCGTGTGCCCACTGCCGCCGCGGCTCCATGCGGCTAATCCTGGGCACACTTCCCAGCCAGGGCGGGGGGCCAGCGAGGGCCGGCTCTCAAAAGCCCTGGGCACAGGGAGGAGTCTGCCAGGTATTTCTAAAGAGACCATGCTGAGAGACGGAGGCCGTTTATCATCGTAAGATCCTCCTCTTCCCACGACCCCACGAGGGAGGGACACACTGCCCGTGCCGCCAGTGCTCAGTAGGCGAGGGATCGCGGGAGCTGACGGCAGCCTGGGGGCGGGCTGCGCAGCAGATGTGCACTGTCCCCTGTGCGGAAGGGACCAGAGCCGATGAGGGGCTGCCTGGGGGCCACCTTCCCAGTCCCACCGCGGGGCCAGCTCGGGTCGTGTGCAGGAAACTTGCTCGTCAGTGGGCATGCAGGGTGGCTGTGCAGGAGGGGACCTGAGGGCTTTGCTCTTGAGGCGGAGGCAGGTGCGCGCACTGTGTTTTGTGGTATGCAAGAGGGTGTTTTTTAGACAAAAGTAGTAAGTGCTAAATTCGTCTCTTTCTCCATTACCAAGTAGAATGTGAGTCATTGTGGAGCTTCAGTTGGTCTGGGGTAAATTTCAATAATTAAGTTTTTAAAAATATTGGATTTTTTAGAATATTTTTAGATCTACAGAAACATCGCAAAGACAGTACAGAGAGTTTTCAAATGTTAGCATCTTGCATTAATAGAGTGTGTCTAGGGACATTAGAGAATTAATATCGATACAATATTACTGACTAACTCCCACACCATTCACATTTCACCTAGTTTTTACCTAAAGTCCTCTTTCTGTCACAGGATTCCATCCAGGACACCAGTATGTCCCGTCATCCTGTCTCCTCAGGTTCTTTTTGGCTGTGACGGTGTCTCAGACTTGCCTGGTTTTTGCTGACGTCACCTGTTTTGGGAAGCCCTGGCCAGGAACTCTGTAGCACAGTGTTGATCAGAGTTTGTCTGAGGGTTTTCTCACGAGTAGGCGAGGGTGATGGGTGTGGGGAGGACGACCACAGAGGTGCCGCACGGTCATGACATCACACCGCAGCCAGTGGGACTCCCCAGGGTGGTGGCGTTTCCACCGTGAAGTCACCGGCCACCACCCCACCCTGAGGTTCCACCGGGGACTGTTTGGAAGGAAGTTAGACCAGGAGCGGAGGGTTAAGTTCCACTCCCTCCAGGACGGGTGAAAACACACAGTTTGGGAATTCTTTTGGGTGGGAACATTGTCTGCCCTCCCTGCGTACGCTTAGTCATTGTTGTCAGTGTGGATCATGGACACTTAATGTGTATTGTGGGTTATAATCCAATTCTTCTTTATTTTGTTGCTCAGATTGCTCCAGCTCTTTCAGCTGGCTCCTGTGTCTCTTTGACCTACCTGTCATGTGTGTGCACACATGTGTGTGTGTGTGTGTTTAGTACTTCCCTGCTTCCTGGCGTGTTAGGATGCCCCAGGCTCGCCTTGCACGTTTCACGCTCGAGCCCTGTGATCAGCCACTTCTCCAAGGGGTCCTGGTTCCTCTTACTGGGCAGCGGGACTAGAAATGAGAATCCGGTGCCAGGTGAGTAACTGCGTCTTAATGGAAAGAAGTGGGAATGACATGGGAAGGACAGGCAGGCGGTGCTGGACTTGAGCTCTAGGTGTGTGATTCTGCTTTGGTCACTAACCAGTTCCGCAGGACTGAGCAAGTGGGTCTTTGTGACTTGGCGTACTCATCTTTAAAGTGTGTGAGTGGGGAGCTTAGAACAGTATATGGCACACGGTGCCCACCCTGCCCATGATGACTCTGCTCTCTGCTGCAGAGTGGGGTCGGCGATTCCATCCTGGGCTCCTTGCCAGCTCCTTCTTAGCATCCGCCAACAGGAAAACCAGCAGGGGATCTAAGGGTGGGAGACAGGCAGACACTCTGCTGCCACCTTGTGGGCAGGAGCTGGTGGTTGCCATGGCTGCAGCAGGCGTGGTAGGGACCCTGACTTGGTCAGTGTGGTGGGATTAGGCGCTACCTTCTCATTGGTCTGGTTGGAAGTTGCCCCTGTCCTGGGGACAAGGAGCTGAGTGTGGCAGTGTCTCCAGCAGCAGGTGCAGGGGAGTGGCGTCCCTGGCCCCAAGTGTCGGCATCCTTTGTGCCTCCCTCCCGCTCTCTCGGGCTCTCACAGACATTCAACACCGGCAAACAACTTCGTGCATTATATCCCGTCTTCCAGACATTTAGAGAAGTTTTTATTTCTCTGGATGATAAAGCATTATTATTATTATCATATCACTACTAATAATAAATAATTTAAAAATATAAGCAGTTTTTTCATCCAGCTATTTTTGTTGGCATGTAGTACGTCTGATTTACCCATCTTACACACAGTTGCCACAGTTGTCATGGGGTGAGATGCAGATTCTGAAACCATTTGATTGTCCCAAGATGAGAAGTCACTGAGAAAGATGTAACTGGCTGTGAAATGGCAAGTGGGCAGACTGTTACCGTCTGTATAAAACCCAGAGTGACACACAAGCTTTCTTATAGCACTCTAGGCAGGTCTGCTATTTCTGGAGTTGGGAGAAGCGGCTGCCTCCTGCAAGCCCTGCCTTTGAGGGCTGGTGTGCGTTTTGAGCAGAGTGGACCCACATCAGGGATTAGCCTCGTGGCCGGTCCGGTTTTGTTAGGAAGCATCCTTGCTAAAGGACAGGAAGGCCCTTCGCCCGGCGGCTATTGCCGGGCCATCCGGTAGGTGCTGCTTGAGGGTCCTGCACGAATAACGAACATGCCCTGGCGTGGAGGGAGGCATTTAGCGGGAGAGTAACCATGAAAGCAGAGCTCATTTTTTGAGTTTGGTAAAGATCTATTATGTTCCTTATTTCTTTCTGTAACTTGGAAATAAATCTCACTGAGGTTGTCCAGATGGTGGGGAGGATAAATTCTGCGCGAACGCTCTTCTCTGTGTGTGCCGGGTTACGTCTGTGTCGCCATCGCAGCCAGTGGAAACTTCGGTCGTTTGTTGTCAGGTTGCATGATGCCAAAAATGTTTGACTTTCAGTTCGGGTTGGTCATTTATTAAATGCATCAAGTAAATCCATTATGTTGTCCCTATTGATTCATTGTATTTGCTCCTTAAAATGCTTCTCAGGGTTTTTATTTTCATTGAAAAAGAAGGAAAAAATGATTGTGTGAGACGAAATGGCGAAGCTCCTTCGATCTACCTGGATTTGGACCCTGACATCATCACCTGCTACCTGGGGACTGAGCAAGACCTCTGGGGCCCGCGTTTCCGCATCCACACGAACGGTGGGAAAAGCGACGCCTGTGAAGAGGCCCCGGCCGGTTAGTAAATAAGATGGTTGGGTGCGCGGAGAGCAAGCGCCGTACTAACGGGAACCGAGTGTTTCAGAGGCCCTCACTCCAGTCCAGATTTATCTTTTCCTGTGAAACACATACTCTCTTTATATATATCCCAGTTTCTCCATCTGAGAAATGAGGTGGTTCCCTCCAGAATTAGCACTTGCTAGGATTCTCAAGGACAGCTCATTTAACTCGTCTAAAGTCTATCCCATTTTTACATGGCGTTTTTTATTAAGCATGTGGGTTATTGCAACATGGTTTGGGGTCCTGCCTGTCTTGCAAAGGCCTTGTCCCTGCTTTTCCATTTCCGCCCATGCTCTGGCCAGGCAGGACCGGGGACGTGAGCCGTCCCCCACTCCCCAGCCTTCCCTTCCCTTCCCTTCCATCTCCACCTGGTGACTCTTCCCTTCATGGTGACAGCCTCCTGGGCTGCCCACTGCATCTGGGGCTCAGGCCAGACTCCTGACAGGTCCTCTGGGGCCCTTCGTCACCTCTTACCACCCTCGGACTCACCTCCCGCCACGCTCTGCTCTGCTCACCTCTCCCAGGCCCCGCCGGCCTCCTCTCTGTTCCTCGGGCGGACTCGGCTCATGTGCTCCGAGGGACTGGGGCTGCCTTCTCCTGGGCCTGGGCCGTCTCCCTGTGATCCTCTTTCTGCAGAATCTCACCGGAGTTAAGGTCAAGCGTCAACTCCTCGGAGACGTCTTTCCCAGACACCCACCCCACTTTCTCAGTGACGCCGCCGTGTCCAGCTCTCTGCACATCATGACACCAGCCCTACCTGCGCGTCCCCCCCCCAAGGGATCGGTTTACTAGAGTCTTGCTGGCGGCAGCCGTGGTCCTCCCGGCACAGGCCGACCTCACTGGCTAGACCAGCACCTGGCGTGTGGGAAGCACAGGGGAAATTTGACGAATAAACGGACGCCTCGTTAAACGTCCTCTCCTCAAGGAAGCCACTGATCATGGATATGAAGTAGGGTAAGAAAATGATTCAGAAAAACTCTTACAAAGTGAAGAACAAATCAGTGTTATGTATGGTTTTCACCGAGTCAGCTGCAAATATAGACACTCCTCTTTCTCCACGGTGCCGGGCGGGGGTGGCTGTGCCGTCTGGGCCCCGACTTCCAGTGTCTCCCAGCCTCACCTTCACCCCCCACCCCTTCCTTCTTTCCTACCGTCCTTCCTCTAATGAACATTGTTTCAAGTTTGCAGGAGAGTATAGCGGATGATGGGACACAAGTAACAAACGCCAGCTTTGTTAAATCTTAATGTCATGCTGTATTTTCATGAGACATTTCCCTTCCCATCTCTCTTTTAAATTTTAAAATAATAAAGCAGATAAATGTGTAGCCCCTGTGGTCCTATCCCCGGTTTTAATCCCTTCATCCCACAGTAACCTCTCCTGGACTTGGGTTATTCTTAATCACAACAGTGATTTACATTTTGTGCCAGTTATCTATGTATCCAATAATGATACAAGTTTTCGTGTGTTTCTAAATTTTTTGTAAATACGATCAGTTCACTCATTTTCTGCAAACTTGCTGTGCACGTATATTATTTTTGACCTTTGTTCAGGTTGATGCAAGCCTCCCTAGAACATTGCTCTTTAATTCCATCAGCATTTAAATCCACCAAAACCGATCGATTCGGCTCTTGATGGAAGTGTATGTTTTTTTAAAAAGTTAATTGCAAATAGTGCTGTTATGAATAATGTTGTAGGGGTGGCTTTTGTGCGTGTGACAGATATTCTCTGGGATGTGTAGTTAGTGGCTGGTCTCAGTCACGTGGAACACAGGACACAATATGTCCACAGTGAATATTGTTGAATACTTTTTAGAGGTTCCTGCCTCTAAATACGCATACATTACGTGGTGCTATAAATAAACATTCTATATCTCTCCATTTGCTTAGCTATCATCGTGTTTCAAATAACATTTTACTTAAAACAGGCTTTTCTTGGATTTATTCTTGGTTACTTCATCCCATAAAATGCTGTTGTAAATTAGATTTTTATGTTGCTCTCAATTGTTTGTGGCTGGTGCACAGCCCTGTAATTTCACAC
This sequence comes from Cheirogaleus medius, assembly GCA_008086735.1. Classification (NCBI taxonomy): domain Eukaryota; kingdom Metazoa; phylum Chordata; class Mammalia; order Primates; family Cheirogaleidae; genus Cheirogaleus; species Cheirogaleus medius. Next base: position 54,348,403 of record VBSM01003157.1, on the reverse strand, counting down.
TGCCTTATTATTTCAAATACTTTATTTGTAGAGTCTCTTGACCCTGAAGTGTCATAACACCTCAAAATAACACATCGTTTCATTCTTTCCAATTCATAAGCCTTTTCTTTGCTTTACCTAACCTAGTCAACAGCGTTTTTGTCTCAAGCACACCCTAAACTGAAGTGATTATAAGAGCCATGGCATCCGTACCTGAACTTAAAGAGAATGCTGGAAACATTTCACGGTTAAAAGCCACCTTTGCAATGGGATTTTAACGGGCATTGGATTAAGGCTCTTTCCTCTTGTTTGCTAAGTTTTGTTATTTTTTTAATGATTAATTAATTTAGTCAAAGGTTACATTTTATCAAATGGTTTTGTACTCCTCAGTAGGTAATTTCAGATTTTTTTTCTTTAGTTTATTGCAGTAGTAGTTAATTATATTAACAGAAGCTTTAATATTAAGCCATTCTTTTGTCTCCAGATGGACCTAACTTGGTCATGATGTAACTTTTTAATAAAAATTGGGTGGACTTGTATCTTAATTAGGAAGTTTGCATCGGTGCTTATTAACTGAGACTGGCCTGTGGTCTTCCCTTCTCATCCTGCCTTTGTCTGAGCTGGGCATGAAGGTTTCAGAAACTGCACAAAGCAAGTTGAGGAGATTCCCAGTTTTCCCAACTCTAAAAGAGACTGTGCATTTTTGTATAATCCGTGTCTTGAATTTTTGGCGGCACTTTTCTGTAAAACCTTCAGAGCTGCTGGTTGTTTGTTTTTGGCGTGCCTGTGCGTGTGTTTCTTTTGTTTTGGGGTTTTGTTGTTAATTTGGTGGTAAATTTTTAATAGTAAATTTTATTTTTGTAATGATTTTAAATCTAGTCATATTTTCTAGTTGCTCTCAGCTCTGTAGTAAGTTATGGATTTCTTGGATGCAGTCTGTTTCATTTATACTTCAGATTTATTGGCCGAAAGGTATTTATTTTATTCCCTTATGATGGATTGAATATGACAGCAGAGATTCAATTCATTGTAAGGGGGTATGTATGTATTCCTTTTCATATCTGATGGTGTCTTTTTGCTTTCTTCTCTTCCATGATCAATTCTGCAAGAGGCGTGTTCACTTTTAAATGATCCACAGAATCACATTTATCATTCATGATTCTCATCATTTGTTTTGCATTTTATTAATTCTTACTCTGAGCTACCTTGTCGCTTACCTCCGACTTCCTTTGCCTTTGCTTTTACTTGTGACGTTGTTGTCATGACTTGAGTCAGACACTTGGCTACAGACGCTAATACGAACTTTTCCAGCTATATGTTTCCCTTTGGGTGCCACTGTAGGTATATGTCAGAAGTTCTGACGGTATGTTCACAATTGTTCCATTTTGAACGTTTTCTAATTTCTATCATGATCTTTTTGCTGACTTAGAGGTTATTGAGAAGTGAATTTTAAAAATTTCAAATAAGTGATATTTTTTGTAATCTTTGATTTATTAGACTGCGTAATAGCGTGTGGTTTGTATTTTATCTTTGTTAGTTATTGAGATTTATTTTCTGGCCCCGCACATGGTCAATTTTATAAATATTCTATGTATGCCAGAAAAGAATGTGTATTTTTCTCAATTGTTGAGAATGCACTAGGCATGCCCATTAAATCAAGTCTGATAAATGTATTGTTTAAGACCTCTCTAGATACACCATTTTTTTTGGTCTATTACACCCAATAGTTATCAACAACAGAGTGATAAATTATACCACTATGATTATAGGTGTTTCGATGTTTCTTTGTATCTGTTATTTTTCTTTATATATTAGAAGCTCTTACTAGATAAAGGAAACTTTAAAATTATTGTATCTTCTTAGTGAAGTGTTCCATTTATCAATCAGTAGTAACCATCTTTAATATTAATATCTGTTGCCTAATATTAACATAGCTCATAAGCTTTTTATAAAATTAGAATTTATTACCTGCTAGTCCATATATAATTTAGTTATACTTTATATTTTTATTTGTTGAATGGTTTACCTAAGATATTTAAGAAATATTCTTGACCCAAACGACTCTAAATATAAGCACTAGTTGTACCTACCCTCATCATCACAACCACCAGGATTCTTTAACTGTGATCATCCTTCTAGTACTGCATCTTATTATTTTCTACTATTTCAGTGCTACCTGTTTTCATACCCTCAAATTAGTCATCATCGTTGTTAGTATTACTGTTTTATATAGTTAGAGCTTACCGAGCTAAACCCATGTATTCATGAATTTTTAAATCATTATTTCATTAAGTTTTACTCTGAGCTAGTTTTCTTCACTGATAGTGTAATGGTCGTAAACTATGAACATCTCAGTCCTCTTAGATAAGTACACTTTGGAACATTATTTAAGGCTTCTGTACTTAAATTTTTCCATCCACGCAGCAGGCGGGTTGGGAGTGGCTCTTCCCGACAGGGTCGTCGTGACGACTAACGGGGCTGGTGTACGGGGTCACCGGCACAGTGTCCGTGCACACTGAGTGCCCACGTGGTCAGTGTTGGCCACTGAGCCTGCCGTGGTGTTTCCTGGAAACATCCTTATTCACACTCTCTCACGGAGGGTAACCTAGCCGGGCAGCCTGTCCCGGGAGCAGGGCACGTTTCTCTCAGCACTTTGAAAACAAAGTGTCTTCCGCTCCGTGAGGCGAGGACCAAGAGCCGCCTTTCCTGTGGCCAGCTGGGCTCCACCAGGGCACTCCGGGGGGAAGGGCACGCAGGGGAGAGGAGAGCAGGGCGCGTCTCCCACGCGTGAGCTGCCGCCACCAGCGCGTGTCCGGTACCTGGCCCGGCTCCAGCTGCTCTGGCCTGCCCAGAGCCGGGCCCGAGGCCTGCGCAGTGGCTCCGCGTGGCCTTGCTCCATGCTCCCAGGCCTGATGACCCGACCTCATCCCTGCGCTCCAGCCCTAAGGGTGAGAGCCACTTCCAGGTCACCTGGGCCTTTCCCTGCTGTGCAGCCGTGCATCAGATCCCTCTGCCGAAGTGTGCGCCACTGCCAAGCTGTTCCTCAATGTCCGTATTTCTTCTGCCTCTATCGGACATTCAGTTTTCTCGAGCTGTTGGGGAAGAGGGTCTCGTCCTCCTATGCACTGTGTTTGCAGCTTCCTCTCTCCCTGGATTGCGTCTGCCTGTGCCTCGCAGTGTTTGGAGACGCTGCCTGTGGGGCGCGAGCGAGCTGTGTCCGGGGAATGTCTCTGCAAATTCTCCACCGGTGTGCTTGGCTAAGTACCATGTTTCCCCGAAAATAAGACAGGGTCTTATATTTATTTTTCCTCAAGGAGACACCCTAGGGCTCATATTTAGGGGATGTGTTATTTTTTTTAGTACAGTACAATAATCTACATTTATTAAAATATAGTTAAGTTGTCTTCTTCTGGAACATCATCATAGTAAAATGGCAGCCACAGCTTTCCTTCTTCTCCCCTGGGGACACACAATACCTAAAGCAGAGCATCCTGCTCCTCACTTCACTGAGGAGACTTTCCCCTCAAAGCCTCAGCTTGCAGCACGCACAGGATGGTCGGGACCTGACAGGGGAAGCCGACCTTGTTGGTGGGGCTGCTCGCACCTTTCTGGTCACCTCTGGGATAGTCATTGTCACCATGGGGCAGATGAGAAGGGCTGCTCGTCTTCTTTACTGCTCCTCGACGAAATGCATGGCTTATGCAGATACGCTGTGTAGCCACGCCCGTCACTAGGTCTTATTTTCGGGGTGGGGCTTCTATTGCGCAAATGCTTAGAAATCCTGCTAGGACTTATTGTATGGGTAGGTCTTATTTTCCAGGAAACACGGTACCAAGATTTAGTGAGTTCATTAGCTTTGCATGGGAGGTTTGGGGCCACGCGTGTTATGAACTTGATCTGTGCAGACTGTGACTACACAGTCCCAGATGATTTTCCCCGAAGGTGGACAGATTCTATTTCTGGTCCCCTGTGGACCACAGTTAACAACGTTGAGTCTCGAGTATGTGTGTTCACATCCCTGCCCACTTCTGGACATGCCATCTCTCCCCAGCACCCTCGTCCCTCCCCACGACAGGACAGAGCTAATTCACGCGCCTACTGGGCAGGGTTTCAACGGCCAGTTTATTTCTTGATATTTCCCCTATTTTATGCCAGAGGCATCATTTATTCAAGCGTGCATTTGGTTCCATTTTTTCCAGCGTGCACAGACGCTTGTAGTGGGAGTAACTTTGTGTTTTCCTCTGCCCATGTGATCGCAAGGGGAAGTCCTCATCTGGTTCAACCTGTAGCGGCAGATGGGATGGAGTAAGGGCCAGACTTTCAATCAAAGTCACCGGAGACACCAAAGAATGATCAGAGTTTCTGGTCTTCTCTTTTTCTAGTCAAGGAGATTTACCTTTCATGGTAATAAATATCCCCAAGTTGTTAGTCATTTTCTTAGAGGTGAAATACCGCATACCCATCTCTGTGTCCCTGACAATTTCACAGTAAAGTTGAAACACATCGTGCAAGCACAACAGTAGGAATGCAGTTCTTTCCAGTGTGCTTTGAATAGCTCAACATCGCAGAGAAAGAAGTGTGAGGACACAGTGTAAATCTGGCAGTGATGATATGCTTCAAAATAAGTATTGCACAAGGGACCAGATAAACAGCCATTGCAGCGGTCGCCGCTGTGCCCAGCACGCTGGCTCGGCCCGCCGCAGTGGGCGCGTCACTCTTGCTATTGCTGTCCTTGTGGTTTGGTGGCACCGTCCAGAGAGGAACCTGTGCCTGACTAGTCAACATAACCGTTCCCCTGAGTTGATGACTTAGGTTATGTGAAATCTTTAAAATTCAACAGGATGAGAATATGGTTTGTGGCTCTTTTGGTTTTACAAAAAAAAAAAAAGAAAGAGATAAGTCACAAAATTAACCGTGTGCACAAAAATGAATCCAAGGAAAACATGTGACCTTATCGAGGTACACACGGTGCTGTCTGCTGGAGGACGTGGTACTTGAGTGGCCTTTGTCACGCGCTGCCAGATAAGCAGGAACCAGTGCGGTGACATACGCTCTGCGGCACACAGGCAAGGGCAGGGCAGACCCAGAACAAATCTTAGCAAAGCTTTTGCCAAAATGTGCTTATTCTGCATTTCACAGACTAGACTAGCCGTCTCAGAAGCCGTTATTTTCAACGTAGTGCTGCGTGTCGACATCTGTATTGACGTGTGATACCTAAATCGCCCACTTATCGGGATAGTTTGCAACATACAGGCCCCGTGAGTTCACCGTTCACTTTTCCATACTGAAGTCAGCTGGTGTTCTCAGTGCCAAAATATGATGTGTTTTTAAGTAAGAGGAAACATTGCTTAGATTTTTATCTCAGTTCAGGTGTCTGCTTGAACACCTTCAGGTGTCTCCTTGAACAGTTCAGGTGTCCGTGCCCACTGTGGGCAGGAAAGGCGAAGAGAGGGCGTGACCCGAGCGGCTCGCGGACGGCGCAGCGAGCGACCTGAGTCGGCGAGCCCAGGTCGCAGGGAGTGTCCGTGTTTTCAAACGTAGGCAAAGTGTCGAGAGTAAAATTAAAACTGTGATTTTTAGATTTGACATGTAATATGTTTTTCAATTATATTGGGGGATATCTCATAATTTTACAAGAAGTTTTCAAAAAAATTATCTTCCAAACAGGATTTAGATTGGCTTGGATCTGCCCCTGAATCGAATGGTACCTATGATGGAAGATGTTCCATCTTGAAACATTTTCTTGTAAGGCAGCAACTTCGCAGTAAAAATTCCAAATTGCTCTTCTGTCAAGATTTAGAAATTTCAATTAAAGAGTGATTTGAGACTGGAAAACAAGCCGGTGAATACAGAGCAAAACACTTTCCCCACCTTCACATCCTGACCACTGCAGACCTTAGCTTATTTTTATTATTGCTTTTGCTGTTGTAAGACGAAGCGCTCGGGTCTGAGGAAGATGGGAGACCGAATCTGTGCCTCCAAATCTCGTATTTAACAAAACACTTTGCTTTTCATAAGAAATTATGGTAACAAAATAATTATAAAATCAAACATAAAATAAAACAACTGAAATGCAAGATACAACTCACGGGGAAAGATTATTCTGTTTAAACCTCTCTCCCCTCAAACTTGTCCAGACCAGGACAGCAGGAAGAGGAATATTTTGTTCTTGAGCTGTGAGTTCACATGCCTTGGAGTAAGAAATGAGGGGTTTTAGTTTTCTCTTGTAAAGAAATATATATATATATATATATATATATATATATTAGTTACTAATTCTGGAAGTTCTTGTCAATTTTTCTAATAGTTATAGAGTTTCCAGATATTTCAAATATGTCCATTACACATATATAACATATGCCCATAATAAACTCACATATGTGACTGTACTGGATCCTCATATAACATTAATAATTACAGAGATAGCATGTCGCCCGGCTGGCAGTGGTTAAGAATATCGATTTAGGAGGTCTGTGGGTTAAGTTACAAGTGTGACTTCTTGTGCATTTTCATGCCTGAGTCCATGTGGACGACACAGTCTCCATCAAAGAGTCAGACACACCTGAGGGGGAGCCTGGGATTCCATTCTCGCCGGCACTTCCCTCCCTGGTGTCCCGCCCTGCCCGGCCCTGCTCCCTCACTCAGCAGACACGCCCAGACCTGTGGTCCCTGAGGAAGACACAGCCATGGTGACTTCCCCGTCACCCAGCAGCTGTGCACATAAAGGGAGGTCAGAGGCTGCCTGCCTGTGTGCGTGTGCGTGCGTGTGTGCCGTGTTTAGGACGTGGATCAGGACGATAGAGCACGGGCGCCCGTGTGGGTGCGGTACGAGAACCACGCATCAACTGGGGTGGAGCAGATACAACTGTGGCTGAGTCGGTATCTTGGCAAACACTTAATTATGAAAAGAATTAAAAATGCCGTTCCTCCTAACGAGCTTTCGTCAGGTCGGCCTCCCACAACACGGCCGCTGACCTGGGTCGACACCAACTTTTCCCAATTCCTTTTGAAAAAAGAGACTGAGATTTTCGTTATCGGGGAGGGACTCATTTTCCTGTCTCTTCAAGACCAGTGTTATTACTTTTTTGGGGGGTTAATGTTACAGGAAAAGGTCAGGGTGATTATTCAGAGGGAAAAATTGTATTTGCTGGACTTTATGGGTTCTCCTCCAGAAATGCGACTTATTTATGACATAAGTCATTTTAGGGCAGGTGATAGAAGTTATTTCTCTTTTATGACACTTGTGCCTCTGTGTGAAATGGCGCCATAAATGATATTGACAGTGTCATACAGGAATACTGTATTTTTTGTACGTTGTAAAACTTTGCTGTTTACGGTCAAACAAACTAAAGTTGCGACTGTCAGCTCTTCAGAAGAAAGCACTGGGCCCTTTCAAGTTTCGAAGCATCACTTAGGAGAGTAATATATAGAGGAGAGACTTCCATAAAGAAGAAGAGTAACCCAAGCTGTTGTTTTTACGTTTCCTCCTGGACGCGGAATTAGTTCTGGGTTGTGCTCCGCACTGTGCCCAATAAACTCCAAGGTGATGACGGGTCTGTTCTTGGTGTTCCCGGCTCCGGTGTAAGGATGCCTGCGTTCTGGGGCATTTCGAGGTGCCTTGTCTTTGGTGTGAGGTCTGAGTCAATGAGTTGCTCAGTCCACTTGGGCAGTCGGGTATATTACTGTCCATGACTTCACAAAGGCTGCTGCAAAACCCTGTTGACTTCCGACGAAGGAGGAGGAATAGCTTTTTAGTTCCCCTGGGATGTTCCCCATCAGGACTGGGGCCCTCGGGGCTTCTCTCCAAGGCGGGGACACCTCGAGCCCCCTCCCTCGCTGATCCGAGCAGGCCGAGGGGGCCTCCCGGTTCCGCTTTCATCTACCCACCAATGCGAGTAGATTCTTTTATTACAGTAGATGCGGTTCTGTGCCAATTGGTGAATTTTAGCCGACTGGTCTACGGTAAGTTTGTAAACGCACAACATGAAGTGTAGTCGCGACAGTCACTGCAGATCACGGTGTCTCGTGTTCACGCTGCTCTTCATAGTCTCGCAGGGATTTCACACACGTGTCCACATTTTAAACTCTTCAGCACGCGTGTGGGAAGAAGACAAGCAAGGCACGGTTACTCCAGTTTGGAGTTGGAAACACGACCCCGGAGAGGCTTTGGGACCTACTCAGGGTCAGACAGCCAGTAACTCGCAGAGAATCCGGGTCTGCATCAGGTGTTGTTCTTGGGCTACTAGAACGTGCTGATGCCAAGGGGATGACAAAGCCACAGTGCAGTCAGCTGGCAAAGTTCCCTCCTGGGTCCTAAGCTGACCAGCGGGATACATCCTCGGGAACTAGCCCCGCCCATGCTTTGGTTGGCGTCGGTTAACTTTTAACCTGCAGGTAGACGCAAAGCTGTGTGCAAACCTGAAGAGGGAAATGGGCAAGGTGCTTTCTTTTGCCTTTGGAGTAACTCAGGTAGCTCTGCTCTGAGCCAGTAAAAAACAGTACCCGCCTCTTAATCCTGAGGGCGGTTTGGAAAGAACAATAACCTTTTCAGATGTCGGTGGATATAGTCCGCGCTGGCCAGGTCTCTGTGCCGAGGAGGCGGGGGGCCCCCTTAGCGGGCGGCGGCCGCATCGACGTCTCGGTTCTGTCACGTCCCTGCTGTTCGGCACAGACCTGGAGAAAGCCAGTTGGCAGCCGCGCTTCCACCAGAAGGCAGCGACGCTGAGCCCTGCACACTGGTCACGGTCCGCCGGAAATGGCGTTCTGCCCTCCAGGCCTGGAAAGCAGTGGCACTCGGCTTCACTCTCTAGGAATCTGCGTCTGCGCGACGCCCCACTGACTCCGGGGCGAGCGTGTGTGTGTTTGTTCCAGATCCTTCCGGCTGGTCTCCCGGGGTTAGCGCTGTGCCCGGTGAGCACAGGCAGGAGCTCTGGAGGGTGGGATGGACTGAGGCAGGGACTCTGGGAGAGAGGGAAGGAGGAGGAGAGAGAGGGAGGGAGACAGGGACAGAGAGAGGGAGGAGGAGAAGATAGAGGGATGGAGACAGGGAGGGAGAGGGAGGAAGAGGAGAGAGAGGGAGGGAGACAGGGAGGGAGAGAGGGAAGGAGGAGAAGAGAGAGGGATGGAGACAGGGACAGAGAGAGGGAAGGAGGAGAAGAGAGAGGGACGGAGACAGGGAGGGAGAGGGAGGAGGAGGAGGGAGAGGGAGGAGGAGAGAGAGGGATGGAGAGGGAGGAGGAGAGAGGGAGGAGGAGAGAGAGAGGGATGGAGACAGGGAGGGAGAGGGAGGAGGAGGAGAGAGAGGGAGGAGGAGAGAGAGAGAGGGATGGAGACAGGGAGGGAGAGAGGGGGAGGGAGAGAGCGACAGAGACAAAGAGGGGGCGTGGGCAGCGTGGACCTCGCTCTCTGACACACTCACTGGAGACCAAGAGGACAGGGAAAAGGCTCCCGTGAACGGCGAGGGAGTATGTGTTCTAGAACCTGCCGGCCCTCCCCACAGGGAAGAGCTCCACTCTCCTTTGCCGCCGCCTCGCCTCCTTCCCTCCCTGTCATTTACTGCGCCCTCGACAGCGTGGCGCGGCGCCCGCCGCTCCGGAATGCCAGGCTGGCACTCGGCGAGCCAGCAGCGGTGCCGCGTGCTAATGGCTTCCTTTCATCCCAGCCTCCCCGAGAGACCCAGTGGCAGATTGTAGACTCAATTACTCTGGTGTCAGGTGATTATCCGAGGTCTTAATGTAATCTTCCATTCACACATACCATATTTCAATTACGGCAGCTACGAAACAAGCAGTGTATTCAAATCACCAATCACCTTATCACGCCGAACAATGTCAACTGTAAAAGACGCCAGCTGAAGGCAATTACACATGTGTTGAGAACGGATTATGATGACTCTCGGTGGTATTTGTGATGAGCTGGGGAATGTTCTGAAAATTTAATTTAATGACAATATGCTTGCTGTACAATCCATAACACCTCCTGAATCCAGCGCGGGGCTATTAAAACTGATGGGAGCATATTATCGCGGCGCGGAGGGCTGGGCCGGGGGTTGCAGGATGCCTCTGCGGGGAGCGATAGGTAATTTCCCCGCGTGTTTCCCGCGGCAGACAGCTCCGCACCAGCTGCACGCTCGCGGCCCGCGCTGCGGGAAGGTGCTCGCTCTGCGCCGCGCCCTGTTGCTGCACAGGCCCCGCCTGCAGCCCCCCGACCCCGCCCGGCCTGCGGTCCCCCGGCCCCTCTGTGGGGACAGGGACCATCACGCAGGAGGGCGCTGTGTGTCCAGAGAGAGGGACCTGAGATGCTCGCTGTGAGCCACTGTCCGAGGGCGCGTCCCTGTCCACTGGTAGCCTTGGGCCAAGCGACACCTGCCCTGGTCACGTCTGGCCCCGGCCACGGTAGAAGCCCCGGCATCATTCTCTGGGCCACAGCCCAGGACTGGGAAGGGGCCCCTGTGTTGGGGATGCAGCACCCCTGCCCTCTCCTGGGACAGTTGCCGGGCAGGTTTGGGCTCCGGGCGTGGGGAGGGTGTGCAGGGAGGGAGGAGGCGGGGAGGGGAGGGAAGCAGCACAGAGGGATGTCCCTGCCCCGGTCCCCAGTGCAGCCAGGGGCTGGCCGAGCACTGCTGCCCCGAGGAACCCCCAGGCTGCCTCCAGAGTCCTCATGGAGAAACGGGCCACTCCGCAAACCTCTTCAATTCCTAAATGCTTTTCTCCCAGTTTGACACGAATCAGTGTTTTGCCCCAAATCCAGAGCAACCCTGACCTAATTCCTTCAAGAGCAGCACACGGTCTTGCCTTAATTAGCTCATTAATGGGGGCCGTGGAGAAGATGGATACAGAAACTTTGGTCAAAGTGGAGACAACCTTGGCTTACATGAATTTGAAGAATTTTTTAAAAGGAGCTTATTAATAGAAGAACATATGCATCACAAAGCTCTGTTTTATTTCCAGCTTAATTCTTCAGGCTGATTTTAGTTACATGCCATTATGTAATAAATGTTTATTTTAAATTTATTTTTTGGGGGGTGTATATTTTCTTTAATAGAATGTGTTTTTCAAATTCAATTTCCTTAGTATTTGATTCAGTTAATGAAAACCTCCCATGACAACAAAGCGTGTGATCTCCACTCCCCTTTGCTGCTCAAGTTCTCCCTGTGCAGAGAGTCATCGCCCCTAAGAGTATAAATGTTTTCTCTCCTTATTTTCACCATGTGTCTCACCAGAGTATAAGCAGTGCGAAGAGAGTATTTTTGTCTGTGTTTTCATTACGGCAACGTAGGCACCACAAACGCTTGAGAGTGGATGTGTGAGTCTTTACATTTCATACCCCGTGACTACTTAACATGACCTGTGTGATTTGGTTCATGCAATGAACACTTGGTCTGGTGTTAGACTTTATACTTGCTAAGTAGCTCCCTTTCCTCAAATTATTCTGACTATAGTTCTGTTAAAATAAGTATTTTTAAAAACCTTTTGGGATAAGAGTAACTAGTAGCAGTACTAGTACTGAGCGTGTCTGTTGAATTGGAGAACTGGAGGGTTGAAAGATAAAGCGAATGAGGGAACTAAAATTTGATAGCCAGGAATTGGAGCCCCAGGGCCGATGACCAGCCTTCTAGAGTGAGGACTGTTGAGTTGGGTGCTGGGCATGAGCTCGGACAGCTGTTGGGCTCTGAGTCCGGGGTTTTTTAGGACCCAGCGCTGACTGTGAGTAACCTGGTTGCCACAGACGCGCACTCATTTGCCTGCATGTGTGGTCCTGTCTCTGACCCGTGGCCACTGCCCGTGTTAAAACGTGAGCTGCGGCCAGACAGTGTTTGAGGTTAAAAGTTGGGTAATTTGATGAGACTTTCCTTCAAGTGCAGCTATGGTACATGTGCCTGCTTCCATGAGAACAATTTCATAATCACTAAATGTTCCCCTTTTAGACATCTTGGGATAGGTCCCCTGTAGACATGACGGTTGATGTCAAACAAGTGGCACATCATTCGATCATGGTTTATTTGAAATTTGTTAAACTCAGGCTACATCCTTAATGCAAGCATGGAATGGAAATTTGGAAGAACGTTATATAATGGTAGACTTCTCTTTTAAACCCGTTACCATTTTCCTTTGTCTAGTTCTCACCGTCCCAGGGGAGGGGAGGACTGCACCCCGAGCAGGGCCCTGGATGAGTAGAGTCGAAAGCGGGCTGCAGAGTGGAGGTCCCCGCCTTGAGAGTTTGACCCCGGTCCCCAGAGGACATTGGCTGTCGCTGGAGACTTGCTGGGTGCCCGGCACCCAGGCGGGGAGGTCAGAGATGCTGCAGAACGTCCCTCGGTGCACAGGACAACGCCCACGGTGACAGCCGTGCCAAGGCCCAGAACTCTTGCTGCATAGACAGCAAATTTAAATGTCAGAAGAGAAAACTCCTAGAAGAAGTCGAGTCAATCAAGTAGCTTTCAGCAAGATTGGAGCAGATCTCAACTCTTCAAAATATTTTTCTTCCTACTCACTGTCGTTTTTACAATATTCTTTCTGTGAATTAATTACATTTTCTGTGTGTTGCCCATTTCCCCTCTGCTTGTGCTTATCCTGTTAGTGCGTATGTGTTCTTCACACATCCCATCCTTGGCCACATTTCTCACAAGCGTCATCTGTGTTGCCCCCGATGTGTGACCTCTCCGAGGGACCCTGCATGCCCAGGAGCGTTCTCAACGTGCAGGGCAGAGCACCAGCTTCAGCGAGACTCTTACTCGTGACATTTCCCCCATGGCTGCGAACTCGTGGGGAGTGGCCCCCAAGGGCCGGTGCGAGGAGCCCGCAACCCCGGAGGGTGATACTGTGTGTCGTCTCCCGAGTGGAAGCACCGCAGGGGGCGGGGGAGCGGCCCAGGACTGCGGCCCGGTACTGGCAAAGCGCTCGCTGCGCCGCCCGGCATGGCAGCCACCGCGGCGTGCATGGAAGATGTCAGCACAGGACGAGCCACGGAGACCAGTGTCTCGGCATCTTTCGATGTGAGAGTGACTTGTGGGTGTCTGACACTTAGCGTAAACCATTCCAAGGTCTCTTTCCGTGGAAAACATGTTAAAAATGTGTTTTCTTTTAACCTAACCTAATGAACCTTGCGATGGCAGGCCCACCTAAAATTAGAAAGCATTTTGCATCCTTTCACAGTAATATTCTTGAGATTCCTTTGAGATAGAAAAAAAAGAAGAATCAGAGTAATTAAAAAAAAATTTGACTTCCTGGTTACCGTGCATTCTTTTGTTCTTTTTCCTCCCAAGTTTACAGGTAAACTAATATTGCATTATGGAAAGATACCGAAAGGAAGCGCTTGATTTCTGCACTATTTGGATTTGCAAATGTTATTGTTTTCAAAATTTTGTTGCAAGTAGTACTGTACTACTATTTGTCAAAGATAATGATATTCATCATAGGTTATATTTTTATGGCTATAAAAGAGGAAGCATGTTATCTTCATACTTATATGTAGCTTAGCTGCTAACAGTTTGAATAAAATACATAAAATGTGTTAATCATAGAACTGAATGTAATCTTTGTATCTACTTGTATAAGCTTTATAATTACATCTAAAGGAAATAGGTATTTACACTTAAATATGATTATATTTCCAAAGACAAGCAGTTGAATTGTCAAATAAATGAGAGACCTGTACAGCAGGCAGTGTTACTGGCTGTTTTTCTTCATGTATAATTCTTCACTCAGAAAAAATTCTATCTGATTACAAATTATGTACCTATTCTTACTTCTTTTGCCCAAGGCAGCAGTTAATTTTTGCCATAGGTCATAGAGGATAAAGCCCCAAAGATCCGGGAGCTTCTTAATTGCATCGCACACAACTGGCTGTCGCCGGGTTCCGCCGAGGAGTTATTGCACCTTGCAGATAATGCCCTTTCCCTGCAAGCCATGAAATAGATTCTGCCTCTATTGCTATATTAATTAGACTTCAAGGATGTTAGAAAAATTATAGCTTAAGCTTCTGCTCAAAAAATTTGGCAATATTATAGAAGAAATCTCGGCCAGAACTTACAGGGAAATGAATTTACCTTGAGGCTTTTTTTGTTTTGGAAGGAAAAGAAGAAGAAGAAGAAGAAAAAAATCCCAACAACTCACCATCCCCGCCTCACATTACAACAATATATAAGCTTTGATAGAATTCCAGGTTAAGTCTGTCAATTCCGACGTTGTAAAAACGGACCGCACTGGCACGGCCTGTGGAAATCTCAGGAAGCGTCAGGAATTTCCTCTGCCGGCTGTATATCAGCCGCGCAGGGAGGAGAGGAGAGGAGGGAAGGTAGGAAGAAGGGCAAAAGGCGAAATGGTTTGTGTCCATTTAAGAAAAAATCAATAATAGCATAAAATTGATTCAGTGCTTGTCATAAAACATAAGTAAGTGCTGGAAAATAGAGAAAATTGAGTCTCAATTTAATCTGCACAAAAGCTGCACTGTACCGACAGGGGCTGCAGAGGGGACAGCCACATAAAACCCAGAGACAGATACTTAATTGTCATATTAAAGACTCTTTTCAGCCTGCTGGAGTCCAAGGGTAGGACCCATTAATCATGTGGATAAGGGGCATTGAAATCAAATCTCAATTAAAATCTGTTCAATAATGTCTCTAATATGTTTTTCAAGCATTAATTTTTCCCATCGATTCCACACCCCATAAATCAGGTATGTTGCAATGCGTGTAATGGTTTATGGAGGAGAAGATTATGGTTTTATGAAGTTAATGCAGCGGAACCATTTAATTTACACAGGCTAAAGTTTTATGTCTGTTGTTCATTTCTATTATTTTCTTCAGCTAAAAATTATTTGGGCTATAAAACTAAGAACCAAGTTCATTTTTTTCCCCAAGTGTCTATATATTTAGCAATCAGATTCCAGTCTCTTTTTTTTTTTTCCAAATTTGGCTGGGGAAGTTGCACCGCGGGCAGGTGCCGTGGACGGGGAGCTTCCTGTGCTCACACCTGCGGGGCGTCCAAGGGACTAGCAGAAACCACCGGGGACGCGAGCTCCCCCATCTTGGCTTTGAGCGATCTCAGGTAGCGCTGGAGAGTTTGCACCTTCTGAACGAAAGCTGCGACTGTTTCCACGGCTGCTCTAGCGGCAGGCGCTCGATGGTCTCTACAACAGAAAGGAAGGTGCATTTTTGTTTTGAAACCAATTCCATAGATTTCTTGTTTTCACCAGCACATTCATGGAGGAGGTGGAGCCCTGCACAAACGGCGACAGTCTCGGTTTTTGGTGCTGTTGGTGTTACCGCCCCGGCTAGAGTCGCAAGTGATGTATGGGGTGGGTGAGGGAGGGCAGGTCCCCAGGGCAGACGTGAAGGAGGAGAGTGGGAGGGACCTGGGCTCTCCTGGTTGTGACCTTCGGCCAACGGCTTCACTCCTCCTTCCCCTGAAGTCGAGCATGGCTGGCCCGACCCTCCGCGCGGCCTCCCAGCTACGGTGAACAGCGCCGGAGACGGGGCTTCTGGGATGTTCTTGGCTCTAAAACTCTTATGACCACTCTGCCTTCGAGGCATCCAAAAACTCATTTTGACTGTTTAAGATTTTGTTTGAAGAATTCACATCCCTACATTTTATACCACGCTGAGTCTGAATTTAAGGTGCACGGTCATAAAGTAGGGTGCGTGCGTGTCGGAGCGGTTCTCTTCCAAACCGTGCTTCCTGCTGTTGCTGGAGTCGGGGTCTGGGGCTCTGGCCACGCCCACTGCTAGCCCCTGATGGGCTGCGGGGTCCCCAGCCTGTGGACCTCACAGCGAGAGCGGGTCCCCCGACCTCCGTGTGCCCCAGAAGCTTCTGTCATGGTCAAGACGTCACTCGCCTCAAAATCCCGCTGTGCGAAGCTTTTCCCTGGTGTAGGGGACGCCCGTCTCCCCGCAGCCGCGGTGCGAGCACTGTGCTGTTCAGAGCAGTCTTCGTTCCACAGAGACATCTGGGGCAGCTCAGCTTCTAGACGCCTGGGAAGGGCGTTTCACATCAAGACGGCGGGCGCCTCTGTCCCCACGGGCGAGTCTGTATAGACACACTGTCATTAACAAAAGACCATGTGTCATTCACACTTATTTTTTACCGGAAGCCATCTTTCTGCCCCTATACCACCTGGACACCAGACACTGGACCTCCTGAGTCTCCAGGCCTCCCTGGGCTCCCGCCTGGGCGTTCACACTCGCCCCAGCTCGGGACCTGGACACTTTGGAGGGTCAGCAGTTTGGTCACATGTCCCTTTTGGGACCCGTCTGGTTACTGTCTCACCGTTAGACCTGGGGCCGGGTCTGCAGGGGGAAGACACAGCCGTGACGCGCCGTCCCCACACGCCAGGCCCGGGCTACACGCTGTCAGCGCGACTTCACTTGGTGACCCAGCCCAGGGCGGGCGTCTCCCCATGCGGTTCCGAGGTGGGGTGGAGTGTGTGCTCGCCTCCCGCAGGCGGAGCATCCATGCGCTCACCCGGAATTCTCCTGCATGGAGGTTTGTCTCCCCCCTCCGTTTATGTGTCTGTTCAGTCGTTTACTTGTTGTCTGCACGACTCGGTGCTCGCGCCCTGCTGTAATTCGGTGCTGACTTAGGTGACTTTGTGCTCACGTCCGTGGCTCCGGCAGGTGGGAGTGCTCACCGTGGCTCCTGCGTCCCGTGACGCGCCCCCGTCGCCGTGGGTCTGCATTCTGCTTTGCTCTGCGTGTCTGGGCATTTCCTCTCTCTGCACCCCACCGCGCTCCAGGTCCGCCTGAGCTTTCCCACTTGCTGGGGGTCGGCGGAGCCCTGGGTGGGCTGGGGGCTGCGGGGCCTTCGCTTCCAGGCCTCTCGGCTTACGCAGCGAGGGAACGTGTGCGTGACAGCCCACGGGTCGCGAGTGTCCGTAAACATCTCCACGCCATCCGTGTACATCCACATCCCGCTACGTGGGCGTTCACAAGGACGTCGCCAACTCTGACCACGACCACCCGGACATGTGACCTCCCGCTCCCGGCCAGAGCCCTGGCGCCCACCCCGCCGCCCGCCTCCCCTGCAGTCCCTGCGCTCACTCCCGAAAGTGCCGTGGGGGCGCGGCACTGCTGCCCTCCTGGGGCTGCGGACATGGCCCTGCAGCCGTGCCGCCGGTGCACACGCACACGCCAGCCATGCGCCGGTGTCCTCAGTGCTTGTGACGTGTAGAGTGCTTCTCAGAATTGATGGTTTCATGATCTCCCCATTAATTGTTTGAATTAATTTCTTAAAGGTTTGCGTGCTTAACTCTGAGAAGCCACGGGACGTGACATGACCTGCCATGGTCACAGGTGATCGGGCAAAATCGCGGGAGGTCAGGACAGAGTCCACTCCTGCGGCATGTGGTCTGGGTGACTGTCAGTAAGATGGGAAGCAAACGTGGAGCTGAGCCTGACAAAAGGGGACGGGAAGGGAGGGGTGGCGATAAAAGGAGCGCTCCCTGTGGCGTGGGAGCGTCGTCCAGCAGAGATGACCGGCGGGGCGTGGGGAGGGGCTCGTCCAGAACGCAGATCAAGGGACCGGGTGTTTCTGCCTCTGCCCGCGGGTTCCCTCTGAGGGCAGCGCTGACTGTGAGCAGCAACCTTGGAAATGAGGGTCCCGAGGTGGAAACTGAGGCAGGGGGTGAGCACGGAGTTCCGCAGCGTCTGCCACGCAGTGAGGGGTGCACAGGTCAGGGCCGGGTCCCGCCAGGACGGGCGCCAGGACACACGGCAGGAGCTGCCTGGCGCTTCCTCCAAGCACGGCCTTCCCGGCACAGGCGCCGTGCGCTCTGGGGATTTGCCTGCCAGCCCCGGTCCTCACGTCTCTCTGGGGTTCCGGGACACAGGCGCAACGGCTTTGCCCCAACGTATCAGGGAGCCCCCGATGCAATTGCTTTTACTAGTAATTTTGTGTTAAATAATTAGTCAAACACCTTCCCGCTTTGGTGCACCCGGGCACTTCTGTGCAGTGTGGCCTCCTCCTCGCAGCGGCCCTGTGGTGCTTTGTTCGTGCAGACGCTCTTTGGTAGACAAGACACAAAATGCATCATGCGAGCACCAGGAAGGGAAAGTGTAGGGTGCCCAGCAGAGAGCAAGAGGGGGTGCTGATTCCCGCCAGGCGCCTGGGGCTGCCCCAGGACATCGGGCATTGGAGCTGCAGGGTGAGGTGAGGAGCCTGTTGCCTGCAGAGGTTGTTGGGCGGGGAGGGCGTGGGCTCACTGGGGGCCTGGAGGGGTGATGGAGAGACAGCCCAGGATGGGGGTCTGCCTGGCCACAGGCGCTGGGGATGCTGGCTGCACCCTCGGGAAAGGGAACGGTGTGGACGGGCCAGCGTGACCCCGTTTGCCCGGAAGACCTGGGTGGGTGACAGCGAGAAACCCCTGGCCCGGCGGGCAGGAGGGCTGAGGACGGCGCGGCTTCAGGACACAGTCCGGAGTGGAAATCCACGGAAGGGGCTCGTGTGAGGATCCCAGCACCTGGACGGGGAGGAGGCATGGCCGGGTCTGGACCCCTCGCTCGTGAGGCCCGGAGGCTCTGACAGGGCGCTGGCGGGAGAGCCCAGCTCCGGGAGACTGGGGGAGGACCGGCCACGGGGAGGACTCCGGGCAGAAAATCCTCCACGCCGGAACGGAGCCGGGCTGGGGATTTGAAATCCCACTGACAAGGGCACACAGGGGCCCCTCACGTAGAGTCCCAGCTTCCTAAAGTTAGTAGGGAGAGAGAGAAATCCAGGGATGAATGTCAATATTTAGGTCAATGTCGTTTGGTTCCAGCCCCTCTGGCGTGGCACAGGCTCCGCCATCACGGCGGCGGCGGCTCCCAGCCCAGGGAGGGGCCCGGCTCAGTGGAGACTGCGGCCCACTCCGTGGAGCTCCCATCAATAACGCCTCCCCGGCATTCCTCGCAATAAAACCAATCACAATGGAATCGTTTGATATGTATGTGACTCACAAGGATAGTTCCCCAAGCCACTGTTCTAAATTAGTAGTAGTTAAGCACCCATTGATGGAAGCTTAAAATAAAGTGCTCCCCAACGGGCCCCATGGAGCCCCGCGTCGCCCCAGAAAGCCGGGGTTTTTCACAGGAGTCTCTATAAACCGCGTACGTTTGGGGCTCGGCCAGAAATATTTGGGGGACCTATTCATTCTTTTCCTCCCCGCAATGATATAACGATGTCTGTCACAGGGGCGTTTCGATACCAACAGATCCTGATGTCTCACGCGGGCCTTAGAGAAGCTGGAGGGTTTTTTTTTTTTCCTCCTCCTTCTTTCTTTTCTTCTTTGAGTCTTTTCAGACTAGAATACTGAAGTCTGAATTAAATGCAAACGGATTCTTTCAGACCTTCTCCATGACAATGCAAGCTTGAAAGGAACATATTTGAAAGCACAGACTGCTCTAGTTGTCTTGCAAAAAGACTTAGGTCCCCTGAGTAGGCCAATTATAAATTATAGTGTAGGTGAACTCGTTCTCTCCCATTCACGGCAGCTGATTCTGTGTCATTAATGTTACTGTGCTGATACCTTTGCAAGCAGAGAAAAGGCTTTTCATATCTCATTAGCATTACAGAGGAGAGACGGAAATTCTACGGTAGACGAGTGCCACGTAGGTAGAGCTGATTTGGCTCCTACATTTTAATAAGCTCGGGCCAGGTCTTGCCTTTCCCAAAGAGCTTCCTAATCCTCCCTGGTGCCTTGGGCTGACCTCACTGGCACAGAGACGCCGTTGGCCAAGGTTCAGGCACCGTGAGGCCGGAATCAGCGGCTGTGAAACTCCAGCAGAGAGTCCTGGTGCCACGGTCAGGCTGCGGCACGTCCCACTTTCCTCACCAAACACTGAACCGCAGCGAGGAATTGCCAGGTGGGCTCTCAGCTAGGAAGCTGCAGGCAGCACCTTGCAGATCTTCAGAGGAAAATGTGCAGATTTACACACGGCACCGGGTCGAGGCTATTTTTATAAATTGCTTTAAAAAGCGCAGGATAAAAAACAACAGGCGAGTGAAAACACCACCCATTCACCTACACGAATAATTCATTTCCAAGATTTTTGAAATCCTGCAGCAACTCAGCAGTACCCTGGCCTGTGGGCTGGACATGCATAAACTGTCACAGTGACGGTGACACGGAAGTCAGGCTAACTCGTAGACCAACCTATGAGACAGGTGAACATGCTTTTAGATATGAATGCAGTTGGCATGTATTCATCTTTAGCAAATTCTTAGCTAGCTTAATCACTCTTGATACATTTTCTTTCCATGAGGAGTGGAAGGTTGTTACAGATGGATAGAAGACGTTGAGAGGTATTGCGAATCAAAAATGTGTATGATTATGCCTTAAATTCAAATTTAAATTCTACATTACAAAAGTACCCAAAAGCAGTATTAATTCAGCTAATTAGATAAGAAATTAGCAAAAAGCAAAAACCTACCAAACTTAACACAAAAAAACCCTTATAACTATCCACTAAGCAATAGTCATATTTATTTTTGGATTCAGGTAATTTAAATATATAATTGTTTATTTCATCTAATTAGTCCTAAGACATCATTCCTCAAAAATCATTGCAGCAAATATCTAACTCAAATCTCAACCCCAAGTATCATGTTAGGAAAGGAGAGTTGTCTTGTCATGGCTGTGGCCACAAACACCACATTGTTTCTCTCAGTAGAAACTTAATTAAATTAATTTAGAGACATGTTCCCTTTACACTGAAATTAGCCGTGGCACCTAGAGATACCTTCTCTGCTGCGGAGCATGGTGGGCAGGCCCTCCAAGGCAGCCACCCTGGCTGCTTCGATTCAGCCTCTGCCAGACGCCTTTGGATGTGTATTTGCACGGTGTTAAGCAAAAACAAACTTTGTATAAAACACAGTATTTGTACTACAGGATTTTATTTTATTGGATAAACTGCATTTTATCTCGCTGGATTATAGAAAACATGCTCTTCCTCCTTGTAAAATGTCTCTCAGAGAATGGTCCTTCCGCCATCTGCGGCAGTTTCTATTTGTACAAATAGAAACCTTAAAAAAATCCATAGGTGATTCTGACTATCAAACTACTTTGTTTTAGAATCTGTAAGACAGCATTCTGCCTTCTAGGAACTTACATTTAACTAAGCAGAATTTAAAAACTATTCTTAATATTAATGTTTTGTTTATGTTTGGGAGTCATTGGAATTATCTTAGCCAGACTGGTGTTCTCGACCCAGGGCAGGACTAACAGCCTCACAGTCATCTGGCCCCAGGATGTCTTCTGGGGTAAGCAGTTGCTCAAGAATGGCAAGTTTGAAATGTCCTGTTACCATACAAATCTTTTTAAAAAAATAAAGTCTTATAGAAAACAAGAACATGACAAATAATAAAGGCCACATTTCATTAGTGTAAAGGTCTAATCCCTCAGCTGTGTTCTTACAGTTTAGATAAATGGAAAGATCAAATCTATTACCAGCAAGACCGGGGAGGGACAATTTGATACAATTAATGTATGAGTTCAAAGGTATAATAATTATTGATTATAATTATAATCTATAATAACAATTATTAATTATAAGCAATATGGTTAACCTGCTGGACTGACAAACTCGAACCTAGGCTTCAACAACTTTGCATAGAAATGGTTCTGAGAAACATGAATTCAAAACCAAAATCACTAAATATTTGAGGAAACCCTTCACCACGAGCAACAGCTGAAAGAAACCATAAACTGCAGACCAAGACCTGCCAGGAAAGCAGAGATTGGAATTGTCACATACAGGACAACAGTGAGCACATTTAGTATGCTTAAAACAAATAAAATTGGGTACCAAAAAAAAAAAAAAAAGTAACAAGGGACTATCAAAAAACTAAAATAGAATTTACAGAATATAATTTAAACTAAAAACACGGATTAACAGTGATTCGCCAAAGCTGAGAGAGGAGGGGAGCTGGAGGAGGGTGCTAAATGCCACAGAAAGGGAGAAAACAAGGAAACAAAGACGCGCATTATAAAAGACAGATACAAAGTTGGGCGATAGAGTGAGAAAGTCTAGTCCATGCATGATCAGAGTTGCAGGAGGAGATAACAGAGAAATGAAGGTGAGGCATGAATCCCGAATCAATGAGACGCCAATTCTCGGATTCAAGAGGCCCCATGAACCCTGAGCCGTGGTGTTCCTGGGAAGACCGACGCCGTTAGCCACACCCTGGTCACACAGCAGAGCTCTGATTACGAAGCGAAGCTTTAAACAGTAGCCCCCGAGAAGGAAAGTTCAGGTATCCAGAAATAACAGACTTGCTACTGGCTGGGGAACTGCAGCCACAGAAGACGAAAGACGGCGCGATGCCCCCGTTACAGGTCAAGGGTGGAAGGTGGAGGGCGGAGAACTGCCCCAAAGCTCCGTCTTTCAAGGAGGAAGCACGAAACAGTCGCGTTTGCAGAGCAATGAAAACCGAAGTCTGTTACAACTCTCGGATGTTCACAAAAGGGGACCTTAGCGGACGAACCCCAGGAAGGAGGAGAATAACTGCGGAAGGAGGGCCTGAGACGGAAGAAGAAACCGTAACTGCGGGAAACAGTGAGTGTGCAGGATGCCCTGCAGACGCCGGCCAGAACGAAATCGCAAGGACATTGAACTTGTGGTGGGAAACTACGGAGGAGGAGTGGGAGCTGCCCGGCAACAGATGCACCTCTGCAGGGACTGAGGCGGGGGTAGGGCCAGCTGCTGAGACAGAACACACGTGTGTGCCCCTCGCTCACACACGACATCACCACGCAACGAGTCTCCGTGTTAACCCGCACACCACGCTGTCACCGGGCACCCAGAGGGCGAGCGCAGTGCAGGGCTCACCCGCCTTTGCTGAGCCCGCTGGTCAGAGCAGCCCCGCGCCGGGCAGCTGCGAGGGGCGGGGGCGGGGCGGGCCAGGCGGGGTCTCCAGGGAGGAGGCCTGTGGGAGGCTGAGCCTGGATCCTCAGGAGCCTGACGCAGAGTCGGGCCGGGGCTGCTCCGCACGTGGCTCGTTTGGAGCTGGAGTCTCCAGACCTTGGCACTGCGGTGGGGTCAGGGGTCAGGGGTCAGGCCAGCAGTTTCGGTGTCCTCAAAGTTACAGACCAGGGCTCCTCCCCGGGGTGGGGGGCACTCTGCAGTCAGGGCCTCCTCGCGGAGAGGAGGACACGCCCTGGGGGCCAGAGGACCCTGTTTATTTCTGCAGAGAAGTCACGCCGAGGATTTCTGGCACATTCTGCTGGGTGGGGTGGCCGAGGGCTGGGGCTGGCTGGGGCAACGCCGACGAACACACCGGCCGGCGGAGGACTGAGGGGTGGAGCCCACAGACGCTCCCCGGGTCAGTCTGGGGTGCCTGGTGTGCCCGCAGTAGTGCCTGACCCCGACGCCGGCCTCTCGCCGTGGGGCTTCCTGTCCCCAGGCGCGGCGGCGTGGCCTGCGCTGCGGGATCCGGGACAGACGGAGGGCTGAGAGAGCCGCGCCGCTGTCTGAGGCCGAGTGGTGGCTGCAGCTGACATCACACTGGCAAGGGGACAGCTGACCCCCGGGCCGTGTGCACCAGAGGACGAAGTGTGACGTCGTGACCAGAAGGCTGCAGAACTGTCCCTCCGAGTGCACGGGGCTGCCCTCGGGCTCAGCCGAAATTGCCCGGGGCCGTAACAACCTGGGCTCACCTCTGGCGGTGACGACCGCAGGACAGGAGGGGACTCGGTCCGTCCAGATGAGAGCGCTTAAAATTCGTTTTGTTGCCCTGGAATGGGGAGAGTGAAGGTATTCGAGCCACGTGCAAACCTGGAGATCACAAACCGACCTTGCAGGGGAAGGCCCAGGTGTGCAGGAGACTGGACAACGGTGAGAACGATTCGACCGTAATTCTGAATGGAATAGTTAGGTGGGTGGTTAAACCTGAGACCACGGGAAGCTGAATCCTAGTGGAACCGTGGGACCTACTGTGTGGGCAGAAGAAATCTTCTCTGAAAATCAAGGGCTTGAGATTCAGCCTTGCTTGTCAGGAGCTGGCTACCCGTACCAAAACGGCCAGTGATACATCCCAGGCAGAAGGTTCTAGAAAGACGCAGACAGTCGATGGATTTGTGCTGTATTTCGTGGGTGTTCAAAGAGCACGGAACACACCATGTTGCAGATTCTCCATTCAAGTTCAAGTTTAAATGAAAGGCGCAGCGCCTCCCTAGAGATCTGGGCATCACACACGTCACCTGTGCGCGGACTGGTGCGTTGACGCCCACGAAAGGCGCACACTGTGCGTCCCCGTTGTGGAGTCCCAGTTAGCAGAAGAGGGAACAGAAAGTTTTGTTTCGTCGGGGGACAGGGCCGTACATAAAAGCCCTGTGCACGTTACACGCCGGGCCCAGCTGGCCTGGGTCACGTATGAAGATGCCGCAGACCACGGAAAATGAGTGTCCTGGCCACAGGGCAACACGGTGCCCTGGCAGGGACGGTTAAGTGAAAATTCCGTCCCATGTGCAGGCAGTACCCACCTTCCTCTGTGAAAGGCTGATAGCTCTCCCCAAAATTCTTATTTATAAATCATGTGTGATGGTAAAAATAAAGAGTTCTGATTCAGCTGGGGAGACTATTTGTGGACGAGAGATTGCGAGTATTACATTAGGGCGATTCACTCTTGAATTATTATTTTCTGTAAGCTCGAGTGTTCTAAAAAGAGTTTATTTTAATGTAAAGTGCTTGATTCTGCAATCTTCAGTAAGGCAATAACTTTTCATTAAGTTCATTTTTCATTTTTATCTTTCTTTGAGTGTTGCAGAACATAGCATATGAGTTTGAATGTCATGTAATAACAACTCTAAAATTATCTGCCCGTATTTCCATGTTAAGTTAAGCAGATCTACAAATGTAGGTCTGAATCGTTTTGCCTTGGGTGATAATAAGAGCTGTCAGTTTTACATTTCCTTGTTGAATTCATGTGGCTAATGACTATGGATTTTTTAAAAAAAAAAATTGTGCGTGTGTGTGTGTGTGTGTGTGTGCGCGCGTGTGAGCTCGCTTGTTGGAGGGGGGGATGTGAGGGGAGAGAGAGGAAATGAAATTCCACTGGCACCAAAAAATGAAAAAAATCGTATTTCACATTTTTGTTTTGTCTAAATTATTTAGATTTTGCAGAAGTGACCAAAAGGGACTCCCATCGTAACATGCAGACTTACTTTCATTTTTAAATCAATGTGAATCTATAATAAAAGTTTTACGTATCTTAAAGTATATGTGTTGTTGCATACATATGTCTCCTGTAATATAAATACATCTTCTAATACGTATGTCTCCTCTTTTACACGTATGTGTATGTCTCCTCTCTCTGCATGCATATATATGTATATCCTCTAATGTATATGTCCTCTAATATATAAACGATCTTCTTTTTCTATATATATGTATGGATTTCCTGTACTATAGATATGTCTTCTAATATATATGTATCCTTTTATATATGTGTGTGCGTATATATCTCTGTGTGTGCATATGTGTGTACATATGTGTGCATATCTCCTATCTCTGTGTGTGCATATATATGTGTGTGTACATATATGTGTGTGTAGATATACAGCGCCTCTATTTCAGCCGCGGGTTTTTCTCTGTATAGATTTTGAGGTTTTGCTTCAGTGTGGAGAAACGCACCAGGCGTGATAAACTCCTCCACAAACAGAGAGAAATAAATACTCCCACAAAGCAGATCATGAAGTATATTTTTCCCAGGGAGCTCCATTATTTTAAAAACAGTCCCTTTTCTTTCATTTTTATTTTTTAAGGGCCTGGGCCGGCCGCGCTCCGGCTCACTGACGGCTGTCCCCGGCCATCACTCACGTGCAGGGCGAGGGGACCGGTTTCTGGGCATCGCATCGTCGTCAAGCCAACCAGCCTTGACACCCCTCGGGGAGGGGGTCGGAGGCCGCGCCGGGCGAGCGTTCTCCAGGCAGCCCCTCTCTGCAGCGGCTCTGTCTGTCTCTCTTCCCTTCCTCTGTTTTAAACACCCAGGGTGTGAGGCCCGTGTCTGCCGGCCACCGCTGGTGCCAGGCGTCCCCGAGGGGGGTGGAGGGCGGCGGGGCCTCGCCGATGTCTGATGGGGCCAAAGGGCTGAAGCACAAACACCGCCGCCGCCTTCCTGCCTGGAGCACGGAGTGGTTTCCTGTTCGTGTCGTTCGAGGAAAAGGGAACACACGAGCAGGGGCACCGCTCGGCTTCTGTCCGCAGCGATGCCCTCGTCGTCGTGACGTCTCTGCGAGAAGGTCCCGGCGCAGCGGCGGGTGTCGGACGTGGGGTGACAGGCTGCCCCCCTCGCCACTCCTGTGAAATGGACCCATCGTTCCCTAAAAAGAACCCGGAGGGAACAACCGAGCACCTTCCAAAGGTGGTGACGTCGTATCCTGTGTCACCTGCTGCCTTAGCCTCTAGGGCTTCTGTGACGGTCAATGCAGACCAGTGGCTTTGCGCAGCGGAAGTCTGTCCTCTCACCGTCTGGGGGCGGGACGCCCGCGGTCAGGCCGTGCTCCCTCCCAGGGCTGCTGGGAGGAGCCTTTCCTGTCCCCTTCAGCGTCCATCTGTGGCTGCCGCAGTCCTGGGCGTGGGGGCACGTCCCTCCGACCTCACAGGGCTCTCCTGTCTTGAGCCTGGGTCCCATCCCCTTCTCTGAGGACACTGTCACTCCAGTCAGGGCCACCCTGATCCCGCCCGGCTGTCTGTTAACTTGATCTCCCTGCAAACCCCCTATTTCCAAGCAAGGTGCTTCCTGCGGGGGGCACAAGACGCCCCCCCAGCCTGTGCCCGAGTCCCTGCCCGGCCGAGGGAGCTCACGCATCCATCTGGGCGTCTGCTTTTTCAGCCACGCTGAGCTTCATAATTAAACTTGTGATCAGGGCATCAAAACCCGGGAAGTGACGGCGTGGTTGTCGGGTAAACACCGAGTGCCCCACACGGCTGCGGGCTCATCCTCCTTCAGGACCCCCCAGGAAATCGAAGCGGCTGAGGAAATCTTGAGATCTGCTCTCCTTGGTCCGCTGACATCAATACAAGTTCTGTTGTTCTTAGGCTCGGAGACATTTTTCTCTTCTTTGCCTTCACTTCCAGTTTTTCCTCCCTCTTGGGCTGATCCGACCTAACGCCTTCTGGGTGCAGAAGCTCAGAGTCCAGCCTCACCCTGCTCTGGAGAGCCCCACGCTTCGGCCGCCTTGATTCTAGATGATCGTGTTTGTCTTCCACTCCGGAACCAATAAAATTCACCTGAACCCAAAGTGGGCGCACACCTGTCTCATTTCCACCCGGGCTCTGCGAAGGGCAGGCAGAGCCGTGTCGGGCCGCCCCGGTCTGGGGCTTACCTGGCTGCCCCCCAGTCCTGTGGGCGCCACGTCCACACCTGGCTCAAGCCCACCCTTCTCCACGCCCACGCCTGGCTCGGGCCAGCCCTGCCCGCAGGCGCCTCTGCTTCACGTCCCGTCGATTTGGACAGAGCAGCTGGTGGAAGTCACCCCTGGGGGCATCCCAGCAGCCACCTCTGTGCCAGGAATGACACCTGAGCATCTCTTGGGTCTGGTCGCCCCCCGCCCGGGGTTCCTGCCGCCCCCACTTGCTGGCACCCTGCGGCCGTGTCCCGGGAAGTAACGACTGCCTCCGTGGATCAGCCACCGGGCCCAGGTCTGCTCCCGCACTGGGGCCTCGTGAGGACGCTGACCCTCAGCTCACGCTCCGGGGGTTCCCAGGAAGCGTCACTTCCCTCGCGCACACTCGCTCGGAAAGGAGGAGCGATGCGTGTATGCTCGGCCTTTGTGATTCGATAACCAGTATGAAGCATGGATGCTGCACGGAGTCCACGGACCGGAATCTGTCCCACCCAGTGATTTCTCGTGACGCGACACGCCTTTTGCACCACTGCTATCCTGGCAATGCTTGCATCTAAACAGGGTAGAAGGAGGCTGTGCCCAGTGGCTCGTGCCTGTCATCCTAACACTTATGGAGGCCAGGAATGCGAGACCAGGCTGAGCAAGAGCAAGACCTCCGTCTCTACAAAAAATACAGAAGTAGCCAGACCCGGCGGCTTGCACCTGTAGTCCCAGCTACTCAGGAGGCTGAGGCAGGAGGATCCCTTGAGCCCAGGAGTTCCAGGTTGCAGTGAGCTGTGATGACACCACTGCGCTCCAGCCTGGATGACAGAGCGAGACTCTGTCTCACAGTAAATCCATCAATAAAAACAGAGAGGTAGACAGCGGTGGAAGGTAGCCTTGGAAGAATGTCCCTCCCACGTTGAAGAGGCAGTGGGTCTGGGTGGTCCTGAGCGGGGGGTAGGGAGACCTGGGTTGTGAGAATTCCCTCCTTGTGCCGTCGGTACCATGGGCAACCTGTGTGACTCGGGGCAAGTTCTTTAGCTCACTTGCAAGCCTCAGTTTCCTCATCACAGCCAGGACCGACAGCATCTCCCCCACCGGGGCTGGGCGCACAGTGTGGAATGAGTGAGGCACACACAGCGAGTGCTCAGCAGGGCAGAGTCATTCCTCAACATACGTGCTGTTCCTTCTGCCCTCGACATGACTAAGATGAGCACAGGGCGACTTTCTCATCCTCAGACACGCCCCAGCCACCTGGCACGGGGCGCTTGCCCTGGGACGCGGCTGGCGTCTGTGAGCCAGCACTCCGGCTCTCTGAACCCAGCGCTCTTGCACGCGACCCGCCGGCACTCGGCACGCACCTGAAGTCCTCCCCACGCGCCAACTGCATCCACCTGGAGCTCCGCGCCGGACCAGCGGCCTCCTTCGCTTTCTTACAAATAAAGAGCTCCTGGCCCAGCAGCCCGGCCGCGACATCTTGCCACTAAATTCGCATGACAGTCGTGAAACGCTCCCATAATCAGTGACACGGGGTGATTTTCCGCCCCTGACAAGCCGCTGTATTGAGTATGATAACAGTTACTCTGTCTTCATCCGCGCTGGAGTATAATATCAATCCATTTGATGACCCGGCCAGCCAAGCCCGGCACTTCCGTATCAATCTTCATAGAGTGCTGCCTGTTGTCTAACAAAAAGCCTGAAATGAGATCATTCAATCACTTTCTGCCGGCTGGGGCTGCTCTCCTGGAGGAGTTTTAACTCCCTGTCACTTTCCCACCTTTGCAGGGTGAAAACGGGGGAGCTAATTGCAGGAGAAATGCCCAAACACGTCAGATCGAGCTCACTGTGCCTTCCACGTGCAGGAATAAGAAAGGAGCAGATGCCCCACGTCCACTAGTCACAAATAAAAACTCATACTGGGGCTGTGAGGGGCAGAGGGGCCCTGTCCCCACTGAGGTTCTCCAAATATGTCTGCCGGGGACCTGCCACGCTGCTTCCGGAGCGGACTGCTCCTGCCCCGCCGTGCTTTCCAGGAGGGTCTGAACAGGGAAGCGCTTCACGTTAGATCAGCAACTGCCCCCGAATATCTTTTTCAGTGTTCCCTAAATTTAAAGCAAAGTGAAAACGTTTTATAAATTGAAAGACAAAATAAGATAAATGCATCGGATCTGAACTGTGCATTGGTGACGTGAGTGGGGCAGACGGATACGCACGTGTTCCGAATTACTCACATTTAAAAATCCTAACAGTGGGAAGAGAAAGGAGAAAAAGAAAAATCTAGCAGCCATGCCTCACCCCCTGTCTTTCACTCCATTCTGAGAAGTTTCAGTCCGACGAGGATGAGTTTCTCTGAGTAACCAAAGAGAATGAAGAATAAAGAGACGCCAGATGGGTCTAGGAGTGTTTCGCCCACAAGACGGGGAGGGGGCGTCGGGCTCAGAAAGGTGGGGAGACTCGTCAGGGCGTGTTCTCAAGTCTTGCCGGAAAGCACGTGGGTTATGTCCAGCGTGGATTTCAACATCAGAATCTTTTCGGCTTTCAGAACTAGTTGGAAGTGTTTGATTTCTTATTGACGAGACAGCAGTCTGCACAAAATAAAATAACACTCGTCGTGATTCACGTGAGGCCAGTCTGTGGGACTGACCTTTCCCGCCTGTGAGCAAGGTCACGCGTGTGCCCGCCGTCCACGCCTGTGGGCTGTCGGTGCCCCGTGTGACACGGCTGTCCCTGGGGCGGGTCGCGTTGTCACGATCCTCCTCCCGACACACTCGGGGAGTCGCTCACAGGGGGTGACCAGAGGGAGGGCAGAGCCCGCGATTTCCGGGTGCCGTGGAGCACAGTCCCCGCGGGCCGGGTGCCAGGAAGCACGTTCATTATTTCCCGTAGCACCAAACCTTTAATGTTTTAAATACAGCCTCTTGGAAACCGGCAAGCAGATGTGCAGCCCTATAACACAAACGAGGGCTGATCGGGAATTATTTAGGCGAGCCGGTGGGAATTCCAGGGGTGCCGGCTGTTCGCGACGGGGCCTTTCTGCACATCTGTGGCTCCGGCTCTGACCCTCGTTTGGCTTCTTACGTGTTTGTTCCTCTCCTGCTTTAGGCAAGCGGGGAAACAGCGACGCCCCGTTATTTCCTAGTGATCCGACGTGGCTGCAGTTCACGCCCATGCACGGGGCTCCCGGCGCGGCACCACGGAGAC
The DNA here is from genome assembly GCA_008086735.1 of Cheirogaleus medius. Taxonomy (NCBI): domain Eukaryota; kingdom Metazoa; phylum Chordata; class Mammalia; order Primates; family Cheirogaleidae; genus Cheirogaleus; species Cheirogaleus medius. The sequence goes on along the minus strand of VBSM01003157.1, from coordinate 54,317,926 downwards.
ACAAAACGATATTAAAACATAGAAAATACAGGAATCGTTGCCTCTTTTTGAGAAAAATTCCCTTTTTGACGACACTGAAATGAATGTGTATATCAGTCTGTTTATTTTCTTAAAGGTGAGAGACGTGAACTGCAGACACGACACTGGATCCCCAAAGCAGGGAGACTGGTTTTACAAAGGGCCTGTGAGCAAATGGATCTCTCTTCCAGTCCCGGCTGTCCCCGCAGCTCCGCGAGGAGCGGGAGCCCTCTGCGCCCG
>VBSM01003157.1:54268623-54317568 GCA_008086735.1 Cheirogaleus medius | reverse complement strand
CCCTCCCCTCCCCTCCCCTCCCCTCCCACACTCTTCTTCTCCCTTTCCCTCCCCCTCCCTCCTCTACTTGGTCTTTTCCTGTTTCTCTCTTCAGCTGCTTCTTACTGAAAAACCATCATTTATTTCTTGCACATAGCAATTTAGGCATCTCTTTATTGCTTGCTGTAAACCCACCCCTTAGGGGTCCCATCCCGGAGTGACTTATCCGTTTTCTGCTGGTGGTGAATGAGTTCTATTATCCCACTGCGCCCATTTTATAAATGAGACAATTGAGGCCAGGGGACGTCGGCACCTTCCCCAGGTCACAGAGCCTCCCCTTGCCGGAGCCTCCGTCTGCACAACGGAGAAGGGGTGGCAGGAACGGCCTGGCCGGGGGGCGCAGGCAGCGACCCAGGAGGCCGCAGGTGAGCGGGGCTGCGAGGTCTCTGAAGGCGGATCAGAGCGAGGGCCACCCCTCTCCCGAGGGCTCTCTGGGCAGATCAGGTGCAGGCAAAGGTGTGCGCAGAGGGAGACAAGGAGCCTCTCAGCTAGGACAGGTGAGCTCGGGGCCAGAGGGGGCGGAGCTTGAGCCCAGAGTGAGGGGCCGGATGCGGGGCAACGTCCTGCTCCCGTGTGGGAGGCCATGGGCCATCCGTGGGCGTGCAGGAAGGACGCGTGGCAGAGTCCAGGCCGCAGTGATGGTCTTAGACAACGACTCCAGAGGTCTCGGGAGAGGAAATGCATGGTGGAGAGGTTCCCGCAGTCACACGGAGTAGCACACGTGAAAACCCGGGCGCAGTCGCGCAGGGCGAGGGGTCAGGCCTGCGTGGGGCAGTCTCTGGGGCAGCGGGCGCGTGGCCTGTGGCATGGGCGGGAACCGGGAGGGAGCAGCGAGTCTGTGGTGTCTGAGGCTCCCGCCCTGGGTGGGTCCGTGACCCCAGGGGCTGGGGGGAGGGGCAGAACACGGCTCTGGCCCGGGACACGCCTTTGCCTGCGGCCCACGCTACCAGCAAGTGGACACGCAGGCTCTGTCCTGGGGTCGAAACTAGAGCTGGAGGAACAGGCTTGGGAGTCAGTTTCACAACACATGAGCCAAGAATAGCAATAAAGATCTTTTCAGAGAGGAGAGAGGGGCTGAGGTGGAAATCTTGGAGAAGAACCTGCGTTTGAGAGAGAAGAGCAGGACTGCACCAAGTCGAGGGAGGAGAAGGAGGAGGAGGAGGAGGAGGAGGAGGGACAGGACCCGCCGCAGGGTCTGGTCTTAGTTCTGTAGATGCTTCCAGCCGGGCATTCGCTCACCTGCACAGCTCCACGCATTCTCCTACTCCGGATTCTAACGCGCCTGCGTGTTCGCTGGCACTGCTCCCGCTCTCCGGAATCCTCTCTCTGTCTCTCCCAAGGCCTCTCATCCTGCAGGCTTAGCCGGAGTCCCCTCTTCTCTGTCCTCTAAGCAGCACCGTTTGATATTCCAGGTCTAGTTAACTCTTGTATTGCTCCTACAACGTGATCTCTCTCCTGTGTACGTGGCTGATTGCCACAGACAAGCATACTTCCCGGAAGGAAAGGACTCAGCGCTGTGCAAGATCTTTGTTCAAGGAAGAGACTCAAACTGTTTTCTGAATGAGCAGTGATGCGAATCCCAATGACACTGAGTAAACAACCATCACAGGGACAGATCTCCCTGTCCCACCCTGGGAGAGCCGGGGTAAGGACTCACTCTCAAATCTGCACCACTGGAAACTGGGCAATGTTGGAAACCACTGTGCGCTGACGACGGATCCCGGGCAGCACGGATCCGCTGCCCCTGGGAGCCGAGGCGGGGACAGCTGAGCCCTGAGATCGCCCCGCTGTCTGCCTGGGCCTGTCAGAGCCTCCGCATAGGGCAGGAAACCAGAATGAATCGCATTTTGCTGAGAGTAGAGGAGACATCGAGCTAAGTCTAGGGGGCTGAGGATTGTAGGAATGTGCAGGGCTGAGGTCCGGAGAGGGCAGAGCTACGCAGAAAATGACCCCTATGAGGCGTGGCTGCACACCACTAAGTCTTGCAGGCAGAGGGAGAACTCTGGGAGGCTGGGGATGGTAAACCGACCATCCCTAGAGCTTGCATGGGACAGGAGGAACTCACGCTCCAGCCGCAGAGTGGAAACTACTTGTCCATCACCGGGACATGCCGTGGACGCCAAAGGAAAGCCACAGCTCAGCATCAGGGCGAACTCTGCCTCCAGCACAGGGTGCTCCAGCCCCTTTGAAAGGACCAAGCAGATTCACAAATGACTAATTGCCTAACTAAATAAAAAAGAACCTGACCATTCTTTAACCACTTCGGTATGGCTCTCACTGGCTGAGAAACCTTGCCCACAGCCGGCACTCACAGTCCGCACGGTAGTTTGTGCTGTGCATTGACGACGGATCCGTTTTGCTCTTGTGTGATGAGGAAAGCTTTAAAGCACTGAAAGCTTGTTTTACTTTACAGGCAGCTTTAGGAAAATAACTATAATAACTCCTACTAAGGACTCGTTAAAAGGTCACAGATTCCTAGTAACTTATTAGCTGAACATACACACTGCAACTGCAGAGATAAAAGCTATAAAAGCAAAAGCTTTTGGCTGTCGACTAAAGTCGATGCTCGGCTGTGCGCCTTCGTATCACGGTTGTCGACTATAGTCAACGCTTGGCTGTGCATTCATCTGTGGCTGCCGATTATAGTCAACGCTCGTACCGAAGTTTTAAAGCAAAATTTGGCAAACTATACCCTGAGGGCTAGATTGGACCCGCTACCTGGCTTTGTGAGTGAGCTGCATGGGACGCGGCAGCTCCGCCTGCCCACGTGTGGCCGGTGGCCGTGGCCGTGCAGGGGCAGCCGAGACCCGACACTTGCTAGCAGGAAGGGCTGGCTTTAAAGGAAGAAAGCGAAGCTCAGACTCGCAAAAGCATAACATACATAGTCTCCAGGGTCAAAAAAATTTAACAAAAATATGTAAAGAAGTAGAAAAATGTGGCCTGTAATCAATAGAAAAAAATTATGAGTGGAAGTGACTCAAAATGAGAGAAATGGCAGAATTATCACATACAACAATTAGCATAAATATACTCAATGCGTTCAAGGTCTTAAGATAAAACATGAGCAAAACACGGAGAAAAAAGTGTATATATAAAGGAACAAACGGAAAATCTAGAGCTGCCATATATAGTACGTGAAATGAAAAATTCATCACAAGGATCAGAGAAATGAGATGCTCCAGGAGACATGATCAGGGGACTTGAGACACCTCGCGGGAGACATGTAAACGGACACCCCGTCAGCTGCCCTGGGGGCACCGCCAGGAAACAATGCAAGGGACACGTGAACACCAGCCTGTGGCCTGCGGGCCCTCGAGCGCTCACCCCAGTGTGGCTGGAGCCTCGGAAGAAAAGGACGAGACGAGGACAGAAGACACCTTTGCAGAGTGATGGCTGAAGCTTGTCCAGATTTAATGAACCCAATCACCCAAACTCAGAAAATTCGGAAAACCTGCGTAGCTGTGTCTTAAATAAATGAATTGAATTTTTAATTTAAGATTTTCTCGTAGAGAGTGATGGAACACCAGAATGCTTCCCTGGTGAGTGCAGAAAGTAATGGCCTCAACCCGAGACAAGACATCTGTGAAACCCTGCACCTGACATCAACTGAGTGGTCTGGGCGGCTGCCCCAGGGCCAGGAGCAAGGCAGAGATCTCTGCTTTCGTTGCTTCTACCTAGCGCTGCGCTGTGGGTCCCAGCTAGCGCGACAGGCACACATGCAACACGCGAAATAAAAGGGAACGGAAGGAAAAGAAAAATTAAACTTCTCTTTGCAGAAGACATGAGCATATGTGCAGAAACTCCTAAGAAACCTTAACGAAGAAGCTACTAGACATGGCAAGCCTGTTTAACAAGCTAGCGGAATACGAAGTTAACATACACAAATCAACCACACACACTTGCAACAAATAATTGGAATTTGGAGTAAAGATACTATTGACAATCACGTCAGACCCATAAATTTCTCACAGATAATTTGACAAGCTGCATGCAGGATCTGTGCCCTGAAAACTGCAAAGCGAAGGAAGACCCGGATGGAGGGAGAGAGAACAGAGTGTCGTGGTGAGGCCAGATCTCTCCCCGGTGATCCGTAGATGCAGTGAGCCTCCCCGATCCCAGCACACATTGATGTGGAAATGCAAAGAATATCCAAAACAGTTTTGAAGTAAAAGAAAGCATTAGAAGACTGATGCTACCTAATTCCAAGCCCACTATGAAGCTACAATAGTGAAGACAGAGGTTTAAGAATGAACATACGTATCCACAGAACAGGCGGACACTCCAGGTAGACCCATGTATCTACTGGGTCTTTCCGCAGAGTTGCTATGGATTGTAATACAACGGGAAAATGTCCGCCTTTCACCATATATTTCTGTATATCTACATGATTAGAAAGAATTAACCTTGAATGTTATCTTGCGGAATGCTCACAAATTAACTCATAATGGATCGTAGATCCAGGCATAAAAGCTCAGGCCTTGAAGCATCTAGAAGAGAATGCTGGGGACAGTCTTTGAATCTTTATGTAAGCAAAGGTTTCCATGTGGGATATGAGAAAGCACAAACCCTAAAAGAAAATCATGATAGATCGGACTCAAAATGAAAAACCTTTGTTCTTTGAAAGATACTGTCAAGAAATTAAAATGCAAGCTGCACGTTCAGAGAAATATTTTTAAAGCATGTGTCTGACCATGCGATGTCTCCGGAACACATTAAGAGCCCTTTAATCCAAAATATTTTTATCAGAGAGTCACGTGGGGCGGAAGAACAAACGACAGGAAGATTTGGTCTGCTGGGGGTGTTGGGGTGACCTCAGGGGTCAAGTCGGGATTGAGCTAAGATGTAAAGAGCCATCCGAGGGCGGGGGACGCACGTGTGTCCCGGGGACTGGAGATCAGAGACACCTGGGCAGCGTGGCGGCCGGAGACCACGCCCAGGACAGGGGTCTTTGTGGGTGCGATGACGTCTCGGTGGCAGTGAGAGCCGTGGGAGCCGGTGGCACGACCTTGCTTGCGCTCCGCAAAGAGTGGCCTGTGCCCAGCTACGGACGGGTCCGAGGAGCCCAGTTAGGAGACGGTTTGGCACCCGAGGAGAGCAGCTCAGACCAGCCCGGACCTGCAGGAGGAGAAGATGAGAAGAAGGATTCAAGACAAGCTGCAGACAGAGTGGACAGGACTAGGTGACGTGCTTGGGGCCACTGTGGATGGTGTCGAGTGGCCTCTCTTGGGAGCAGAGGAGGGGGTCCCTGTTTGAGACACAGCCGTGCCCCGGGTGGGGTCGAGGCAGCCAGGCCTGGGCTCGGAGGGTCTGAGAGAGAAGCGTGTGACCCACCTTCTGTGGGCAGGACAAACTGGCACCTCCCCTGAGGGCTCGGCGGGGAGCGAGGGCGGGAAAGGGCGTGGGCTGGGGTCCGAGGATGACCAGACTCTGGCTCCCGATACTAAGTATCAGATTATTTTTAATACAATAGGTAAAAATGTTACCTTGGTTTTCAGCTGTCATTTCCTTCACTTTTTGTAAGAATAAACATTTTTTTCAGTTATTTTACTTGTTATTTATTTTTTAAATCCATCTAGTTGTCTGTGTATGTCCTTAGAATTACTAAGTTTAAGGGTTTCTGATTTATAAATTCTCAATCATATGTTTTATGAATATGTTTTTAGTTTCTGTTCATTTTCTTAACCAATAAGTATTTCAGATTTTTAGTAGATAATTATCATAAATCATAAAAAGTGGAGAATGTCATAGGTCTGTTTGAAAAAGTGATGATAATAGCTATATGTGTGTTTTTTAATGAAGGTTCAGAACTTTTGGTCAAATGGAAAGTTTATTATATTTAGTAATAAATTATAGCTGTGCTAGAAATGTGCTTTTTTGTGATTTATTTAAATTATTCTGAAGAAACTCTGAAAGCTTGTGAAGGCTTCCAAGGGCTATCTTAAACCAATTCAAAAAGACCTGTGGGAGAATCGGTCACAAAATGGGTAGGACAGGCCATGTCTGCCGATGCACTAGTGAAAATATTCCAGAAGTGTCCGGCGATAGGGCCACCGTTAGGCAATGACACATCAAAAAATTGGCCGCAGCTATTGAAACAAATATAAAGTATATATATTTGTCCTGTTATTTTGTAACTACGCAAAACTATGCACTGTATCAGTGAAGGCAGAGGAGGAACAAACCAGAGCCACAAAACGGGAGATTTTCCAGGGTATTGGCAGTATAGGCATATTTTTTCTAATTCCACTTCTTTTTCTAATGCTATGACTGGTGTTCTACATTTTTTCCCTCAAAATATCAAAAAAAAAAAAAAAACTTTAAAAGGAGTTAACATTGAAACCAAAATCGTTTGGCAAGTGACTGTTTAAATGAGCGGAAGACACTCCACGGACCGACTGCCGGGGCAGTCTGTGGCGGGGGGGATGGGGCAACTGCCCTGACGTCCACACGGGCGTTGGGCGCCGCTGGGACCCGGTGCCGCCCTGGTCCTGGCTGCGCAGCCTGCTGTGGGCCTGGAGCAGACTGAGCATCCCCCCAGAGTTGTTTCATCACTGTCGGATCGACGCCGCACGGCCGGTACCACACGCGATGAATTAAAGCAGAATCCCTGCTTTCGAGGTGCTTATTGCTTACAGGGGTGAGGCTGCGAGGAACCGGTGTGCGCGCAGTGACGGCATCCCTCCCGAGCACCCACAGTAGCGCGAGTTTCCGATCAGACCTTGAACCTGCAGTGGATGCAGCCAGGAAGTGAAATGTGTTTAAGTTAACGTTGCAATCAGATCATTGGCATTTGCATTTACAGACTTTTTTTGTGCTTAAATTTGTAATCTTAACCTTGCTTTAACAAGTTTTTATGTTTGATTTCTTCTCCAGTTTTTGAAATAACAGAAAGAAACAGACTAAGCTTAATAGCGTCCGCATTTAAACGCCCCGTTGTGGGCTGCGGCATCCGGCCTCACTGAGCCAAGTGGGCAGAGGCTGCAAACTCGCTCTAGGGCAGAGACGCCTTCCCGCCAGGTACCCCAGAGCCGCCGCCGGGTTCGCTCTGCTGTCTGGAAATGTGTACCTGGAACAACACGGAGATACAAGTCTCTAAATTGTTCTGATTTGACAGAAAGAGACACTCTGGAAAACAGTGGGGAGAAGATATTAAGGTAGTGTTTTTTCCCCTCCATCAAAAAAATTTTTTTTAATTTATGGAGAATTTGTGTGATTTCTGTCCAACTAATGGTGACAGAACTGGGTCAGACCAACCTACCCGAGCCCGTCACACACGCTGTGTCATTAGGATTCCAACCACGGTGTCAGAGCGACTGGCTGGAGCACAGGCCGGTGGGCTCGATGACTCGAGTCGCTGGTCAGGCTGCTGCTGCTCTCTGCAGAGGTGCCGGATTTTAGCCATGCCACGAGACGTCACCGGCACCCGGAGCAAGGGCTGGGGACACGCAAGGCCCAGCAGCTCCGGGGGAGCCAAGGCCCTGCGCCTCCTCCCTGTCCTCCCGCTCCGTCCACCACTGTCCCTGCAGCTCCTGCAGTTGTGTCCCGGCGGCCTTCCTAGCTCCTGTCCTCATGACGCCATGTTGTGCGTAGCGGAGCCTGGAGAGGGCGAAGGGAGCCCTGGTCCCTTGGAGAGCCCCCGGTGAATTTGGCGACCCCGAGGGTTGCTACCCACAGCTCTGGCCACCAGCACCTGGGGACACCACTCTATGGGCTCCCCCGGACCCCGAGCAAGGCCGGAAGGTGGAGGGCAAAGACGTCTGTCCCGTCTGAGGGATTCGTGTGCTTGGCGAGAGGCGTGTGGTCCAAGCAGAGACGCAGCAAACGGTGCCTGACGTTCTCGGCCGGGCTCTGACATTCTCAGTCGGGCTCTGACGTTCTCAGCCGGGCTCTGACGTTCTCAGCCGGGCTCTGGGGTTCTCAGCTGGGCTCTGGGGTTCTCAGCCGGGCTCTGATGTTCTCAGCCGGGCTCTGATGTTCTCAGCCGGGCTCTGGGGTTCTCAGTCGGGCTCTGGGGTTCTCAGCCGGGCTCTGACGTTCTCATCAGGCTCTGGGGTTCTCAGCCGGGCTCTGGGGTTCTCAGCTGGGCTCTGACGTTCTCAGCTGGGCTCTGACGTTCTTAGCCGGGCTCTGGGGTTCTCAGCCGGGCTTTGACGCTCTCAGTTGGGCTCTGGGGTTCTCAGTTGGGCTCTGGGGTTCTCAGTCGGGCTCTGACGTTCTCAGCCGGGCTCTGGGGTTCTCAGTTGGGCTCTGACGTTCTTAGCCAGACTCTGGGGTTCACAACGCAGGAGCTGCCCTGGGCTGGCCTGGACCCCAAGCCAGGAGTGACCCGCCCGGTCCTGCCACAGCCACACCACGGGGTCCAGGTCTTGCCCCAGGCTATCCCTGTCCCGGGTTCCCTTCCTGTGCTGTTTTGTCTGTGACGAGTTTTTCTAGTAATGTCTACAGCTGTTTCCACTTTGTGCCTTTCTCGGAGACCTCGAACCAGCCCTCCACGAGCGGGCGGGAGGAGGACCGTCCCTGGTACAGGTCGCCCTGCTGCTCGTTAAGTGCGTGACCTTGGAGAGCTTTAAGTTCTGTGACCTTCTCGTTGCTTCCCTGGGCGAGGGAATCATAACAGTTCCTGTCCTCGGGTGAGACTCCACGCAGATGCAGTGTTGGAAGGGATTTGCAAATTATAACCTTCTGCGGTTACAGGCTGCCTGCGTGGTCAGACTGACGGGAGCTGTTATTTGTGGCAGCTGAGGCTTCACTCTCTGTTGTAAGGGCTTTGGGAAAATTTTGAATCATTTTGTTTTTAAAAAACCCAGCAGGGCAGGACTGGGATTCGAACCCTGGCCCTTTGCACCCCGGTCTACACTACCCCCAGCCTCAGAGCCTTGTCCACTGTAACCTGCAGCTGAGACCTGGCCTGTTGAGACAGGGGCTGCCTTAGGGCAGAAAGGTGCTTTCTGTAAAGGACTTCGTTGCCGAGCCAGTGAAAGTTGCAGTGAGTTTCCTCCACTGCCACCAAAACTCACGCGAGTGCTCCTGGCAGGTCTGAGTTTCACATGGCGGGTGGTTTGAAGACCGGGATTTTGTAACAATTCGGGGGGTGATTGGGTAGCATTTAGCCAAAGGCATTTTTAAAATGTCGTCCAGTTGTGATTTTCACTTTCCTTTTTTGTCAAGATAACGCGGATCATCAGACACAGAAGTCGCACGAAGTCACTATGGCAACAGCAGGTCCCTCTCGTTAAAACACCGGTCGTTAGTTGGCGTTCTGTATTCAGGCGTAAAGTTGCCGCGTAAACATCACCCGGTCCTGCCTCGCCTCTCTTTTTCCCTGAAAATTCCCGTGGCAAGGTTGCCACAGGAAAATATTAAGGCCTGATTTACGCGTTTTCTTTCGAGAAGCCCCGGTCGGTACTTCCCGCGGATCGGCGCGGCCAGCGCGGAGGTGACTCGCGCAGAGTGGCAGGTCCCCGGTTAAATTATCCGTGGTATTGGGAACTTGCAGGTCGTTGACTATCCCAATTTAATTTGGGCAGTACAGGACATTTCTAATAATTAATACTGTAATAACACTTAATGATCTGCACTCATGCAATCTGAAAATCCAGCTAGCGGTGCAGTTTTTAGTGGCTGCACAAACAGCAAGTTTTAAATGTGTCAGATGCTGCCACTTCAGCAGCACAGTGCCACGCAGGGGACCCTGCCCCCGGGGCTCTCACCGACCCCGGCCCAGGGCCTGGACGTGGGCACGGCGGCCGGGCTGAGTCTCCGGGGACGGGCCGCCCGTTGGGAGCCGGGTGTCGGGCAGGGGAGTCGGAGGGAGACGCCGCACCACCCTCCAGATGGGAGCCACATTTGAAAACCGTGATGACCGTCACTGGGGAGGCAGCGGAGAAATTGGAAATAGGGAACAGGATTGTAAAGACTCTGGCAAACTTCGTTAGGAAGGAATGAATATTCTGGAGGCCTGCCCAGCAGAGAGCGGCTTGCTCATCAGCCTCACCCTCCACCCAGCCACCGAGCTGCGCTCCGAGCCCTTCCAACCCACACGGAGCCGCGGCCCCTTTCTGGAACCCTCCTCCCCTTATGGATCTGCAGTTGGTGATTTTACGTTTTGCTAGGAGCCGGGGTGTTCCTTCATGTTGTTTGCTGGCGTGTGTGTCTTCAGTGAGGAAGACGTGTCACGTTGTATCGCACCCGCCGTTTCCGTCAGAACAGAACCTGGCAAGACTGAATTTTTCAGAGTGCAGAGCGCGGTGCTCGCAGGTGCAGGCCATCTTGTCGTCGCATCTTACACGCCCTGAAGCCGCGCCACGCCAGCATTCTGGGCGCCCACCCTTATTTAAAATAGTAGGAAATGCAACACGCAGGCACGTGCAAGGGAAATGTCGTTCTGACCCCGGACCATTTAACACCCCCTTCCCTTTCTTCCTTTTTGATTTTTAATTCAGGGATCCTGGAATGCAAGAGACCTGACTCTTCTTGGACTGATCTTCCCTGGACTGTCAGTGGCTGGTGACACGGATCTGCAGAAGCTGACGTGTGGACCCATGTGGGCCAGCAACACGACGAGTGAGTTTTAAAGCCTCGAGCATCTAAAACGCTCTTTCACAAATACCACTAATCCGAAACTGCCTTTAAAGTACTTTAAAATTAATTCTGATTTATATTTTGCATTTACACAAGAGGAAAACAGTGGAATCTTTTTGGGGGAAATGATTTGGAGAAACGATTAACACTGTGAATTATACCTTTGGTTTTACTTTAATTCCAAAATGTGCTGTTTTGTTGCTGTGGCTGTATCGTTGCTGTTGCTGTTGTTGGGACTGAGTGAGTTTCCGGAGAGGAAACTTCTTGCTGGCGTGGCTGGAGTCCGCCAAGGACGTCCGCATCACTCAGAGGACCGGGGGGAAGACGGTAGAGGCCGTTAGTGTCCCGCCAGGGAGGTCAAGGAGGAGAGCGGACCGACCACAGCCAGCGTCCGACATGGGCCTGGCCGCCCACGAGACGTCGGTTCTGCCTTTCCCAGAAGGTTCCTGGCCCTGTCACGCGTCTGTCCTTGTCCCCAGGCACACTTCACACTCGGCTTCCGTGTGACAGCAGGATTCATTGCCAACGAGAATTAAATTAACTTCCTAAAAAGCCCACAAATGCCTTCAACTCCATTAAAGTAGCATGGACGGTGGCTCAGCACACGAGCTTGGAAGCTCAGAGTGAGGGCTCAAACCCGAGGCCAGAGCCTGGCCTTCGCCCAGCCGGTTAGCTCCCCTGCCGCGCTCACCCACTGAGAGCAAGCTGCAAAAGTCAGCTCAGTGGATCCACACAACCCCCCTGCGAGTCGGACGAGACTAACCCCGTTTTACAGATGGTCAAACCGAGTCCTCGGAGATAAGCGAGCACTGGCGCCATCCCCAAAGGGAGTCAGTGTCTGGGAAATATCCCGAGTGCGGTTCTTCCCGCCCGTTCGTGTTCACACCTCGCCCGGGGCGCGGGGAGTGTTTCAGGGTCCCAGACACCGGTGAGGCCGCCCGACGTGCTTTCCCAGGGGGGCTGGACGCGACCACTGGGCATTTGGGGTCCAGGCTGCGCAGCAAACATTCAACACCTCCCTCCTGGTGACACATGCGAGCTGGTCTGAACACGCCACGGACACACGTCTGAGGCTGAGCACACGTGTGTCTGGGCCAAGCAAAGGAGCGTGGACCCAGCAGGTCCTGACCCTCCGCCATAACGTCTTCCTCACACAGCCCTGCCCCCAGCCCCTCTGCCTGCCGCAGGGCGAGCCACCGGGGCCCTTTAGGAGCTGCAGGTGCATCCTTCTGTCTTTAAGGGAGTTGTGCCCTTCCCAACGCACACGGCCACTTACAGGGAAATGGGAGCAAACTGGCCCAGAGCCCAGTCCTCTTGGGTGCATAATGTTATCTCACTTAGTTCAGCAGAGCCAGGGGACGCCGGCGCCCAGGCTACTCCCCGAGCACAGAGCAGGGCGTCCTTCTCCCAGGCTCCGGGAGGTTCCTGAGGCAGACACACACACACACACACACTCACACACGGGCCCCAGGAGGCCACACCCAAAGCTGCCCAGGCACCGTCCGAGAAGGAAGCTCACGGGACAGGGGTGTGCAGGCACAAGCGGCTCACTTGGAACCAGGTCAGCTGTGGAGGCTTAGGGATCGCGGCGGAGCCCGGCACGTGGCCGTCAGGGGCGGCGGCGCAGGGGAGAGGGCGAGGCTCTGTGATCTGCCGAGAGTGTCCCGGGTCTTGGCAGACCTCACCACGTGTCAGTGCGTGTAGCATGTCGTCACGGGCAGGAAGCGGCGGTGTCGACTCACTGCACAGACAGGCAGCGCGCCGGTCTGTCCCGTGTGCGGACGCGGGTGCGACTGCAGGCGGCGGCACCAAGGTCGACGGACGTCTTCTGAGTAACACAGCGTAGAACAGCGACGGCCCGTGTTCTCTGCGTGTGTGCAGCTTAGAACAGCAACAGCCCGTGTTCTCTGCGTGTGTGCAGCTTAGAACAGCGACGGCCCGTGTTCTCTGCGTGTGTGCAGCTCAGGAGCAGCGACAGCCCGTGTTCTCTGCGTGTGCGCAGCTCAGGAGCAGCGACGGCCCGTGCTCTCTGCGTGTGTGCAGCTCAGGAACAATGACGGCCCATGTTCTCTGTGTGTGTGCAGCCACCGTGCTCCCTGCTTCACTTACAATGTCACCCTGAGCCACGGAACCTTCTCACGAGACGGCCTTTTTTGGCTGCGGCAGCTCCAGCAGGGAGCTCGGTCCGGCCCGAGGCGCCCACACGGGGTGTGTCAGACAAGACACTTTTGCTTATTTTCGAACTCTAGGGTTCGCTCCTGATACGTGTCTTAGTTCCCAGATGTCCCGGTGCGCCCCTCCCTGGCACTCCCGGCCCCTCGGGTGCGGCGAGCGGACGGGCTTCACTGCAGGATGCCGCGAGCACGAGAGCGAGAGGGGCTGGCCTTGGGCGCGGAGGGCCAGGGCTTCCCCACCGGGTACCCAGGCTGCCACGCACTAGCACACGAGAGCTGGTGAGGGCCCCACGTGTGGGTTTTAGTTTGAAATAAAGCAACTAGACGATTTAAAAATTAATTTTGGAAACGTGGACCCCAGACTCCGGCATTGGAGCTGCTCCTGGGGACCACGGGTCCAACGCCCACCCGCCGCCCTGAGCCTGTGTGCGGACGCACCTGTCTGTGCGTCGGCCCAAACTTTCTGCCTAGAACAGTGAAAGGGACCCACGTCCCCGAAGGATGACGTCGTCGTGGCCCCGTCCTCCGTCGCAGCCCAGCCCCGCCGTCCTGCCCCTGCTAAAAGCCAGTTCTCCCCTGCAGACAGGGAGCCGTTGAGTTTTCATGCACAAGTATCTCGAGCCTCACATTTGTGGACCAAAGAATTGGGTCTTAACAGGGTTTGCTGAGGAGGAGAGAAATGTGTCTCTGTGAGATGTCACAGCTGTATGTGGATTGTCATAAAGAATTTGAGACATCTGGGTGGCACTGACTTGCCGGTGCGTCAGCATCGTGACCAGATGTTTTGACATCGTGTGACACGGTTGAGATGCGGAGGTAGCTATGATGCAGGCAGGCTGTCACCGCATAGAGTGGGTCTGGCTCTTAGTTCATCGCAAGTTGGTATCTGTATTTTAGAAAGTGTGCACATATATATGAAAGTACAGACACACACTGCTCTGTGCAATGAGAGAATGCATTTATAAGTTTATAGTATATAGGGAGATACATTTTTAGGTTTTCAAAATAACAGTTGAATATTATTTCTGTTTTGCTTTTAAAAATAAAAACGTAATATCTGAAATTATTGTACTGATTGGAATCTCGAGCCGCTCGAAAGAGAAGCTGTTATATTTTGGCAAAACATAATATTTTTGAATTCAGAAAATTGGCAGAAATCATAAAGTCTTTTATATTACACATAGTTTTTAAATTCACAAATGTCGATTCTAACCATTTAAACATCAGCACGTTTTACACAATTTTCTTGTATTAAGAAGCACATTCGTGCGAGCTAAGATTTCTGTCATTTGCTGACATAGTTTAAATTCTTTCCTTTACATTTGTGTTTTCTCAGACATTCGCACACATGGATGCCCACCACGATCACGCGTGTTCCACTGCGCCTTCGGACAGCTACATTACAAGTGTCAGCTGATGCCATTCCAGCGGGGCTACTTCTGTCCTCTCCTCGAACATGACTCCCCCTGCTGCTATCAGAACAGAGCATGGCATGTTCAGCAATTGTGAAATTTGAGGTCTAACAGCAGAGGAGGCGTTCTCGTCACAAAACACATGGCCAGGCCTGATTATTTTTTCCCTTTTCTTTCTTTTCCAAAGTCTTTTCCTGTCTTACCTGTGTGGAGCACGCATTGGAGCTCCAAAGGGAAGCGTCCTGGTCTGCAACGAAACATAAATGAAAAATAAGAGTCCTCCAAAGACAGACAAAGCCAATGTGCTAACTAGTCGGTCAATGTGGTTTCTGAGCATAAAGGATATTTATTTGTATAGAATAAATTATTGATACAAGCATGGACTCAATTGGAGTATTATTCGGCTTAAAAGATGCTACTTGTCAACGTATTGATTTTGACGTGTTAATAAGATCCTCCCTCTTTTCATCTTAACGTTAATATAAAACGTTCCCAGGGCTTGCAGAAGTTATTTGAGAGAAATACATTTTGAAGCCCTAGTACACAAAAAAAACACATACAAGAAACTTCCACCTATAATATTAGGATCCACTTATAATTACTGCCATCATCTAAGTTTATTTTTAAGTAACACAAAGAGTGTTTTAGTGGCAGTTTCAGTCTCGAATATATTGCCCTGTCTGTGAGAACAGCAGCAGGAAGGACGGATGGGCTCTCCCTTGGAGAGATGGGCAACTCCTCTTTCCTCTCAGGGACTGTGTGCTTCACATCAAACCCCTTTTCTACTGTTTTCAGATTATTTTCAAGGTTAGATCAAGGTTAAATTAGTAACTATAGTTAAAACTAATAGCAGGAAAGTGTCAGATTCTGCAGAAGGAACTCTTGGAGGTGGACAATTCCAGAGGTCTTTTGTAGCAAAGATTGAGCACCAGTGGTTTTCTTTCCGGTGTTTACCTCTTAAAAATGGTGTCTTGAGAACAAAGGAAAGAGTCATAGTGTGAAGGCCGTCGAGGGAAGTGAGTTCGGAGAGAGTTGACAATGTTGCCTGATTCTTTAGACCATGTTGTTACTTTTTACTTTTATTCTTGACATTATATCTCATATTCTTTGTAAATAGTTTCATTTTTTTGGTCACTTACCAATAAGGAATTTTAAAATATTTAAATATTAATATTTTGGTGGCTGTTCAGTGTAGAATTTATGAGAAGATGCATTAAGGGGCCACACTTTAGCGGGGAAAGGCCGTAATGGGTTGCGTTTTACTTATTTTAGTTATATCTGGGCATATATTCAGTTGCCGAATGATTGGCCAATATTTGTTCCCTGATGGGTTTGCAAACTTTTGTCATGTGAGAATACAATTAACTTGTGAGTAAATTAATCAAAATTAATTTAATTACTAACAATAAATTACTATTAATTTAAGTAATTTTAATTTAATTAAAATTAATTTAACTTAATTATTTTTGCCCGTGCATATGTACCTGTCAGCCTTCGGGGGCTGTGTCAGGTCAGCCAAACGGGGACACGGGCTTTAGGCGAGGGTTGGCCGTTCCCACCTGCAAGGCCAGGTCTCCGCGCCACTCGCTAGTGCGGCCTCGCCCACCCCCGGCGCCTCCTGGAGCCTCCTTTCCCGTCTGTGGAGAGGAAGCGTGGCCGTGCCCCGCTGGGGTCCACGTGGGGTGGTGCCCCCGCCTCTGGCCGTGCCGAGGTCCCCATGAAGCTGGCGCGTCCCTGCAACCCCATGTCCAGCCAGGCGGTTCTCAGCGGGGGCCTGCCGCCCAGCACGGCGGGGAGCCACGGAGCCCACACGCCGCCCACACGCGACCCTGGGCGCCTTCTTGGAGCCTCTGCCTGTGGGCCGGGCTGGGCACACGGGTTTCCCCATGCGGAAACCCCGGCTCTGTCTACACTCGACAGGCAGGACAGGCCCAGAGACGCAGGATCGCGCTTCCCTTTATGTGTGGGAGGGACGCTGTGAGCACCCCAGCTGGCTACGGAACAGAGAGCACAGATATCTCTGGGTGTGTGTGTTTCCGTGTCTGAAAACAATTTGCCTGCGGAAGATGCCACTTCCATCCACAATTCTAATGCTAGAGCTGGCCAGCCCCACTTCACAGACCAGGAGACCGGTGCCCTGGGGGACCACAGGTCAGGCTCTTCCATTGAGTATCAGAGCAAAGATCAGAACCCAAGTGTGTTGACTTTCAACAGGATTTGCGGCCGATTTAGAGTCGATTTCCACTCGGTGAAGTGCCGGGGCAGGGATGCGCCGCGGGAAACCGCTGTTCTTACATGCAACTTTTAAACCGATCGCCCTGCTATTTCCGCATTCTCACCTACCGATATTTATCTTTTGCTGCTCTTTGTGGTTTTGGGAACGTCACACTGCGGTCTAACCTCGTAACTAGAATATTTCTCAGGAGGACTCTGCCACCGTGTGTGTGGACGCGAGACAGTTCTATTCGAACGTGTCTCTCACGGGGGAACTTTGCCGGCACGTCTGCGACATTTGCCGCAGAAGCCAGTTCTGGCTGACACGTGCTCTCTGTCACCAGGCAGGGGGGACTCCGCGGCGAACCGCAGCAAGACCGAGACCCCCTGCCCAGAGCCGGGCTACCAGTGACACCGGCTTCCTGTTACCTGCTTGTTTTGATTGGTTCAAGATCTCGACTGTGATAAACCTGCCCTTTGAGCTGAGCAACTTTCAGAAGTGTCCTCCCCCTCAGTTCTGTGGAGCAGCTTCCTCGGGACCCCAGGACATTTGGGGTTTGTTACGTATTCAGGGTTTTCCCATAGCAGTCACGAGGCGGCTCTCGCTCAAACCTTTGGCAGGGCGAGGTCACTCTCTGGAGCCCTTGTGTCCTCGTCCGTGCCCCATGGCCAGTAAGGGGCTGTCAGAGCCACGGGCACTCAGAGGCCTTTTCCCAGCTTCCTGTCACTGCTCCTCAACGCCACCGTACCCGGCCACTGTGCCCACGAACACCTGGTGCCGGAAGAAACACACACGTACTGTGGTTACTGAGGAGTGCGGGAGAGAGATCCCCCGCACGGCCGACGAGCCACCCGGCACGTTGTCATTTGTCACTGTACACTGGATCTGTCACCTAGAGAAACAGTCCCAGTAAAAAATTTCTGCATGAAATTACTTTGCCGGAGAAGAAACGGGTTGTGTTTTGTGTGTCCCGATCTGCATCTCCATGTCGTTCTGTTTTTCCCTTCTTGTTCTTTTTTTTTTTTTTTTTAATTTTGGCTGTGAAAGGTACTTAATGTACCAAAAACAATTTGTACAGACATTATTTCACCAATTGAAAGTGCGTACGCCGTGCTGGGGTCCCCGCGTCTAACTGTCGCTAATACATTTTCATGCTGTGCTCTCGCGGCTTCATTTTACAGTTGAGGGCTCCCCGCGCCACGCTGTGCGGGAAATGGGACCCTCGCCACTCGGGTCCGCAGAGTGCACTTAGCATGCGAACGCCGCGCAGCGCAAGTCGAGGCATTAAAGCATCTTCATTCCCGTCGCACTTCTCGGGGCCCGCTTGGGCTGGCTTGCTCATACTGGAGCGTCTGCAGGAAGCAAAGCACAGCCGCACGCAGGTGGGGGCGCCCTGGGGATCAGAGAGGGCGCTGTGGGGCTGGAGCGCAGCGCGGCGGACAGGCAGGTGTCCCGGGGAGAGCCCACAGCCCGCTTCACCCAGCGCGCCGGGTCCCTGTCCGGAGACCGCTGTCCATCCTGCAGAGAAGGCAGAAATAATCCCTGTGGCTCCCTGCTAAGCCCTAATCGTCCTCACACGCGTTGGGCTTCTTGTGTGCGCCCGGTGACAGGTGCGGGATCCCAGGCCCCGGCCGCAGAACCAGCTGGGCAGTGACCGCCGTGAAACTGTGTCCCAGGAGGCCTAGGGAGAAGGCTCGGCCTCGAAGACCCTTGTTTCTCACCCTGTCAGGCTTCGCCCAGCTGTGGGTTTGTCGTCACTGCCTGGAAGATTCTGCCGGCACCCTCAGAACATGGACTTTTCGGTCCCCACTTGGCTGCTCCGTTCGCAGGGTGTGGCTGTGTCAAGCAAGCCCCCCGCACGCCACCCACTCCCACGTGCGCGGGTCCCTGGGCCTACCCAAGCCACCGGCTGCCAGACCCGGGCTCCTCCCGTCCTGCGCGTGGTCTCTCTAGAGCGCCGCTGAGACAGGATGTTCTTCCTGCGTCCAATTTAATTAGGATTAAAAAAGCTCCCCCCCACAACCTCTACTCGTGTTAGGATTCGTGTAGAATGTAAAATATTTATACAAAGAAAAATTGAGGCTTGACCCAAAGTCGGAACTGAGTATGAACCTTATTTCTTGTGTGCCTGTTTTAAAGTTTGTAAAACACATCTGCCTCACCTATAAAGTCCGAATCCTGGTGCAAAACGGCTCGTTGAGGCCAAGGCAGAGGGGCCCAGGGCCGGACTGGTCCACAATAAAGTCTAGGAAACATACATAATATTACATCGTCCTTGAACATTTTCTGAGGGATTTGTAATTTTTATACAGGGGTAATAATCACCTTACCCTATAATCCCTATCAGTAGCAGAGACGTAAGAGAAAATGAGTCATCGAAGCAATTGTTTATTCAACAATATTTTTTGAACGTGAGTTTTACGTCAATTAATGTGTAGAGACTAGGAACGAAGGCGTAGATAAGCGGAAGTCTCAGCCCACAGGTAAGCCAGGTGCTGGTGAGAGAGGCCTGCAAACATGCGGACCATAATAATTGCTGCCGTTTGTTGAGTCTTCTCGGTGCGACGCACTCGTGTGCGTCAGTCTCGCCATCCGGCCCTCGGCGTGCCAGCGGAGTCGGCGCCGTGATCGCCACGTCACACGGACGCGTGCTGGGGTTCACCAGCGTCCCCCCCAAAGTCACGTCCACTCAGAACCCCAGCAGGCGACCCCGGTTGGAAACAGGGTCTTTGGAGACGCTGCGAGTAGAGACGCGGTCACTCCGGATCGGGCGGGCCCAGTGCAGACGCTGGTGCTCATGCGTGAGGAGAGGAGGGCGCGGACGGAAGAAGGCCACGCAGAGACGGGCGCAGGGTGCGGGGGGATGCAGCCACGGCACCAGAGAACGCGGGGAGCCCCAGGGATGGAAGTCGCAGGAAAGGATCCTCTTCTAGAGCCTCGGGAGGGAGGGCGGCCCGGCTGGCACCTCGGGTCCAGAATTCTGGGCTCCAGGACCGCGAGGGAATAAACATCCATTGTTTTAAGCCGCCATGTGCAGTATTTCTTCCTTACGGCAGCCACGTGATGGCAGCCCCGGACAACTGAGGGCAGGAGGACGGTACAGCCCCCTGCCCAGCACCACAGAGTAGCTTGGTGGGTGAACCAAGTCACACCCTGACCACCTGGCTCTAGTGTCCCTGCCTTTAACCCCGGCCATTTGAGTATGTTACTAGGTTATTAAGTATGAAATGTCCAATTTCCTTAAGCCCTAAATTTGACAGTTGACATCTCTGACATTTGGCTTTGACACTTGTTTTATTTCTATTGCAAAGGTGCATCCTCAGCCTTTCAAACACATAGTTTGGCTTGTGATTATCTTTTTTTTTTTTTTTTTAACTTAAGCACAAAAGGGTATTTATTGGTTCACATAACGGAAAAGTCCAGGGGATACACTAGCTTCTGGCACAGTTGGATCCAGGGGCGCAGATGTTGTCATCAGGATTCAAGCCTCTCTGTGTTTTGGCTCCGCCTTCCTCTGCACTGGCTTCCACGGCTCACTCAGCAGGGTAGGCTCTGATGGTCTGAGTTTCCTTCTACGCAGCTGAAGCACGTCAATGAAGAGAGCTCCGCCTCCTCCACAGAGTAGTAGAGCTCCTAGGCTTGAGTATCACTGGACCAGCTCGAATCACAGAACCGTTCCTGAACCTGCTGCTATGGTCAAGGAGACGGGATTTGCTGCTTGATGAGGTCTGAATTACACGCAGCCCAAGGTGTGGTTGGACTCTTCAAACCACACGGACTAGACCCAGGAAGAGGTGGCCCCATGGAACAGGGTTCTGTACACTGTCACCCGCTGAGTTTCCACAAGCCTTTACTTATGTTCTTCATCAGTCCGTTATTTCACTCTGTGATTCTACACGTTTCTGTTCCACATAGACTCGGTGTCCCGCACTGCTCGAGAGTCTGAGGATCGAGTGATGCAGAGGATAGACCAAGTCCTCACACTGTGGACAAACAGCACAGACATTAACAGAAGTTTAAATTGCGGCAATTCCCTTGAACTAGAGCACCCTCAGGGCACGTAAGAAGGGGCCCCGTGTAGTCGGGGACAAGACCTCCCAGGAGAAGTGACAGTGGAGTGTCCTGCTCTCGGATCTTCCCTGGAGAGCTCTTGTCATTCGTACCAGCTCTTCGGCAAGACCTTTTCTGGAGGGACCTGGCACGTCAGGATCAAGAGGGCCGAGTCCTCAGTTGGGTCCTCACTGCCACTAGCCTACCCCCTCCTCGGCGAGTCTGTGTACACTTCTGGGCTCCGGTGGTTTCCGGTTCTGCCTGGGGTTCCTGCTGACAAGCCTGGGGGCACGGCAGGCTCTGAGCCCCCGAAGATCCTTCCTGAAGCAGGGGTGGCACCCGGGACAGAGGCCAAGCGCGAGGCCCGCAAAGCGCAGGGGAGTCGGTGCAGACCTGAGCTGCGTGAGTCCACGCCTGGAGGCCGCAAGGAGCCCAGCAGGCTGGTCAGAGGACAGCGCCCGGTGTCCACAGGGCTGGTCTCCACGGAGCAGCGAGCCCGGAGGGCGGGAGGGAGCCGCCATAGCCCAGGTGAGTCCGTTTGCCCATTTGTGGAGTGAACCTGGATCCGCAAGGACTCAGGTGTTACTTGTGTAGGCCTTGGCATGGTGCTGAGCCGATTCCATGGAATGAACACGGAAGGAGAAGTCAAAGCCAAAGATTAAAATATCTGGGCCTGAAATCAGGTCTGGGCAGGACACTGAGACCGAATAGCGAGCCAGCCCCTGTGAGCAGCTGCCTCTCTGCGCCGCTTTCGTGCACACGTTTTGTTTCGGGCTCCAAAAGGTCCTGATGCCTCAGTGGAAGGGGCAGCAAAGGAACCAGGTGTTTCCTCCGGGCGGTTGTGATGTCCTCTGCTGAGCTGTTTGCTCCGATAACGTCAACCACACGCAGAATAATATGTGAGTAAAGCGCCTGTATAGGATCTGGTGACATGAACAGTCTAGATTTCTTTCCATTAAAAATTGTGGAAACTTAATGCAAAAAAGTATAAAATATCAAGAAAGAAAAAACTAACGATCACCCAATCCCTACTGTCCAGAATTAACTACTGACTACTGTTTACATATTTTTATTTTTCGTCCCATTTATTCTTCTCATTTATTAAGAAAAATTTGTGAGAGATTATGCATTCATGATATTTTAAATAATGTAAACAAGGCATAAAAGCATAAAATAATAAGGTGCATAAAATCATAATCAGGAATAACCTTCATAAATATTAGTAAATAAACATCTTTCCTTGGAGATGTATATGGGTAGAAAAATGGATATGAACACTTTTATAAAAATGATAATACATTTTAATCAAAAGTAAATTTAAATTTTATTTGAATGTAGGTAAATTAAGTAAAATAAAGGACTTCGTGAGTATTCACATAAGTGTTTCTTTATTGCAAGAGATACCATTTTCTCTAAGCATTCTAGAAAATTAAGAACAGAAGCTGTGGAATACAGGGAAACAAATCCAGCGTCGGTTGTTCTGCCACGGTGCAGGTATCAACATCAGCATCTCACACAACCGCCCGCCCGCAGTCCTTCCCTGTCTTAACCCTCGCTGGTCACACCGTATCACGTTAGCAATGCATCGTCCTCTGTTACCTTACGCAGGTTACCTTCATGGTTTGTTCTGTAACTGTGCATTCCTTTAGGGTTAGCCCTCTAGGAAAGCAGATTTCTTGTTCATCTCAGTCCCATAACGGGCAGGCTCTAGCCCGGGCGCATTTGAATTCCGATTTCGCGCGGGGTCTGGCACCCTCGGGGTTCCTGCCTGGCACCCCGGTGGCCCCTGGCGCGCACTCTTCCCTCGGGAGAACACGCCTTGGTGCTGGCACGGCATCCCGGCCCCGTCCCTGTCTCTGTCCCCAGAACCGTGTGAGCGCTGTTCCGGCATCTTCTGTACTTAACGGGCCCTGGGAACCCTGGGTCGCTGGCTGTCATCTGTCTGGCGTTTGCAGAGCTTTATTCTTTCTCCTGCCTTTCATGGCTTAACGAAGGCGTGAGCACCTACTCTCGATTTTATGTCATGTCTCCTTGGAACATACGTGCTCTCTTAATCTGAAATACGGGTTTCCTTTTTTCATTCCAGGAACAGAAAAATGTCATATTTACTTTTTTTTAAGTTAAATTTGGATTTGCATTTTCTCCAAGGAATACATATAAATGTTATTAAAAGTCAAACGGTTTTAGAGACCGATGAAGCAATAGCCGACCAGCCCTACTGCTCGCTGTCAGAGGCTGGGTCTCAGTCTCCATCTCCCGGGCCAAACACAGAGCACCGCATGATTTTGTAAATGAAGTTTTACAAGAATACAGCCATAACCATTCTTTTTTGTATTATCTAAGTCCGCTTTAATGCCACTACACCAGATTTAATCATTTTCAACAGAGATTGTATGACCCATGGTGCCTAAAATATTCACTATCTGCCTCTGTACAGAAAAAGGTTGCCAACCTGTGATCTATAGAAACCACTTTCAAATAGAGTAGCTGTTTTATCTGATATTTCCGTTCTCGTATTAAACAACATACTGTAGTATATACTTATTTTAGATATTGTCAATTGACATCCTACTAAGGGAGAAAACCTCTTAAGCCTTCTTTCTCATAAACACAAAAGGACATATTCGTCAAATCCATTTTTATGATGTTTTAAAAAATAATATAAACGCTGTAACATAGTTGCATGTTTGTTTACTGCTCACCGTCCTGCTATAGTTACGTTTCTGTACAAATGTCTTTTTTTCTTGGAATTAGTAATTGTCTTCTTGCTGTTAATAGCTTAGTTTCCTATGCACTTATCAACGACTGAGCCCAGACATCGCTGACAGGAACATGGATCTGCTCGCTATGGTCACACTGATGGTGACATGTCAGTGCCATTAATTTTTTTTTGTTCTTCCAGAAGATCTCTGACCTCTGCCTGGACCGGCTGCCTGTAGGCCGTGGTGTGACTGGCACGTTCCTTCTGCAACTTTCTTACTCCTTTCTGCTGAACATCCCCTTTGCCACTTTCTGGCATTAAACCCTGCATTT
Source organism: Cheirogaleus medius (assembly GCA_008086735.1). NCBI lineage: Eukaryota > Metazoa > Chordata > Mammalia > Primates > Cheirogaleidae > Cheirogaleus > Cheirogaleus medius. The sequence continues at coordinate 54,294,064 of VBSM01003157.1, read as the reverse complement.
CTTAGCTCTAATGGCTCCTCCATCTGTTTACTCCAAAGATTTGTAGGAGTTAAGTTTACTTAGTCCTTTCATATCTTCAAAATGCCTTTATGCTCTGTTCATACCTGATTTGGGTGTTGGATTCTGAGCTTTATGTCATTTTTCCTTGAGAATTCTGAAGGATCATGCCACAATTTCTAGTTTCTCGAGTTCCCTTGGAGAAACCTGGTGCCATTCTAAGACCCGATCCTTCTTCTCTGGACATTTTCGGACTCCTTTCGTTGTCCCAGGGTGGCATGCCTGGACGTGCACCTCTCCGAACTCTTTTTCCTGCGCACCTGCGTCTCACGTGCCCGTGTGATAGCTTCAGTTCTACAGGATTTCCTTACTTTATCTCCTTGACAGTTTCCACTGTTGCATTGTTTCCTTTTTTTCTCGATTGCAAAAATGGCAACTCTTTCATTGTCACAGAACACACAGGGCTGCGACGTGGAGGTAGGACGTTGCTTGGTGACGATGGTGGGCGGGTCACGTGCCCTCCTGCTCCCCAGCTTCCGGTGCCCGGGACCCTTGCTCAGCCCCCTGCCCCTTGAGGCTGCTCGGCCGCTGCAGGGGGCTCCTTGCAGCACCTGCAGCACTCAGGGCCCCTCCGCCCTCCGCCAGGGCCTGGCCCCGACCTCTGGGAAGTGTCCCCGAGCCCTCCGCTCGCTGTGCCCACAAAGTGGGACTCGGAGAGCGAGAGGTGTCCAGCGTGCGGCCGGCCTGACCCACGGGAAGTGGGCCCGGGGAGGAAATAACTGTTTTTCTAATTCCTATAAAAGTATTCAACCTAGAGCAACATAATTTCATTCAAAGCTCAAGAAGATAAATGCTAATATGTTCTGTTATTTTATTTTTTAAGAATTCATTTATATTTTCTAAACTTCTTAAACATCAAAGCGACTATGGGATGGCATTCACTGTAAATAAAAAACAGAGCTCAGATGTGGCTTGCCAGTCTCAAGTGAGACAAACGCGTTAATCATCTTGTTTTGATTCAATTACTCTGATTTTTTTACTTTCAATAATATATGCATTAAGTTGCATTTCCTTTTCCTTTCATTGTTCAGTGAAGTCTGCGTTGGGAAGGACGGAGCACGGGCCGCGGGCAGGGGGGGCTGCAGCGATTCTGGGTGCAGGCGGCTCTTGTCCTCAGTTACGTCCTGCGGCGGGTGTGTGTGTGTGGGTCTCCTCCCTAGCTAAACCACCACCGTGCCAAAGTGTGTCCATTAAAGAGTTTTGGCAAATTTAGAAGGAGGGATCTAGTTCTATCCCTTTGAGCTCTATTCTTAGCCCTGTCTTATTGAAAATATATATAAATTTATGTAGAAATCAACAAAGATGAGCTCATTGGATTTGCAGATAGCCACAGTCTGGAGTGGCCCATACCACACACAACAGTTTGAGTTTTTAAAATTATCTTTACAGTGATAGTGTCTTGAGAATAATAAATGAAAATAGAACAGAAAATAAATATAACATATTACCGTTATTTCCTTAGATCTGGGATGAGGAAAAAGTAATTTGCTGGGGTTTTTATGAAATCCTGTGTTGGCCAGTTGGGTCAAAAATGTTGTTACCCATTTAGGCTCTGGGATCAAAACCTGACTGTGTCATATACTAGATACGTGAGTGAAACTCCTTCCTCTGTTCGATTTTCTCATCCATAAAATGTGGGTAATAGCTAATAATGCTCAAAAATGCTAGCTAGTATCTTAATTCAGTAGCTAATGTGCGTAAAGCACATTGCAAAGCAGGAAACCCTAAAAAGACGTCTGCAGTCCTGGTCGTCAATATTTTGCAATATTTGTTTTAAATAAAACAGAAGCAGCGTATTCATATCACGAAAATTCCATTCAACGCAGAAAATGTTTATAGCTCCGTCTGTGCAAGGGACTGTGGCGGGCCCCAGGGAGGAGACAGGACAGAGCTCCCTTGCAGCCACTGCAGCGTCAGACAGGGAGGCGTGTGTGCGTCACTTTAGTGTGACACCTGTCAGTCACCTCGCCAGGCTCCCGGTTCTGGGGACGTGAATGGAGGAGGGAGATTTCCTTACATGCTCGCCACTCCCCAAGTTGTGTGCACAGGGCGTGATCTACTCAGGTAGAACATGCAGTTGTCTTCAGTCTATGCTGTATATAACTGGTTGCAATGACCTCCAAATATCATCACAGAAATGTGACAAACTAACAAAATTAAAAGTACAAACATAATGCTTTAATTTGGGTGAGATGAGAGTAAATAATTTCTATTTGAGGCGTCACCAAGGTAGCGGCATTCCCACTGGATCTTAAGACAGACCAAGCGTGCTAAGGGCGAGGGCTGCCCGGGAGGCGTCCCCCGGGGCTGGGACTCCCTCGCTGCTGTGACTGAGTGAAGCACACGAGACGGGGCGGGGCTGAAACTGAGACGACAGGAGGGGCTTTTCTGTAAGAGCTTTGTGGAGATATTGTACACGCACCACCCAACTCACCAGTTTAAAGTAAACAGTGTTGTATGAATGGAATTACGCCGCATACACTTTATCGTGTGGGTTACTTCGCTCAGTTTAATTGTTTTGGGATTCATCTATGTTGTTACATTATGACTATTTCATTCCTTTCCATAGATGAGCTGTGTTCCCTGACATAGACAGTTATATCTATGCCGTGTTTATTTGTTCACCTGTTGATGTTTCCAGTTTTGGTTCTTTCCAGTCTGGGGTATTACGAGCAAGGCTGCGTTTAGCACTCGTGCATACGTCTTTCTGTGGACTCATGCTTAATTTTCTCGAGATAAACACTTAAAAGTGGAACGGCTGATGTATGGTTGGTGTATGCTCAACTTGTTCTGAAAATGCCAAATGCTTTTATGCTTTTTCAATCAATAGACTTTATTTTTTTTGGAGAAGTTTAAGGTTTGCAGAAAAATTAAGCAGAAAGGACAGAGTGTTCTCAAATACTCCCTCCCTTCCCCTACATTTTTTCTATTATCAGCATCCTGAATTGTTGGCCTGTATCTGTTAGAATGGATGCACCAGCATAGATGCATTATTTAAAGTCTGTAGTTTACGTTCAAGTTCACTCCTTGTGCTGTTCGCTCCAAAGGTCTGGACGACTTCGTGGTGACCTGCCCTCACCACTGCAGTGTCACACGGCCGTTTTCCCGCCCGGAAATTCCCGAATACTCCTCCCATCCACCCCTCTCTCCCTTCAGCTCCTGGCAAGCGCTGACGTCTTACGTCTGCGTAGTGTTGCCTGTCTAGAATGTCACAGGGCGGAAGTCGCATGGCAAGCGGCCTTTTCAGACCAGCTTCTTTCTCGCGTGGCAACTCGCTCTCACATCTCCTCCTTGTCTTTTAGGGGCCCGGTAGCTCATTGCGTTTTGACACCAAATAGTGTCCCAGTGCGTGGATGTGGCGCAGATTGTTCACTCGTCCACCCGTTGAAAGGCTTCCAGACTGCTGGTGACGTTCTCACCGCAGTGAGAGAGAACGCCAGCGGATCCCTATCCTTGCCCAAATTTAGTTTGATTAGAGCTTTCAATTTTATGCATTCTATGTAGTAGTATCTCGTTGTGGTTTTAATTTGCATTTCCTTAGCAAGTCATGATGTTGACCCAGTTTTTATTAAGTATTTTCTAAAATATCTGTTCGAGCGTTTTGTCTATTATTTAATCAGGCTGTTTGCCTTCTCGTAATTGATTGTAACATTTGTATATTCTAGATAGGAGTCTTTGTCACATATATGTTGTGAAAATACATTTCTCAGTGTATGCCCTGACCTTCTGTTATTCTGAACAGTGGCCTTTGAAGTAAAATAGCTTTAAATTTCTAAGAAGTCCAATGCATCACTTTTCTTTTTCATACTTTATCTTTTGTTGTGTTTAAGAAAGCTCCCTAAAAACTCAAAGCTACTAAAATTATTACCTGTGTTTTCTTGAAGAAGTATTGGAGTATTAGCTCATGCATTAGGGCTATGATCCATTCTGAGTTAAATGTTTTATAAGGTGTGAGATAAGGCTCAGTTTGTTATGCATATGAATGTCCAATCATTCCAGCATCATTGTGAAGAAGCACACCAGTCTTCTATCCAATTGATTTGGCATTTTTGTCAATAACAAATGATTATATACATATTGATTTGTTTCTGGATTCTCTACTTAATATGATTAAAATAGCTTTCAAAAATGAAGATGAGATAAAACTTTTCAGTGGATATAAACACTGAAATCATGGTCATCAGCTTAGCAGCACAATAAGAAATGCTAAAAAAGTTCCTTCAGGCAGAAAGAAAATGTCACCAGATGAAAATGTGGATCTATACAAAGACATGAAGAGCATCCATAATAATAAGTATGTAGGCGAACATAATTTTTCATCCTATCTTTTCAAATATTTTAACAGGGTAATAAACTAAAGATTAAAAATATATTATAGGATTTATAACATATGTATCAAAGTAAAATTTGTGAGAATACTAGCACAAAAGCCAAAAGAGGAGACATTGAAGTAAACTATTATAAGTTTCTTAGGCTATATGTCAGGCCGTACAGTATTCCTTAATGGTAGACTGCAATGTGTTTAAAAATATAACGTAAATCCTAAAGCGACCATTAAAAAAGAGACATTGCAAATAAGCCAACACAGAAGTAACATGAAGTCATCAAAAAATACATAATAAATTCAAGAGAAAGCAGGAGAAAAAAGGAAAAAGGATCAAAGAAAAGATGCAACAAATATAAAATAAACGGCAAGATGGTAGACAGACTAACTGTATCAATAATTACATTAAAGGCAAATGGTTTAGAAACTCTAATTAAATGGCAGAGAACAAAGCAGCAGATGGGAAGGATGAGTACGTGTGAAGATCTACCGTGCAGCACGTGGCTCTTGGTGACAGCAGCGTGTCCCAGGCAGGATTTTGTGGAGTGAGTGGATGGTAGCTGCTCCTGCCCTGAGGGAAATGGATAACTTTGTGAGATAGTGGATATGTTAATTTGTGTCATGAAATTAACCATTTTACTATATGTGTGTGTCTCATAACATGCTGTATGCCTTAAATATACATAAGATTTTTAAAAAATCTTTTTAAAAGACAGGAAATGTGAGGACGCTGATAATGAATAGTTAGAAACTTTAACAAAGACCTATTATTTTTCGGAATCAGACTGTTTCAGGATTTCCACTGAAAACATTCCAGCAGATGCAATGAGCTCTCAGTTGGATACAATATGCAAAGGACGTTTCTTAGGTAGCTCTGTATCTGACATGCTAACAGGCATTTATAGGGCCAGCAGATGAATTTCAGAGAGTCCATAAACCTGAATTATACATAACATTTTGCTTATTTGGTCATAAATGCAGTTTTCCAAATTTGAGGCTCCAGAGATTTTTATTAGATTCTTGTATACGATATTGACCCAACAATATTGAAAACTAACACCCTGTATTCTATATGTTTATTTCTCTAGCTCTGCATTCTGCTCTAAATATGTTAATTCATGATCCTGGGTTATATCCCCATTTACAATGAGAACTCCTAGCCCCTCCTTTCTCAATGTGGGTTTATATATAATTTCCCTTCTAAACTACACATGAATAATTTCGAAAGGGCAAACAACTATAAAAAAATACCATTTCTTTAGGGCTTGAAACTTCACTCTTATCTTCAAATATTGAATCAAGCATGTTGGACTATTATCATTATTAGTGCAAATATTGTCTTATGCCTGCAGAAGCATACCGTATTTCATTAGCCCAGAAAAATGTGCTACAAACAGACATTTGAGAACTAAGGGAGAATTCCATGGATTAAAAAAAGGGTATTTAATAAGAACAATGTCTGTGTCATTATAGTGCATCTGGTAGGAGAGGGAGCGCACAGCGATCATCTGTTTCGCAGCCTTCTCTAGAATTATCTTTTGGATGATTTTATATAAAAGGCAGTTTCTGATAAATCTGGTTCAACAATTAATATGCAGTGTAAGTTGTGATTAGAGGGTTGAATTGAAAGTAATGAAGGTTTAAAAATAGAAAACAGATGTAATATTTTAAATGACATTTTCTTGGTACTGTATTTATTTCCCTCTTTCAGTAATTAGTAAAATGTTTTCAGTTTTTTAAAACAGCTTATTACTGTCAACACAATAAACCCATATGTGTAAAAAACAAATAAAAAAATGTGAGAAACAGATGATACATACTTTGGGTCGTGTGAATATGGAAAACCGGGGGAAAAAAACCCAAAACTGACTGCCACAAAAATACAGGGCCAAAATATGAATATGAATAATGAAAATAATTCAAATAAAAATAGCCAATATTCAAGCAATTCTGTGAATCTGCTCTTCTTTCACCGGGCATACGTACTTTACATTATGGAGAGGAGAGGAACAGTCAGAAAATAAATGTTGTGGGGAATGTTGAAACATTTCTACAATTTGAAAAGTGAGCAAATTCGATTGTACTTTCATCCTTTTTCAGCCAGTAAGTACATCTCGTGAAGTTCTTTAAAAGAACCAAAAAGATTGAGTAGAAATTCAAAGCCAGCATAGACAGTTCTTATGGAACCACTTAGAGTCCCCGAAAGTGGGGACCTGCCTTAGCCCCCCCCCCATGTCACCGTGCATGGCCGGGGGTCGCGCCCAGACCACGCTGAGGTCCGCGTGGCCAGGACTCCTCCAGCTCACCAGCGCCGGCGACGTATCTTACCAGGTCAGGAATCTTACGGAACTCATTTGAATGACTTCCTGAACAAATTATTGGCACATTTAAAAAGTAAATGGCAAAGGTAACTTTGTGTTAAGAAAAGTGTCACTTTTCACGGTTCAATTTTTAGGGGTTGACCTGTGAGTTTTGGTTCCAGCGAACGAGCTTTCGCTTGAATCCAGTTATGACTCTAAAAGCAAACGAGATGTCATCACCTTTTCACTGACACGTCGAAAGGAAGTCAGCAGCATAAGCGGTGGTCACATTCCTTTCTGAAGGTCCTCCTATCACTCGGACGTCATCAGGTGAGGCGGACCTCAGGACGCGGCGTGCGCCGGAGTGGGGGTGGCCGGGCGGGGCGTGGTGATTAAGGCACGAAGAGAAGACAGCATATTCCTGATTAAAAAAAATAATACTAAGGGAAAGTGCAGATCGCTTGATGGAAGCACACCGGGGGGTAAAATGCTCCTTCTGCGGGTGCTGCTTGTCATTGCTTCTCACTCTGAGCCCCGAGTCCCCGGACACAGCCAGGGAGGCCAGGGCCGCACCCGTCTCAAGGCTCCCAGTGCCGTCACAGTCTTAATAAAGACATTTTGGAGCCACTGCTGTCTCTGTGTAGCCCAGGCGTGGTGTCCCCAGACGCAGGACCCGAGAGTGCAGGTGGCAGGGCACAGCAGGGCTCGGAGACCCTGGAGTGGACCAGGACCTGGGGGGTCGGATGAGGAGCTGTGCCTCGCGGGGGCGCTGGGGGGGATTTCAGAGGGCGCCACGAGACGGGAAGTGCCCCCTGAACCTCGGTGGCCCAGGACCTAAGGAGGACACAGCGTGGCACAGAAGTCACCCCTGTGCCCTGCTGGGGGCTGCGGCCCTGAACAGCCCAGGCGCCATGCGGTCACTTCCCTGATGCTCGTGGGTTGTCACCCTCACCTGCGAGGACGGTGCTGTCCTCCCAGGCCGCAGATGCGGGAACCGGCAGTGAGAGAAAGCTGAAAATGCCCCGAAAGCGAGCCCGGGGGTGGCGGCGTCATGGGAAATCCTGGCCCGTGCCCCCTCCTGAGGTCAACCGTCACAGGCAGATGGCAGCCAAGGGGACACCTTCTCCAGAGAGAACTGGTGTCTGTGACACACGGACACCAACGTTGTGAAGTGGGGGGAGAAAGGACTCAGCGAAAACAAAGACACGTGGCCTTCATTTTTGGAGACCCTGCTCACCCCTCACCCACGCCGGGCCGACCCCCTCCCAGGCCCCCTGAGCCCCGGCCCGGCCAGCAGCACCCCAGACCGCGTGGTGCTCTCATGGGATGGCAGCGGGGGTGGGAGTGACGCTCCAGGACTTTCCGATGGAAAGTTTCCTCCCGTGTCTCCGCTGCCCGATGGGAGTATGAACGGAATGCTTTAGGTCAAGATACTCTGCTTGAGACTGGCTGGGAGATTCATGACGCTGTGCTCATGTTGAAACCCATGCAACTGCACAGCACAGAGCGTAACCGTGAATGGACGCACATTTTAAACATCGCTTAGGAGTTCTGTGGGGGTTTTCTAAGAAGGAATGTTGACTTTGACAAAAGAATGTAAGTGTGACACAGATATGTGAGATGGCCTCACCCGGGGGAGTAGGGAATGAAGCCGACCCAGACAACTCCTGAAATGAGCAGAGTCCGTGAGACTAAGGAGAGAAGTGGCACACGCCCTGCATTGCAGCCCACACGGTTACCTCCCACGACTGTGTACCTGCGTGCAGGTTAGCAGTCCTGAAACCAGAACACACGTGCACTGGAATCGCAGTCACGGAAGCGGTGACAGGCGGTCAGAGGCGGACTTCTCACGCTGGAGACGAGAGAGGGCCACGGAAAAGCAGGCGGGGCTGGCGTGTCCTGGTGGCCGTGGGTTAGGGTTGGAGACAGCGGCGGGGAATCAGGCTTAGCTTCGTGTAGATGCAGACGGATATGTTTAGAAATAGATGTGTGTGTGAATATACATGTTTTAATATACACACATATGTTTCCGGGGTCTGACAGTTGAGAACGCCTAAAAGAAATGACATCCCAGTAGCAAAGATCACACCTCGTACCCTGATCTTGGTTGCTAACAGTGCTCCCATAAACGATCCAGGGCTCTTTGGAGAAATGGATGATTCTGGACTGGGCAGGAAACATATGTGATGAGCCTAAGGAAGTTTTATGAGAAAAATAAAATCAATTAATCAATCAACCAAAGAAACCGAACGATGGGACTATGTCAAAGGGACACTGGAGCCGGTGAAAAGGGCTCTTACATCACAAAACCGTGACAACTTGAGAAACTACATTCGTATTGATTACAACCCATGGTATAGAATAAATATTCATGGTCTATACATATGTACATAAATGATTGAATAAATAAAGTAGAGTAGAAACGTCTCCCAAATAGAAGAATCTCAAATAACTTGTAGATATTCTGGCCTCAGTAGATGGAACATGCCCCCCATTCCCTGACTGTGGGCTACAGGTAGTGACCTACGAAAAGAGAAGTATGGAAAGGTGGAAGAAAAGGTAACTCTACAATGATAATTACTGTCTCGGACAGATGTTCAGGGTCAGCATCAGTAGCAGTGAGTCACGTTGGCAGCACTTACCCTCACAGGACGTGATCAGAATGGTGTATTTTACAGTTTCGATCTTCCCTGAAACTATAACCCAGATGAATCATGAGAAAAACACCAGACACACCCAAGTGGAGGGACACTATGTAAAATACCCGGGTATCTGAGATGCCTCAAACTGTCAAAGTCTTCAAAAACAAGGAAAATCCAAGAAACTCTCACAGTCGAGAGCAGCTTAAGGAAATATGGTTAAATGTAAGATGGCATGGAGGAAAGATCCTGAGACGATCAAAGCACATTAGGTAAAAACTAAGGGATTGTGGATAAATTATGGGCTTTAGTTAACCACTTCGGTACCACGCTCACCGGCCGCAAAACCTTGCCCACAGCCGGTACTCACAGTCCGCACGGTAGTGTGTGCTGTGCATTGACGGCGGATCCGTTTTGCTCTTGTGTGATGAGGAAAGCTTTAAAGCACTGAAAGCTTGTTTTACTTTACAGGCAGCTTTAGGAAAATAACTATAATAACTCCTACTAAGGACTTGTTAAAAGGTCACAGATTCGTAGTAACTTATTAGGTGAACGTACACACTGCAACTGCAGAGATAAAAGCTGTAAAAGTAAAAGCTTTTGGCTGTCGATTAAAGTGGATGCTTGGCTGTGCGCGTTCATCTGTGGCTGCTGACTATAGTCAACGCTCATACCGAAGTGCTTAATAATGATGTATCAACATTGGTTCATTTGTCATAGCAGATGTGCCACTGTGGTGTAGGATATTAATAACAGGGAAAACTGAGTGTGAGGAATATGGACACTCTGCTCTGTCTCCACAGCTTTCTGCACATCTAAAACTCCGCCTAAATCTAAAAAAAATAAATTTTGATTAAAACATTATAAGTCTTGGGTTCTGGAATTTTCTTCATGACTTAAGGAACAGATAAGTCTGTGCCATATAAAATTTTCCCATCGTAAAAAGAAGAAACTCTTTCCAATTTTATCTATTAAATGAATACGACTTAAATTCCAAACCTTAGAACGGATGTGTATCTTGACACTGGCACAGAAACCCGACGGAAATCACAAGTGTCGATGACAAACAGCCCTGAGCATAGCAGTGACGGGAGAAACCCAGCCTCCCTCTGAAACACCTGATTGGGCTGGTTCCAGGAATTCCCATTTTTGGCAGCACTGCGTGGCCACTTAGTGTACTACGATGGTGTTTCTGTTTTCAAACCATTTTTTGTTTTCCTTAGAGCTAATAGTTACTCCAAGTTTTCATTTATTTAAATTTATCGATTGATTGAAAAATGAAAAAAATACAGTTAACAATCTATTAACAACATCTGGGTATTCAATAATGCCAAATCATTTACAATTCCTTTTCTAGATGAAGACTCTCTGTCCGTGGGTTTCCATTCTGCCACGTGTTCTTTTGGAGCCTGGTGTTCCACTGCTCCTTTTCTGCCTTGAATGTGCTGTTTCCGTGGACAGATGACCTCCTGGGACAAGAACTGGATAAGAAAGTCCTGGATAGGGCGCACTGAAAAATACTATGAAGTCTTTATTGTAGAAATCACAAATAGACATCTGTAAATATTTTTTTAAAAGTTCCGAAGCAATCAGATAATACTTTCGGTTTAGGTTAAAATCTCCAGTGATAAAATCATATAAGGGTTTAAAATGTGTTGTATTTAAAGTAAGTTAGATATAAGACAAATTGATTTGTTCTAGAAAAACACTTTATGTAAATCAAAGAAATTGCTATGCGAGATTCTTGTGAGGAGAATAAATACAATTATTTTGCAATAAGTAAGAGTGGGGGAAAGCTACATTTCCAGATGAAAGCCTGTCACTAGGTGTGATTTAAGTACGTTTGTGTAAGTAAATACTCTGGATAGAATTTCGCTGTTTCTCCCACACGGCGCGTTTCAGCTGGCCAAATCGTTCGGGGTCCTTCTCATTTGTTCTGTCGCCTTTATACGTGCCATCTGTTCTGGCGTCCGTGGAAGATACTGTTGAGAATATATGTGTGTATCTGAGGTATTAGGACTTTTAACAGAAATGGAATCATATTTAGCAGACTAAAAAGTTATGCTGAAGATGACAAGACACTCTTCCCTCAGAACACTTTTCCTGCCAGTAAATACTCTGTGCGTGTGTGTGTGTGTGTGAGCCGCTACATATTTTCTATCGCATGGAGACAATAATTTACTTAATCAATCGGACATGACTAGACACTTACTCGCCCCACACCCACAGGCACACACCCACACCGACGCCTCCTGAGGATGCTCCCTCTGGCTGAACTGCCGCTGGGTCAGAATGTGGGCCTGGCTGTGATTCTGCCCGTGGCATTCGACCCCTGCCCATAGCAAGAACCCGGAAAACGCTACTGGGCTCCACCAGCCCCGACGACGCTGGACCTGTCGGACACTAAGGTGCAGGGGACTCTGTTCTCACACTGAGAAAGCTCCCAGGCCCATGAGCAAACGAGAACAGCTGACTTTCATTATTCGGTAGCTCTGCTCTAGAAAGTCACTGAGACAACGAAGCAGCAAACACGGATCCGTGGCTCCCGGGGGCCACACAGGGTCGGGTTCCTCCGGGGCTCCGGGCACACCGACTCATCGGCCAATAGACAGCCTGGCTTTGCGTGTGTTTCTCCTTGCACATGCCGGTTTGGCACCTATCGTTGATGTGTCGTCATTGAACTGGGGCCGAAGGCACCGTGACTCTCACAGAAAGCAAGGGCAGTGTGCTCGAAGAAAGGGCAATAGAAAATTTACAAATTGAAGCACAAATGTTTTTTTAAAGGATAGAAAGAACAGAAAAAAGCATAAGCCACATGCAGGAAATGGCGAAACAGCCTAACGCACACATTATTGGAGTCCCAGAGGAGACAGTAATGTTAGCATAGACAATGGTTGAGGATTTCAAAAACTGGTTAAAGACATTAACCCACAGATAAAAGAAACTCAGTGAATCACGAGAAGGATTCACAAAATAAAACCGTATATAGAAACATCACAGGCATAGGCAAATTGCTGAAAACCAAAGACAAAAAATCTTAAAAGTAAGCAGAGAAGAAGGCCCCACTGTGTTCGAGCGACAGTAATTCCGACGGCTGATTTCCAACGGGAAATTGAAGCCAGGATGTGATGTTATGGAGTGATGCAGAAATCAACATCTCAGCAACTGGGAGTCAGTTTTTATTGGCTGACTCTCCTCTTGGGTAAGGGTCCCTTTCCTTTGACCCTTTTTATGTCTAGTAAGTTTTGATTTCATAGTGGGCATTCGATGTTACACACTGTAGAGAATCCAGGTTTTGTTATATTTCTCTGAAGACTGTCGTTTGTGTTTAAGTGCCAGACACATGACCGGCGGAGCCCTGTAAACGTGTGTAGTTTTACCGTCTGTCACAGCAGAGCTGTACAAAGCCCAAGGCTCCCCAATTCCCTCCAGTTTGTCAGCTCTCAACTTCCAAACTCGGGACATTCTGTGGTTCTTGTCAGAATGTTCTAGTGAGGCATATGACGTTCTCGGGTAGCGTAAAACAGGCCTCCTTGAAAGACACAGTCTTCACTCTTTAGTCTGGGCCTCTCCCAGTGGGTTGCTGGGTGTCAGAAGGCGTTAAAGAGGCCTCTCTCCGACCAGTCCAGAGCTGACACCTTCAAACCTGCTCAGCCGCCACCATCTCTGCCCCTCAACCCACCCCAGAGCGACGGCCCTGTCCAGGCCCACACAGTCCCTTGTGCAAATGCAGCAAAACCTTCTCCGTTGAGTGCCTGTGGGAACTCCCGGGTGGGCTGGGGTCTCCTGCTCTGTGGTCCCACCCTCGAATTCCAGCCCCTCCACCCACCCACAGCTCTGCTTCCTCCCCCACTCAGCGGCTGCCCCGTGCTGGGCCGCGGCCACGAAATTCTCTCCCGTAGAGTCGCAGAATCCACACCCTCCCTCCGTGGTCTCCTTGTTCCCTCTGCTGCGTGTTGTCTGAACACCCCAGACCGGAACACGCGCAGTTCTGTCGTTGTTTGCAGGAAGGGCTAATCCAGAACCAGGTGGGGAACCGTCCTCCCAGCGTGCAGGTGAGGAGGAGGATGTCTTAGAGAAACAGACGCTGAGAGAACGCGGCCAGCAGGGCTGCGCCGTGGGAGACGCCGCGGGGGTGACGGGCCCGGTGGGCGCTGAGCGCTCGGGGCGGACAGCGAGCGCGGAAAGAAACGGAGGCAGAACGTCTAGGAACGTCAGGCAAAATTAACTGCAGAGACACAGAGGTGCTCGCAGGCTGCTGCTCCAGACGCTCTTCTTATCTTCCACGCGCAATAATATCACGGGTGCGTTGCTAGCAGCATTAACATAATAAAAATCCGAACCCTCTGCGCGTGCGTTTGCCGCCACTAAGGCAACAGATGATGGCGCCGGCAGTTCTGTTGCCGCCGTTCGATGACGTGCGACGTTCAGACAAAGGCCTGACGCTGCCATGAAGTTACGGACTCCATCACTCTGCCAAGGAGGGACTGAAGGAATGAGCTCACAAAAACAAATAAATCAGAGCCCGAGAGGAGCAAGGTGCTGACGGCTGCCTGCCCGGCTGACTCGCTGCGGCTAATTGATGCTCTTTGTTTCCAGCGGCTCTCCCGCCTGCCGCTGCGCGGGCCGAGACCGGGTCGGGGCTTCCTCCCGGTGAGCTCCCCTTCCAGAGAGGAGGAAGCGGCACCGGCACACTGCGGCCGGCTGAGGGTCATGCGACGGATGCATTCAGAGACGCTTCCTTGGAGAAGAAAGGCCGTGGTCCCTCGTCCAAAGCCGGGAGCTGCGGGGTGGGGAGTGGCGAGGCGTTGTTCGAGAGCGCAGACCGTCAGTGATGACACGAGCAAGTTCTGGGGAGCCAACCTGCAGCGCGGTGACGATAGTTAATAATGCTGCACTGTGGGCTTACATCTGATGAAAGAGCAGATTTTAACCACTTCGGTGCGGCGCTCACCGGCCGCGAAGCCTCGCCCACAGCCGGCACTCACAGTCCGCACGGTAGTTTGTGCTGTGCATTGACGGCGGATCCGTTTTGCTCTTGTGTGATGAGGAAAGCTTTAAAGCACTGAAAGCCTGTTTTACTTTACAGGCAGCTTTAGAAAAATAACTATAATAACTCCTACTAAGGACGTGTTAAAAGATTACAGATTCGTAGTAACTTGTTAGCGGAACGTACACACTGCAACTGCAAAGATAAAAGCTGTAAAAGTAAAAGCTTTTGGCTGTCGGCTAAAGTCAATGCTCGTACCGAAGTGGTTAAGCGTCCTCACCACAACAGAAAAGGTGCCATCGTGAGGTGATGGACATGTCAATTAGCAACTGTGGGAATCACCGCACAAGGTACCCTTGCATCGAAACAGCACTTTGCACACCTTGAATATACACATTTTCTAATTTGCCAACTTGTATCTCGATAAAGCTGAAAAGAAGACAGCATGCACTTGGTGCTGATTTTATTGCAACGTTATTTAACAATATTTTCAGGTTGACACCACTGAACTCACAACAATTCACATGTGCTTCACATTTGAACTTTTTATCACATATGACTTCACACAAATTTAATTTTTGCAAATGCAATTCTTAAAAATAGTAAAACAATATATAGCAATTTAGCCATGTGGTGTTTGCAGTGATTCAGAGAAGACCTTTTATTCCTTTCTTTATGCTGAATAATGAGATTGATCGCAGACAGAAAGAGGAAATGTATTTTGTGATATTTTTGTGATACTTTGGAAGAATTAAAATTCCTGAGCTAAGCTGTTATATTTCCAGATAACTGGCATGTCAGCCTCATCAAAGCTGTGTCTCTCTTCTGTGCACCTAGGAATCATAGGGTCCCCAGGTCCTGTGAGGGTACGTGTTAAACGGCAGTAACGAGAGACTGCTACAATCAGAGCACAGATTTAATCCAAGCATCTTCTGGTTCTGCTCAGACCTCAGGGGACAGTCACATAATCTGACCCATCTGGCGCTCTCTCCCTCACTCTGCGGGCGGGGGTGCAATTCAGGTGTTTGGTTCACGAGGAAATTGCTTGAAAATGATGGTTTGGAATCCACCCAACACCCGGGCATCAGCGTTCAGCGGCAGGGCCACATGTGGGTGCAAAATGCAGGGAGGACAGTCCCCTCTCACCAGCGTGATCAATAGGTGGGGAGAAATTGATCGACTACGCCATCTCTCCTGAAATGAATGCGCTTTGCAAACGTAAAAACGGATCTAATTGCAAAGGAGAAACACCACAGAGAGGTGTGGGAGCAGACTCACGAGCACGGTGGCCCTCGGTGGGGCTTGCTTTTATTTACTGCATCACAATGTACTAACACGAGGCCCCGAGCCGCGCCACGCAGGTGGGGGGGGGTGTGCGCCAGGACCGCTGGAGCCGTGAATTTTCCCAACGAACCACAATTACGGAACCGTGCTGGATAATCTGAGGCAGATTCATAGCTGAAGAATTCTTGAAGGAATGCCTACAATTACACCTGTGCCTCATTAGCTAAATTGATATTTGCCACGTTGGAAGGAGAGTGAAATAGGCTTGAGAGGTTCTTCTGCTAGAATCCAAGAGAGCACAGCAAACACGAGTCAGACTGGAAAAAAAAATCCAAAATTCTCCCACGTGGTATACAAAACAGAAGAACAAAGACGCAAGGCTGTCTGATCCCAGGAGCCCTTGAGCCACAAACATGGCATTTTGTGAATAAGTCACACGCATGCACTTTCGGGGCTGGGAAACAACCGCGATCCTGAGAACGGCAGCCGCCTGTGTGAGTCCCGCACCGGCCTGTGTTTCTCATCGGAGACCTTCTTGCATGTGTGCGAGTGGTTATTTGCTCCTTGGTTGCAGATAGCAAAACTGTTTTCCCTCTTTAATCGTGAAAGCCAAGTAGCAAACACTGATGGAGAGTTAGCGAAGTTCTTCAGGCACCAACAGCCTCTGCCGGATCTCAGCTGTCAGCTCCTGGTCTCACTGCGTTTAGCTATCACCTTCCAGGTAAATTTCATGCAAAATGGACGAAAAATCAGCAAATTTATTTTCTGAGCTGCTGGGCTCTTCCAAAGCTGTGAAGATTCCCACATCTGGGAAAGTGAAATTTAGAACACTGCTACTTTGGCTCAGGTACGTTACTGTATCAGTGCTCAGACGTGCTGTCTGTTCTCTTTCGCAAACACCAGATTTGCTCATTGTCCGTGTGGACCGAACACGCATGTCGAGACATCACGTAATTGGTAGAATAATGGGTCAGTGTTCGTTAAAATAAATTGTGTCATTTAGAAAAACAACTAACGTACATAGCAAAAGTGACGATTCAATGGCGCCTATTGCTTGTGTAGCAGATTGAATCTAGGTCTCCTAATAGAACAATGTAAGAAATGCAATTTCATTTTAGAAACTGCACCGCTGGGCTGGTTTCCGTGTTGCACCCGACTCTGCCAAGGTGTGAGAAGCTCACGCAGGTGACGAGGGGCTTGTATGGAGCGTCCTGCACTGAGCAGTGAGGACAGGTGGGCAGCGGCCAGGCGGACGGTGGGCCGTCTCTGTAGGTTCTCTGAGGTTCGTCTCCACTGTCGGGGCTGAGACTTGATCGTCCAGTTGGAACTGTTGGCCGTTGCCCTAAGACGTGGCAAGGAATTAAGTCAAGAACTACCAGATCCTCTCCTGGGGAAGTCGTCCCGCCCCCCATGGCCACAGCCGTCTGTGGCTCCCGGGCCCCGGCGGATGGAAGCCTCCTGCTGCTCCCAGGACTGGCTCTTCCAACTGGGATGGACTCTGATCCCGGCCACCCAGTCCCTTCCTTCTGTCTGACAAGACGGGCGTAATATTTATCTTACATAACACATAAACTCATGATTATTGTATAAAGAATTCATCAGAAATAGGTATGAATAGAAAAGAGTCTTCTATGCATGTTCCACGCGACGGTATTCCCTGACATCCGTATCAGAATGTGCCCAGTGAGGCCACTCAGCAGAATGGCATTATACATGACTTAAATGATCAAAATTTAAATTAGCACCATGCGATTTTATATAAACATGAAATCGTAAGATATGCATGGCACTTACACGTGCATTAACATATAAAATCAAGGTTTAATCTCCTTGAACTTGGTAATTTTGTGTGGGAGAAAGCCGTCTAATGGCTGAGTTTGGGTCGGTTTGTAGAACATTGTCAGGAAAATCGTATTTGCGAGGGGAGGACGTGTTTGTTGATTCCTCTCGGGGTTTTTTCTCCAGAGGAGCAAACGGCTGGCTGACGTCGCCTGCGCCAGGACCCACGGCAAGTTCCAGACGCGTTTCCTTCGCACCTGCTCCGCTCGGGTGGCACGTCCTCGTCCTCCGGTTTTGCGTCAAGCACTTCTGGGCTCCCGTGAGGTGGCCGCTTCACACGGAATCTCCAATGGGCGGCAAACGACAGGCGCTATCCCGAGTCCAGCAAACCTTCATTTCCCACGTGCCCCAGCAAGGGGTGGACAGGGACGGCAGGTGGCACACGCCGTCTGCGTGGACATCGCTGTGTCTCAGGACGTCACGCCCTTCCTGCCGCCACAGGGACCGGGGGGGGGCCCACGCTCTGAGAAAACCCATGTGTGTAGTGACAACGCACCCGTGTGTCACGCTCTGGAATACAGGACACGCAACAGGCGGAGGGAAGATGGCAAAACGTGATGCGCCAAGAGCGTGGTGTTCTTACCCTTGTTTGCCATTTCCAAAACAGTCATGAACAGCCCCCCCATGTCAGCTGGGGGGCCACAGCTGCTCTCCCCCTGGCCCCTGGGTGAGGGTCACCTGCCTCCTTACCTGGTGCTGTTGTTCTGGCAAGTGTTAACAGGGTTCTACATCCGCAAGTGTTAACAGCTCTTGCAACAGCTCTTGACCAGGGAAATAACCGGGCGGCGTGTGGGGTGTGAAGAACAGCCTTTATTCCGTCAGCATGCACCACTGACTTCTGATCTTCTGACCCTCCTTCCCCGGTCTCTTCCAGCTTTTATACCTTTGGTAGGACTCAAAAAGCGTCCAATCAGCAGCAAGCTTTAACATCCAATCGGCAACAAGCTATAACATCCAATCAGGAACAAGCTTTAACATCGAATCAGGAACAGGCTTTAACAACCAATCAGCAACAGTGGGATTCAAAAAGTACCCAATCAGGAGCACGCAAGCAGTGTGGCGGGAGGATGGGAGCAGGTGGCTGAGCACCGAGCGTGGGTCTAGACCAGACGAGGCCGAGCCCCAGCAGTGCGCACCTGCACACCCGCCTGCCGCTGTCTCCAGCCGGCTCTGCACAGCACCGGCCTGCGGGGGTGCGGAGCGGCAGGGAGGTGGCGAGGGGCCGCGTCCCAGCGCCTAACGGTTTTCCCCATCACCGTCAGGTCCTTGGGGCTGTGTGGAGACTGTCGCACCCGGGAGGGCCCTGGGCAGGTGCCCCCAAACCGTGTGTTCGTGGGGCCGGGGGCACCAGGGGGTGCTGGAACGAGGCCGCTGCTCAAGGTGGCTGTACAGTGACCCTCGCACCCCGTGGCGGTGGCTCGCACCCCTCCCCTTGTAAATCTTTCTTGCCACAAGTCCAGGGAGCAGCTGGGCAAGAAGTCGAGGTGCACGCGGGAGAGTGGAAGACGCGACAGATGCTTACTGGTCCTGTGGACCAAGGGCTGCGTTAGGAACCAGGCGAGGCGCAAATGCTACCTAGACGCGACCATTCCAGGAAGTCTAAAATGGTCCTGCCGTGGACCCTGCTGCTCGCAGGGTGCTGGCCACGTGCCGGGCACGGATCTACATGCCCTCCGTGTGTAGTCTCGTGTCGTCTTCACAGGAACCTGTGCCGTGGAGCCGGGTCCAAGAGACCGCTGCTCACCCGGCATTTCCTTTCCTTTCCTCCTCCCGAGGGCGGAAGTCTACAGACCGCTGTCGTCCCACCAGGTGGACGGGTGACCGGCCACAGCCAGGGGCAAGCAGATGCGCCAGGTGCTGACTGCGTCACCTGGGTAACAGCTGCCTTTGCTGGAACCGCACAGGGCTGGGCAGGACCAGGTAGACGGGTGACCGGCCACAGCCAGGGGCAAGCAGATGCGCCAGGTGCTGACCGCATCACCTGGGTAACGGCTGCGTTTGCTGGAACCGCACAGGGCTGGGCAGGACCAGGTGCGCGTGAGGGGCGGACACGGCTGCTGCTTTATCGGGTGCTTCCGTCATCTGGGACGAGCTGCAGACACCTCCCTGCTGAGTGCCCGGCATGCAGACTGGAAAAACAAAAGAAAATGATGCCGGCAATGACTGATCCCGAGAGGATGCGGGGTGAGTGGGCGGCTGGGCTCGTGTCGGGGGCTGCCTGGGCGGGCCGCCTCTGAGAGCGTTCGCAGCCCAGATCCGGCAGTGCCCGGTCGATGTCCGGTTTGTCCTCAGTCTGCTAGGTGAGTTCTCCACCTCTGGGAGGGGAGAGCCGGACCTTTCATCAAACTCTCTGCGCTTTTTACTTTTCATTCCCCACCTTGGAAATGAAAAGGAAAAAGGAGATCCTGGTCGGAAGCACGTGCATGATATGGAACGTTCAGCCGCAACCGCATCCGTCTGACATTTTTTAACACGTGAAAAGATTCGCTGTCGAGAGTTGCCCAGTCTTCATCATGTTTGCCGAATCCAGACCCTTTGGGAGTGTCAGAAGCCAGGCCCTTGCCACACTCCGTCCTCCCTGGAGGTGAGGCAGTCCTCGCGGGCGGGCAGCAGAAGGGGAGACCGTCTTCACAAGGCCGGTGCAGCTCCGGGAAGCTGGGGAACCAGGCTGCCCCGGTGGCCGTGTGTGGGTACACGTGTGTTGCACATGTGTGTTCAGTGGCTCTGCCATGGAGAACACACAGATGCGCCTTATTGCCGCCCGCGGAGCGCGGGCCTGCCTTCCTCCGGCCGCCGCCCAGACACAACCCTGACAGCCAGACTCCGCCACTCGGATGAATGGGTTAAAACTTGACATCTTTTTAGTATTTTAGGTTTATTTTCTCTATCAGCCTGAGTTCATGCTCAGAGTGCTCCTGCCACAATATTCTTTTAAGAGTACACTTGTCAGGGTCCATTTGCAACCAGCTACCTTGATGGTGACATCGGCCATGCCTGTGGCTCACCTTTTGACCTCACGAAGGCAGCAGATGGTCCTGCAATAAATCCCGATTATTAGTGAAGGAGCCAATAGCTCGGAAAGGCAGAAATAAACGCCGGGCAGTTTTACACTGTGATGCTTGTTATCTGCTGTGACATGGAGCTGTAAGCCTGCCCGGGAGGGGGTATGGCGGCCGGGGGCTGCCCCTCCTCTTTTACCTGTCTGCCCTTCTTCCCCTCACCCCTTCTTCTGCCTCCCCCCGCTCCCTCCCTGTCTTGCTCCTTCCTTCCTTCACCCTCCAATAAGGGGCTGCCAGCTGTGAGTCCACAAACTCATGTGGCGTCAGAGTCTTACCAAACAGCGTCTACGCTGCTGTGTGATCTGGTCCAATCCCACACCCTCTCTGTGTTATGTGACCACTGACAGCTCCTGACACTTCAGAAATAGCATGTGAATTAGAGAAATACACTCACAGCATGAGTCAGGCTCTTCCAGTAAATGTAAGAAGTTTTGTTATTTCCTATTTTTTTTTTCTGCAAGGCACCCAGAGGCCCTGGTTCCAGAAGGTGGCAAGAGCATCTCGTGATGGTCCAGACAGGGACACCGGGGCTGCCTGCAGCTCCCAGCTCACCAGGCAGCAGGGTGGGGAGGGAGGTTTGGATGTCGGGTCACGAGCCTGGATTCTTATTTTAAAAATTCTCAGATATAAATGTCCTACACTCCCAGTGAACAATACATATTAGGGTTGCAATTTCAAATGTATTTATGAATTTTTAAATTTCACGATCATTTATAAAAATAAAAAACATCTTTGAAATTTATTTTGATAAATGAACAACAGGTGATAAAAAACATTAAGAAATATTACTGACGTTGACTTTTCACATTATCTCTCCAAAGAGGATTCCAGATTGGCCTGATCTCATAGGAAATTCAGGCTGCGTCGTCTGAAGCTTGCATTTAAAGGATTTCTGAGTATATATTTAAAGGATTTTGAAAATTCAAGAAATAAGGTTTCTTTACTGTTGAATTCCTCATGAGACTAATAGCTTTGGTATTATAACTATAAAACTATTTTCATTTCTAGCCCATAGCTTTGATAAGGAAGAATAACAGCTTCTGACAAAATCAGCAATCTGGGCACTAAAGTACATGCCGTGTGTGCGGAGACAGGTGCACACAGGGAGTGGACAACGGGGTTTGAGTGACGAAGAACGGTGTGTACGTTTCCCCGTTAAAGTGATGGATAGGTCCCTCGGGGAAGAATCTGTATTATTTGGCAATTACAAACTGGAATCACATCTCAAAAAAAAAAGTGCTTGTCACAAAATTAAAGTTATTTTTCCTCCTGAATATATTAAGTGTAACTTCTAGATTAAAAAAGTTAACAAAATAGAACATTATTTTAGTGTCACGAATTGTCATTTGTTTACAAAATATTTTTTCCCAGCGCATTTTCACACGTTTTCTTTCCTAATTCTGAAACCTAGCAAGAGGATTACACCGTTTCATTAATTATTGGGTCAACCGGGCTTTTATAATACCCTTTTGTGGAACTAATTTAATAAATCCATAGATGCAGTTGAGCCAGGGGATAATCTCAAAACGATGCTTCATAATTAAAACCGACAGAGAAACTGTCATGTTTAAGTGGAAGGAATGGTGTAATAAAGCAAAACACAAACAAAAAACTCAGTTATGAATATGCGTGTGAGAGATGTTTTAATTGAAAATTGGTGCAATGTGGAATCATGGGTTTTACTTTGTCAGTCAAGAGTTGCATAAATTATTCCAATCCTTGTACAGATATCAGAAGCTCACTGGTTTGCAGTAAGAAGTGTGTGCACATGAGTGTGTGAGCATGTGCACACATGCATGTGTGTGCATGTGTTAGTGTGTATGTGAGTGAGTGTGTGTGTGTATTTGTGGGTTGTATTAGTATGTGCGTTTGCATGCATTGGTGTGTGCAAGTGTGTGCCAGTATGTGTTTGTATGTGTGTTTAAATGTATGTGCTTTTTGTGTAAATACTCAGTATTTTTTTTTTTCACATATCCAGGTGTTTGGGTATTTTTTTCTCCTTTGCAGAAACAAAAACAGCAACCACCTAAGGGCTAGTGTACTAATTATCAGTGGCTGCACAAGCCTCCCAGAAGCATCTCTTGTATAACCCCTGGAAAAATTGTGACATATTATAAACTGTTTGAATTAGCGTAAATCAGTAAACAACAAATTGGTGCCAGCCCAATAATAGCAGAGTGCGATGCATACCAAGTGCCTTGGTTTAGCAATGCCAAAATTAAACACAAAGCATGATCAATTTAATTCAATTTGAAAAGAGTTATGAGTTCCTACAATATAAAAGGCACTGCCGTGACTATCTCAGGGATCACAGAGAAAAATCAAGTCTATGTGCAGTTCTCTTGTCCAGCACGTGGCTGTGCGTGCGTGCACGCGTGTGAAATAGCGAACATACATGAATAAGCATAAAGAACGATAAATGACCAAAAGCAGAACAAACGCACTCTGTTTTATTTATTTTTAAACACAGCAACTCTTATTTAGGAGTAACAGTTATAACTAAAGCACACATATGGTCAAGCTACAATTACTAATAATGAACATCCTCTCTAGACTACACAATTAGGAGAATTAGCAAATAGCCACCTCTAATATTCATAAAATATCCACGTTGCTCCTTAAAAAATTTTCCCTCAATATTTAAACTCACAAGGAGGCTGAGACTTTCTTGTGCCATAACAAAGCATTCTAACCAAATTTCCACAACGTTTTATGTTACCATAGCTTCACAGACATTTCAAATTTATATGATGATTTTTGATGAATATAATATATTTGGTTTAAATATATCCTGAAAGATTCAGCTATGCAATAAACTATAACTTTTTTTAAAATGACATTCATCAAGTCTCTTTGTAGTTAGGTTGCTGCAATCTAAATGACGCCAGGTGCCCAATCCTGACATCTTTAACTTCTCGGGACAAGACATGGAAGAGGGAAGAAATATTCTCTAACTTTCAGGTGAGGTTAGAAGCGGGACATTTAAGCAGCCTGATCATTTTAGGCATTTTTTTCCCCCTAAACATTAAAATTCTTTGACACCAACAAAAACTATTCTTATTTGCTCTTCTATGAATACTTGCATAAAGCTGGACATTTGGGAAGAGTTCAGAAAAATATTAGCTAAGTGAATGAATGAACAAATGAATGTATTAATAGCTCAAGTGATACATGAATATAATCAGTTAAGAAAAGACGAAGAGAGAGTTTTTAAAGAGGAAATATTAAGTTAACTTTGTTAAAGGAATTTTAGTATTCCCGAAATAAAATCTTTTTTTTTTTTTTTTTTTATTGTGAAAGGCTTGGGAAGGCATCAACGTTTGAGAAGAGAAACGGGTTACTGGTGCTTTGGAATCCGCAAGGTCTGTCTGTCTGCAAAGACTTACGCTGCTTAAGAGATGACGGTACGGGACATATGGTCC
The DNA here is from genome assembly GCA_008086735.1 of Cheirogaleus medius. Taxonomy (NCBI): domain Eukaryota; kingdom Metazoa; phylum Chordata; class Mammalia; order Primates; family Cheirogaleidae; genus Cheirogaleus; species Cheirogaleus medius. The sequence continues at coordinate 54,270,150 of VBSM01003157.1, read as the reverse complement.
AATCATGCTGTTTTTAAGCTTTTTCTTATCTGCTTAAGAATTCATTTTTCCTCTAATTTGATTCATTGTCACTCTAATTTGAGTCATTTTGTTTATCCTAAAAGGAAATATGCATATAAATAAATATTAATATAGCAAATGCAATTTTTCAAAGGTGCCCCAAACTGAGATGCAGAACGCCTGCCGGGCGCAGACTGTCCGCTTGTGCCGTCGCGTCCAGACGGTGCGTGCGGGCAGAGGCTCCGCGGCAGCTCATTTATAGCGAGCTCGGTAATCCTAAGAGGCAGATAATGAAGATGGCCGAAGGACTCTGTGATTTATATCTTGACGTTATTATGTTTGTGTCAGTTCAGCTCTTTATTTCCCTAAAACTCTGCCTCATCATTAGGCCTGACAAGCCCTTTATTTTTGGAATAGACCGGAGTGAGTGATAGGAACTCAAATGAAACGAGGTTGCCACGGTGCCATTATATTTCTGCCGTGTGCTCGCACGCGCTAGCCTCCCCCGCTGGCCTCCCCCGAAGGCCTCCCCCGCTGGCCTCCCCCGCCAGCACACTCCAGGAGCAGAGACACACGTGGAGGCACCGGCTCGCCGGGTACCCGCCTCCTCGGGGAACACGCCGGCTGCCAGCAAAGGACGAGTTTCCCTTCCAGCAAAACCGTCCACACAGCAGTGAGGAGCGGGTCTTGGTGTGTCCCAGAGCATGAGGGCTGGCCCCGAACAGGGCAGCTCGCTGAGTGACCATACGGGAAAACGGTCACATACGTGCATTCCCCTCTGGAACCCGGAAACAGCAGTGAGAGGTCCACGTGAGGCCGGGACCGTCTCCTCCACGCGGGGGACCGTGTGGAACCACTGATGTTCCCGTGTGGTATTTCTGCAGAACAGGCTGCTTCATACGGTTCAGCCCAACGTGTTCAAACATCGACATTGCAACTCTGTGGATTTTTATGGCTGGACATATCATGCCAGCACTGTTTTTATAGCCATTGATGGAGTGGTTGTCAGTGCGGCCTGTGAATGAGGCAGATGCGAGCCAGCGGGCTGGCGGGGGCGGTGTGGGGGGAGAGAGCGGGGGTGGTGCCGGAGGAGCTATCCCATGCCTCATCGAAGGCCCAGGACACTCAACGCCGCTGGACACGGGCAGGGGCCAGGGGCCCTCCACAGGACAGGGGTTATGAGACCAGGGTTTTGGGGTGGCCCGGGGAGGCCAAATGGGATGGACAGAGCAGTAGGCTGAGAATGGCACCAGGGTGCATGGCATTTAAGAAACACGAGGAGCCCCCAGACCTGGGGTCACCCCACACCAGGGGCTGAACTTCCCAGAGCCCTGAGGATGACTTGGATCCGCCTGTGGTCTGAACTGCGCCAGCCACGCGGGATGCTCCACCTGCCAGAGGTTGCACCGACTGAATCCCAGACTAGCACTACAAGTACTGAACACAGTCAGGCCTCTGCTATTAAAAGTGACCCGGGGCCGGGCGCAGTGGCTCACGCCTGTAATCCTAGCTCTCTGGGAGGCCGAG
>VBSM01003157.1:54206174-54268523 GCA_008086735.1 Cheirogaleus medius | reverse complement strand
AAAAAAAAAAGTGACCTGTTTGCAATACCTGCCCTGCCCCCACTCCTGTCTGGGGCCCCACGTGACCCTCGGCCTGCAGCCCAGCTGCCCCACCCCAGTGCACCTGCTGAGACTCTCCTCTGTGCCTCCCCCGAAGGCTCAGCCCAGATGCCGTCCCTCTGGGGGGCCTTGCCCGGTGTTCTACACCCCGACCTCATCAGAGTCACCGTTCTGTGTCGTAAGAGGTTCTCGTGCCACTTCCCCCAGCATAGGGTGGCCTCGCGGTCACGGGGTCTGCAGTACACAGTGACCACGATGGTGACAACCGTGGCTTGCCCGTCCCTGTTCTCTGTGTGTTGCCGCGACGGATCAAAGGGCTTCACTTACAGTAGCTCATTTAATCAATACCTGATGAATCTCACCACTTGATAAATGCAGTTCCTGAAGGCTGGCCGACATGGGGGATGTCCGTCAGATGGATGATTATGCAAAATAATTAAATCCAATAGGGTTTGTGAAATTTAAAGGCACTAGCTATTAGGTTAACATTTAAAAAAACCCAGAAACTCTGTAATATAGATATCGTCTCATTTAATAAAGCTTAAATATATAAAAATGAAAATCCAGCCTATTGAAGGTCACCCCGTTGCAGGCAGAATAAGCAGGTGCTAGAATCACCCTCTGTATCTGTGTACAGTGTGTGCACACATTAAACATGCATCACTGGAGTGAGGGAGAACAGTTCTCCAGACAGAAGCAAGACACAAACAGGGGAGGGGTGTTGGATCCTGGAAGCCCAGGCTGGGGCCAGGACTGGCCGGTGGGTACCGCGGTGGGGGCCGCACTATAACCTGCCGCCCAGATGAGACTCAGCATCTTAACCCCTGGCCAGGCAGGTGTGGTGAAGACCAAAGAGTGGAAAGAACGTCACTCTATAAAACCAGGTGTGTAATAAAGGGATGATTTGAAATAAAACCAAGTAGCTATTTTATAAATTAATACTATTATAGATATTTTAAGAATGTACCCTCAGTTACAGATCAATCCTTGTAGAAATTTTTTCACTAAAATTGTATAAATGTATTCAACACTTGAGGTTTTGCATAGAACCACATTTTTCATATAAATTGATACGAATATATACATTAGGTGAGGCTAGCTAAAGGGACATTGGCAATCAAAGATCAATTAGGAGTGAATGTGATCACTTAATTTCTCACCTCTCTCCCAGGCAGAACCTCACCTGGCCGTGTGGACAGAACTGGGTGTGCTGTTTGTATCTTTCACCACCCAAGTTTTTCATAGATTTCCTCCCTCTGATGAAGAATTCCTGATTTCACGAGGCAAAATTACCATATTGAATATATCTAGGCCGGGCGCAGTGGCTCACGCCTGTAATCCCAGCACTCTGGGACGCTGAGGCGGGAGGATCGCTCAGGTCAGGAGTTCGAAACCAGCCTGAGTAAGAGCGAGATCCCGTCTCTACTAAAAATAGAAAGAAATTAATTGGCCAACTAAAAATATATAGAGAAAAAATTATCCGGGCATATAGGCTCATGCCTATAGTCCCAGCTGCTTGGGAGGCTGAGGCAGGAGGATCTCTTGAGCCCAGGAGTTGGAGGTTTCTGTGAACTAGACTAACGCCACGGTACTTTAGCCCGGGCAACAGAGTGAGACAAGAAAGAAAGAAAGAAAGAAAGAAAGAGAGAGAGAGAGAGAGAGAAAGAAGAAAGAAAAAGAAAGAAAGAAAGAAAGAGAAAGAAAATATCTAAGACATTATCTTTGCTTGTGGGCAAGGTAGCTGGGCTGTTTGGGCTTTACAATTGGCTTGTCTAGAGACGGGACTCAAACCACTCGGTTCTCGGGTTCGCCAGATGATCTGGTACTCGGAGCAGGTGTGGAGCGCAGGACGCTGGGGACAGGTGCGGCGGGAGCTGTCCGGTGGACGTCACTCCCGTCAGACGCCATCGGAAACACGTTCAGGGCCAGGGAAGCCGTGGTGCCCCGCCCGGGACGTTTGTCCTCTGAGTTCTGACAGGAGGGACTTTCAAGATGGAGCTTCCGGGAGCTCGAGGCGGGCGCAGACTGCCGCGTGCGAGGACACCGGTGACTCGCTCACTGGCTTCCCCGGCTCAGCGGCAGTTTGTCCTGCCCGCATGTCTTTAAGTGGCTTTGGAACTGACTGATGGATTCCAAACTCGGTCTACGAGACTCTCGCTGCTTAACCGGATCGCTTTCCGGTGGCAACAGTCGGCTCTCCGTTAGTAAGAGCTGCCGCGGCCGTGGGAGAGGCAGGTCCCGATTCTGAGAGCCGCTGCACATGCCGTCCGTCAAAGCCAGGGACGTCCATCTCTGGGCTGGGCCCGCCGTGGGCGGCTCGTCTGTTAGGAGAAACGGCCAAGGGGAGACGCACTCTGAGCGTCTGGGCAGATGACGGGCGTGGGCGGACGGAGTTCCCTAAATCAAGATGAAATACATTTCTGCGTCGGTGGCCTTGCTCACCACGGGATGATGTGAATAAAATTGATCATCTGGCTACAAGTCAGCAGTCGAGGTCTAACTGGAGGCCACGGGGCCCCTCAGTTAATGGCACGTTTCAAAATGACAGGACTAGAAGAATGCTGTCTCTGGTCCGTCATTCTAGGCGGTTTTGGTGTTGACTGTTCTTTCTCTCTCTTTCCTCCGACAATTCGCTAAACGCCAGCAGGGAATGAGGTTCAGTGTGTTCTTAAAGTGCCCAAGAAATTTCAAGCATGACCTTTGTTTGGCTTAAAATAAAAGTCTCCTCCTCACGCAGGGCGAAGTGTCCCCGCGTGTTGCTATGCGTGGATGGACGCTCCTGCGTCTCCTGAGGAGAGGCGAGAAAGGTCCCGTGTCCCGTGACGTCAGAGGCAGAGGGCGAAGGTCAGTCACGGCAGCAGCTCGGTACCTGGTACCTGCAGCTGCACCTGGTACCTGTAGCCACACCTGGTACCTGTAGCCACACCTGGTACCTGCAGCTGCACCTGGTACCTGCAGCCACACCTGATACCGGGAGATGTGGGTGGGGCAGAGGACTGGGTGCCGTTGGGGAGGGGGGAGCCCCGCTGCTCACATGTTGCTGTGGGGTCCGGCGGGCGCATCTGGGAAGCAGAAGGTGACGTGTGAAAGGCCCAGCCGTGTGTCCTGCATGGGACAGTCCGTGTCCGCTTTGCTCCTGCTGGTGGTAGCAGGAAAGTGGGGGGAAGGGGCGGGAGGGCGCTTAGCTTGGAAATTGTCCTCTCGCTGGAAAAGCCGGGAAACAAGGCGGGAAGAGGACAGCCTTGCGCTGGGTGGATGTGTGTGGGGGGAGGAGCCCCGCCTGCCGCCTCTGCTCAGCCCGCACTCCCAGCCTTCGGCAGCACCAGGTCTGCGCATTTGTGCACGGGGTGTACGCTGGGATGCTGCGCAGAGGGGCTGGCTCGGAATGGGTGTCAGTACTGGGACCCGGGTATTTATCCTGAAAACACCTTACCTTCCAGGAAGCAAGTTCATGAAAATACAGAGTTTAAGTTAGATAATTTACTTTAAAAATTATTTTAAATAAAGGATACACTTCTCCGTGCTCTGAGGCTTCCTCTGTTCAGGAAACAACCCTTTAACAGTGCAACTCGGGGTACCGTTTTCGGCACTTAAAATATTGAAAAAATATACTTTGAGCCATCTTTTAAAATATTTTAAATACTTTTTAAAGGCTCGAACGTCAAAAAGGCAAAAAGAAAGACTATTTTCCGAGTATCTGAACCATATTCGTCCAGACTTCGGAGCAGGCTCTTCTAGGAAGGCGAGGATGTAGAAAACAAGAAGAGTCAACAGAGGAGCGAGTCCCTCGTGACTTTCGTGAGCGGGTGTGGCCTCATGCTGGTGGTCGGCAGCACACGCAGGGGTCTCCATTAGTCCCAGTGAGCGGGACAAGCCCTGGGAGGCCACCAGCCCCAGGAAGCCGCATGCCCTACTAGGCACGAGCGGTCCCCGCACAGGAGCCCGACGGCGGGGAGCGTGAAGGGCGCGGGGGCCCCAGGACCCAGACGCTGCAGCCTGACAACGCCACCGCGCTAACACCCCCGCCTGGTCACCCTGCCATTTATTAAACATTTTAACCAGGAAGGGACGTTAAAGGGGCCTTCAGATTAGGAACACAATTGAAAAACCTCTAAGAAAGGAAATATCTTATTAATTCATTAAGTCAAACTGCTTGTATCTACACTTGTATGACTAGAATTATGGTTCATTAACTTCATTTCTTTATATGAGTTAATTAGCTCAGAGGAGGCCAGAAATTAATTACCAGCTTATATAGTTTGTGCAGAATGGCATTCTGTTTATTTAGTTTCTCCTATTAACTTTTAATCTCTTCAAACAATAAAAGAGGTAATTAGTATTTTATAAACAAAAATGAATGCAACAAAGGCAAATAATTTGCCAAATACGGGAGCTCCTGCGAGGACCCGGATAGTTGGGCGGCTGGAGTTACAACCTTCGCGACGCCAAGCGTGAGCGAGGGAGGGAGAGGGTGCGAGCGTGGTCCCGAGGCGGGGTCCCGCGTCCGTCACGGCGGAGGGCAGCCAGGAGTACCTCGCGGAGGAGAAACACGAGCCTTAAAGCGTCTCCCGCTGCTTGAGAATAATTGCCCGTGTATTCACGACAGTCGCTGCGTAAACGCTCCCAAGACGTCGGAAGATGCGCGTCTGTGGAAACAAAGGCGGGAGGGCTCCGCTGACACATCTGATGCTCCTCTTCCTATGCACTCTGTTGTCACAGGGATTTAAAATAATATGTTAGCTAATTTTGTCTGGAATATATTAGTTAATATAATTGCTTAACACACAGTAGATAGTATATACTTTATCTATTAAAAGAAAAAAAAGTCATAGAATTAAAATTTTGTCTGACACCGAAATGGATCTTTTTGCATAAGAACTGCATGCATTTTATAAGAACAAATAGGAGGTGCTGACAAAAATTAACCACGATGATATCCTCAATGTAAATGTGTTCTCTGAATTTACAATGGTTGTGTACTTTTGACGCTTCCAAGGGGATTTTCGCAGTATGCATATTTAGCCACATTCTAGCAAGATATTTAATGAATTACAGGAGTTATTTAATCAATGTATTTTGTTAGCATAACATTAATATTAATTAAATGTTCATTAAAAAAATTGGATCCTTAACGGCGTAAAACCAAGGGCTCCAAGTGGGGCGCTAAAGCCTACTGCTCAGCGGGGCGCAGCTTCCCTGCAAAGCTTTTATCAGACAAACTTATATTAGTAGAAAATATCCTACAAGTTCTCTTAACACACATTATTTCCTTGAAAATAATAACTTGAGCTGAAAAGGTCCGCTGATTTTGGTTCCTCCGCGCCGCGGGCCAGGCCAGCTGGCTCTAGGGCCGGTGCGTGTCTCTTGGGCGCCCAGGCAAGGGACGGAAGAAAAAGCAGCCAAACCTCACAAACCGCGAGCGAGTCTGCAAACCGCACCAGAAAGGAAGAACTGACTTCACCCTTTTTCTGTGAGAAACAAAAAGCGAAACTGGAGCTTCTTACAGGGAAACTTTAACCTAAGCGGACACTGTGGGTCTTCCCCTGTGCTGGCTGGGGGGGTCCCTTAAGTAAAAGGATTTTCAAAGATCTTCGATGTATTTGCGGGATTTGAGAGCCGATCGTGTGGATTCCTCGTGACTGAGACGTCGCATTTTGCACTAGCGATATGGGGAGCGTTAGAAGGGTTTGCATCACCTGATTTGGTTTCAACCTGTGAGAACAGAATCTTTCTTCCCACCCCTGGCGGTCCTGGGTGGCCTTCTGGTGTCTGCACACCTGACGGGCCGCACCTGCCGCCTCCCCGAGGAACCCACCGGCTGCACCTGCCGTCTCTGCGGACGAACCCACGGGCCCAGCTACTTCATGGCCAGCGTCAGCCCTGTGACACAAATCACGGGCCTCCGGCACAGGCCACACTGTGGCTGTGACCCTATCCCCGGCTCCCGAGAGGGGACCTCGGCCGGGGCTTCGAGAACTCAGGGAATTCACGCGGCTCCTCCCTACTGAACAGGAAGCAGCGGGACCCTGGAGAATGTGGGAGCGAGTGTGTTTTGGGGGAGCTGGAGAGGAGCCTGGTCCGGTTCCCGCTGGGCCCGCTCCTTGGCCCCCTGCCAGGCCGGCGCGGCCCCCACCGTGCAGCGAGGACAGGCCCCTCCCCGCCTATCCCAGGTGCCACGCCGGGATGAGGGCTGCACGTCCATCCCTCCCAGTCTGCTGCAAATGGGGGTCCCATCCTGAAGCCGCGTGCGTTTCCCACCATCATCGTCATCCCCATTTGCGTTGAACAAAATTCCGCGCGCTTCCCTGCGCTGCTCCTGGGACCCTGTGGTTTCGGGGCGCACTCTCCCCGGCTTGGCAACTCCGACCCTCCTCTCTCCTCTCCCATTCTGCTGCCTCACCTAACTTATTTATTCTTAAAATAAAGATACTTTCTACCATTTCTAAAACAGAACTATGTCGGTCCTGGATTAAATCTTCCCGCAAGTGCTGAGCAGTGACGCTGGAGCCGAGTTTCGGGGGTCTCCCCCCCCCATGTTGGGATCCGGGCCTATCCCCCCATTACAGTGCCTGCCGCAAGGCGGGCAGAGACCCCGGCGCTTCCACGTAACAGGAAGGTGCTCGTTGTGCTTCCTGACATGGATTTTATTTCCTAAGGACAGAAAAGGGTTAGTAAATATTCATCAGCTTGTGGGTCGTTCCGCGTGACGCCCCTTTCAAAAGAAAGAGCATTTTTAACTTGAAAATCTCAGTTCAAGGAAGGGACCAAATGACACACCTGCACAGGTGCGCTTCAATCCATCCCGTCCACAGTCCCTGGACTTGTTGGTGACATAGTAAAAGGACGTTTTGTGTGATACATTCTGAGATTTTTTCAAATTCCCAAGCACTCCGAGAGCATAGACCGTCCCCTGACTAGAGAAAAATTCAACAATGTGGGTGTTGGGAGACAGGCGAGGTCGGCTCACTGTTAAGGAGACCAGTCTCCAGACAAGGCGCATCACATGACACCTCAGACAGGTGGCGTGCAGGTGCCGAACGCACTGGCCGAGTGGCTTCCGCAAGATCCCACCAGACAGTACCGAGGGCCCAAGACGTGTGCATCTCGATGACGGCGCAGTCACGGTGGGGCAGAGGGGGAGCTCGCTTCCCAAGCAGCACCCTGACCTCAGCCCTGGGCAGCCTGGGGCTGCCCCCCACCCTCCTCACACCAGGCAGGTGGAGCATGCCTTTCCCGACACCTGCCCAGACGGGCGCAAACCTCTGTGCCGTGTCACGGCCATCATCTCAAACACCTTCACAGAACAGCCACGGGTTAGGGGCGCGTGGTCCTCAAACGTAGGCTTTCGGGGCAGCTCGTGAACTCCTGGGTCTTTGGTCCCGACCAGCCTAATTCTACTTCACCATGGGCACCCCAGGAGGATTCCACCCGGGAAGACTGAGTTTTTAGAACTCTGATTTTTCCAGCCCTGCAATCGACAGAGAATGAAATACGTGTGAGCATTTCTTGGGTAAATGGTTAGTCTGCCTGTTCCAAAGGTGTATTTGGGAATGGTTTTCACATATAAATAAAGATGTTTAGAATAATGGTGTGAATGTTAACTTTTCTTGAAGGTTGCAAAAGAATATTTTCTTAGAGATACAGAAAAGTCAGTAATTCGGTGTGCGTAAGTCACTGTGATCTTTATGTTTTATGCAAGCCTATTTTAAAAAGTGGAAAAATTCAAGACCTGAAACAATGTATATTTTACCAATACAAAAGCTTTATAACTTCTTCTTGAAGGAGTTTAGGAGCCTCTTACAAGGATGGAAGTGCAAAGACAGACAGGAGAGATCAATTGTTGAGCACATCCTAGATAAGAAAATAAACAGATTTTTAAGACAGTTTCACTGCTATGAAATTTTAATTTATCTGAAACCTTACAGAAATGTCACAATCTGTGAAAGTATATTTTGAATATTTTTCGTAAGATAATGGACAGTGTTCTAAGGCGTTATCCAAGGAGATTAACTTAAGCGGCAAACTGTCATAAGATCCAACTTACTCATTATATTCGAGTAAATTTAAGATCGATAGAAGATACATAGGAGCTAACACGTAGCATAGTATCATTTCCAAGTACATGGACTTTGATGCCTTATTTTAGGCCCTGTTTTCTTTCGATTTGTAAAATGGAGTTGTAGGAATTAAATTAAGTAAGATTGTAGATCTCACTTACGCAGATAGTGGCTGGCACCTAGTAAGTATCCAACAAATGCTATTTTGCATTATTATTATTGTGAAATAATTTATTCTCACCTTTAACCTCTGGCATGCTGTTTCTCAACATCATCACACGGTTTATCAGAAGTCGCCCAGTCGTCGCTGGCTTGGGAGAAGGAGGAGGGACCAGCGCAGGGGCGAGGGGATGCGGGCGGCCACCAACGCCAAAGGAGACGAGCACGGCTTCTCCCCTGCAGCCTCCTCCAGGAGAGGCAGCCTGCAGACACTGTGGTCCCAGCCCAGGGACATCCACGTGGACCTTCTGACCTCAGAACTGTAAGACAATAAATACATATTTTTTAAACCACTAAATCGGTGGGATTTTTTTTTACACCGGCATTAGGAAATGGGCACATCACCTCTGTTTCAACTGATTTCTGGGTTACTTACATGCATCCATATCACGGCGCTAGCTTCTTCCCAGCCTCAAGTCTTTCGAATTCATCCTGCACGTATTTACATCGATATTTTAAAATATCACATTAATATGCACGGCTCAAGAAACTTCAGCTACCTCCCGTACATTCTCGTGGGAAATAAAAACTTCTGCTTGGTTAAGTGAGGGTGCTCCTGCTCCGTCTGTTCGACATTCACTCTCGCTTCTCGGTCAGCAGCTGTGTTCTTGCCCCCCACATGTGCTTGACTCCACACCACTCTCCCCTGGCAAGGGCAGCCTGGGGGGGGCCCTCCCTTCCTTACAGCTAACCCGCCCTGCAGGTTTCCTCCTGCACAGAGCAGCCCCCACTCCTGCGACCCAGAGAGCCGGGCCGTGTCCGTCCCTCTCTCCACGTACGCTAAGAGAAGACGTGCCGCTCAAAGCCGCGCTCGCCAGGGCGGCTACTTGCCGAGCGTAAAAAGTGAACAGTCAGCTGTGGGAGGACGCCATGCCGTGGGAAGAACCCGGAGCTTTCTAGCACCCAAGTCCAAATCAAATCTAAGTCGATATTCAGAATAATGTAAATAAATCACGCAAAAAAGGTATAACTTCAATTGAATATATTTCGCCTTATTCGGTGACCGCAATTCTAAACATTTAACTATAACCCAATGCATTCCCTTTATTTCATTTTACACCGTTCGACTTTACCAGGTTTATATGTATCTGCTTCGTCACGTGCACACACACATAGAAGGCTTAGCGACCGTACGTGGAATGTCTGTACCCAGCAAATGACCCCAAGAACTTAGACGCCCCACCCAGCACACCCCTGCCCACGTGTCCCCCTCTGAGTCCCTGTGAGAGCTCGGGGAGCTTCTGTCACCCTGATGTACAGGCGTGCAGAGCGAGGCACCGGCCCCGCGGGCCCCTACCTGGGCGCGGAGGGGACGGTGTTGTGTGTGTGCTGCACACTGACCAAGCCGATTCTCTTTATCATGTGCAGACCTTATTGAGTGATGCCAAGCGAGATGAATAGAAGCAAATAATGACAGGGCTGCGGTGATGAAGCGCCAGGCAGGGTCGCCAAGGTTTCGCACAGAACAAATTGAGTCACATCTACTTCTCATCCATTATTTAGGGGTGATTGGCCGGGCTTGGCTCCTATAGATTTGATAATCATTCAGATGTCCATATTTAATACGTCACATAAATTTCTCATCTGGGTGTCGATGGCCTGTCAGCGCCGAACAACAATGCATGAAAGGAGAGGTAACGTATGGGTCCTCAGAAATATCTGACATAAATAAACATGCAAAGGGGGGATAATAAAACCTGCCCTGTCTGGCTGACAGCGGGCCTTCACGTCAGACTGGACAGGCGCGGCGCCGTGCAGCTGCGTGCTATGAATATTGGCCTGCACGCTGGAGATTAACGCACAGCAGATGTTTCTCTGCAGGCTGACAAATATATCACCCCTGATAACGGATGACAAATGTTGTTCCATATTGTGTCAGACAAAACCAGGGCTCTTGTAAAACAAGTGCTACAGCTGGAACAGGGCGTTTGAACACGGGCACCTAAGGAGAAGACAGACAGACTGTCACCGGCCCCAGAGGTGTCTGAACGCGGCTCCCCGGCCCGGCAGGCGGGGTGCGGGGACAGCTCGGAAGGTGCCCGGGATCGGGAGCAAGGTGCCGCGGGTCTCCCAAAGATCTCACGCCCGGGTTGGAAGGGAGTTTCCGACAGGCCCCAGCACCCATCTCTCCCTGAGAGCCCAACAGCGCGGCTCGGAAAACGCGCCAGGCGGCTAGAGCAGAGAGGTCACCCGGTGGTGAGGGATACAGGGTCGGAACAGCTTGTCCCTTTACTCACGCTGACAGTCGCGGAGGCCACCGGCTGGAGTTACGAGTGACCGAGAGTTAAACGTCGTGGGGATGAGACAGACAAAATGTGCTCCCCTTTTTCGAAATACCGGCCAGGTTAATTAGCAGACTGGGTGCTGCCCACGGCCACTCCCGGCTGGGCAGCTACCCCGCACCTGCCCCTCACGGAGCTGCTGGTGCAGTTGGGGTCATAGCAGTTTCTCCCTCTTTCCCCACTTGCTTATTCATTCGGGGGTCTCTTCCCTCCTCTCTTCCCTGCAATAAATAAATAAACTCTCTTCCGTGACCTTCACAACTGACCTGCACCCGGGACACTCCGTGCTCGTGGCGTTTGGCGTATTTTTACTCTTTGCCTTTCTTAGGACTTGGCCCTCAGTATCTTCTGGGGCTCCCGGACCGTCCGCCGAGTTGGGCCCGTAAGTAAACGCGCCCGCTCGTGCGCCAGAAAAGACGCCGCCGGGCAGAAAGCCGGTAGGACAGCCCCGCCACTTCCAGCACTTTCTCACTTGTTAGTGAACTTTTCCTCACCTCCCCCCTCGCGGAGATGTTGCTTCCCAGCTACCGTGTTTTCCCCAAGCAATTTTATACAATGAGACGGTAACAGTTGTTTGTCTGATAAAGCACGTACTATTTAGAACACAGATGTTTGATTATTATTTATTTCTCTCTGAAGCCCACTAATTCAGTCCCAAATGATCTCTTTTTCCCTTTTGCTTAAATTTAATTTGGAATGTATGTTGTTGGTAAGTGACAGATAGTTTAATTATTAATAGGATCCTGCAATGCAATGCGCCATAGTTTGAAAGTCTTTGGGGGCCCAAACACCACCACCCCCTTCCTCCCGGCGCTGCTAGGACTCCTTGATGCATACGAAGGTAATTACAAAATGCATGACAAATCTGCATGTATTATCTTCTGCCTTCAACGTTTGTGCTTGCCTGTGATTTTTACCCAGTGCCACTCAAATTGCAGAGCAGCAATAAACCCGTGAAGCCTTTGGTGTGTCCTTCTCTCTGGGACTGTGGCATTTACATATATGTGCATGTATATGTAGCTGAACTGCATGTGCAGATTGATGGAAGTTATATTTATGTGCCCAGAAGAGGCTTTCAACCCAAACCCCCACTTGCCTGAAAGTCGGCGCTGGAACATCCATAAAGAAACCACGGCGGGGAAGGTAATTGCACAGAAATAAAAGTAAAGCAAGATAAGGGAAAAGCACGTTGTGCATGTCGCGTAGAGGAAAGCAGTCAGCTGGTCTCTGAGGCTCGTTAGCGCGGCTGGAGCCGGTGGTGATAAAGCCAGCCGCGGGTTTGAGCCCTGGATGGGCCAGTTAGTCTCACAGGCTGCCTCTCTAATCACAGCCGCAGCCTCGCTCCCACCGCCCTGGGTCGGAGGAGGCTAGGACGAGGGTGCTTAGGGACCTAAGTGGCTCCTGGCTGCAAAGAGGGAGGGGGCCGGCGCGCCTTCCTGCCAGTCTGTGCTGGCCCAGGGCACCTCCGGGGGTGTGGAGGGGCCCTCTGGGGCTCAGGGTTGCCGTGGGTGCACGTCAGTCCCGGGTCGCCAGGGTAACCGTCGCCCCGGCCATTCATGGTACGTCACCTGGTGCACACTTTCACAGACAGAAACCCCGGCTTTCTTCCTTATGGAAGCGGGGGCCCCCGGGAGAGTCTCAGGACCCCCGTCCACCCATGCGGCGCCCGGCTCGCTACGCCCCTCATAAACGCCTGTGGAGCCAGCCAGCTCCCCACTGAGTTAACGCTACCAGAAAAGAGAAATTAGCCGTTTGTCTCGATGACAGATCTCCCCGTGGATGGCTCGGGTCCCGCAAGTCGGCTCGTCTGTTCCCTCCCCTCGCCCTTGAGCGCAGGTGCTTCTCACTCGCCAGAGGTTTCAACGCCTGGCACCGAGACCAGCAAACAGTAGGTGCTCAGTAAAGTTGTGATTGGAAACCAGGGTCTGTGGCTCCGTGTTAAGTGTAGATTACGTGACCGTTCTGTTTGTTCGTCGAAGACGACAGAATCCCTGGTAGGAAAACACGCGTGAGCGTGAGGCCGAGCAGCTGATAGAAGTCAGCTGGGTGGAGGAGCAACCTCGCTGGCCTCAATAGTAATAGCACCTGCGGAGAGGAACAGCCGAGCACTTCCCCACGGGGACGGAGGGGCCGGCGAAGCTCAGAGACGGGATCCAACCCCAGCGCTGCCCAGGCAGGTGGGGGAGACAGAGCCGGGGGGCCGAGCCCCCGCTCGCTGTGACGCAGCCAGTGTCGGCCACGGTGGGAGGGGACCTTGGCTCTGGGTGGTCCTTCGCACTGCTGAGTGGGCACAGTGTTTCAGCCCGCTGGCCAAGTTAGCATCGTTGCCGTAGATGTTTTTAGATATAAGATGCTGCTGAACTGCAGCTACTTTTTGCAAATATAGCTGCAAAACTTCAGTGCTGCTTGGATTCCAGAGACGTTCTGTCTTTGTCATATTGGGTATTTTGTCCTTGACACCCCTAATCACGAATCGTCTTTTTATTTAGGACATACAAAATCATACAGTGGGTGAAAAGTGACATGGTAAATAGACAGTGAGGGGGGACAGACACCGGCAGATGTTCACACATCAAGTGAAAACTGGAGTCTCCCATCTCCAGGAAAAAGTCATCAACGCATCCAGTTCACAGCCGATTTTACAAACCTTGCTGTCTTCAGAGGTCAGATGTGTTGTTGCTCTTCTTCGTCTCCTCCTGTGGGAGAGCCATGCACAGGTTTTGAAAGCCGAGCTGCGGTGTCCCTTTGAAAATGCAACGGCATTAACACGATAGTTGAAGAACTGACTGAGTGGGAGGTGAGGGGCAGGAAGGAGGTGCAGAGACAGCCCCAAACCTGCTGGGAGCCCCGGCTCGGGAGGGTGCCGCGTCCTCCACCGGGCACTTCAGTCCGGGAGAAAAGTGACCTGTTTCTCAGCAGGGGAAGGGTCCCTGGAACCTCGAGTCCCCTGAGACCTCGGCCCCAGAGGTAGGGTCTGCGTGTTCGATGTGTTCATTGTTTTTGCTACCAGAAGTTTAATTGAACATATTTTCCCTAAGGACACTTATTTATTTTATTTTATTTATTTTTGTCTACTTCTACTGGCAAAAAAATAAACAAAAAGCAATGCCCTTGAATGAGTGCCTCTTTATCCACGAATGTTTGGTTGTGGAAAAACCAACAGAAACCAACCAGGTGCTGTAGACAAAGAGACTGATTCACCTTTTCTTCTTTGAATAAAGGCTCAGAAAAGTCTTACGAATGTGATTGTGATATAACCATATGAAAATACCAGGGTTTTTTTTTGTTTGTTTGTTTTACTAACTATCATACCTAAGTATTGTTACAAATTTCAAATTATTTGTAAGTCCTGTCCAGATTTTCAGCAAGGCCAGGGACATAGAAAGCCAATTCTTACCAAAAAGATTGGGATCCGAATTCTTTTGAAATAGACCTGGATAAGAGATTATCCCAAAACCTTTGTTAGCAGAGATGAAAGCTGAAGAGTTACATGAACAGTAGGGGAAGTACTTATTATAAGTGAATTGATAACTGCTAAAACGTTTGGGACGTGTTTTGTGTAGCTCCAACCACTTGCTGAGACATTTTTCCAAGTGGGGTTCCTCCCAAGGGAAACTGAGGAATACGGGCAGAGGGCAGACACGGTCCCACGTGGGACCCAGCGTGGAGGTCGGACTGTGCCGGGTCAACAGCAACGTTTAGTTGAACCTTAAGGAACCTTCCGGATTTGGGCCGATAAACTCTTACAGGGATAGCGCAAATACAATCTAAACTAATTTGTCTTCAAAAAGACCCTACACAGAGCATAGAGCATACATTTTAAAGGATCAAAAACACCTGATGCATGGATAAAAATGTGAAATACTGCATTTCTAAAATCTCTAAGCCTTTCTTTTATTCTTGCCCCAAATATTATGTAATTGTATAAATTTTCACAACCCTATAGATATTTTAATGCATATACAGTCACTATTGCAATATTATTAGAAATCTGATTTGAGAGGATATATCACAGTGTGTGTTGGTTTGCTTCTTTTTAATTGAAATTAATAAGCTAGATTGTAGTGGCCTCTACACAGCTCAAAGAGGGTCCTTCTCAGGGACTTGCATTCCCTTCGGTGAATGAAGGTCTGGGGTGCTTGGGGGGTGCTGTCCAGCCACCAGCTTGCAGAAGCAGAAGTCCTCACAACAAAGGCTGCTGGGTAGGCCTTTTCCCCACCACCCCAGCCCTTTCCCCTGCACACGGCACAGGGCAGCAGGGCCCCACAGAACACGCGGTTCCACAGGCCTGGTGTCTTGCAAGCTGTCCCCGTACGGACGGCCCCTATAGGTATCAATGCTTGGGCACAGTCGTTGTTCTATTCATCTAACACAAATTAATAAGACGCTGCCTGAGATCCAGTTGCAGCCTCTTCCTTCCCCGGCTGCTCGTATCCTCTGAAGGTGTAATTAGGAGTCTCGTCAACAGTGACCGATCTCTCATTCGCCAAACCCATTTAATAAAGATTCACAACCGCCCAACAGACTCTTAGGAAGTCAATTTTATTTTTCACATATTCCTATAAACATAACTAGCATAACATCCTATCAATGCAATTAAAGCTATTTTCTGTGAGATTAAAACACTGATTTACTACCCCAAGTTCTCCCCATTAAAATGAAGAATTGCAGCATAATATATGTTGTAACAACCTTCCCATCACGCACAGTGTGCATTCAGAGCACGAGTGGTTTTTCAGTCCCATGCCGTTTTGAGTGCAATCTCCTAAGCTCTGGGCTTTCTTCTCATCTGTTTTACGTCACTATAAAATCTTGAAAACCAAAGTAAATGAACTCTGTGCTGATATGTGTAGCACATGAGTGAAAGGAGAAAGCAGGGATTCTCTTCCAAAAACACAATTTCCCCAATGCGTAGGATATTCCATATCTTTAGAGCATCCTGTCTCCAATAATGTGTCAAATCGGGCAGATGATAAACAGCTCAGTGCAGACAGACGTACGGCCACAAACTGCCCTGGCCTGCGGAGGGCTGAGGTTTTCCAGGGAGGTGAAGAAGTGTCCCAGCGGGAACTGGATTCTGGTTCTGAGGCTCGCAGCCGTCCCTGGCCTTCCACCTCGCTGGGCTCCAGAACCTGCCTTCCTCATGGAGGAGAGAAAACATCACACGCTAAGTTTGTTGTGTGCACAAAAGCAGATAACATGTGAGAACAAATTTGGAGCTACGACACACTGTCCGGAATGAAGGTAAAATTTTCCACTGAATTTAAAGAACTTCCCAAAGACCCTTTTTAACAATTTTGACAAAATGAAGATGTGTGTGAAGGGCGGAGTGGGGTGGGTGGTACACGCTCTCCAAGGAGACCTGACTCCCGGCTTGGAAACACGGGAGGCGCGGATCACATCGTCACATTGTCTTCCTTTTCCAAACCTGATCTCTGGTTTCCAATTCACAGATGATGGGAAACCTTAAGCCACGTGCAGAGAGTGACCTCTCACATCAGAATCAGATCCTAGTCCACCATTTTGCCATTTTCATCAGACAGCGGAGCTATTAGCTCCTTGCGTGAGCAAAGGCAGATTCCAGGGAGCTGAAGGACCACCCTTGCTGCTCTCATGGCGAAGTGGGCACCTGGGCTAACTCTCCAGGCAGGTGAGGGCTTGTCTGGAGGTGAGAGCCGGCCACGTTTGCCCGTCTCGGGATGACGTGGCATTCCCTGCCACTGGAAAGTCAAAGGCTTTTCTGTCCGGTAAGGCTTTATGCTTTGGAATTGGATCTTCACAAAATAAATTTATCCTAAATTTGTAAGGACTTTTTACAAACATGAATCTTGGTCAAATGTAAGAATATTTATAGTCAAAATGGAGAGGATATGAATTGGGAGGCGGAAGTCCGATTCTTGCAGCATGTTGGCTGCGTGATCTTGGACAGTTCCTTGAACTTCGGAGACCTCAGGCTCCCGTCTCTGCGCAAGACGTTTGCATGGCGTGTGGTCACACTCATGTCCCCTACCAGTGGGCAAACCTGTAGGTGACGGGGTCTTTGTCAAATGTCGATTTGGGGTGTAGCCGGTTGCCGCTTTCCCGTTAAACATCACGAGCTTTGGAAAGACGCCGCTACTATCCTAATTTCTGTCTCATGCTCTAATGCACAGTGTTCTCTTTGTCGAGGGCTTAGCTCCTGACGTCGTCAAAGATATGCCGAGCTCATGTTGCTGCTTTGTGACATTCTCTTCTACCACAGAGCGGATGGGGGACAGGGGTGGTGAGCAGAGCCCCGGGGGAGGAATCCACGCTGCTCCCAGGCAGGCAGGGGACGAGGAGGGGTTGATGGCGATGATGACAGTGACGATTAGAGCTGTGCACTCTTGTCGATGTCACCTCACCTGGGTGCAGATGACATTTTGGAAGATTTTTACTCACCTGGTCTTACACCCTGGAACACTCCCCACGTTCCACTCCTCTGCGCTGTTGGCGGTGTGAGTGAGCACAACGAGAAGCTGGTGTGATCTTCCCCGCCAGTTCTCGGTGCTTATTTTCATTGCTTCCCAACGTAGGAGATGAAATTGACTTTGCAGATTCTTGCAGTCCCCCCGGGCATAGCGAAACGTCATGGAACATGGCAGAGACCCAGAGTCCTCAGAGGAGACGGAAGCCACGGCTTTCCCCCTCCCCATTCCCGACGTGTTACCTCCCGTCCTGTTTGTTTTCTCTGTTGGGGGCCAGAGCAGAATCAGGAAGACAGCGTTACCACCAGAGTCACGGCTGTCTGGGGAGAGGGCTGGGGCGAGGAGTCACCCTGGCAGTTCTGCGTGGCGGGGCGGGGCGCAGGGACGGGAGAGCTCGGTGGAGACCCCGGGACAGCAGAGCTGGAGGGCTCCGTTTTCCAAGTTCCCGCCAGATGCTCCGAGTGCAGGAAACGCACGCGCAGAGGCCTCTGCAGGCCAGGGAGGGAGGGGATGTGGAGGGCGGGAGGGCTCCCTCGGGCCCGCTGGCCACTGGACATAGAGACCGACCCTGTGGTCTGCTGCGTGCTGGCCGTCAAGGAGGATGCAGCTGGCCGCTGACCTGCGTCTCAGCGACCGGCCTGGACCCAGGGCTCTGCGGCGCCGTCCTCCTGCGGAGCCCGGGGGTGCCTGCCTACCTGCTCAGCCCCCTAGACCGCGCCCACCATGAACGGTGGCCTGGTGTGCTGGTACCACCTGGGACTGTGGGAGAAGCGCCCCCTGCCCCCGGCCCCGTCCCTCCATTGGGGACAATGGCGCCTGCCCTGTGAGGCCACTGCGTGTAATGGAGACACAACAAGGCACGTGACAGGCTTCCAACACGTGATGAGGGAGAAATAAATATTGTCCTTTTCAGGGTATTGCGAGGCAGTGGTTATTAATACTAACACAAAAATTGTTAAAGTCCCAACCCGAAATTCCCGGAATTCATTGGTTTAAGGTACTAATGTTTAAAATTTTAGACAGTTTTAGAACTTCCCCCCCAAGGGCATATATCTAAATTTCTAAAACGTATTTATAAGTTCCATGAAAAATAACCAGTTAGATGAAAACCTTGCTACCTTCTCCTGCCTCTTGTGCTAGTCTAATTTATTAAAATGACAAATGTAAGGGAATATTATTTTAAATTAAAATAAACTTGGGAAAATCAGATTCCAAGAGGAAGGCACCTGTAAAATTTCCGTTTCCGTTTGCAAGCGGGGCCAGGTGGACAGCCGCAGGGAACCTCTTGCCAGTCATGCCCCCGGGCCGTGGTCAGGAAGACCACAAGCAAAAATGCTTAAAAATCTCCCTTTTCCTTCCTGCTCCGATAACTGGAAGCCCCAACATTTCCTCTGCTGCTTATACCTGGACCGACAGCCTTGGCTTTCCCCAAATAACCCAATTTCATTACACCTGTGCGTGGCTGTTGGGTCCTTTGCAGAATGCTTCCCTTCAACACGACAGGTTCCTGCGAGATGACAATGAGACAGTCAGAAATCTTCAGCCACAGGTGCGGGGGAAGCCAGGAAAGGCCTTTCTCTAAAAAGCCAGGAACTCTGCGGGTCGACCTGCACATATTTTGTGGATGCAACACACAAGCGAGCTGTGAATTTCGAGACGTGCTCTGTTTTAATTTTACGTGCTCTGTTGGAATTTTAATTTTAGGAACTACACAAGTGACGTTTTTCATTTGTTAGCACAGGGTCGGACAATAAGCATTTCCTTCTTTGATAAGCACAAGGAGAATGTGCACCCCCTCCAGCCGAGGGGCCTGAGATGGGGCCCAGGTCTTATTTTTAAACCAGGTCAGATGGGTTGACTGGTGTGTTGTGGGAGAATATTGGCTGATCTATTTATTTTTTGCGTGTTAACTCAGCCAATAATATCACACAGATAAGCAACATTCCCATGCAGTGCTCATAGGAGCTGTGCATCAACCCAGGCGAGAGGGTGCGCCCAGGCAGGTCTGTGGCAAACGTTACACCTCGGCTTGTTCCCAGGTAAATTGCAGACACCAGCTGCATTATAACGTCCCCGGAGGTTCTCACTCCTAATAGCTCTCCATGCCTGCTCAGCCACTGATGCCCCTCTGCGCAGGAAGGGATGATGCAGACCTGAGATCAATCGGTGCCTTTGGGGTCCTCCCTCAAGTGGCTGCAGTTTGAGCTGAGCTGTGCTGCAGACCCGGCTCGGCTGTACTTAGGGGCTGGTGTGGGGTGACCTCAGCTCCCCATGGCTTCGTGGACCCCAATTTTCCCAGCCTGAAACTCACCGGCTGGCGTGGGGACCCGTGACCCGGGAACTCGTTAGCGTCTTATTACAGGACGAGGATTAAGGAGTCCAGCCGGAGTCTTGTGGCCACCGAGCAGAAGGGACTTAAATCACAAGGGTTGCTTGGGATGGGGAGGCAGGGAGAGGCCTCTGAGCTGAACTCTCTCTCTCTCTGCAGAACACCGAGCACGGAACTCAAAGTGTGCAGTGTATGATAAAACACAGAGGTGAATTCCGACGTGGGAACAGGAAACCTCCGCTTTCGACAGTTTTGACACATTTCATCAATTCTAAGCCAGCAACATATCGGCAGTCAGAAAAAAGCAGAGGAGCTGAAGGGTCAGGCCTTAATTTCTAAGTGATGGTCTAGGGGCAGCCAACACCAGCACACGGTCACCCCAAATGCCCGGCAGTGACGGAAATTCTTCCTGAATGGGGACACAGGGGTTGTCCTGTATTTCTATGAACACACGAATGAGGGTCTCTCCTAGATAAGTCCAAGGTAACTGAGCACGCTGGCTGAGATCCCATTCTGTAGCTGGGAAGAGACGGATGCGAACAGCTCTTTTCCTTCACAGTGTAAATGACACGGGATTTAACACGGACTCCAGAAGCGTGATGTGCACATCAGTGTGGGGGGGGGGCGGGGGGGCTCTCCCTCTGGAAGTGGCCAGACCGGGGGCGCGGGCTGGTTTCGGGGTGCACCCCCTGGAAGGACCCTGGTGATCAGTGTCTCCCACGCTCCCGCCTCCCGCTCCTTTTCGGTCAGAACATCTTGGCACAACCAGCACAAACAAACTTTGTTAACGGCTTTAAACTTGGAAGGCTCGCTTTTTAAATATTTGCCGCTACATAATTGAAACAGCTGTTTTAATGAGATACCTACTGTCATCATTTTACCCTGGCTGAGCTGGGTGACAACAAAGCAGTAATAACGAATTCAATAATAATTAACTCGGGTCAGCTGCTCATCTGTCACGGCCCATCAGCTTTAGGGAGAAAAATCCCAGTGAACTTCTCTCTTTTGTGAGCTTTCCAAAACTCTGTAATAAAATGCTTAGAGAGGACTCTAGGTAGCCCTTCAAAAGTTCTAAGCAAACTGGTAAGTAGGTTAATTAAATTTTATGCATGTTTAAATGCTAATGATTACATTCCTGACATTACAGTGTAATCTGATATGGAATGATGTCATGCAAGCGGTGGTTTTAGTGCCTGAACACACTCCCGTCCCCACGCCAAGCAGCGGCTCTGGATCATTTATCGAAGGGCAGGAAGTTGACAGCCACGTTGGAGAGCAGGTTTTCGCTCAGGTCCCCGCCTCGCCTGCTGCATGCTAATCAGGGAAGTTGCAGAAAACAACTGCTGGAGCCCAGCGGCAAACCGGGGAGGGTCGTCAAAAGGTTCCCCCCTCTTTTGCACCCTGCTTCTAAATTCATACTCCTGGCCCAGAGTGAAGAGGCATCCCGCTTGCCCGCCAGGGTGCCCGGCGCGGAAGCGAGGTCAGATGTCCCACTTACCCCCGCATTCGTCTCTGCCGAGCCCCCACCTCTTGGCTCACAGCGTGCACAGGACTGTCCATATTTTTGAACAAGGAAGAGACACAGATGCACACGCTTTCGGTTACACACAGAGGACACGGTAGACTTTATCAATTTTGCAGACAAATGGCTCTGCTCTCACCAGTAACCCAGGGCGGCGTTGGTCACACGGCACTGGGCACAGGCACCATGGGGGCTGGGGGGATGGGGATGGTGATTCCGCAGGTCTGGGGTCTGGCCTGCGAGCCCAGGGTTTTGGCCAGCGCCCAGGGGAAGCTGATGCTGCCGCAGGGTCCAACCTGGGTCAGCTGCGGACAGGAGGGAGCAGAGGACCAGTGGTCCCCAAACCAGAGCCAACGCTCTCACCTCACTCATTGTTTGCTAATTACCTTGCACTTTTTAACAAAGATGTTCAGAATGCCTCCTGAATTAACCGTGTTCAGCCTGACAGGAGGCATTCTCTGACACGGAGACTGGGTTCTTTTCTCTTCCACGAAGAAGCTAATTTTTATACTTTCTGCATTTTCTTTTAAACAAAGCTTGGGTGGTGGAGCACTTTGCTTTATGGAGTTATGTACAGCGGACACTACAGTCCACTGAAATATCAGACATTCCTTTGGAATGGGGCAGGACCACTTCAGCCTCTGCCACTAATAGATCACTGGTGATAGCCGTGGTGATACTAGAGAAATTAGAACCTTTTTCCCACTTTTAAATGGAGACTCTGAAATTCTTCGTAGCACAAAAGGATCCTGTTAAATCAGTTAGTCTCGTGATATCTTTCAGGAGCTCGAATTTGATCCCTGTTGTAGAGAACAGGAGCTACGGCAACATCTTCTGTTGTAAACAGTGGAATTCCAACATCGGCCAAACGGACAGGTCCTTGCTAATATCTCAGCATTATGCTGGATCAGGAAGGGAGGTTCACAGCTCAAAACAAACGGCCTCCACACTGCTACATGCTCAATTCATAATGCAATTTTCCCCAAAGTGAGCGTTATTGCAATGTGGTTTTCTTTCCCAAAGAACAGCTATCTCAAGGCTTCGGTGCGTGGGACGGGAACGAGGATATTTAAGACAAAAGGCACCAGCAGGGAAAGCGTATGGCGATGTCCCCAGCCACCAGTAAACAGCCCTCCGTCCCCGTATCTCTTCTTCCTGATACACCAAAAACCCTTAATATGCCCACTGTGTTTAAAACGGGAACGCGGCGGAATGCCAGGCGCGTACCTTGGTTGGGAATTTTACCATTTAACGCTGTCTGCTGACTTCATCAGCTTTTTGAAGAGATTCAGAAGATTAAATAGTTTCCATTTCAACATTAGCTCAGGGGGAAAAAAGGTGCAAAGTGGCAAGCCTTGTTTTCCTTGCTCTGTCTACCAACAGAGGAAGGTTTAGTTTATTCGGGGGAGATATTCGCAGCTTTCGTAAGGCTGATGTAGTTGGGTAGCCGGAGACTCCGCCAACCCTGTTCTGAGAGCTGTTTACCCTGCACTAGGGCAGACTGCAGAAAACACAGTGAGAAGCCGGGAGCAGAAAGGCAGCCTCAGCTGATGGTCGAAAGAGCCCAGGTCAAGCTTTAAACGAGAGAGTGAGATTATAAAACTCTTAGAAGAAAACATAGCGGGGAAGCTTCCAGATACTGAATTTGATCACGATGTCTTAGATATGGCCTCAAAATCACAAGCGACAAAAGTAAAAACGGATAAATTGGACTTCATCAAATTTAAAAAATTTTGTGCCCTGAAGGACATGACCATTCGAGGGGCAGGCAGAGTGGGAGAAAATGCCGGCAAAGCAGATATCTGAACGGGCTTAACCCCAGCACACACAAAGAACTGCTGCAACCCAACAACAAAAACAAACAACCTAATTTCAAAAAGGACAAAGGACATGTTTTCTCCCAAGAAAATATACAAATGGCCAATGAACACATGAAAGATGCTCAGCATCATTAATTAATTAGGGAAAAGCCGATCAAAACTGCAAAGAGAGACTACGTCATCCCCATTAGGATGGCTACTATAAAAAAAAGAAAAAAAAAACCCAGAAAATAACAGGTTTTGGAGAGGATGTGGAGAGACTGGAAGCCTTGCTCATCACCAGTGGGAGAACACATTGTGCATTTACCCTGGAAAACAGTATCATGGTTCCTCAAAAAGTGAAGCGTAGGATTACCACCGGGTCCAGCAATTCCACTTCTGGGTATAGACTCGAAGTAATTAAAAGCAGGGACTCGGAGGGATATTTGTACACTAGTGATATCAGCAGCATTATGCGCAGCAGCCGAGAGGAGGCAACCACCTGCACGTCTACCGGCAAATGGGCGGGAAAGAGAGTGCAGTGTCCACATCAGCCTGCAGTGGAACGTGGCCCAGCCGTGGACACAAGTGCGGCGCCGACACCTGCCGCACGACGTGCGTGCGCCTGAGGACGTGCACGCGCCTGAGCACTCTGTGCATGGGGGAATAGACCAGTTGCGAAAGGATGAACCCTGTGTGCGTACTATCCGGCGAGGTCGCCAAAGTAGTGACAGTCACGGAGATGGAAAATAGGGTGGAGGGCGCCGCGCTGGGGAGGGGTGGGAGCCGATGTTTACCCCGGACAGAGCTGCGGTTTGGGAAGACGGAAAAGGCCCGGGGGCGGACGGGGGTGACGGTGGCGCAGCAAGTGGGTCACCTAATGCCGCTGGGTGTACGTGTAGAAATGCCTAAGATGGTGAGTTTATGTTATGTGTATTTTACCTCTATAAGAAAATGTTTAAAGAGGAGGAGGAGGAGGAGGAGGAGTGGGGGGAGGGCAGATGCCTGGGCACTGGGGAAGGAATTCCTGGCCTCTGTTTTTCTTCCTTCCAGAAGCATCTCCGAGCGGTGCACACGTGGCTGCAAGCCGCAGACACCGAGCATCCCAAGAGGAGGATGTCACTGCAGGTTTCTTCCCCAAATCCCAGGATGGGGAAGTCAGCCGGACTGGCCGAGACGCTGAAGACGCACAAGCAAAGAAACTTTCCCGTTGCCTCTGCGTGTAGACCCGCGCCGTGCATTTCCCACATACACGCACACACATGTGCATGGATGTGCGTCCCTGTGCACACGCCTTTCCTTCACCCGTGCAGCGTTTCGTGACCTCCGCAAGGGGCCGGGCGCTCTTCTTCAGCGATCGTGCAGCAGACAGGCACAGCCCTGGCCCTCAAAGCTCCCGGATGGCTGGGACACGGGTCAGATAAGCAAAGAAACACGCGCGCCCCGCCCCAAGCACCACGGGATGACAAAGGACAGATCTCCACCGCCCGCCAGTGCGTGCAAACTCATGCACTTGCTCGCTCATTTAACAAACGTTTATAAAATGCCTTCCGGACAGCAGGGAAATTGGGGTGTCTGCATATGGTTACCCTGCCTATTTGAGGGCTGGGCCACGCTGGGGGTCCCCACTGTGTCGGCCCATCCCCCTCCTTTGCTCTTGGTGTCCTGTCCCCAGCGTGCAGGCAGGGAGCAGGCGCGCTCCTTACCTGAACTCGTGTGCTGGCAGCGAAGGGCGGTGGGAGGGAAGGTTTGGAAAGGATGGAACAGGACGCTAAGCTTTTTCTAAATGTCAGTTTCAAAAATCAGGTGAGATTGTCCTCACTGAACAACTTTTTCAGCTAAAAGGGCAGCGGCTACACCATCTGTCTGCACATGCCGGTGTGGAAAGCCCCGTGATAAGTAGAGCAAATAAGTACATAAAATTTACTGGGCGTGAACCAAGTTACAACTGTGTGTGTGATTTTAAATTTCTAAAATTCAGATAAACTGCGAAGTTTCGATACTTGATTGTATAAATTGGGCCGACCCAGGTTATTATGGTTAAAGCAGGTAGGCTTGAGGGTGTCCCCTAGGGTTAGAGTCAGCACCATCCGTGACTGTCCACGCTTGGTAAGGAAAGAGCCCACCACACACGAGTGCTAGAGACACTGTGCGGGATCCCCATTGTGTTTCCACCAAGGGGACCCGCACACTCTTCAGTCCTTTTGAGCATATCGTCTTCAAGACCCTTTCTCCCATTCTTTTCTTATGGTATGAAGAACAATAATGAATTATGGCTGCAGAAGCGATGCATTTAGTATAAAAGTTTCCCCAAATCTTCAGTTGGGTTTGTGAAAGCGGAAGGCGACCAGGTAGCACAGCACGTACAGCAAGAGAGATTTGCAGCTGGACTTTCTGGGCACAAGCGTAACTCTGGACTTCAGAATGACCGTGCTTCTCAGTCTCTCTCTTTCCTCGGAAACGGCCGCAAATCAGAACCGAGCTGTGAGGTTTTAATTTGCGTTTCCCTGCTGATTAGTGATGTGGAACATCTTTCTCATATACCTGTCACTCACCTGCGTGTCTTCTTTTGAGTAATGTCCGTTCAGGTCCTTTGCCCATTTTTTAATTGTGTTCTTTCCTTGATATTGAGTTGTTTGAGTTCCTTAGATACATTGGATATTAACTCCTTTCCAGAGGCTTGCAGATATTTTCTCCCAATCTGCAGGTTGTCTCTTCAGTCTGTTAGTGTCTCATTTGTTGTGCAGAAGTGTTTTGGCGGATATGATCCTGTTCGTCTGTTTTTGCTTCTGTTGCTTGCAGTTGCATCCACAGAAATAATATTTTGGAGCACGTGGCTAAGTAACTATTTCCAGCAATCAGTGGGATTCATTTTCAGACACAGGTAGAGTGTGAAGTGCTGACCCAGCCTGCGAGGTGTTAGGACTTTGGAGTATTTTACGGGGTGGACCACATCACGGAGGAACCTCAGACAGGATTGTGGGAAGCAATTCTAAGGGCGGGCGGCAGGTCGGAGCTGGAGTCAGCCGCGTGACTCAGACAGGCAGAGGTGGAGCGGAAGTTTCCCCGCTGTTCTGATGGCTGGAGTTGTAAACTAGAGAGCCAGGTGTATGATCTGGGAACTCCTCCAAATTCCTTTCTGGAGAAGGTGAAGATTCCAACAGAAGCGACACGCCTCGAATAACATTTTTTACTTCTGAAACAGGAGCTGTCTGTGGTCCAACAGCAAGCCGGGGGTGGGGGGGACGTGTTCACCTGCTCCCTGGACAGAGCCCTTGTCAGGGAGTGTGAGTGGGGAGTCCCCTGGTGCTCCCCGCTTGGGGGTCGACGTTGTCCTTTCGCATGGAGTATCCTGGAGACGTTGAGCCCAGCTTCACTCTGGACTTGCGGCCTCCATCCCCTCCCCTCCCCGCAGGAGGCGATCAGGCCTCTGAGTCTCGCTTCCTTACCCCAGCAGACGCCTACAGACACCGCCTCACCCCAAGCCACTCGCTAAGGTCCTGACGCCACTCAACCACTGCTGTGTCCCCCAAACACAGGTGTGGGGCCCTCACCCCCCGTATGACTGTGAAGACGTGATTAAGGTTGAATGAGGTCCTGGGAGTGGCCCCTGATGCAGTGTGGTGTCCCGAAGAAGAGACCGGGACCCAGACTCGGGGAGAGATCCCACCCGCTTCCCGAGGCTCTGTGCTGCTGAGCAGCGTGAGGGGCCCAGAGACAAGACCCCGACTCTCCCCACACTGGGCGGCCTCTCCCTGCCCAGCTAAAAAAGCAGATGCGTAATTTTAATGGATTCTTTGCTACTTTCTATGAAAACTGATTTCTTTTCTTCCCCAGCCACTAAACCCACTTTAAATACAGACTACGTAATTTTCTACTTTCTTGAAAGCATCAAATCCATCCCGACTGGAATGTCTCAGATCTCCCGTGTTAGATTTACCATCCTGGTCACCTTCCCCTGCTGAGGAGGCCTCCCTCCCACCCCTCTCCCCCCAAACCCCCCTCCCCCTGCCCCCCAACCCCAAAGTCAGTCCCCGACACTGCGCAGGTCTCGTCTTCCCCGCCCTGGCTCACCTGTCTCAGACCTCGGCACATTACGATTTGTCCGTCTCCTGCGTAACTTTGTGTTTAATTTTCATGGTGAAGACTTCCTCTTCTTACTCTTTGTGTAAGAGAACACGGAACTGCCAGTTTCAGCTCTGATATCTAAAATCAGGAAAGTCATCACTGCGGTCCTGCAACAAGAAAACACCAGATAAAACACCAGAAAATCGACACTTTTCATAAACACATCAGAGAACTGAGGTCGCAGGGAACACTACCACCTGAGATCCAGGGCGGCCGATGCGGCTGTCACAGCCGAGCCATGTGCACCTGGCACGGGGGGTTCAGGTGCAAACGCTGGCGTATTGCGGAAGCTGGCGTGGACGGTGAGGGGCTCTGGGCAGCCACATGCAGGGCGGCCACGTTTTGTGGGCTTTACCTGCAGACGCCCCAACTGAGGACGGTGCCCTTGTGCCTCTGGAAAATGACAGGGAAGGTTTCTTTCCCAGTGATTGATTATGTACGAACATTTGCGTGGTTACCACCAATTAAATTAATTATCAATTAATTATTAACTAATTAAATTATTAACCAAATATTTTTGGTCACTTCTAAAAAATAGGTTTTCTTAGATTTGCTACACAGGAGCTTATACTTTCAGCTAATTATTTTTGTTTATTAGTTTGAATTAACTAGAACCTCCAAATGGGAGGCTTCCCTCTCCTGCTGTTGATTTTAATGAAATGACTTCAGCAAATCAATATTTAAAACTCTTTTCTGTAGGCTTTTGTTAACTACACTTCATATATTTAAGTAGTTTCCTTCTATTTCTATTTTTCCCCAAATCAGGACTGATTTTATCAAATGTTTGCATCATTTTTGAAAATCCATGTGGAGTTTTTTTTTATCTTTAATTTATTGATCTAATGGATTATTTTGTTATGTTTCCTGATTTTTAACTATTTCTGCATGTCTGGAATAAATCTGTCTTGGACAAAATGAGTTATCCTTTGGTTATATTTTTTTACTTTATTTACTAATATTTCATTTAAATGTCTTTATTAATATTTAAGATTTATCTGCAATTTTTACTTTTCTGTATTTATCAGATTTTGGTAATAATTTATTCTGGCTTCATAAAGTAATCTGGGAAACATTTCATCTTCTTAAATTTCCTTTAATAGTTTATATAACATGGGACTTGCCCGTGATTTAAATGTTAGAAATGTGAAACAGTCTGACACGTTTGGCCTTTTTGAAAGCCCAGTCTGCATTTTCAATATTTTTTTTGTCTATTCAGATTTTCTGATCATTCTTTAGTCACTTTCATAGTGTGCATTTTAACAGAAAATCATCTACCTTTTCTATTATTTTCAGTTATTTACTTATAGTTACAGCTAATATTTGTTTCTAATTATTTTAAATCTTTTGTATTTTTGATCATGTCTTTATACTCTTAGAATTGCCAATTTGTTCCTTAGTTGGGTTCATATACATTTTAATTATGTCATTGGTTTTATCAAAGGAACTCTTTTTATGAAATTATCTTTTATCAATTATATTTTTTCCTGTATACTTTTATTACTTTATTCCTTACTTTTATTGATTCCAATTTTTTAATCTTTATTAATTTTACTTCCTAGCTTATTTTTTATTTATTTATTGTTTCTTTTCTACTTTCCCAAAATGAATACACAATTTGTTTAGTTTTGTTTCTTTTTTGTTAACAGAAAAGCTTTGGAGTTTTGTGGTGATCCATGTTTTGGTATAAAATGCTTTTCTATTCATTGTTTCAGAGACAGTCTGTAATTTTAGTTTTGATACACTTTATTATTCAAATGTCAGGACAGGGTTTCTTTATATCAATAAGATTCTTTAGTCATCTTTTTTAATAATCTTAATTATTATTAGTTCACATGACCTGTAAAAGTAGCTAACCATAAAAAATTCTTTGGTTCTAAGTAAAATTATCTGTTTGGGGATAACATGGTGTTTTATGTGGGAAACCCTAAAGATTACACACACACACACAAATTGCTAGAACTAATAAAAGAATTCAGTAAAGTTGCAAGATACAAAATCGACACACAAAATTCCTTTGCATTTCTATACCCTAACAATGTACAGTCCAAAAGAAAATTAAGGAAAACTTTCATTTACAATAGCATCAAACATACATATTTTATGGTACAAATACATCTATGAAATTAAATTTTTGATTACATTTTCAAGTTCTCCCTGTTATTTATTCTCTGCTAAATCTGCTGTATTCTGAAGGAAATTCTTAGTATCGCTTTTGAAATTACATCTTAGTCTTTCTTAAGTTCATCTCATTATATTTTTCTTTAAATGTTTAGCTGCAGTAATTTCGTGTGTATGGGTTCAGGCTACATCTTCTTCAAAAATTGTACTTTTGTGATAACACCAGGTCATTCTTCTCCCTTTCCATCTTTTCTAGTCAAGAAATTCCACTTCTGTCTGTGTTGTGTAGCCAGTATTGGCGGGAAGTATGCTGTGTAGAGAAGTGAGCTCCTTCAAAGCTCATTTACTAGAGACATTAATAAAATGGAATATTAGCAAAATCGGGGGCAGAAGTAGGGACAGGACCCCGTGGAGGACGAGAAGAGCTTCTGAGAACCCTGCGCTCCGTCCCTTAGGGAAGAGTGGCCGAGAGCGTGTTTCCAGTTTGATAACAGGAACCGACATGAGGTTGGACCAGGTTTGTCCCAGGGGCACATGACTTGGGGTCCAGCCGTCCACCCTGTGATAGTGACAGTGTCGGGGCAAGTTCTGTGTGTGCAAACAGGCCCTCCCCCCCGCGCCGTGCTCCCAATGGGGGAAAACGCTCTAACTGGCTCCAATTAGGGGATAGGAAGAGGAGTTTGAGGAGTTTGCGCAGAGGGGAACAGAGGAGTGTATTAGGAGGAGAATTTGGATGTCTGTGTTAAAAAGCTAAAAGAGGATCCCATGACAGGACATGCGTGAGGACTGTTGACTTTGTGTAGGTCGCGGTGATGCTGACGGGATGCTTGTAGCCCCAGGGGGACGCCGGCCCTCTCCTGGGCTGCTGCCGCGTGAGGCTGGCTCTGGGATGGCAGGAGGGTGCATGCGTGGACGTTAGCGTTGACACCTTCTCGTTGTTTCTGTTTGCATTTATGCGGCACCGTGTTACCTGATCTTTTCTTTTAAACTTTTTCTTATCACTTGTTTAAATGTATTTCTTAATAACCACATGTGACATTATTTGTTTTTTATCCCTTTCAGACAGTCCCTGCCTTCTGTAACAAATTCCCTTGATTTTATTCGTTCCCGCCTCTGTCAGGGTAGGTGCAGGTGTTCGACTTTCTGACCAGGGCAGACACCAACGCACACGTCACCAGCTCTGTCGCATACGCAGAACTGTGTTTGCCATTTGGAAAAAGGGAAGGGAAGGAGAGGAGAGGGGAGGAGAGGAGAGGAAAGGAGAAAAAAAGGAAAAGAAGGGAAAGGAAGGGAAGGGAAGGGAAGGAAGTTTCAGGTGATCAAGTTGACTATTTAGAGGTGTTGGGCAGATTCAAACCCAGACCCATGGACTCCCAGATAGATGCTCTTTCCCCAGCGGCCCGCAGACCTCGCCTGGGCTGCTGCCCCGTCCCGGGAGGAGCTCATCTGCTCATGCGCCGCCTGCTGCTCTGGCTGCTCCACGGTGGCACTGAGGAACGGCAGCCTGGCCACAGCCCCGCACCTTTGCTTTCCGGCCTCTAGTTTTGCCGACACCAGCTCTAAACTACGTTGTCTTGGAGATTGGACAAGGGGGCTGTGTGGTGCAGTCACATCAAATGTCCCCCGGGACCCTCTGAGGGCAGCTCCTGGGGGGGCTGATTAACCAGGAAGGCTCCTGGCCAGGTCGAGACACCCGGTGCCGGTGTCACCCCTCTGGGGCCAGGCTCTGTAATGTGACAGGCCCACGGCACTCTGTGCTGGGCACGGTCTCCCAGTGCCTCTCCCAAGGCAGTGACCTGGAGCTCTGGACAGCAAGCTCACCGTCAAACCAACCGTGCTTTGGTCTCTAAGTACCGAGAAAATCTTCTTGCTACAAAACACGTGTGCACATTGGATAGATTTTTTAAGGTCTCAGTGCAACCTCAAGCTAGTTAAAAATTAAGTTACATCTTCATGGGGAAAAACTTGGCAGTTTCTTACAAAACTAAAAATACCTTTGCCATACAATCTAGCAATCACTCTCCCTGGGATTTCCCCAGAAGTGTTGCAAGCCTATGACATGGACGTTTGCGTGTTCATGGATGTGCACATGGATGCTTATAGCAGCTTTGTGTGAAATTACCAAAACTTGGAAACAACCAATATGTCTTTTAGTAGGTGAATCGATAAGTAATCTGTGGTACATCCAGACAGTGGAATATTATTCATTGATATAAATAAATGAGCCATTAAACCATGAAAAGAAATGGAGGAACAGTAAATCCATACTGCTAAGTGAAGTAATCCAGTCTAATAAAGGTTACATACTATACCATTCTAAGTCTATGAAATTCTGGAAAAGGAAAAACTATGGAGACAGCAAAAAGATCCGTGGTTGTCTGGGGCTCAGGGGAGAGGGAGGGATGGACAGGTGTAGCACAGAAGATCTTCAGGACAGTGAAACCACGCTGTAGGAAACTGTGAAGGTGGGTCCATGTCATTGCACATTGTCCAAATTCGCTGAACGAACACCGCCAAGAGTGAACCCTGATGTTAACTGTGAACATTAGATAGCAATAATGTATCAATATTGTCTAATCAATTGAAACAATTGTAACACACAATCACAAGACGTTAACAGTGGGGGACATGCTGTATGGAGAGAAAGTATGTAGGTACTTTCCACTCAAATTGTATTTGTTTTGGCAGACCTAAAACTGAACTATAAAATAAAGTCTATTATTTTTTTAAAATATGAAAGATATTATCAAAGGATATGGGAAAAATAAGAGGATGCCCCCTCAAAAAAAACTGATATATTTAAAAAGGTAGTAAAACATTACATTCAAAATTACGTAACACTTAAAATTAAAAATTCTGCACATAGATTAAACATCACATTAGACCCTACTGGAGAGAGAATCAGTGAATTGGAATATAAAATTGAAGAAATCACCCAGACTGTAGCTCAGAGGTGCAAAGATGGGGGAAATATAAGATGTTACTTGATGCAGAGGGTATAGAGTAATTATTTGTAATTAGTGTTCTGGTAGTAGGTAAAAGGTATATCAAGTGATAAGGGCTAGTTATTTTTCAAAATTAGTGAAAAACAAAAATCCTCAAATTCAGGAGGCCCAATACATCTCTAGTGGGATAAACACGAAGAGACCTACACCTAGGCACATCTGTAGTGATGCAGCACTATGTCAAAGACAGTCAGAGAGAAATCAGATATCTTCAAAGTGCTAAGAAAAAAGAGCTATCAACCTAGAATTTCTAACCAGTAAAACTGTCATCATGTGAAAAGGATAAAATCGAGACATTCACCATACAAATGCAAAGTAAAAGAGCTCACTACTGACAGCGCCTCACAAAGGAAACTTCCAAGGACACTCTTCAGGGAGACTGAAGGCTGTCTCAAAAATAAGAAAGAGGAAAGAGTTAAAAATACAGTGATTATGTGGGCACATCTAAATATTCTTTGGTGATATGAAATGATAAATGTTTAATTTGGGTGGTTATGAAACTTGATAGAAATAAAATTTAAATAAACAATAGCAAATAAATTCTAAAATCCTTATATTGTTCAAAAAAGTAAAATAACTTTAGACTCTGGAATGTTTAATATGCATGGTGAATTTTCTAGAATTACTCCTAAAAGAAAAGAAATAGAGTGCATAACTTCCAAATTATAAATTAAAATTACAAAAAGACTACAAAAAAATTAAAAAAGGAATTAAGAAAGCAACAACTAAAAATTATGCAAAAAAGAAACAAAAAGTAAGAAAACGAAAGTTTAAAGTTAGATGTAAATTTAAATATTACTAGTTCTCACAATAAATAGAAATGGAATAAATATTCCAATGTAATGTCTTATAAAAAGATAATCTTTAAAGTAACCAAACAAAATACCTAGGAATAAATCTATTAATAACAAAATATAGGCAAACTTTGTGGAGAAAACAACCAAGCTTTACTGAAAGGCATTAACAAGTAGCTAAATAAACGAGGAGATATGCCTTGTTCATAGAGAGGGACATCGATGAAGAAAAAGAGATATCAGTTTTTCCCAGATTCATCTAAATTTGCAATGCTAACTCAGTCTTGATACCAACAAGGTTTCTCATGGGCGTTAACAAAGCCAACTCTAAAATCTATGTGAAAAGAAGAATCACGGGTAACCAAGTCACCCTAACAACAAGCCCACAAAGTGGTCCTAGGTGTTTGAAAGATGTTGTATAGGTCTTTGTAAACAGAGATAAGAGAGGATTTTCCATATTTGACATGTATCTAGACCTACCACAGAACAGTCGTGTCGGGGCATCGTGGTCCCTGCCCAGCGATGGGCAGAGCTGTGGGACAGAACATAAAAAGCCAGAAACAGGTTAAAGCACATGTGCACCCTTGACACGCGTGTTAGGAGACATCATCCCAATGTTGGGCGTGAGACCAAAGGATAACCGTGTGTCTCATCAAAGCCATGCTACCCAGCATGATCAAGACGCGCTTCTCGACCGGCGGCAGCGGCCTCGGCTGGAAACTTGCTAGGAACGCAGACTCCTGGGCCCCACCCCCACCGGGAAGCTCCACGTGATGCCCGGGAACCTGTGTTTAAGTAGCCTCTGGAGGACCCACATGCCTGCTCGAGTTTGAGAGCCACTGGTCCTGGTGGTCATCTAGCAAAGTGCTCTCAGAGGAGTCTCTTGGGGGAAACACAGCTTTGTTTGACTTACTGTGTCTTGCTGCTCCGTGAAGTGAGATGGGAACTTGCAGAACATTCGTACCACGCAAAGGAGTTTATCGAGAAGTAATTTAAATGATTTCTGTCCAGAGCAGAGGACAACCCCAAAGATTAAGATTTTATTGCCCTCTAAGATGTTAACCAGTTTTGCATCTAACCTAACCGCCTTGCACTAGTATTGAGACTTAACTGACTGAGGATGCCTTGACTCCAGCATCGGCCCAGGAACTGGCTGTGTCATCTCGCTGGTTCCCTCGTTAAGGATTTACTGCATCTCTGACAAATGCTGACTCTGTATCTGCAGAAAATCTGCTTCCACCTTTCGCAATAGCAGACACAGGAGAAAGGCAGAACTGCAAAGGAGTGAGGCAGAAACGGACTATTTAAGAACTGGTGCTGGAGAATTGGTTGTCCCTGGGAGGGGTGAAATTTTACCCCAGACCACTTTATACATAAACACTGTTTAAGTGTGTTGAGAACGTCACTGTGGATCACAGAACTTTAAGCCTTTGAAACAACTATACCAAGTTTAGGGAGGAAAAATGTATTAAAGTAGGCACAGAAAAACCTCAAAGAAAAAAAAAAAACCAAGAAAACGAAACAAGAAATTCTACTACATTACATTAACGATTCCTCCCTCTCAAAATACACAAGAGAAACATTGAAAAGACAAGTTATAAACTGGAGGTGCAGATTTGCAACACATTTAACTAACAAAGGATTAATCATCGAAATATATAAAAAAACTTCTCCAAATCAGTAATAAAAAGGCAAACAACCTAATAGGTTCACAGCAGAGGAAAAAATATGGCAAATAAACACAGGCACAGATGCTTGAGCTCATTAGTAATCCGAGAAATGCAAATTAAAACAATAATGAGATGCCATTTGCACCCACCAGATTGGCAAAAGTTACAAAGTCTGACAACACTACTTGTTGGTGAGGATGGATCCTCGAGGAGGCTCGGGCTTTGCTAGGAAGACGTCAGTGGGAACACTCACTTGGGGAAGGGTTTTCAGACCCTCGAGCCTTTTGCTCATGATCCTGAAACTTTTTTGCTGGCCTATATTCTAGAGAGATCTTTGCACAGGGACATCAATTGACTTGCACAGAGACATCATAGTAGTATTGCTTGACTTGTAGCAAACCAGATAAAACTAAATGATTGACCCACCGGAGACCATGTAGAGACACCGGGACGTGTACATGCGTGGACCGGCAGGGAAAATGGGCAGCCGCTGCATGTTACAACGCACGCTCCTGAATGTGGACCACTGCGGATGGACTGCAATGAGGAAACCACCAGAAATAAAAGGAACGTGGGAAGGTCGCCTTTCTCAGAAACCGTGGGACAACTTTACAAAATACATTTTGCAAGTCGCTATCAAATTAAATACACTTCTATGAAAAGAAAAGTACTCCTTATTACTTTTCCTATCTTCTTGGTTCTTTCAATTTGAAAAAAAAATATATATATATCATTATTGAGCCCCCAGAAGGGGTTAATCATACCCAGCTAGCTGTCACATGTTTGAACATCCTAATATGTGTACTGAAAAATAAGGAACTCAAATGTCAAATGAATAAAATCCATGTGTTCAGGGTTTTAGTCATGACTTTCCCATGTCCAGCTATTGACAAATCTATGTATCTGATGTATTTATGATTTTATTAGGATCTAAGTAGTGTCTTGATGTGATGAATGGGGCAGTGGGAATAAAACACCCTGATGTGTGCATGAAAACTTTGAAAGAATAATAGGAAAGATACTCGGGACCTTCTATATCACAAACGACAAGCCCCTTAAGACTCAGTGGCAGGAACCCCGCAAACACCTGCCCGGCAGGCGCGTGCCCGTTTTCCAGGTGGGCGTTTGTCTCAGTCTCTGTGCCATTTGTACTTTATACTCGAAAGAATCACCTTCCTCCAACATCCCATGCTTCCTCCCACCTTGTGTGGTTTGCTCAGACACCACTGCCTACAATTAACCGGCTCTACGTGGTACTTTTAAGGAAACTTTTGCAAAAGCACATGCATGGAAAATGTTCACAAAATCATTTTGGGGGTGTGTAACGGCTTTGAAAAGATGATTTGTGGTGTTTAAAAGAATATTCTTTTTCACACTCTATCCAAAAACCCCACTTCAATTTAAAAATAAATTTATCGAGAGGCAAAAATTCAGGGAAAATATATTTCTCAGTAAAACACGAACAGAAGTGGCTCAGTATGAAAACACTGTAAATCACTGAGATTGGAATATGGACAAGGGCCTGAATGTTTATGAATCAGACATTCCTTTCTGTCCCCTCCTCCCCCCTCCTCAGTGTCACTGGCTTCTGCTGGCTGATTTCTCGCAGGGAGACGAGGGGACGTCGCTGAAATAATGAAACACATGGATGGAAAATAACCCAAAAGATGGGGAAGCTGAAAATGCAAGATTGATAAAGTAATTTTAATTTGGTTCTACATATGTTAAGGTAGTTAGGGTGACTTTTGTGAAGGAGTCCAACTGTGTCAGG
This sequence comes from Cheirogaleus medius, assembly GCA_008086735.1. NCBI lineage: Eukaryota > Metazoa > Chordata > Mammalia > Primates > Cheirogaleidae > Cheirogaleus > Cheirogaleus medius. The sequence goes on along the minus strand of VBSM01003157.1, from coordinate 54,232,344 downwards.
ACAGATGTGCGGGAACTGATTAAACGCGCACACGCGCCCCGCCGCTCCCCGCCGCTCACTCTGCACACGGCGGCACGGAGCGATTTCAGAGACACTGTCGTCGTGGCTGCAAACCGGGGACGCGCAGGCGACGTTCTCAGGGCAGCGTGTGCGCCACCGGGCGCTGCAAAGCCACCTGGCGTCGCCGGTCAGCTGCACTGACCACAGGGAGACCCGGGACCGACCCGTGCTCTCGGTCCACGCGTGCCAGGGCCCGGCCAGCGGTGGAGGGAGGGGAGGCCGGCGGGGAGCGCAGGCTGGCAGAGAGCTGCAGCCGACACCTGGTCCTCAGCCTCCTCCCGTGCAGCACTGGGGTCTGCCTCTCCCCTGCATCACGACAACCAGCCCCGCTGACACATTGATCCCCGCCTGGTCGGGGCCTGAGGTGCCCAGACGGCCCAGACGGCCCAAACGGCACGCACTCCGGCTGACACGGCCCTGGGGACAGTCTGGGCTGGCGAGGACGTGCACCGGCTCCTGCCACCTGGTGTTCAGGGAGACGTCCGGGATCGATGGCGGCTGCGGCAGTGAGGGAGGGGTACTCCCTGGATCTCACTCTCGGCCAGAGAGGCAAACGCCAGACAGCTGCAGGCTCCTCCCTGGGACTGGGGGCTGTGCGCGCAGCAGGGCCGCTCTGGAGTTGGGGCGGAGGGGCTGGGGGGTGTCGGGAGGAAGAGTTCCCCACGCTTTCCAAGCACTTCCCTCCGGAGGTCAGAGACTCGAGATCTGGAGGCAAAGGTGCAATGGTTACCTGGCCTCTGCGACCCCCGCTGCAGGCACGTGCTACGTAGAAATGCCAGGTGCGATTTTTAAGGGTGTTTTGGTTTTTCTGCTGCAAAAGTGAGGTGCAGTTTCACACAAATCTCCAGTGATTATCACTAAGAGGTGGGGGGTAACCATGTCAACTCAAACTACTTTATACACTTTTGCTTGAAATAGTTTCTCTCTCCATAAGATGAGGACGCCAACTTCCCCGCGGGAGCCCCAGGCTTCGCTGGGAGGGGCCTGGACACCCTGAGGGGACCCCAGGGTCTGAGAGCCGCGCCCAGACAGACCCAGGGAGCCTGGCCTCAGGGTCTCCCGCTGTCCCAGTCCCAGCGGGGGGGTGAGGCTCCGGCAGCCCGGCACCCAGACCGACCGAGCCGTGGGGTACAGCCGTGCACCAGGCCGCGGGGTCAACAGCGCGTGGAGCGAGATTCGCGCCCACCCCGAAACGTGCGTGGACGCGGCCAGCGCCAGCGCCCTGGCAGACACACAGCGGTTCGTCACAGCGTTCACTGGCTCAAGCACGTCTAGCAATCCTTGCGTTGCAGACAAACATAAATGCAATTATAGCAGGGATTTGGGGGGTTCCAGCTGCTTCATCCAAAATATCAGCTCATGGGCAAGTTTGTTTCTGCGTCGCCTCTGTTCAGAGCAGCTCCGCCTGACTCACGGCTGTTAATCCTTCCCTTTTCTGCGCTTGCCAGTCTGGCGTCCCCGTCTCCCTTCACGTGTGGAGCGCACACCTTCCCCGTGTTCTCCCGCGCACCAGGGGCCTGCCTGGACGCGGGCCCTCCGTGCTGCTGTCAGAGGGCACGCGTGTTCATTCCCCTTGGACGTGTGCGTTTCCTTAGAGTGGAATTGCGGGGACACGGGGTCCATGTCTGACCCTAAAAACACCTGCCAGGCAGGTCGCCAGGTGGCTGTCCCAGTTCTCCTCCCATGACACGAACAGGTCCTGGTTGCCCCGCGCAGCACGAGTCCACTCCGGCCGTCATCACAGAGCCCACCGACAGTGCCTTAAACAGCCACCTGTGTTTTATCACCATCCCTCCCGGGGGCTGGGCGTCCAGGGTCAGGGTGGCAGTGGGCCGGTCTCTCCTGGGGACTCTGGTCGGCTTGCAGATGGCTCACCCGACGTCCCTCTTTCCCTCTCTCTTCTCTCTCTCCCTCTCCCTCTCCCTCTCTCCCTCTCCCTCTCTCTCTCTCTCTCTCTTTCTCTCCCTCTTTCCCTCTCTCTCTCTCTCTCTCTCTCTCTCGCAAGGGCAGTGGTCACGCTAGACCTGGCTCTGCCTGGAGGACCTCCGGGGTCCTGGCCTCACTCTCCCAAGGCCCAACTCCAAGCACGGCCACCTTCCCAGGTGCTGGGGGTTAGGGTTCCAGAGCATGAATTTTCGGGGACATGATGGAGCCCGTAATGTACATCCTCACCAAAACTAGGTATGTTAGATATGTTTGTTTTTTGTTGTGTTTTGCCTTTTCTAGTGGGTGTGAAATGCTATCTCAGCTGAAATTTCCTGTTGACTGTTCATATAAGTCTATTCCATGAGCTTAGTGGACATCCTTCTACCTCCTCTTGTGACATTCTTTCGTGCCCATTTTCAGAAATTAGGTCTTCCTATTTAAACAGTTTGTATCTGTCCTCAATAAAGTATATCGGATAATATATTTGTTTTGTCAATATTTTTTCCAGTCTGTGGCTTGCTTATTTTCTTATGGTGTCTTTGATTAAACTTACTCTTTTCCTTTCTTTTCTTTTTATACTCAGTGCTTGTTTCCTTTTCAGAAACATGTGCCCTTCTCAGGTTTGTGAACGTTTAAGGTTCTACCTTTTATGTTTGGGCCCGGGACAGATTAATTTCGTACGTGAAGCGCCGTGAGGACTGGAGCCTGTTTTTCACGTCTGTTTACAAGTCCCAACACGCCGTCCTTCTCCCTGTGAATTATCTCGGCACTGGGACTGGAAGCCACTGACTCTCACAGTTGTCATTTTACTCTGCGAAATCCCAACAGCTACGCCATCTTGGCTGACGACTGAGTCTCAGACTCGACCGGCGTGAGGCCGCGACTGCCTCTCCCTCATTCGCTCCTGCACTGGGCCAGTGTAGACGGTCACACCGGAGGCACAGGGAGGGAACCCTACCTGCTCCTCTCATTCGATGCCAAAGATCCATCGATAAAGTTCAGCACCTGCTCATGACAAACTCAGACACCGGGGATGGAAAGGCGCTGTTCTAAGCTGGCACGTGACATCTTAAAAACAGCTGTGGCTGGAATCGCGGTCGACGGTGAAATGTCGCCCCGGAAAAAAGATTGTAATAGTCACCGTCGGCCTTTCAACATTTTAGTAGCTATCCTGGCAGTTTAGTAAGGAAAGAGAAGGGAAAAGAAAGATGTTAAAATTGGAAAAGAAGAAATAAAACCATCTTCATTCTAAAGTATCATAATTGTGTACTTCGAAAATCCAAAGAACCCTACAAAAACCACTTAGAAATGATAAATAAGTAAAATAAAAGTTTTTTGAAAATAAGGTCAGTATCCAGAATTCGATGTCTCTATACTACCAACACTTAAGCAGAGAAATAAAAGACAATATTATGTATAATGTAATTCTTAAAAACAAAATGCTCAGAGTAACTCTTAACGAAAGTTTTGAAAAACATCTACGTTGAAAACTCCAAAACATCATTGAGAGAAACGCAAAGATGCAAAAAACAGAGGATATTCCATGTTCATGGATTTTAATAAATAACATTTTTAAGATGTCAATTTTTCTTACAAATCGACTATAAGTTAAATGCAATTTCAATCAATATCCCAGTTCTTTTTTGTGAAGATGGACAAACTGATTCTAAATTTATAGACAAAGAAGGCAATATAGAATTACTTAGGCAATACTGACAAAGAAAAACACAAGCTAAGTAATGACTCTATCGGACTGCATAACTTTATACAATTTATGGTAGTTAAGGCAGCAGGGTATTGGCCTAGGAGAAAAAATAGGCCGGCAGGATAAGAACAACCTCTAGAACGCCCAGGTGAGTGGCGAGGGTGGGTTTACACAAAGGCTCCCTTGTAACTCGGTGGTGAAAAGAATTTTTTCTATTCAGTAATTGTAGCTTGAGCAACTGGACATTCATATGGGAAAACAATCAATCCTGATCACTTCCTCACACACACAGAAATGATCTGCGATGGGTGATAGAGCTAAATGTGAAAGACAGGAAAATTTTAATGCATTAAACTATACCTCCACATAAATACCTAAAGTAAAAAGGACAAAAATCCCACCGTCATGTAATGTTATTTAACTGTTCACCCCAACGTTTTTCTATTCCTTTTTTGCTTTCTTTTAGCATTTAACTCTCATTTATCTTTTATATATTTTGAATTCTGTAAGAGTTCTTTCTGATTTCTCTCCAAATATCAATCAATTGTTCCAGTTAGGTATTTGGTAATATTTTCTACTCTGTGGTTCTACAATTATTCATCCAACATATATTAATTTCTTCTCATGTGTGAGGTACTATAGTATATGTTAGAGCTAAATTTTAAAGTAGACAGATTTATAGAGATAAACAGAGATAACAGATAACAAATTTCCTGTCCTCACAGATACTAACCTCTAATGAATTTCATTAAATCCTATTAAATGGTAGGAAATTACATGGACAAGTGAAAATCCACACGATTGATAGGAATAATAATAGAGGAATGACGGGAGGTTATGGTGGATTTTAGAAATGGCACCAACCCAAAGCTTGGGATTAAAAAACACCCAAAAACCTTCCCACATGAAAGGACTTCTCACGTGAGACCTGGAGGTTGTGAATCTTGTGCAGTTCACAGGTGAAGACAATCAGAGATGAAGTGTCCAAAAGAGGAAGGTGCACGGCCTACCCAACGCAGAGCCATCAAAGGGAGCAATCCGTCCTGATGGCAGGCCATAAGGAGGTGCGTTATTTGCAGAGAATTCGGAACTAACACCATAACAAAACTTTTGTTACGTCGATGTACCTGCAACTTTATGCAATTTCCTTCTTGAATAAAACTGCTTGCGGGTCTAAATTCTAAGCAATTGCTATAGTAACTATTGAGTTTAAATAATACATATGTGAAGTTCCAATGAGCGCATTTTATTCCTGCTATTCTAATAAGCATTGTTGTCAACACGGAAGTTAATCTGGAGAGCTCCCAGTCAGTCATACAGTCTGCTTCCGACAGAGTCCGCTACACGGTTTCCTCTCAGGAGTAAATTCAGAGTCAGCTGAGTTCACCTGGGACACAGCTCTCTGTCTTTTAGTTGGTGTATTTAGTCCACATACATTTAATGTAGTAGTTTGATTTAGGTTTATTATAATGATATTTGTTTTCCATTAGTGCCATCTATATTTGTGTTTCTTTGTTTTATTTTTCTTGTCTTTTTTGGCAGGAATATAATTGCATATATTCTAGTTAACTATTTTCTTGTTTTGAATTTTTAGCTATATGTCTTAACTTTTTCTACTTATTTCTCTATACATTATAATATGCATGTTTTACTTCTAACTGTCTAGATTCATTGTTGTATTGCTTCACGCACGATATAAAACTTTGTCCTTTGTTCTTTGGTTGATATATAATAATCCTATAATATAGCATTATAATTTTGTTTTAAAGAGTCATGTGATTTTTAAGACATCAAGAAAATAAAAGGAAAAGTAAGATATTTACCATTATTGTTCCATTTGTTCCTTCTCATAGATCTGGTGTGACTTCCCTTTGACCTAAAGAACATATGCTAGTATTTCTTGTAAGGCAGATATTCAGGCCATGAACTCTTTCAGTTTTCTTTCACCTGAAAAAGTTATTTTTTGAAGGACATTTTGATGGATGCGGAATCCTGATTTAAGAGTTTTCTGAGTTTTTTTAGACTTTCAGCACTTAAATTTATCAAACTTACCTTGTTGCTTCCATTTTTTTTTTCTGAAAACCAGTTTGGTTTTGTAGTTTTGCTTATTTTGCTTTTCAGATTTTTGATTTATCTTTGGTTCTCAGCAGTTCGAATATGATATGCCAAGACAGAGGGTTTTGTGCCTTTGTATTTTTTCTTGATTGGGTTTTACTGATTTTCTGATCAGTGGGTTGATTTCTTTAACTAATATTCACAATGACAGCCATTATCTTTTCAAGTATTTCTTCTGCACTATTCACTGTCTTCTTCTGGATCCTCAAATATATCTGTGCTAGAGTGCTATTTTCTCACAGATTGCAAACTTTCAACCTTGCAGTCTTGTCATTATCATTGTTTTTGCCATTATCGTTATTATTTTCTTCTTTGGATAATTCATAATGCCTTGCCTTTAAGCTTCAAGTCTATTTCTTTCTTTCTTTTTCTTTCTTTTTTTTTTTTTTTAAGTTTACCAGGAAGATAGTAGTTTTAATCTCCCTGGTAAGCTTCCCTATCTTTTCACGCATGCTCAGCTTTTTTTACTGTATCACAGTTATTTAAAAACCCATAACTTATAATACTGTACCTGGACTTAGTCTTCTATGGACTGTTTTCTCTCCTGACCATGGGTGACATTTTCGTGCCTTTCCATGTGTTTTGTGATTTGTCACTGTGTCCCAGACACTGTATGCAAAACAACAGAAGAGACGAAGACAAATGATATTCACCCAGGAAGCGGTGTGCCCTTCTCCTGTCAGGCTGCTGGCGTGGGGCCCTCCGCCCACCCCACCTGCAGTTGAACTGGGCAGGCTTCTCCGCTGCGTGGCCGATTGGATTTTGATCGACACAGGCTTCCGAAGACCTGGAGGAGTCGGACTTTCCCTGCTGCAGGCCTTGAGATACAGCCCGGCAAAGCTGTCCGTGTTTCTGAGGTTTCCCTGGTGCAGTTGCTTCTTTCTGCTGTGCACGGGATGCTTTCTGCTCTGCAGGCTGGACGTGGGGTTGGGGTTTGGACGTCCACGTCGGCGCACCTGCTACTGGATCCCACCTGTGCTGAGTTCCCTGCTCCCCTCCTTCAGCCTCTGGGCCGCAGGGAACTCAGGGCGACTCGGGATTCTGAACCTTCCTGCACACCTGCACATGGCGAAGAAGTCCTTTCAAATTTCACTGGTTCCCCTTGATCCCTGAATATGGTGGGGATTTCCTCCCCCTGTTGCCCCACAAGACGCGGAAGGACCTGTGGCTGTTTCCTGCGGAGAAAGGACTTACTAACCTAAGTTCATATAGTTTTCTACGCACCTTTAGCTTCTGCTGGGTGTTAAAAACTATGGTTTTATAGCTTGTCCAAACTGTTCCCATGGTTAGGGTGGAAGCAATGGTCTCCTGTTTCTATCTAGAGCCTAAATGAGCAGAAATCCAGGTGTTTTCTCTCAAGTATCTTGTTGCAGCAGGGCTTGGTATAAAGGTATAGGACCATGCATTTTATCATCCAAACAGGAACACTTTTCAGAGTAAAAGGAAATGATAAAAATAACCAAAATCCCATAATTAAAATGTGTATTTATCGATCGACAATTTGCTTTCATTTTATGGATAAACCTGTCATATAATTCAATTCCAAAACTGTCTTAAAAGTGAAAGTATTTGGAAACATATAAACTACATGTATCTGTATACACTAAAGCAAATTGTTAAAAGTTCTTCGTATTATTATTTCTACACTAAATAAGCTTGAATCAACATAAGCAGTACAATTACACATTCTGGGGACAGGTTTGTGACTATAACCGATTTCCAAGGCCTATCTGTGTACCAGCCTACATATTATTCTGAAAACGTTTTTAAAATTTATTACTTTGAATTTTTATACAGTAGATTTTAATCATTCTTCAATGTTGTATTTTATGATTAATAAATTGGAAATTCTTGACATTTTCAGTTGATTCTCTTCTACAATAATTTTTTTTTTTTTTTTTTAGAAAAGAGTCTATAACACTGAGATAACCGACAGGCTCAGAGAAAATTCTGCTATATGGAAAATATTCTCAGCTACTATCTTTCTCCCTCTATTCAGGGGGGAAATAAAAAACATAAATATAACAAAATATAATAAAAGCTCTGAAATTAAAATTTTCTATGATTCCTATGTAAATTTTGCCAAATTTAGATGATGTAAAATTATAGGTCTTTTCACAATTTCATTTGTTCTTCATCCAAAATATAAATGAATATAATTATAATAAAAGACCCATCAGAAGTTATTTATTAAAAGATGAGATATTCCAAATGCAATTACTTAACTTCAGAATTAAATCTGGCGTACTCTTTGAGGTCTTAACATTTAATTCATGCTATTTCTGCCTTGCTTAGTGGGGATATATTTCTAAGTCTTCCTCTTTGCAAGTTATTAATTTATTTTTTGGGAAAGGGGTGAGTTAGGAGCCAGGCTATAATGCGATTCCCAAAGACTTTAAAACATGGAGTTTTTGGCAAAGGTTTGATTAAATATCTCTGAATAACATTGTATAAATTACAATAAAAATTTGGAGGAATTATTCTTAAAATGTTTGATTTCATCCTAGGACTCCTTGGTTGATGAACAAAAGAACACTTTACTCATAATCACTATCTGTGAGGTCGGAAGGTCCATACTATGATGCAGAAATATTATTTTATATGAAATAGTTTCTTCACAAAAAATTATAGTTTACTTATTCTATGTACTATAAAATACTACTAAATTTTTACAACCACAGATTCTATTTCCACTAATAGAATATCACACTTACCTGGATGCAACTATGAATTATGCATGCATAATAACCAATTTTAGATGCATTAATGCTTCAAAGGTTTCATAATTTAGTAAGAATATTATTTTTGCCATAATGCTATTCCATCAAAATTTGCATTTTTATTGTTACCACCAAGCAAATGATTTTATAATCAGTATTAAAATGTTGTCAAAATTTAAAGCCTTCACAATAACCTCACAAATTTCACTTTCAATAGTATCAACCTAAGAAAATTTTGAATCAAAGAAGTGAATAAAAATATTGATCCATTATTGAACATAATAATTGTTTTTATATTTAAACCACTGATGACACTGATATACAATTGACATTATTTAACTTTGCAATTTTTTTTGCTAACGAGCCAATAACTTTTGCTTCACTTTCACGAATGCAAAAGAAATGGAACTAAAATGCTTACAATTAATTTAGAAGAAAATAATTTGATATAAATGAAAAGTTATGCTTCAGAGAATGATATATCGGGATCTCTTATGAAGCTACATAGGATAAGCCATTATCTTTGGGCACAAACATCTTACTATGTAATTAACTTTTCTGAAAGGTGGTTAAGACTTTTTAGTAGATGAGTGTCTTCGTGTGTGTGAAGCTAATATCACTAGGAGATGGCAAATAATCTTAATTATTTTGTGCACATTTCCTGTATCATAACATTTCTTGAAAAATGGACAGTCAGTGCTTAATTTTTAAATTGAATGTATGCCTTTAAAAATCCTTGATTCCAAAATAATTATTGCCAAAGCACAAGGCATTAATGACTAATAATATTGCAAATAAGGAGTTACAGAATTATAACGTACAGTACACGACAGAGCCACAGCAGCGAGGAAGTTCATTCTACGCACGGCTTCCGATTCCCTTGCACACGCACACCGGCGCAGAACTCCTGATGCGCCCCTCGGCCCCTGACCGCTGGGCTCGGCAGCTTTCGTATCTCACAGGCTACGTTACAACTGCAAGGAAAACCAAGCTGGGAGAGACAGTCACATCTCCCCATACTTTAAAAATGAAAAAGTTTGGCTCCCTGACAGCTGACCTGTGCACCAATTTATCACGGAGCACCCCAAATGCCGGTTTCGAAGAAGCTGTTTGTTATATGGAGTCTGGGAAGGCTTAGCAAAAAGAGACAGGACTCATTTTTTAATTTTATATTTTCTTAGATTTAACCACTTACTAAAGTAGGATTTCTGTTTATTGTCTCTAATACTAGATAAAACCTCTGCAAAATCTGGCAGTAACTAGTGGGTATGCACCAAACCCACCCCCATCTTAACAGCATTCTTACCTGTATCCACGTTAATTCCAGAGCTAGTAACCTGCGTTAAAGCAATGCTTGGCCGTACACTCAGAACTGAATATGTGAATTTCTACATAGCCAGCTGAGTAGATACATAGGCAGTAGAGAGATTGCTATTATAATATTAGTTCTAGTTCAATAAATTTAAATAACCAAAAACTCAGCAACACATTGAAACATGCATAGTCATCAAACAAATAACCTTTCCATTCTAGGTGCTAGCTGTCCTCAGGAAAAACTGGCTAAATAGTCTTCACATTGTTCATCAGAGGTTTGAACTGACATACTTATAATCTCCTGCAGAATTTCCACTATATGGTTCTATGAAAAGAAAATTCGAGATGCCCGTATTGCTCATCCTTTATTTTTATAGTGATGATCACCTGAGACTGAAGATGCTGATGAAACTGTTTCTGAAAGTGAAAAATTATTGTTTTAAATCAAGGTCATTTGGAAAAGTATTACAGCCTTTATAAAAATTTTAAATTTCTCATGATGAACAGTTTTCAAATGAAAGTTTCACCCCCGTGAGGACCTCGTCTGAGAGCAGACGGAGCCTAAACCTCCACAAACAGCATCTCAACCGGCACCGAGAACTTTACTACTTTTATCATCGTACTTTCGCATTCGTCCTCTGAAATTTCAAAATATCCATCTTCCGAAGATGGTTCTAATGCAATTCCGGGGAAACTGGAGTGCATTCTCATCCTTCTTTTCTCTGGCAGCTCCTCTGGAGAAAAGGAGAAGCGATACTAAGTTCTCCGTGGGCTTAACCAAGGTTGCGGACGGAGAAATTTCTTTCTCCTCTACGGTGACAGTCCAGTGAGAGTCACACTCGTTAGGAGGACCTGGACGTGAAGGAGACAACCGATCGCGCAGGGCAGGGAGAGTCAGCGCAGGCCTGCGGCAGGGAGGGCGCGTGGGCTCGGGGTCTGGGGAGCTGTCTCAGGCACCTGCCGGCCCGGCCCTCCCCGCACACGGCTGGGGTGTCCCCTGTCCCCTCTCCCGGCCCGTGGCCTGGCACCCTCACCGTCTCATCACTGACGGGGAATCTGACGTACTTTCGCTGTGATCCCAAATAAAATGAAGCTTTTTTAAATTTTTTTCAGCATATTACGGGGTACAAATGTTAAGGTTACTTATACTGCCCTTGCCCCCCCACCCCAATGAAGCTTTTACATCACAGTCAAAACGCACACTCAGACACTCCCACGAGGGCAGTTGTCATGCCGGCGGGTTAAGACTTTGTCCCCGAATGACCTGGATCTAGATCCCACCTCTCCTATTCAGCCCGAGGCCCCACGTACTATGGAGACAACACCAAACCCCTGGGGAATGGATGCAATACAATAGTCGCATGTGAACGAACAGTGACTGGCAGGTCCTCAGCTCTAAGGATATCTAGTCTACCTTCGAAACTGCAGTGGCTAAATCAGGTCTGACTAACAGCAAACAAAACCAGTCTGGCTCGCTGGGTGGATCTCAGAAAAGGAGGAGCTATTTCAAGCCTAAACAAACAGACATCCCCAAAATAACCAAGACAACCGAATTATCTCATTTTTTATAGATCTCTATGTCAGTAAAGTTTTATTTAATTAAATTAAATGTTTACCATTTATTTATATTTTAGTTTATTTAAAATTTTATGAAAGAATCGACAAAACAATTGTTTTGTTGTTCCCTTTTACGTCCAGACGCAGCCGTTCCGTCATTAAATCGGGGAATGTTCGCAGACGGCTACGCATCTTCCCACGGCTTCCTATAAATGAGAGGAATTGTGCACTCACATTCTCAGTTCCCTCGGATCTCAGATCCTTCCCGATCGTGTGGAAAGAAATCTCAAATTGAAAGGCGTTATGAACCATCCTTCCAAGTCTAGAATCCCGAAGTGTCATCTTTAATAACATCCTCCAAGCTGACATCTGATAGTTCACGCTGCTGCCACTTAGCAGACGTGGTGTGTGTAATGAGAAGGCAAATAACTTGTTAACTTGACAGACATATTTTACTTGCATTTTTCCCCTTGAAGTTTTGATTAGCTGTCAACTGTTTCCCCAAAGGTAGCATGTTATCTGCCTCTTTATCATTTTTTGAAAATTTAGTAGGCGTATAAGCACACTACCACAACTTGAGGAAACCGTCTCAGGTTAAAAAAAACAAAAAAAAACAACCAACCAGAAGCCCGGTCCAATCATAAACTCTGTATAAATTAATGAATCTTTATTTTATCATTATCTTTATAAATTGTTAAGAGAATCACTTGAAAATATTATTAGTTCTGGGAATCCTATTACTGAATACTTCTATTGTTTTCAGGACTTCTTCATCAACAAACATGTATAAGGCACTCTGGACTGTTCACATTTAGGGACATTAGGTTGAATTCAAAATTAATCTTTTGGACTTTGCATTTAAAAATTTTTTCAGACCTTTCATAGTATTTCATGTTGTGCTTAAAGTAAAACTGAAGCAATTATTTGATATACTGTAAATTCAGACATTATGATTGTTTGGAACATGTACTACAAGATAGATCTGTGGTAGATAGAGAGACATTAATAGAGATGGATATTTGACTTGGTCAACCAAAGATGGTTTATTTACCAAAAGAATTTATGTGCATAAATATAATCTCTGTTTTTATGTATATTGACTTTTTACTTTGCAGATTTAACATTTTAGCATTTTTTTTTTCTGATTGTATCAATGTGGAAATTTGAGCTCTTTCCTGTGGATTGTACTGAACAGAGAGGAATGAATGGTTGAAGTGAGGGAAGCTATGTTCTCTTGTGGAAGTCATATTTTTTCCTGAATTACATTCAAATAAAAATGTGCTTCTTACGTTTAGGAAATTAAATGCGTCTTACGACAGACCTACTTGACTTGTGGAAGAGAGAAATCAAGTCAGTCCAGGATGTAAGCAGACACAGGGGCCTGCCATTCAATACTCTCATTACCTCTTTGTGAAAATGACCCTGTCCAATTTCTTAAATGAAGAAAGTGTGTCGCATGGATTTTAGAAGTCATCTGGCGCAAGGCCGTCATTTAATAGATTAAGTGGATCTTCCACGGAGTCTTCATAAGTCATTCAAGATCACACAGCTCATGGGGCAGGGCCGGGTCTCAGTCTATCAAAACTCAGCACTCTGACCAGCTCACCAGCTCAGCTTTCTAAGCACACTCATGACCCTGAAATTAAGAAATAGGGCCTCCATGCCGAGATCCGACCTGCCTCTTTTGACCACTCTGAAATTGTCTCCGGATATCACCATCGTCAGCGGGGAATAAATACAACCTCTCTGAACTTCGCTCGCACGCTTTTGCAAATGCGTTTCCCTGATCGAATAAATCCTTTAAAAAGCAAAACTCAAGCTATGTCCTATTAGAAAAACTGTTAATTGGCATAAATGGATAAATACATTGGGCTTTCCCAGGCGTTATTTTGTCCAAGACGGGGACTAAGCCCACAGGGTGTTTATCATCTCCTCAGTCTTAGTTATTGATATTAGGGTTAGACATATTGAGTGAATCACCAAAGTTCATCCAGCGAGGCTGAGACTCAAATCCAAGCTCCAGACGGAAGCCTTTTTTTCCACCACTCCGTGATGTATGCCACCATGGCGGCGTGGTGCCACGGAGAGAACCGGGAGCTACAAATGGCAGGGTGGCGTGGAGCACCATGCCCCGCTTATAGGAACTGTCTCCACCGAGTGAGGTCCGATGCAGGCGCTTGTTTTTCCGTTTCTGCTGACCAGTGCAGTGTGCCCTGCTTTCTTTCTGAAAAGTGCTCTGAAACTGGGAGAGGTCATTTTCATCTCCATATGTGGCAGTCTGTTGTCTTAAGCAGTTCTCACATACATAGAACGTTTCCTAGAAATATCTGGCATTAAAAAAAGGAACAAAATAATGACATGTAAAGAAGTCAACTATAATTTCCATTGAAACGCGCCTTTATATTGTTTCACATCCACGGTCCCGGAGGAGAGGTGATGCATCTGCGAGCGCGCTTACATGCTTCCCCAGTCTGCAAAAATACCCTCTGTGGCGAGTGAGTCCTTCCGTCAACAAAGCTCTAGCATGTCACAAGTTAGGGACATGCAGGGCAGGAAGAAAAATAACCTTGAATTGAGAATGTTTCCAAGTCTAATGCGATACGCTCTTAACACTGTACCTGGAACGTAAGGTAAAAACACGAATGCATAGTGGCATGTTGTATCTGAGCTCCAGGCACACATGAGCTCTAGGTACACTTCACTTGAACTGCCTGAAGCTGGAATCGTTTTGCTTGCTTTAAGAAATTTGAGCAAGTTAAGAAAATGAGACAATTTGGGGCTTGCTTTCCTAGTGAGCCATTTGACTATTCATGACCGACTCTCACTTGTTTACAGACTGGGGCGATGACGGTGCCACCAACCTCCACAGAGAGGGGTTTCCACTCTCCTCTGGGAATGCTATGGTCAGAGCTTATGCCTCGAAGAATATAATATGTAGCCATATTTTGTCCTTCATATAATGAATTATTTTTGCTAAATGATGTGTGTGGTTCATTTCTTGAGATAGTCTACTGCTGATCGACCCTTTGGTGATTTAATTGATTTAGTCTTGGCTAAGTCCCCTGGAACTGATGAGATTTGGGTTAAGCTCGGTGTGGCCACTTCACCTGAGTCTCGCCTAAATGCTGCCCGTTTCGACCCTACTTTGCAAGTACCTTAGCATGTTGCCTTTTCCAATTATTTTCTGTAAAGAGGAACGTTTTCTTTTCTCATTATGAATTGCACCAAAACAAAAAAATATAAATAGAGGAAAGATAGATATTCTTTATGCCTAAGTGATGCACTGAAGTAAAAAAAAAAAACCTACATTTCCGGGTAACTCAGGCTCAAATTCATTCCCCACAAAATACAAGGGCACCGAGATATGCAGATTATTCTAGACAATTTGCTCCACTTCTTATCCAAACAGAATGCCCCTTCATTCCAGGGTGTGTACCCCTATGAGGCACGATGACCTAAGGTGGCGTCAATACTGACCACACAGACATTCCCCTGAGCGCTCTCCCCCACGTCGTATTTTATTTGGTGATCGTGCTGCCTCGGATGACAAACCGGGGCGCAGTTTTGCTCCCATTTCATAGATGAGCTCGCCGGTGCCCAGAATGAGCAGCAATTAGCTAAGGCTTTTAAAGTTCTTCTGAATAGCAGGCGGCAGCATCGCTTAATCTCTTTGGACGGATTTCACTTGCATCCAGGAAGCAGCAGAACAGCAAGAAACCATCTCCTTGGAATGAATTAAGCAGAAGCATCCCCCACAGATCTGCCGCCTCGCGGTACATTAGGAGTCCTCCTTCCCGAACCGCCCCACCTAAAATATGAGAAACAAGGAGAGGCGATGCCTCGTTCTGCGAATACTTGCGTAGACCCGAGACATAATCACGGCGGCGGCGGATAGGATGTGGAAATATGCAGCCCTCGGAAATGGATTAAATGCACATACATTTTGTAATGAGTGACTGTAATGAAAGTCAAATGAATTATAATAAAATATGGAGTTTTAAAAAAGAAAACTACTCAATGCATAATGTTGCTGGGAAAACATTTAACAGTTTTTCACTGCATGCTATTGTCAAAGTAAATAACTACCCAAGACAAACTTACAAAGTGGTTTTAACTCTAATGTGATGCAGAAAGTCAGTCATTTAATTTGTTAATTAGTATTATGCCAGAAACTATCTATTCAATATGAAGCAAATATGTTTACAATCTTATCTGCCATCTGTTTAATAGATGGAGAATACTTAGAGCTGGATTCTCAGAGAGGGTTGTTGAAAATTTGTTCCACAATTAGTGGAGCAGATTTTTTAATTCTGGAAGAATTTTGCATGTGCGGGGCGCACCTCCACGAAGAAGACAGTACATCACCGCGCTGCTACTCAAGATTAGAGATTGTCTGTAATGGGTTTCAGCAGATGCTTGCGAAATTTAAGGAGTGGGAAAAAATTTTTTTTTTAAAGATACCTATGAATACTTTGAAATATCTATGTACATATAACACTAGTCACAGAAAGTAGAACTGTTTTTGCACAAAACAATTTTAAGCCCAAATTTATAGACAAAGTAAGGCTCCGTGTGCTCAGGACACATGCTATTTCTGTAATCAGCAATTTTTCAAGATTTCATCCGAGAAAGCCTCAATTATGCAGTACGTTAGCCATTAAAATGAATTCTCAAGGTGCTGCTAAACTGCTGCTTACGAATGGATTTTAAATCATTATTTGGAAGAGATTTAAAACTGAAATTGGTGCTAATCAAGTGTCTCAGTGGAAGTGCCACTTCCTTAATTCTGGGTCGGGAGCCGGGCACCCGGTACAGCCGCAGACCCTGCGGGAAGCCTGCCTGGCCACAGCCCCTCTCCGCCGCCTCGCATCTCCGCATTGCAAAGCGTGTTCCACCTTCATCCCAATTAAGACTGTTTACATTCCACAGTGACTTCCTCCGACTCATGCTGTCTCATCCTTCCTCTTTCATTAAAGCTGATCCAAGTTTTATAACTATTACTTTTTTTCATGACATGGATTGTCAGTGAAGTGCATCTTTAAGAATGTGGCTGAATGCACCCTCGGTGTCAGTGACCAACGTGCTCGTAACCTTCACGTCGCCAGTCACTCATGTGCCAATAAAACTTCGTTCTTGCCAGTACTATGAATCGTAGGTGTGCTATTTTAACTCTTGTAAACAAACCAATTGCAAATATCATCTGACATGTACCCACAATTAACTCTCCTCCTCATGGTCGCTCACTGCCACCTCTCAAATCCCTTCTCTCTCTCAGCTCAGCTGCTAGCTTCAAAGCAAAATGTAATATCCATATTTCAAAGCTCACCTTCATTTGTGTGTGTGTGTGTGTGTGTCCTCTGGGATTCTCTGAAGATACAGAGTCCGTGCATAAAGCATAAAAAAGATCTTGGAAAAAAAGCTGATAATGGCAAAGCAAAGGAATTAATTGTTTTGCTAAATGGCGACTTGCTCTGCCCCTTCCTACGCCGGCAGACCTGCTTCCCAGTGAAGAGGCTTCCTTACCATACCAGCCATGTGCAGGAGTGAAATCTAATGATGATTTATGTCGTGAGAAGCTGTTCCAACATTTAAACCTATTTTCCTTCTGCACTTTTTTTGGCTCACTGTGTGGGGCTGACCTTACGGGCTGTGGTCCTTGGGGAGGTCACTTCCTGGGGTCCTGAAAGGTCTGTGTGTCCACATCATCCGGGCGGGCGGGTTTCACCACGTGCTCACGGGGCATCCCTGGGCTACAGGGTTTGGGAACGGTCTTTTGACAGACTGTAGTCGTCTCCGTAAATATGCTTCCCCAGCGCTGGAATCACCCCGTAATGACCATTTAATTCTCAAAATTAAATGGAGCACGCACAGTGCATGCACTGTTTGTGTAGACACGTACGGATGTATGCATATTAAATCCTACAACTTCAGGGCACCAGGATCCTGTCTCTCCAGTCAGTGTGAAGATTTTTGCACAAACACCTCCCTAACCCTGCCCCCCATGTCTTCAGGAAAATATTGCATTTCTGGCTGGCAAGGTTTAGCCGGGCAGGCACCTGATTCCCCAGACCTGGACCGCATACAGAAAGTCCAGTGGAGACATTACAGGATTAAGCCCATTGTAGCATTCTAAAACTCAATTCATCTGTTCCTAATAGTGCTTCAATAGTATCCTAGTAACCTCTTCTGCGGAGCTTCATCTGGTCTGTATTTGCAAACACGATGACAAAAAGGCCTTGCATTCCGGGGGAAAAAAAGGCTGTGTTAAATCTCTTCTCAGAGCTGCCGGGGAGAGGTGCGGGCGCCACTGTGGGCAAGTGTGTTTGCCAGTGTGCCATATGGGAGTCATGGTTGGGACTTTTTTTTTCTAGAATAATTAAATGTTGATGGCAGAGTTCAAATGGATCATTAAAATTCAAAAGTGTAAGAAACAGATTTTTTCTTATGTTGCTGAACGCTCCAGAGGGCTGAATAGCTAGCAGAAGTGAGGCAGGCTGCCGCCCTGTGATCAGCATGCGTCGGGATGGTGCTAATTTGATCATAATATAGTCATCTCTGAAGATTACAGCTATTCAATTAAATATTCTAATTAACCTGAAGTATTAGGCAAATGATACTAATTACAAATATTCTCCTGAGATTCACAGCAATGAAAATCCCACTTGCAACTGATACTTCTAGCCAATGTTTCGTAACACAATGTCCTATATCATAGGCTTTCAGAATATTAAAATGCAGTTAATTTGCCTAAACCTCATTTGTTTAATGGCATTAGCATTTTGTTTGAAATTGTAATAAACGTACATCCCGCTTTCAAGTAAAATTTAAAATGAGTGTACTCTTGGGGTAACTTAAGATTCCTGTTTACAGACCTAGCACTTTACTCAGTAAGCGGAACAGTTTGAGCTTAACTTTCAGCCATTAAACATATTGAAATTGTTTAAAAATGCTAATAATTTGTCTTTTCAAATAAGAAAAAAAGGATATTTTGCAGTAAAATTTCATGATGCCGCCCATGTGACTGGACTCCTACCGCGAGGGCTTCGGTGCTTGAACTCCCCTCCCCGTCCCCGGGGGTCGGCCGCGTTCTGGAGGGTGGCTGGTGGCTTCGGAGGACCGTTTTCTCGGGGAAGAACGGCTGCACCCTTCATTTCCCCGCGCCGGCTTCTCTCCCCTCTTTACATTATATTTACCCCCTAAGGTAGCTGGGTTTCTGCGTAGCCAGCCTCGGAGCCGTAATGACACTGTTCTTATCTCGTGAGTGTCCCCCGACACCCCTCCACCCACCCTTTGTGACCCCAAGTCTGCTGCGGCCTCCCCAGGAGTCCGTCAGCGCCCTTGTGCCATCTGGGGCAGCGCCTGTGCTCGTAGGTCCTGTCCCCGCTGGAGACGGGAGACCTGGCCGGCGACTCT
This sequence comes from Cheirogaleus medius, assembly GCA_008086735.1. NCBI lineage: Eukaryota > Metazoa > Chordata > Mammalia > Primates > Cheirogaleidae > Cheirogaleus > Cheirogaleus medius. Next base: position 54,213,534 of record VBSM01003157.1, on the reverse strand, counting down.
GCAAGTCCTGCTCGGTGTTCCCAGCGCTGGGAGTGCAGGCCTGTGCGCGTGTGTGCGCGCGCATGCCCAAGTGCGTGTGTGCGCGCACGCCCAAGTGTGTGTGTGTGTGTGTGTGCGCGCGCGCACACGCCCAAGTGCGTGTGTGCGCGCATGCCCAAGTGCGTGTGTATGTGCGTGTGTGTGCGCACGCCCAAGTGTGTGTGTGTGTGTGTGTGCACACCCATGTGCTTGTGTATGTGTGTGCGTGTGTGTGCGCACGCCCAAGTGCTTGTGTATGTGTGTGCACGTGCGCGTGCGTGCTGACATTTCTGAAGTGCCTTTCTGGGGAAGACCCTGCATGGGTGTCCTCGTCACCATGGGGTGGTCCAAGTGGGAATCGGAACAGAGGGGCTGGCCTTAAGTGAGATTTACGCCCAGACCGCGGTGCAGCGAGGATGCAGGGGCGGCTGTGCAGCGTGGACCGCAGCTCAGCAGCGGAAGCACGCGGTGTTTGTCAGGACGGCCAAGGCAAGCGGCCCTCAGTCGGCGTGTCCGGGTGGAAAGGCTGAACACTGCGCTAGAGTGCTCGGCTACGTAGTGCGCATGCGGACTCTGGAAGGAACATCCCTGTCAGCAGCGGAGGGACGCGCGGCGCGCTGCGTAGCCAGGAGCACAGGGGCGCAGGCCCTGCCGGTGCCTGTGCGCCCTGGACGCACCCAAGGCCTCTGAAGGAGGCAGTGAGCGAGCGACACCATCTCCGTGTCATTTGTGTCGGGACCGACACAAGAAGGTGCACTCCACTGCCACATCCCGGGCGAGGGCCCTGCTGGAAGGCTCACCTTCACAGACGCGGGCGTAATAACACCTCCACTGGCTGCACGCGCCTCCCAGAAGCAGAGGTAGCGCGGGGAAGACTCCGGTCTATATAGTGAGCAGCTGGAACAGCAAACCCACGGCGCAGGGTCCACGTGCACATTCACAAGGCAGAGAACGCGGGAAGCGGCCGCCCTGGGAGGGAGGGTTCCCGCGCGCGGTGACGCGGCCCCGCAGTCCGCAGTGGTGAGCTGTGCGCTCAGCCGCCTCGCTCCTGCAGTGTCATCCTGGATGCGTAAAATCTTACGCTGAGAGAGGCTTGTCGCCGTCAGGGCAGTGTTCGTGGAGGCCGCACGCAGGTCGCGCACAGAAAGCCCGTGTCCCGGGGCCCTGTGCGCCCACAGCCTTAGCTGCTGGGCCTTGTCGCCCCATGTGCCACATGTGCGGCCACTTGGGCGCAGGAGAATGAAACAGGCCACTGCGCAAGCGCCCGGGAAAGGCCACTGCGAGCGTGCAGACCTGTCTGAGCGGAGGACGGTGTGCTAGGATGCCCGGGAAGTGGCTGGAGCACACTCTGGAAGATTCCTTGCAGGATGGAGTCGCTTGGTGGTGACCTGGGACTTCCAAAACACCTCTCTTCTCACTTTCCTTAGTACCGTGTTTCCCCGAAAATAAGACCTACCCATAACATAAGCCCTAGCAGGCTTTCTAAGCATGTGTGCAATATCAGCCTTACCCCGAAAATAAGACCTAGTGATGGGCGTGGCTACGCAGCGCATCTGCACAACCCATGCATTTCGCAGCAGAGTGCTAAAGAAAATGATCAGCCCTACTCGTTTGCCCCATGGTGACAGCTACTATCCCAGAGGTGACCGGAAAGGTGTGGGCAGCCCCACCAGCAAGGTCGGCTCCCCCTGTCAGGTCCCGGCCATCCTGTGCGTGCTGCAAGCTGAGGCTTTGAGGGGAAAATAACACATCCCCTGCAAATAAGCCCTAGGGTGTCTTCTTGAGGAAAAATAAAATAAATAAATAAAAATAAATATAAGACCCTGTCTTATTTTCGGGGAAACGCAGTAGCTAGTCAGTACGATGGATTAAATAAGCACAAGCAAAAACAACATATAACATGTAAATTAAATTTATATTCTGGCTATTTCCCTAAAAGGGAAGTGCTCTGCTCAGTGCCGAGAACTGACACCACAGGCGTGGGCCGAGCTGGGGACACGCTGGGACTGAGACTGGTCCCCGGTCCCCTGCCAGCGCCGTGCCCCACCTTCCGCCCTTCCCGCTTTGCCTCGGCTACTGAAAGGGCAGAGGTCAAGTGTGGTGACCAAAAAGTAATGAAAGAAGGGGAAAAAATGAGCTAGAAATAGGTGAGTGAAAGAGAGAAATCACAGAAAAAGAGAAAGATAGAAAGTGAAATCTTCACCCAAAAGAGGCAAAATCCGAGAGCTGCCATTTGAGGTGTCAGTCACCTCTTCAGGGGACAGGAGTTCCAGGTCTGGGAGGTTTTCCGTCTCCTCCTCTTTCTGAGAGCAGAGCCTGGCACTGCGCCCGGACGCCGGCGTGAGACGTGGACGTGGACACTGTCGTGAGACGCGGCCCCTGTGTCTGGCAGACACTCCTGGCTCTAAATGTTGTCACTTTCTCCTTCAGTAGTTAGGACGGTGAACGCTGCTCAGGTGGGCAGAGAAATTGGGGATTGTTGTTGGGTAGTTTGTTTCTGTTCTTTTAAAATAAAAAATCATTGTCTCATGAGGTGCAAAGGTCATGTCTCTCCATTTTCCCTGCAAAAACACAAAATGTTTACCCAGAAGTGACATTTTTAAATGCACATGATCTATATCCACTCAGAAGTGGGCTGAAGAGTCAGTGGGTTCTGACACGGAACGGTCTCATTCTAAGAGGAGCCCAGTGCTGAAACGCATCTGTAGCCGAGACAGGAGTAAACTGGTGTGGAACTCTCCAAGTCCTGTCTGGTGTTTGCAAATGTCCCCGTCCTGACTCTCGTTCTCCCTGGAGGACGCTCTCTCCCCACGCCCTGGCTGCCTGGCCCGGCCTCCAGAGCCAGCAGGAGGGACGGGTGTGACTCTGCAATGTCAGGTGGGACACTGGGCCTGGCCTCCAGGGTTTGCTTGGCGGAGTGGGCCGACACTTGGGGGGGGTCACACATCAGCACAGGTGTAGCCAAGTTCACACCTTCCCTTTGCACGCTCAGCCTCTTGCAATCACAGGGAAGAAGCCACCCTCCACATGTCCCGCGTGTGTAAGCGTGTGTGTGTGCTCGCGTGTGCACACACTCGTGAGGGTAAGGGGCTGGCGTGGGCATACCTCCACCGGGAACAGGATGCTAGCAGTTACACTCACGGGTTTACACGTGTGCGTGCACCGTGCACAGACGCCAGGGTACCGGCGTGTGCCTGGGAAACCAGGAAATGCAGAAGCACAACACACACACGCAGCTCCTGCGGCCACCGGAGGCGATTCGTGCAGGGTACGGGTCCGCGGGAAGGCAGGCAAGTGTGAAAGGCTGTGAAGCAAACCGTTGGGTGACATGTTTTTATGACATAATTATATCGATCTGAAAGACACTCACCCAGAACCACCACCTCTTACACCCCAAGAAGAAAGCCCGGGCCTGTACAATCTTTTCAATCACTTGATATTCATAGTCTTACTCAAAGGTCCCTGAATATGTCATGTGTATAATACCCATGCAAAACCGGCGCCGCCGCCACGCCGGCGATATGCCTCAATAAGGTAATTTTCTTGCTGCCTAAGAACATCAGCGGGGTGCGATCCAGAACAAAAACAGAGTATGACATCTTATTCAAGCACACATCTGGAGGACAAAACTATACTTTATTAAAGGAAAATGGGATTTCAGGATTGTTTTGACAAGCGGTGAGAACGCACCTCTGCACGCACCCAGGCCGGCGCAGAAATCTGAGGCGCTTTTAGGGCCCCTGTGAGCAGGGCTGCAAGGCCCAGAGGAGCCCGGTGGACCCGGTTCTGGGCAGCCCTGGGAGCCCCGGGCATCTATTTTTATGTCTCGTTTTTGCTTTCTTGACGGTCGGAGTCAGGGTGTTGTTAATTCCTGCGGACGGTGCAGGTAAAACTTTCTTCCTCTTGTGAACGTCGGCCGGTGACGATTCTTCCTTTATTTTCTACGGTCATCCTAACTTTCTGCTTGTGCGGGGAAAAGAGCACGTTCTTTGACCTTCTTAAATCCGTGTAAGCATTGAGCTTTAAAATAAATACTGAAAATAATGTCAGATGTTAAAATGCCAGCTGTGCTGAGACACTTGCCTTCCTTGAAACCACCTGCTTTTATAGCTCCCTGCGTCTTTATTGCTCCTTCAAAGCTCGCCAGGGATTTCAGACCCTGTCCCTGATTTCCACGGGTGTTTTCCCAGCTTTCCGCTCCAGAGTGGGCAAAGCCCCCACCATTTCAGGTACGCCTCCGAACAGCATGGACCCCTGGGTGGATCGCCTTGCACATGCGTCTGTGAGCACCGCGCCAGGCGGGGCAGGAACGTGGCCCGGCTGCCCCCGTGGATGCGAAGGGCGCACCCTGCAGCCCGGCAACGCCGTGGTACTGCCCCGGCAACAGCGCCCACTCCATGTTTTCTTTTACTCTTTAGAGAGAAAGCAGAGACTGTTATTTTGAGAAAGGGTAAAAAATGGCAAAAATAAGATCCAGCCAAATTAGACATTAGAAAACTTATTAACTAGAGAGGAGTAAAGATGATAAAGGATAACAAGCATCTTACTGCACAAAACAGGCACAGATACAGTCCTGGATTTCTCAACAGTGAAATTGTTTTTAAACGACCAGATTTTGGTTCTACCTTATTTTCAGAAATCTTTGTGCCATTTGGCCAATTTTATGGAGGTGGAGAAGGAGTTGCACTAAAGAGTAAATTTTAAATATTGAAATAGAAATACAGCCCCCAGCTGAATCCTATGGTGATACTGTGTGCAAATGGAGCAGTTTGGGGTGATCACAGGCTCAAAAATGCCTAAAGATTCTCCGTCTGTGCAGTCAGCGATGGAAACATTCCCAGCCACCGTGCGTTGCAGTATTTGTGCTTGAGAGTACCAGGAAGCCTGTCGTTCCTTGTGTATCTTAAAACAGATGCTTGGAGATGACTGGTCGGCCAACGGCGGGTGACTGGACTATTGCGTGCTACAACAGTAGTGGGCATAGCTGCCGGAAGAGGGAATGTTTTAAACACAGGCTATGAGCGTTTTTTTTTTTTTTTTTTTTAATTTTTTTTTTATTCCATCTTGTAATGGGGGTACAAATATTGTTTGGGTTACATACATCGCCCCTCCCCCCCTCCCCCCCACATGTATGAGCGTTTTTAGAAAAAGAAGCTCGGGCCGTTTTATTAATAATATAAATTCAGCACCAAATAGGAGTAAAGGGTCAGGAAACGGGGGGTGTGTGGCCCGCTCTGCAGGCCCCACTGCGCCGGCCCGGCTTGGTGGTCGTCGGAAGGCATCCTATCGGCGCCTGCCTTCCGCTAATCCCTCGCGATCCGTACCGCATCGTGCTGCTGCTGTCTGTGCGCATTGCGAATGCCCATCATGGAAAAGGGAAAATGTCACAGCGAACTGCAGCTTTGACTGCAGGCTGAGCCCCAGACGACGAGCGCTCGGCTCCGACGGGGGTGGACGTTTGTCTGCTCTCTCGTGTCCCCGGGAGAGAGGACAGCCAGGAACCACTTGTCCCTGTCTTTGTCCCCCCAAACCCCCGTTTGTGTAGCTTTGTGACATTTTCTTTAGCAAAGCACAAGGCACTTTTTGGTTTACAGTCTGTAAAAGGGAAAAGGAGGGTGAAGAGACGGGTTATGAACTGAGAAGAGCCGCACAGACAGGCGAGAGCCTCTTCCTTGCTTGCTGGTCCAGATGGGCAGAGTCCTGGTCCCACCCTCACGGCCCCGCACAGAACTCCAGGGAGACGGGTCAGCGTGGGGCACACGCAGAGCTCAAGTCTGCCTTCTGCAAACCCAACTTGACGCCGTTCCCCGCGATCTGCAATTTTTCTGCATTTAATTCATCACAAAATGTATTTCGGACATCAAAATATAGAATATACAACAGAATATATTTCCCAACAAATGCACAGGAGCAACATTAAAACCTAACTGTATCATAGCCACACAACTGGACTGATGTTTGCTCTTTCGATTAGCTATGTAGGATTGAAGCAATGTATATCAAGGCATCGTTTAGAAGAAAAAACACTTTTAAAAGAATGCTCACATGATGACTATACCTCCACTTTTTCGCACTGACTTTCTTGTTTCTCAAGGATAGTATCTTACTCCCATCAGCACTCAGCCTGCCCTTGGGAAGCTGGGAGTAGGGGATATTCTGATGCTCAGAGCTTGAAGAGAGAGGCACGGCAAAGGCGTAAATCGCAGAAAGGAGACTGCAGGATGCAGCGGGGCTGAGGCGGAGGGGAGCGGGTCTTCTCAGGGCTGTGGCTGGGAGGGGCAAGGCTGTGGCGCTTCCTCCGGGCAGCGACGTACAGCCCACCCCCCAGCTCGGGGGGGACAGACTGCCACCCCAGCCCTGTGCTCACTGCGTGTCCCGAGCCCCACGGCGCGTGGTCTGCATGCAGAGACAGACGTGCGGTGAGGTCAGGGCCGAGCCCGCTCTGCACAGCCCTGGCACCGGCCTCTCCTCGTGCCCGTGCATGGCAGGTGCTCAATGCCACGGGACCAGCAGGGGCATAAAGGAGCCCAAAGCTGCACCAGTTAATAAATGCAAAGCCACATTGTCACACCCGGCTGCGTCCCTCCAGAGCCAGTCGCAGGGTTGGCACGTTATCCCGGGGCTCTGAGAGCGTGTGGCTCTATGACAACACGCCGGGATGCCACACTAGGCCACGGCTATGTCCCCGACACACGGATCCACTGCGCCCCTCCCCCTCAGCAGATGAGATGACGACAAATGCGACGATGGCCGTTTTCTCTCTGCGGAAATACCGGAGTATGTGCGGCTGCGCCGACTGGTGGAGATCCCATTTTCTGCGGTGAAATTTATTTGGTTGCAAGTCAGAAATAAATTGTAAAAAACTAGGCGAATGATATTTTTTAAAAAAATGCTTTCTGCTTTTGAATCTAGTAAAGAAGTGTGTCCGTGAGAAAATGTGTTCCAGAATCGTATTATTTTATCCTCACACTGTCATGCACCGTCGGTTCTCAGTGCGGGAGCTCACGCGGGGAAGGCCCGCAGTGGGAACCGCCCGGAGCCGTGGTCGGGAAGCTCCTGCGACCCGAGAACCGCCTTAGCACGGACTGCCTATTGAGCGACTGTTTTTACCTTCCAAACCCTTTGTTTGAAATTATAATCCCTTCCTCTCCTCGATCAACCTACTGCCATCGGGCAAGGAGAGCAGTTGTGCTTTGAACCCTGGAACGCTTCTGCGAAACCTGGCGCTTGCCTGAGTTCCGCTGACATAGCGTCCACGATTCCCCTCTCGTCCACGATTCCCCTCCCATCCACGATTCTCCTCCCATCCACCATTCCCCTCCCGTCCACGATTCCCCTCTCG
>VBSM01003157.1:54190059-54206074 GCA_008086735.1 Cheirogaleus medius | reverse complement strand
CCACCATTCCCCCTCCCGTCCACGAGTCCCCCTCCTGTCCACGATTCCCTGTCCATGATTCCCCCTCCTGTCCACGATTCCCTGTCCACAATTCCCCGTCCTGTGCAGCAGAACCGACCCGGCTTTCCCAGGGTGCTGAGCACAGCGAAGAGACAGGCCCTGGGCGCCGCATCGGGCTGCTGCAGGTTAGGAAGGAGGGGACGGTTCCGCGGGTCTTTCACTCTCTGCGCATTTGGGGACCGCGGAGTCTCCTTTTTCCTCTCTGTACTGTGGGACTCATCCCCAACCGGCTGCTTCCAAAGTTACCAGCAAGTCAGCGCGCAGGGCAGAGGTGAGCTGAGGTGCTGCCCGGCCAGGTCTGCTCTGCTGTGCTGCCCGGCGGGGCTCACCTGAGCTCCCTGGAGAGGCCAGGACCCCTGGGAGGGGAACCCCCCGACCGAGATGCCCGGAGGTCACTGTGTGCTGTGTGCCACCTGCACGTCCCACCGGGCGCTGCGGGACGCCGCCCCCACCGTCCTGCCCTACCTTCCCTGACCCTCCAGGCACCGACGCTGTCACCCCCCAGGTGCGTGGCTCAGACTCTGGGGTCACCTGGCTGGGCTCCCCCTTCCCTGCCTTCTGTGTCCAGGCGGCCACCGACGCTGTGGCTTTCACACTGCCCTGAGTCTGCACTCCGCACCCTCCTCGGCACCTGCAGTCGGGTCAGCTGTCAGCGCCCTCCCTCCCAGGTGGCCTCCCCACCCCGCAGCACCTGCCGGCCACGGCCCCAGCCTCTCACAGGTAAGCGCTGCCGGCGTCTGCCCTGCAGTCCTGGGAAACTGAGGCCCAGAGACTTCTAGAGATGTGGCCAGGGCTGTCCATGCAGGCAGGTGGGGGCAGTGCACCTGCCGCACCCTCCCCACGCCTCTGTCCAGGTCCCTCGGAGAGCAGGCGCCTCCCACGCCAGGGCCCGAGCCTGGGCCGCCTCCCTGCCCCGCGGGACGCTCCCGTGTCGGCTGACCCAAGACTGACCGCCCCGCTCTGACCCTCCCGCAGCGAGTGCACACGGACACCATACACCACACGTCACGCAGACACACACGCACAGACCCACACTCCACACACCACACTCCGCATGCATGAACACACACTGCACACGTGAGCACACACCACACCAACATACCACATACACTATGCAGACACACCGCATTATACATGCACCACACGCAAACACACACCGTGCTATACATACCACACACTGCATTCATGTACAGACACACACACCACAGACCACACACATAACACCATAAACATGCCACATACCACATGCACGTACAGATGCACACACACCACACACCACCGACGTGGACATAGACCACACATACCACACACACATACACAGACCACAGAGATAGCAGAGACACACAGACACACCGCTCCATACACACCACACACACATAGAGACAGGCACACACCACTCACCACACACCTATCACACACACCCACGTGCACACATGGACACACACACACTACACACATAGCACACACATGTACAGACACACAGCACACACACTCACGCATCATACACACAACACACACCATGCTACACACATGCACGGAAGACACACACCCACACAGGAACACCACACGGGCACACGCAGCACAGACGTATCTCACCTGCCCTGAGATCCCGTCACACAGTGAGGTTTTCCAGACACTCGGGCTGCGGCGTCTGTGTGAGGTTGTGTGTTTGCGTTCGTGCGCCTGGTGCTTCCCCAGCGGGACACGAGGTGCGTGTCGGGTGCGTGGAGATAGCTGTCGGCAAGGTCCCTGCGGTTCTTCCCTGGACGAAGTGATCAAAATGGTGTTTCTCGCCATCCCGTCTTTCAGCAAGAGCAGAGCTGGGTGTGGACACCTGACCCGTTTCTCTGCTCTCAGGTCCCCGGGCTGCAGCACAGGGACAGTGGGTACTCTGATAAAGTTTCTTGAAAAGTGACTTAAACTTCATCCTTACACTTGGTAAATCAGAATACGTTTTCATATGAATTTTCATCATATCATCTATCACTACATAATTGGATATCTTATAATATTCTAATTTAAACTCTTAAGGCAAGAAATAAATTATTATTTTAAAGCACATATTTATTCAGTGCCTGCTACCTTCCGACCTTGATGTGAACAGCAAACCCACACCAGAAAGGAAGCAGCACAGATCCTTGTCTTCATGAACTTAAATTGCACGCAGTGTGACCTGGATATTCCGAACTGCGGCTTGGGAAGGAGGGTAGGACACAGGGTCACAGCACACTACGGGCCCTGGGGACGCGGGTGCTGCCCAGGGTCACTCTCTGTCAGGGGCTCTGGGCAGGGAGGGTCCTTTCTGTGATCGTCCTGTCCTGGGCCCTGGTAGGAAGACTGGTTTCCATTCTCTGCCACTCACAGGCAGCACGAACGCTGTGTCGGACACGGAGTGGTGACTAGCAAAGGACACAACCAACTTCCTGATGCCCATTTCATCGCTTTCCTCAATAGACATAGTTCTTTAGCACTTCTGGAACATTCTTCTGCTAACCTGAAACCTCTCATCAAGAACATCAAAAAGTATATCGTATGTCATTGAGAACAGAGCTTGCTTTAAAATGTACGTATCTACTTATTGCTTTTCTTAGCACATGTTCGATTACTTTTCTGTAACTGTTGACGCATTTGGTGATGAGGTCGAGCTCCAAACTTTGTCAGAGGCGTCACTTAATAGGTGAAGAATTATGAGTGTCAGAGCAACGTGGCTCTCAAGGTCTCAGATCAGATACTGTGAACTTGTACAGCGGAGGCTAAACCATGTTTGGTTTTGAAAATACGGGAAAACCAAGAGTGATAGAAAATATGAACCATTACAAAGACATACAAAGCTTGTTTTCAAAAACTACTTTGGAAAACTCGTCAGTCCAATTGCTTACATGCATTAAGAAGTGTCCTTGGAATTCCATCCCAAAACTTCACCTCCGTCTAGCACAGAGATTCGGAGCAGCTACCAAATCGGAGGCAGACGTCTGTCTTTCTAGGTAACTTTCCCATTCCACATGGAGCGTAGCGGGATTGGAAAATCCTTCGGGGCAGCCTACACCTGTGGTTGCAGAGACCTCGGTGTCAGGGTTTGCATTTAGTTCATTTTGGCCTTACCGTGAATAACTATGTCCAAGCTGTTGCAGACTTGGTTGGTCTGTAACTGACAGAGGAGGCAGGATCCTTTCCCAGGATGTTGGACCCAATTCCAACGGTTTACGATTTTCAGCCCAGGGTGGGTTGGCCAGGGAGGGGCTGCCAGTCTCTTCTCATTATCCTGCGTGGTGTCTCTTCTTTGTGTGAACTCAGGAACGCCATGGATTTTTCATATAATATCACTGTTAAAATAGAGTTTTGACCCACCACCAGCCTAAATGGACTTTAGTGCATAATAAATGAAAAATTTCCCAAATTAAATTGGGTGGGCACATTTTGGAATCTGAGCCGTAAGTATTACAGACTTTGATAATCTGATCCAAAACAAAAGCAACAAATCAATTTGGAGGTATTTAATTTCTAAGCTTTTCTTCCCCTCTTATCTTCCCCTGCCTAGACAGAGACCCCCTTGCAGACAGGCACTGCCTCACCCCTGCAGAAAGTGTGAGACACAGGGTATCGCTGCTGCTAAGTCAGTGGAGAGTATTTTCGCTTAAAGCTGCAAACACTCAACGAAAGGCTCTTGGAAGCCAAAGAGAAACCACTTTTAGGAGCTGTTCCCATGATCTGTCCACACTGCATGCATGCTAAGTGACTGTTATGTTCTGGAATAAAGACTACATGTGCTAGAAACTGTTAACTTCAATTGAGAACACCCGGGTTTATCCCCCTCCCCCGTTCTGAGTGGATCAAATGAGACCTGAACTGAATGCCGTATCTACACCATGGTCTACCACGCAACGTGAAATTGCCAAAAACAGCCAGTCTTGTGGCAGGGGGACAGCGAGCGGCTGTTGTCAGCCCACCCACGTGTCTCGCCCAGGGCTTTGGGGCCTGTGCCCACCGCACTTGCTGAGGGACAGAGGGGGAGGGGCGCGGCCCTCCCGCGGGCACCGAGAGCCCAGAGGAGGGTGCAGCCCGTTCTGCGTCCGACTCTGCTGATTTCTGCTGCTTTGTGTGAAAGACAGCGCTCTGGAGGTCTCACCTTCAACGCCATTCGTGCAAATTTAACACACGTCTGCCAGTAAAACAGACGTGCTGATTAATGATCAAGCACACCGTTTTCACATACTCACGCCCCATTAAGTATACAAACTCAAGGTGATTCACATATCTCTAGAATTTTGTGTATGTATAAATCAAATCATGATTTTTATTTCTTGATAATAAAAAGTGCTTGTAAAAGTCATTTTTGTAAAGCAAATGATCACTCTCAATTTTTAATTTTTAAAATTTAGACTTACATATTTGAACAGAGTTCACCTGCGTGACAGCTGGGCATGCAGTAAGCCAGGCAGAGTTCACCAGCAACGCCAGGGGTTTCTGCGGGTCGTATTTGCTGAGAACGCTACACATCTCCCCTCCCCCACACCGGGCCCCGTTGGGCTTATTTTTACCCGGATTTGGGACCAGGTGAGCTGAAGCTCGGGGAGCACGTTGTCCGTCCCCCAAGAAGGCCACGCTCTTCCCATCATCGTGAAACGTCTTCCAAGTTGTGTATTTAGCCGACGGCCCCTCAACTCATTAGGAGCTCATGGCACATCGCGCGGTCTTTATTCAATGTGGCAGTGATATATAATGCTTATGTTTACTGCTCTGAAGGCAAATTACTTTTTCTTTAAACACAGGTTTGACGTGCAACGGTCCTGATGGATGTGGTTTGAACAGCAAACCAGGAACACCGCTATCCTGCGCCCCGCGTACCGATGTGTGGGGCATTTACCTGCAGGCGCGGCTGGCTGGTGGGTCCCCGCGACACAGACGCAGGTGTGATGTGGGACGGCCACAGATCCGGCCACTGTGAGGTCCAGTCGACTGTAGGTGGATCCTTTGCGAATCCTCCTCTGCCAGGGCAGATGAACGGACCGTCTGTGGCCATCAAGCGGGGCGTTAGCCGTGGGCTCTTCACAGATGCCCTTTATCGGGTGGAGGAAGTGCCTCTATTTCTCAGTAGCTGAGAGTCTGTAGCCATGAACTGATGTCTGCGTCTGTCCAACAATATTCCTGCTTCTATAGATATGACCATACTGTTTTTCTTTTTTATCTATCAATATGGCAAACTGCATTGATTGCTTTTTAAATGTCAAACCCAACTTACCTTCTTGGGAAGAACTCCAATTGGCCACGCTGTATTATGCATTTGTAGATCTCGTTAGATTCAATTTGCTAAGATTTTGTTTAGAATTTTCACATCTGTATTAATGAGGAATATAGTCTATAGTTTTCTTAGGATGCCTTTGTCTGGTTTTGATATCAGGTCAATGCGGGCTCCGTAGAAGGAGTACAGAAATGTTCCCTCCTCTTTGATTTTCTGGAAGACTTTAAGATTAGAATTATTTATTGCTTATATGTTTGACAGAATTCATCGATGAAGCCGTCTGGACCTGGGGTTTTCTTCATGGGAGGGTTGTAAACCAAGTTAGATGTGCTTTTATTTTCATTTAGATCAAAATAATTTGTAACTTTTCTTTTGATTTCTTCTTTGACCTATGGGTTATTTAGCAGTGTCTCATTTAATTTTCAAATGTGTCAGCATTTTTCATAGACTATTGATTTATAATTTAATAACATTTGGTCAAAGAACATACTTCATATGATTTAAATTATTTTAAATGTATTAAGATTTGTTTGATGGATCAAAATACAGTCTGTCTTGGTAGATGTCTGTGTGAACACGAAAACAATATGCATTCTGCTGAGTTTTGGTGGGATTTCCTATAAACGCCTATAAGTCCTGTTGGCCAGTGACCATTTCTTCTGCCACCTTGCTGGCTCTCTGTCCAGTTGACCTGCCGGCTGCTGAGAGGGGCTACTGAAACCTCCAGCCGTGATTGCGACTCTATCTATTCTCATTGAAGCTCTATCAGCTTTGTCTTCAAGGATTCCAAAACTCTATTTTTAGCTTCATAAACCTTAAGGGTTTGGATGTGTCTTCCTGGAGAGCCGACCCCGTGGCCGTGCTGTGACGTCCCTCTTTGCCCTAACAATATTTTTGTTCTGCGGTCGACTGTGTCTGATACCAATGCCACCATCCCGGCTTTCTCTGGGTTAGTGTTTGCATGGCACATGGCTTTACATCCTTTTACTTCTAACCTATCATTTTCTTTACATTTAAAGGGGATTTTTTTGGTAGGCAGCTTGTAGTCGAGTCCTGTGTTTTTATCCAACGTGATAAACTCTATTAATCAATGCATTTAGACTGCTTTAACTCAGTGTGATTGTTGGTGTGCTTGGTTAAAACCTGCCGTTTGTTAGCTTATTATTCATACACATTTGCGCTAGTGTTTGCGATATCCGCCTTTAATTAACGCGCCTACGCTCAACGCGCCTGCAGGGTACAGGCACCACGACCCTGTGCGCTCAATTCTTCCCGTCAGTCCCTTTTTGCTGTTTTCTCACGGATTTTACTTGTACCAAAGCTGCAAGTGCACACTTCGGCCGCTCCTTTGCTTTGCACAAGGGCAGATCATTGCAAGCGGTTTCTACCGGTTCCCAAATGGCGATGGCGCCTGCTGCCCCCGGCGGCTGGGAGCCTCGTTCCCCAGGGGAGCACTCTTCCACACAGACGCTGGTCCCCTACCCTGACTCCCAGTCCTGGGATGATGTCCCCAGACTTCTACCGCCCGGGTCTATTTCTGAGCACCCAGCGAGGGGCTTGGGCAGAACTTGCGCGCTGCCCCCGTTCCTGGAGCCAGAACTGGGCTCCTGGTCCCCTCGCCAGCCGACGCGGGGTCTGCGGCAGTCGGTAGACAGTCCAGCCGCGTCCCCACGCTGACGTCCGGCACACGTGTCCCTGAGCGAATGACTGTGTTCCGCTTTCCGGGCGGGGGCTGCCTGTCACTGCTCAGACTCCGAGCTGGGCGATGGCCTTGCGCTCCAGCCTGCTCTCGGGCTCCAGACACAGCTGTGAGTTCTCTCCCCTTCCTCCCTTGGTGTTGCCGCTGCCATGAGGGTTGGCGGGATACTCATTCCGGCTCCCTCCATTCCAAGGGGAAGCCAGGAATCCTAATTCAGCTCTCAGTGTCACGTATTTTCTCCAAGAATAGCATCTCCATTCGTTACCACGGCAGCTTCAAGTGTGAAAGGAGAATTCGGCTACTGCTCTTGGGGAGGAACTCCCCTTCCGCGGGAAAGAGGCGTCTTTCCCGAAGCACACGGCTCGGTATTCCGGCTCGCCGTCCTGGAAGTCCGGCATCGTTTAACACGCTGAGATGGCGGTGACGCGAGAGACAGTGCACAGCTGGTCCATGCCTGGCCGGGGGCCACATCGGAGGACACGGGAAATGCCGTGGGATGCAGGCGTGGGGGAGTCGGGGGAAGCTGAGCGGGAGCCTGTGTCCAGGCAGACTCGACCTGCTCAGATCTGAGCGATCACAGCCGTGGAAGGTACCACCAACCCCCCTTTAGAGATTTTGCCTATTTTCACCAATGCCAGAACCTGTCCAGTCTGATCGTCAAGCAGTGGGGACATTGTCTAGAATGTCTCTCCTGCCCTTGGTCTGTCCCAGGCTTTCTTATTTCCTGGGGAATTCTTAACAGAAGTTTCAAAGAAAGACACTTATTGTCTCTTATCCGAATGAAATGGAAGGCAGCGTTTATAGATCGAGGCGGCCAAGACAGCGGAGCGGTGCCGTCAGCACCCCAGGGGGGTGGGGGGAACGCTGGACTCGAGGACCCAGGAATTCCCGGCACTCTCCGCAGGTCTTCAGTGGCCGGGTTGCTGGGCGTGTGCTGTGCAGAGCGGACGCGGAGTCTGGGTGACGCTACACAGAGAGCCGGGAGCCGCCCCGCAGGGCAGAGCTGCCGTCTGAGATGGAGCCCACGCGGCGGCAGAACGAGAGGCTGCGGTGCACGGAAGCGCCCACTCACAGGTGGAACAGACGGGCATTTAAGAAGCAGCATCTTTACTCTGTTCTTCCTCCCTGCTGGAGGGTCCCCGTCCACTCGTGTTTTACTGCGGTTTATTGCACCCCGTGGAAGACACGGACGCCCGGCCACAGGCTCCCCTGATGCGCAAACAACACGCGTTTAATTTGACTCCGTGTATTACAAGCATCATAATCCCCCCTTGCCTTCCCATGATCCGCTGATCTCATCTGTTCGGAGGGATAAGCCTGTCTCAGCCCTGACGCAGGTTTAGCGAACGGGAGAAATTAGGGCATTCCGGGAGATTACGTACCGCAGCGGCGGGCGAGGCTGCGGGCAGGGCTCGTCCCCAGGTGGCTGCTCTGGGACACGCGGCCGCCTTTCCCCACCGGGTGTGGGGCTCCCGGCTGAGCGCCGCAGCGGCCTGAGCACTAGCAGGTGTCCAGGCGGGTTCCTGCCCTCCAGGTGCCTTGCAGCCTGGCATGACAAGGAGCAGCCCCTTAACGCGTCACAGACACACAAAGCGTGGATTGTAAGGGACAAGCAGGCCTTTGAGCAGTGGGTGCAGCTGCTGTCTGCTGGGCCCCCACGCTGGCAGGGGCCGCGGACAACCCCCAACCCCGCCGTCCGCCTGTTCTCGTGCGAGTGAATAAACTTACGGGTGTAAATGTGAATCTCAACAATTTTTTGATATGTCATTCTGTGACGCGTGGAATGGACAAAAGTAGATGTTAAAAAGAAAATATACTCTAATTACACGGTATTAATCATTATTCATGGAGTAATATCACACATATAGGCATCATTAAATATTTTAATTCAGAAGACAGCATGTATAGGTGGGTGCAAAAGTAATCGCGGTGTTGGGCCGTGAATTTTAAATCATTATAACTGGACTCGAACACGTCTTTATGAATCGAAATAGGAACCATTACAATCAACACATTTTTGCCAACGAGAAGTAAGTTTCTTTATTCCTGTAGCGTAAAAATTCTTGCTTTGGAATTCGACAAACTCTTGGAAAGCATTTAATGCATCCTGCTGGTTGTGGAAGTGTTTTCCCTGCAAAAAGTTGTTGAGATGCTTGAAGAAGTGGTAGTCGGTTGGTGAGAGGTCAGGTGACTATGGTGGATGAGGCAAAACTCCGTTGCCCAAATGGTTCACCTTTGGAAGTGTTGGTTGTGTGACTTATGGTCGGGCGTTGTCATGGAGAAGAATCGGGCCCTTTCTGTCGACCAATGCCGGCTGCAGGCGTTGCAGTTTGGGTGCATCTCATCCATTTGCTGAGCAGACTTCTCAGATGCAATGGTTTCTATGGGACTCAGAAAGCTGTAGTGGATCAGACCGGCGGCAGCAGACCCCCAAACAGTGACCATGACCTTTTACTGTTGCAAGTTTGGCTTTGGGAAGTGCTCTGGAGCTTCTTCTGTGTCCAACCACTGAGCTGGCTGTCACCAGTTGCCGTATAAAATCCACTTTTTGTTGTATGTCACAATCCCATCCAGAAATGGTTTGTTCGTTGTTGTGTACAGGAAGAAAAGACAACACTTCAAAACAACGATTTTTTTGATTTTCGGTCACCTCACGAGGCACCCACTTATCACTTACCGAGCTTTTTCACCTTTCCAATTAGCCTCCAATGCGGAATGACCGTAGAATGGGTGACACTGAGTTCTGCGGCAACTTCTTGTGTCGTTATAAGAGGGTCGGCTTTGATAATGGCTCTCGATTGGTCTTTGTCAACTCCCGATGGCCACTGCGCTCCACATCTTGAAGGCTCTCTCTCCTTTGCAAAACCTGCTGAACGTTCGCTAGCAGTTCCTGGGCCAAATGCGTTGTTGATGTTGTGAGTTGTCTCCGCTGCTTTACGACCCATGTTGAACTCGAATAAAAAAATTGCTCGATTTTGCTTTTTGTCTAACATCATTTCCACAGTCTAAAATAAATATAAAATAAACAGCAAGTAGTATAAGTCATTAACAAAAAAACATAAAGCGAGGAATGTGCATTAAAATGATGCATAACGTAATCACGTTTATTTAAGAATGTATTCCAGTATCAAAGGGCAAATTTCAACAATGCTAAAACCACAATTGCTTCTGCACCAAACTAATATTTTATCGACCATAACTATGAATTCTGAGGTCTGGCATTGTTTTACACACCACTAAGAGAGAAAAATCACAATGCTAATTAAACAAAAATATGACAAAATAATCGCTTAAATTATTATTGATTTTACTTATTGAAAGAGATGTTTTGGTCCTCTTTAAACGGATATTTATCATACTGTCAACATTGTTGCGCATACGTTAAAAAATTAAGCAAAAATGAAACAGTTCCGTTATTCCTACTCCTTCTCCATATTCAGCATCTGACTCCTCAGAATGCTGAGTTACCAGTGGCCTCGGCATCCTACAGGTTTTGCCGAAGAACTTTCACGAGCATTTCCTGCTTTCTTCAAACCACTGACCCACCTCGACTGACTTTCACGTCGCTGGAGTTTAAGCAATCGTCTACTGCTCAAAGACAGACGGGCATTTCTGAGAAATCATCTTTCCACACAGTCACGAGAGTCCCCAAGATGTGGGTCAGACTCATCTCCCAGGAGTGAGTTTTCTTTCACCTGTTCAGAGGTGTTCTGAGAATTTCCTGCCTTCAGTCTCTCTGCCTGGGGCGGAGAGGAACGCTCCCACCCAGAGTGCAGCTTCGCAGCGGTGGCTGTCTGTGTCCTTTCTTTCTTACTTTCTGAAGTCCCAGGAAGCACGTGACTGCTGCTTAGCAAGGAAATTGGAAAATATAGACTGTCCTTTAATGACAATATTTCTTTCAAAATATCAAATGATGCTCTTTCTCTTTGAGTATAATTTAACTCGTATAATTGCACAAGATTCTCTTTTTCTTGGTGTATAATACGGCAACTTTGTTTCAATGATGAATCACAGTGTCACCTTTAGGAAGATGCTGTAAACCATAATTAAACGCAACATGCATAAAGCCAACACTACGTACAGCTCCGGAGCATTACGACGTGCGTGTGGGTGACAACATCTGAATTAGGAGCAACGCCAGGCCTCAGAGGTGCTGTTGGGGACGCCAGGGCTGCTGACCGTGCACGCTGCAGCAACCAGACTGTCTACCCTGGTCCGCCCCCCGCTGATCCCCCAGCCCAGCTATATGCAGTATTTCACCCCCTCTCCTTTATCCTCTTGTCATTTTTTAAATAGACTTTATTTTTTTAGAGCAGTTTTAGGTTCATAGCACAGTTGGGCAGAGGGCACAGAGAGTTCCCGTATACCCCCGTCCCCGCGTACCTACAGCCTCCCCCACGATCTATGCCCCATCAGAGGGTACTTGTCACTGGGTGTCCCTACATGGACACAACATCGTCACCCCAATCCATCGCCTACATCGGGGTTCACTCTTGGTGGTGGACCTTCTGTGGGTTTGTACAAATGTTCTAGAATGACACGCGTCCACCACTGTAGTATTGTACAGGGTAGTTCCAAACTAGTATTCTTTTTAAACTTTCTGATTTATGTAATCATAAAAAAAAAATCTTTCAAGACAGATTTTAGGAGGACTTTATTTTCAAAGTTTTCTTCTAAGGGGAGAGTAAAATTTATAATATGTTGTTCAAACAGAATCACTTAATCAATCCCTGCATGTAATGTACATTGATAAAAAAAAAACTTGAAAATGTTCAAAATATCTTTGGGAGGGAGTGTACACCCACACAGAGAAATCAGTGCAAAAGAACTGGGGCAACAAGCAGCCCTGAGCCACACATTGGTTCAGCACCTGCTCTGTGCCAGGGATAAACAGCCTCGGGGAACAGGCTGAAATCCATGCCTTGGAGCAGGCAGATGAGAGTGTTTAGGAAGGAGTTGCGCAAACGTGGAGACTCCGTTAGCCAGTACCAGGAAAATCTATCGCCAGGGATCTTTCACTCCTTCTGCAGGTCGGGAGATAAGCTAATATGAAAGACTAGGATGAAGTTCCACTACAAAGCTCTTTAAAAACAAACCAAAACCAACGTATCCAATGCCAAACATTGACACAATTAAATTCTTAAGTTTTCTTTTATTTTTTTTCTTAGTGGCGCCTACGAAGGATAGTTCTTACTTTTCTGCCCTCAGTGCCATTAGTATTGTGTTTTCCTGGGCTTGGGAGTCACCATCTGGGCATCAACATCCTCACATCCCTACTCAGATTCTACGGTCTGGATAATTAGGACAAATCAGATTCTAAACAACACTTTTGTGTAATCCCCATAAATATTTTCATGATTCCGAAAAATGGCTTAAGACAAAGAGGATGCTGGTGCTTCCGCGGAAGACCCTGCGTGGATTCAAGGGGCGTCAACCCAAACTCCGCGTCCGCTTACGGAAGGCCTCCTCTTCCCTGCAAGAGGTATCAGCTTCCTGGCGAAAAGAGAAGATAGTTTGTCTTATATCTGGAGTTTTTATTCCACCCCTTGAAGACTTTTGTTGAGGACATAAAACAACCGAGAATGTCAATGGGGAACCATCACCTCTTCGTGGCAGGCAAGAAATTCCAAAAATGTTTAGTCTGTTGTGCTCCATTCTCCTGAAGAAAAGGTTATATTTCCTTTTTCAGTGCCTATAATCTTTTTAGAGCCTCCCCTTTATTGAGCCCATAAACCTCACAGTGCAACGGCAAATCATCACAGTCTGTGGAAAACCCATCAAAAAGCCACCTCGCGAACGATGCTGAGACGTTGCTCGTGATACCCGAATTAACTAATTGTATGATGGTATTTATGGCACCTGAAATATTTGGGCCAATTGCTGCCCGGCAAACCATCCGACAGATGAAGTCAGGATATTGTTCGAAGAGTCATTTAACCACGCTGCACATTTTTCAAATATTCCTTCCACGGCTTCTTGCTTAATAGTGCATAGCTTTCCTATTTTTCTGAAAAAACATCATTGGAGTAACAGGTTCCTCTTTCCCTTACTGCGATATAATTCAGGCAGCCTTCCCGGGTGGAATGAATGTCGAATTAAAATTCAGAGTCCCCGGGATAGATCTGACTCTGCCACCGAGCGATCTAACCCTTGTGGCATTTGCTCCCGCACTTGTCTGTTTCGTGGCCATAGCATGAGAGTGTGGAGGGTGATGATCTCAAGCCTGTTTTTCTCCTGCTTCCTGGGGACCCTGCAGGGCACAGGGTGGCCAACGAATAGAGGACACTGCCACCATACAATGCTGTCGGGGTTTTAGAATGTTTTTGTGGGCTGCCAAGAGCATCACATTTCTTATTATTATCAGTGAAACAAGAGAGAATCTACACAACTGAAAAATAGACCTGCAGTTCACTTTTACGAGAATAAGTGCAACTTCTGAATTTATTGTCAGAGTTCTCCAAGTCTGTGGCTCGTCCAAGTCCGTATCTCACCCAGACACCGGCCTTTTGTCTCTTCCTGTCTGTATCAAATTTTCGTTTTTAAAGCACGTTAATTTTGCTTGATGTAAATTGTACAAGGCATTATTAAATATGTATTCTCTAATTTCATGAGTGACCATAAGCAAATTATTTTATTCTTTCAAAATATTAACCGTTCATTATTTCAAGATAAGGCATGAGGAATGTTTGTTAGGTTAATCTTAATAGTCTGTGTTCATCTGAAATGATAAAGTTTACATCTTTAACAATATATAATGTTTCTAAGATGATGTGTCAGCAAATTAGGAAGGAAATGTTTTACTTGGGCAAAAACATGAGCTTTTACATTTAAAGCAACACTTTAAAGCTTAAAACATACGGAAAAGGCGCCCTATGAACATAAACCCAGCTAAATGTTTTTAAACCTTTATATTATTATTTGAATATGTAGGTAACTCAATCTTTACATGCTTTGCCACCAAGCTCCGGCCGATCCCTTCCGCGCGGCGTGAGCTGACCGTCTAAACCGCACAGCTGGCCACACGAGACTTTACACCCTTACCCAGATATGCCAGATCTCGACGAAAGAAATGCAGCCGAGGACTATATGAGCAGGTATATTTCAACACAAATGTATCTTTCGGAAGCTCCGGCTACACCAGCGAGAGCCTGCGGCAAAGATCTACTTCTGTGGCTGTCCTGCTTCCTTCCCGCGTGACGCGGTAACTCGAGATCAGAACTGTGCCGGCTGCTCTGGGAGAGTCGGTGCGGCCCGCGTAAGTGGCCTGTCCTGTTCCTCAGTGGTGTCCGAGCCCTGCTTCCCAGATAGCTTGGCGTCCGTTAAAATCTTGGGGAAAACTGTGCGGCAGACCCTGCAGCACAGACAGACACGGGCCGACGAGCATCGATGTTTCTTTTCTGAGCTCATGTAATATCCATCTCTCGTGTTCACAAAAAAAGAACAAGAATTTTCTTTGACGCTAAACCATATTTGGAGAAATTCATTGCAAAGCTGCGAATCAGCATATCGGTCCCTGCAGAAGGAGCAGGAAGCCTGTCGGAGGTGAGGAGGACATCGGCAGCTCGTTTGCCCAGAGGCAGGTACGTGGGCCTCGTCAGGGACAAGGCGCAGCTTTCCCACAAATCTGACAGTTCTGCATTTGCTTCTCTTCTGCTGTCACTTACGGTGATTCTGAGTCCTGGAGACCTTCCATTTTCTACCACCTTCTATTAACAATAAGGCGGAGGTGACATGGCATCTCGCCTTTGCGTGTGTGTGGACTGGCGGTGCATTGTTTGTGCTCCAAGGGACACCGCGGGGTCGGCCTGCCTGCAGCGCCAGAGGGACAGGCTCCCTGGCCTGGGTTCCCACTGTCCCCTCATTGGCTCTGTGGCTCTGGGCAGGCCGTGGGCGTCCAGATGGTGTCTGTGACATGCGGGATTTGGCTGGAGTGTCATGGATTTCCTGTGAGCTCAAACATTTTATGCTTTTATGATTTTTTGAGCAGTTGCGTGGCTCCTGGACCACACATGGAGCAAAGAAGCACCTTCAAAACAGACGGGGAGCCGCGAGTTTCCATACAGAATAGACATCTCGGTGCCCTTCAGAGCGTGTCCTTGTGCTGTTTGAGGAGTGAGGACAAAACATGGACCAGGACTGCAAACCGGGGAAAGTAGGGGCAGGGATTTTAACGAAGTCTGATTAACAGAAAGCTGGAGGGCGAAAGCTTCAGATATGGAGGCAGTTTCGCTCATTTTTACAGCCTTTGTTAAGAAAATCGCGGTCGGGGGAGATGCATGGGAGAGGATCAGTGACACTTCTCTCTTGTTCTTCTCGCTCACAAAGATTCCGCCTTCTTACCACTCTGTTTCCAGCTGGAACCCCAAGCCCCCGATGCTAATAGAAGTGGTGGTAGGAAAACCACACGGGTCACGTTAGAGGGGCCTGGGTTTGTCCCTCTGGCTGCTCACACTCACTTAACACAAGCAACTTCGATCTGCGGAGGACCTTGGGCAGGCTGTGTCCGCCGGGGTCTCGCCGTTTCTGGCATGTGGAGCCCCGGCCCTCCCGGAGGGTATGCGGGGTGGTTCGGGTGGGACCAGGGCCCGTACTGTCTCCCCAGCTCACCCCTCAAGCACAGAGTGGGACGTGGGGACTCGGGTTCCGGGTGGACCCAGCCTGCTCCGTCCGTCGGGGCCACAGCCCCGCTGTTCACACTGAGTCCCGGGAGCCCCCGGCAACGGGGCATCTTCACAAGTCCTGTGTCTAGGGCTCAGGGAAGGAATGTGCAGGTGGAAATTAAATATCCTTTCCATTTTCCAGAAAGAGAATTTTCACATTGAGGATTGATTTAACCAGCACTAGTGTGATTTTCCTCCAAAAATACAAAGTTGATAGGTTCATAAATGACAATCTCAAAATATACGTGCCAAAAAATTACTATCAAGGCCGGGCGTGGTGGCTCACGTCTGTAATCCTAGCATTCTGGGAGGCCAAGGCAGGTGGATCGCTCAAGGTCAGGAGTTCGAGACCAGCCT
>VBSM01003157.1:54141760-54179790 GCA_008086735.1 Cheirogaleus medius | reverse complement strand
AAAAAAAAACATTGAAACAAATGAGCAGAAAGATGTTTTTCTATTTCATTTAACTTTTGGAAATAATCATTTCGCCATTAATGGCTGCATGGCTCTATGGAAGGCGTAACATTTCACAATATCCCATCTTCCTTTCTAACCGCAGTGCTTCGTGCCGGGCAAAACGTCTGCGGCTGTGACATGGGGCTACCTCGCTGCTCCTCAACACGGAGACGTCTCTCCTCCTTCCCTTTTTCTCTTCCACCCTCTGAAGTTGCAGGATGAATTGCCGTTAACAGCAGCTCAAAGTCTGAGGTCAAAGAAAAGACAAAACCTAACAAAGAAATTGATCCTGGGGCACCTATGGAATTCTATAATCAGACCCATATTCCAGACACCAGCATCCTCAGCAAATCGCCTCTGAAATGTAAAAATTTAATTTGTCAACATGTTTACATCATATCTTCCATCACTGTCGAGGCGGTGGCAGGGCGCGGGGACGCCGGGCCGCAGACGCCAGGCGCGCTGAAATGAGGCGACGTGGACTGATTAGAGTTCACACCGGGTGGAATTGTCTCGGACAGCTCGGCAATCAGATTATTAACTCTGATACCAGATACTCTGTCTCTTCACTGGGATTAGCATGAAAATTTTGATATGGATCGATAAGCAATCTTTCCTTTATAAAGAATCTCTGCAAGCTTCATTAATCTGTGTGTATGTTTATGTCAAGGAATTAAGACATCTTGATTACTGCTGGTTCTCCTCTTCTTGGTTCTTTGGGAGGAAAATCTCATATAAATTTATTAAATAAACGGCTGGACTGCTTACCTCGAAGAAAATTGCATCCTTCTTCTTCCCACTCCTCTTAGACTGGCCCACAGGGCTGCAGGGCGGCAAGGGGAGAAAGCGCTACTCTCTGCAAGCCAGTGGGGAAAGGGTGAGGACCGTATTTTCACACCTATCTTAAAATCCGATTATTAGAAACTGTTTGGCCAGAGGCTGCCTTCGAAGTAAAATGCACCTCCCAAGCCCCGTCGGGACGACGTTTCCCCACCTGGGAAACGAGGCTGCTGGGACCTGTGCGGGCCCCAGGCACACGGCTGGGGAAGGACAGCGTGGGACCTACTATGTCAGACGCCCAGACTTTTGTCATTTTTTATGTTATCTCCTCGTCACGGTGGACACAGCCATTTTAACTGATTTTCATGTTTTGTTGTTGCAATTAGTTTATATCTGTAAAATACAATCCGCAAGCGACACGAAATTGTTAGAATATATCCATCTGCATTGCCTTCCAGATTTAAAAATAAAAACATACCCCACCGTACACTAGGAAGCTGCCACGTACACTGAAATTTGAGCTACAGCGACGTCGAGACTCGGAGAGAAGGTGCTTCCACCCACGCCTGGCTCTGGGCAGGTCAGAGTCTCCTGGCGTGACCGCTTGTCACCTGAACCACACGGGCAGAGCCGCACCTGTCACTGACTATGGTAAAGGGCGTCAGCGAGGGCCCTTGTCCCCCCGGGGAACTCATGATGGAAACGCCCCAGTGCAGGTGGGAGAGCACCCCAGGTCTCCACATGCACCAAACATACGTTCAGACGATTTCCACGAGTCTTTATTTCTATCCAAATGCAGCTATTGGCAAATGAATAATATATTAGTATTTTCAAGATTTACAATGTTATTTTAATGAATCGTGCCAAAAGATACACTGTATATTAGTCTTCAGGAACAAAACGTCAATACTTACAGTTTTGTGGTTTTCTATTAAAGAGGATCTGATGTGCCTCTTTTGATAAAAACAAACTCTTTGTAAATAAAGGAGAAATGAAATACATGTCCCCTCTCCCCATTTCCGGTGGCATAAACTTGTTTACCGTCAGAGAAAGGTGAGGGACACTTGTGCTTAGCATGCATGCTTCTCTTAATTTTTAAAACACCGGCAGCCTACCAGAAAGGAAATGGCATTTCATTTTATTTGAAAGCAGCTTCGTTATCACCAAAGCATGAATAAGGTTTATCAATGGACTTTATACCAACACTCGAGAAAGTCAGTACTTTGGGTGGAGAAACACCCAGACTTTGAGTTCCTTAAAAGAAAGCCAACATGGGCAACTTTTATACCAGGAATAGTGATGTTAATATAAACTTTGAATTGTCATAACCTAGGAAGCAATTCTCAAGATTAAACCAAGCCCAACATTCCTTTCCAGGTGCTAACGGGGGAATTTTTTTAAAAACTACATCTTTCTTTCACCCATGTTAGCTCTAGAAATGGATGCAACTTGTGTTGTTTGCAATAAAGGGAAAATTGCCTTGAGAATCAAGAAACATGTCTGGAAAGAAACAGAATTCTCGTCTCAGTCTGCCTGAGCTCTTTGTGTGATTTTGGGCAAAAACCATAGCCTGACATAGACGAGGCTTCCTGCCCGCGGCTGCCCCAGAATTCTGTGGTGACCTGCACGCGGTGACCAACTGCACCCATGTCACAGCTGTGACGTGCTCACAGGGTCACACGTGTCCTGAGGGCCTTGGGTGGATTCTGCATTTAACATGCGAGATGACCCTTAAGGGAAGTCGTTTTACGATGACCGTTCTGCAGGTGAGGATGCTGAGTTCAGGAGGCCACGTGGTCTGCCCACATTCACACAGACGGGAGGGGGTGTGCTCAGAATGTGACCCTGGTTCTAGGGTGTGAGCTTCAGCCATAACATACGCTGCACCAGGTGCTATGACTGACAGATGAGACACAGTGCTGTGCACAGGGAGACAAGATAATAAAAATAAAAAATGAACTCACAGAAGCAGGGCAGTGCATAACGGCAGAGTGTTCATTGTGTGACCGCAAAGCTCCGGCGCAGGACATCAGCTATTCCAGAGAGCACCGTGAGCGCCCCTGACTGAGAGCCAGCCGCGCACGGGTAGGGTCTGAGGTGGTCTTGATGAGCAAGGCGCCGGGTGACGATGGCTGGGCACATTGGCTCTGCAGGACAAGAGCCAGGGAGACACGGAGCGAGGACTGTGAGCCGAGACAGAGGGGCAGTTGGAAAACCTTTCTGGCAGAGTGGCAGGCTCCGCACAACATCCGCCCAGCTTATTGGTAAGACACGACATCCACCCACCTGTCCAGTCCACGCAGCCGCATGGCGGACGGACGCGCCGCACACAATGACATTGTGCCAGGGCGTGCGTGTGGCTGGGGGCATGGCTGGCAGGCGGGATGTGGCCAGTGCACAAAAGTACACGTAGCGAAAGAAACAAAAGAGCTTTACGGTCGTCCTGCAAATCAGGACCGAAGTATCCGGTGCAGTCATCAAGGCGCACCAGACCCTGTTCTCTCCGTTTCTACCCGGTCAGGATGGGGTGTGCTCTGTGCGGGGCTAACAGGGTCCCCAGTGGAACCACCTGCTGCTCGGAGCCATCGCCTGCTTCCCGCGCTGGGCCCGGGGTGAAGGCTCTGCGGCATCTTCTGTTCCATATTCCGTGGACTACCCTAGAATGCAGCAGATGAGGACGCTATGAATATCCCCACACCAAAGTGACAATAGTGACAGCCTTCATATGCTTGTGTCGTTCTGCGACGCTCTCCAAGCACGGCGATGCACAAAGTCACAGTACAGCTCGAGGCAACATCGCCAGGTCCAAATGCCTCTGTCTGTCAGCAACAGGGATGGCAGCACCGTGGGTTTTTATAAGGCGAATACCTGCGGTGCTTTGCTTTTTAATCCTGCAGTGACAGGCTGCATGCTCCGTGTTTGAACGGGGTCAGACTCCAGAGATGAAAGAGCCGGGCCGGGGTCTCGATAAGGAGAACAGAGGAAAAAACAAAGCAAAACAACAAAAAAAAAAGACCAGAAATCTCCCGTCTCTGGTGTCCACGGATGCCTGAGCTGCCTCAGCTGCTGGGTCGAAAGTCACAGAATCAACGCTGGTTAATCTGAGCCAGAAGGAACCTGGGGCGTTTTCGGGCACACACAGACGTCCATAGGATGTCAGTCCAACTTGCACGAGGTCTGAGCGCGGGAAGAGAGTGGAGACCGAAGACGTCTGGCGGTGAGGGCGCTGGGCCGGCAGGCGGGCTCCGCCAGCTCCCGCCGCCCCCGACCTGTCCCCAAGACTCTGTGGCTCCGAGAGCGTCTGGTGGCTTGGCTTAGGTAATGGGCTTTTCTTCTGACTGTCCCTGGTTAAAAGAGGACGGTGGATCCACCCAGCTTCGCAGAAGGAAGCAGGTGCGTGACTTCACCCTTCAACAGAGTCCACACACGAGAAGAAGAGGCAGTTGCCCCAGAGGAGGCCCAGGTGTTACCAGGACCTCAGGGCTGTGGTTGGAAATGCTAAATCAGCCCTTTTAACACAGCACTTAATGGGGGACAGGGAATGGCCACCGTCCCTGCTCCCAAGCGCTTTGCACTTTTAGTCTTTTGTGTGCTGCGGGGAAAACCTACTCGGGTCCTCCTCCTAGCTGCACTGACGTGATGAGACCATCTGGGCCTCTCTGCAGGGTCTGGTGAAGCGACTCCCGCCCACCCACTGCATTCTCTTCACTTCTGCGCTTCTCCCGAGCGGAGGCCAGGCCTGGCCGTCTGGGTCCACACGGCTCGAGTTCGTGTCTGTTCTTCTCCATTAAAGGAAGAGATCAAACACTGGACTTTGCTTGTTGTTACCCTTTCTCACCTTTCTCTCTCCTTTGTTTACTACCTCTTCCAAATTATGATTGTTTGGGGACTCATGCTGAAAACGCATTAGAGCAAGAAGGGAAAAAAAAATCGACTGCTGTCTTTAGTGCAAGCAATGAATTAGCACCGTGTGCATCCACGTGTCTGTCGTAAAGAAGACCAGTCTGCAGCAGGCACGTGCTGAGGACGGCAAAGTGACAACATTTCTACGGAAGCCGGGGCCTCGGTGACGGTGCTGCACCAGCCCCGAGTGGCGTCCTCTAGGTTTCTTGTATGTTGCAGAGAAGTCGGCTTCTCCTTTCTTTAAATCTCCATTATTTTGGGTTTTCTGACTCTTACAGATGATTCACCTGGAAGATGGTTTTACTGATAACATATCTAACAGAAGACAAATAACCAATCTAACAGAAAGTGAGGGAAATAAAGTCACAGCACAACTATGCCCTTTGTTTTGTTTAATTAAAACAGCCACGGTCCAACTCGTTATCTCTCAGACTTCGTTTTCTTAACACTGAAGAGCCCTGAGTGGCCAGCAGGTGTGCAAACTCCCCGCTCCAACTCTCGGCCCGGTTCCTGCCAAACCCCAGATTCCGAGCACTCGGGTAAGCCGAAAGGAGCACCCACAACAGCTTTGCTGCCACTTCTGTTATCAGGCTGCTGACGCAGAGGGGAAAAAAAGCCTTTTTTAACCTTTGAAAACAACACGTAGCTTTCCCTCCGCTGCCTGGCATCTTCGCTCCTTCCTCGGTGGGCCGTGGCCAAGCCTGCCTTCTCTCTCTCGGTCTCTATCTCTCTTTCTTTCTCAGAGAAATAAACTTTTACTTCTGCATATCCTCATCACGGTGTGAGAATTCTTCCTGCAACGCGCCGTGGGCACCTAGTACGTTTCCACCCTGACGTCACCTTTCCTGACACTACGCAGTAAGGTCAAGCCGTCCTAGAATTACAGCAGAAACCGGCAACGATGATGATGATGATGATGACAGCAGGTAGGGTTTTCACTCGTGCTCAGTGCTGCAGCCACAAAGCCGACGGCAGAGGGTGACAACCGCACACTCACATGATTGCAAGTGTTACGTGGCCCAGCGAAACGCAGATGTTTCCCTTCGACCCGCTCCTCCGTTTTCCAAGCTGTGCAGTGCTGTCTGCACTGAAGGCCACCCCTTGTTTACTCGGGCAGTGGCACTCCCTGGAGGGGGACGGGGGCAGGGGCTCCGAGGCAGACAGCCAGCGCTCCCAGACAGCGGGAGCAGCGTCCCGAGGTTCTGGTCTCTGGGGACGGTTGAGAAGGACGCACACCGCGCAGACAGCGACGGCTGATTCTAGAGGTGATGGGCGTGGTAGCTATGGAGAATTTTAGCCTTACTTATAACATGTCTCTGCTTTATGAAAAGAACTCACTCACATAATACTTGTATAATTAAATAATATGCCTCAAACTAATAAAAATTTTGGACACAAAAACAATATTCTTAAGCAGAGAAGCCAGAGAGAGCTGTGCTTTGGAGGCTGGAGAACAAGACGTGTGAGTGTCTCGGAGCGAGGTGTCCGGAGTTGCTTGCGCGCGGGGACGCGGGTCCCAGTGAGGTTTCCCAGCCGCCCACTCTTGAGCGAGCTACTTAGGCATTATGAATTTCAGTGTGTGTGTGGATAAACTAGAAGAATACCCCGTTCTTATCTGTGGTTAACTCCAAAAGGAGTTAATGAATAAGAAAAAGAGATGATATGAAATTGCTTTTCAAATGCAAAGTGCACCATGCATTTCAACTGCTACCATTAGTGTTAGTATGACATAGAATTGAAGAAGAAAGAAAATATAAAATTGTTCACATTCTCCTCTAGTCCTATGCTTTGGAACTTTAAAAGAGCTAACCTTTTTTTCAGAAATACAGAAATATTTCTTATTCTATATTTGTGATAAAATACGAACATTTTCTGTCAAGCAGGGAGGGCACAGACTCAGGGATACTGCTCGGGAGACTCTCCTTGGTATTCATGACATCTAAAAAGCAAATGATACATCACTAAGCATCGCCGGTAAGTGCCTGTCACATGTTTTGTGAGTTCTTGCTTTGTAATTTATCGCGAGTGATTCATGGAAGTACATTTCCAAATCAAAAAGAAAATGTGTACATTTGATTGTCCTTTTCATGGTGAGGAACAATTTGTAGCTGACGATTACAAAAGGCAAATCAGTGAACTGTGCTCACTTAAAATTCCTAAGAATATCAGTAAGAACTTTATAATTTTGACAACACATTTAACACAGCCAAAAAGTTTTAAAACCATTTATCTGTTTAAACCAAGCTTTCAAATTATGAAATTGGAATTCTAATGTTATATTTCCTTTCCTGGTGAACAATCTTAATATTTTTTTTCATTGCAAGTTGCCTTGGTCTGGTCAAGAAAGAAAGGCATTATTATCATTATAATGCCAAAGCAATTTTTTTCTTTTGCTTGGCTTTTCAAATTTTTAGTTTAATGAAAGAACATGTTAGTGTGATTTTAGTTTCCTGAATAACATGGGTACAATAAGAGGCAATAATACTATTGTTTACTTGGCAATTTATATAGAGTTTCTTGGCTGGGTGTGGTGGCTCATGCATGCAATTCTAGCAATTTGGGAGGCTGAGGTAGGAGGATTGCTTAAGGTCAGGAGTTTGAGACCAGTCTGGGCAATATAGCAAGATCCCATCTCTAAATACACACACACACACACACACAGAGTTCCATATTTCCTCCACTTATATAGTAATAATTTGTTTGTTATTATATATTCATTTCCTTTAAAAATGAAAAGATTACTCAGACACTAGAATTTTATAAGGACTTTGAGGTTGAATTAATTTATATGTGATTATATATATATATATATATGTGTGTGTGTGTGTGTAAAATTTTATTTTGTGCCATGCCAGAAAATCAACAGAGTAGGTAAAGGCAGCCACTGATACCCAGACCTCAAACAATGGATATGGGCCACATAATTATATATGCATTTGAGTGAGAAGCCCAGATTTCTTAGGAAATAGGGGTATAATTAGGCTCTCAGTGTTTTTTTTAATTTTTTTTTAGTTGACTTTATTGAGGTACAATTTACATGAAGGACACAAACCTTAACTGTGCGTATTTATACAGTTAGAAACTACCACCTGAGTTTGAGTTTGGGATTCTACCCTACAAACAAGCTGACAAGCTGGGCTGCTTCAGTCTCAGGGATGCTGGCAGGGACATGAGACTCTGAGGTCAGAGATGCAGGACAGGTTAGCACCAACAGTAAGAGCACGCCCAGAGCATCAGCACGTCCATAATCTTCTGAGCCGCAGTTGGTACAGGGCATCGAGAAAGAAGCAGGTGGCATCTGCCCACACCTTGGGTGGTGCTGAGAGAGGTCTGACCTCAGTGGATCTGGATCTCTTATCATGAACGGTAAGCATCCTCCTCTTTGCTCTGGAAGGAAACATTATCTCTGTTTTTGAAGACTGTTCACTACATAAATGTTCTTGCAAAGATAATCTAGAAGAAAAGTAGCCATCCCTCTGCAAGGTAGATGGGCGAGACATGAGAGACTCACCAAACGTTTTATTCCAACACAGCCCAAATCATGACATAGCCTGTGTTCACTACTTGGAAAGTTTCCCGACGCCTTTGCAGTAGTACTCACCTACGTACATCACCTCCACTTCGATCCCCATCTGCATGGTTTGTTTCACTGGTCCCTGGGTGTCATTTAGATGGAATTATTCTGTATAAATTCTTCTGTGTCTGGCTTCTTTTACTCTACATTATGTCTATGGTTGCAGGTCTTTGTGTAGCTGTGCTATATTTTAGTGCATGCATATGCCACATTTTCCTTAGCCATCCTACTGTTGGTGTTTGCTGTTGGAATATTATGAATGAAGCTTCTGTGAACATTCTAGCACTTTGTGTCTGTGTGAAAATGGTGTCTATTTCTGTTGAGGCAGACCCAGTTAAAGAGTTGCTTGATTGTGAAGTATACATATGTTTAGCTTTAGTAGATACTACCAGAAATGTTTCCAAAATAGCTATACTAGTTTAAATGTTGACTAGCAACAGTTATCCATGGGTCAACTGAAGTCTGAAGTAGGTGAGTACAGTAAATATGATATTTTGAGAGAGAGAGAGAGAGAGAGAGAGAGAGAACACATTCACATAATTGTTATTATAGCATATTGTTATTGGCCTGCCTACCCACACATCCCAGCAGTAGGCTGTTCCATAGACCCCAGCAGTTTACCTACCCTGAATCTCTGGACTGACTGATTATTGAAGAACTTTCCTTGCCATAGCCTGTCTATAAAAACTAAAGTGACTACTTCTTCAAATGCACAGACACCAATGCAAAGCTACAAAGATCACAAAGAACCAGGGAAACATGACACCATTGTATGACCAAAATAATGCTCCAGTAAATGACTCTAAAAAATGGAGATCTATGAACTGCCTGACAGAGAATTCAAAATAGTCATCTTAAAGTATCTTATCGGGCTGTAAGAGGACACAGACAACAAAATAAAATCATGAACAAAATTAAAAGTCCAACAAAGAGATTGAAAACACAGAAAAGAAACAAATCAAAATTCTAGAGCTGATGAACACAAGGACCAAACTGAAAAGTTCAATAGAGAGCTTCAACAGCAGACTTGATCAAGCAGACGAACAAATCAGCAAGCTTGAAGAGAGTTAATTTGAAATTTATTACTAAGTCAGAAGAATAAAAGGAAGAAAGTGTGGCAAAGAGTGAAGAAAACCTACACAAGTTGTGGAACACCATCAAGGAAGCCAATATATGTGCTATAGAAGTCTCTGAAAGAGAAGAGAAGAGAAAGGAGATAAAGACATAATGACGAAAAACTTCCCAAACCTGAGGAGGGAAATAGACATCCAAATTTCTGATTCCTAAAGGACCCCAAATAATTTGAATCTAAAGAAATCTACACCAAGACACATTATAATTAAATTATCAAAAGTCGAATCAAAGGAAGCATTTTAAAAAGTGACCTGTAACATAGAAATGAACCTCTATTGGATTATCATTGGATTTCTCAGCAGAAACCTTGAAGGCCAGGAAAAAGTGGGATGATACATTTGAAATTTTGACATTAAAAACAAACAACCCCCCCGCCGCCAACCAAGAATACTATGCCCAGAAAAATTGTTCTTTAATAATGAAGAGAAATACTTTCTCAGACAAATAAAGACTGAGAGAGTCGTCATAGTTAGACCTGCCTGCCTTACAAGACGTGCTGAAGGGCATTTTTCAAGTTGAAACAACAGGACGCTAAATAGCAACATGAGAGCATATGAAAGTGTAAAGCTTATTGGTAAAGATAAATATGTCGACAAACACAGAATAATGTCATAGTGTAATAACGGCGTGTAAATCACTTTTAACCCCAGTATAAAATTAAAAGACGAAAGTATTTAAAATAATTTTAACCACAAAAATTAGTTAATGAATATACTATACAAAAATAAGGAAATTTTGATGTTAAAAACAGCATGTATGTAGGTGGGAAGAAAAGTGTAGAGTTTTTTTTTTTTTTTTTTAGAGACGGGGTCTCGCTCTTGGTCAGGCTGGTTTCGAACTCCTGACCTTGAGCTATCCACCCGCCTCGGCCTCCCAGAAAAAGTGTAGAGTTTTTGTATGTGCTTTAAGTTGTCATTAGCTCAAAATAGATTGCTATAATTATAAACAGTTTTATGTAAGACTAAAAGCTCAAAGAACCTAGTATAAGACTCGGAGTTTAATACTGGTACATCATTTTGGGATAATAAGGTTAGTAATGAGGTAGAGATGATACTCTCCCAAAACTGCCTGTGTTGGGAACTGAATTAGCAAGATAGCACTACAGCATGAGATAAACACTGCGTATTAAATTAGGGGAAACAGGTCTTCAACACGGAGGCATTGAGAAATAATGCTGGTAGCACGCCATCAACCCTCCATTTACATGGGCTTGTGGACGGACCCCTGCGGACCTCCATTTTAACCAAAACCCACACCCTAGATATCTGAAAAAATTCAAGGAGGAAGGAGGAAATTAAAAATGATAGCCTGAACTTGCTGCAAAAAAATGCATGAGTTTCACTGAATCGTTATAGGAAATAAAATAACGAAAGTCTGCAACGAATACTCCCGCGCATCCCCAGGGAGCCTGGCACGTTTGTAAGGTCTGAGGCTGCCATGATGAGCAAACACAGTTCCTGCTTTCGAGGAGTCAAATGCTCTAGTCGTGACTGTCTTTTGCAGTCCGATGACGCCTTCCTGGAGAAGCAGCCACGGTTGTGGTGCCCGAGAGAACTCTCTCCCCACGTGACAATCACAAGGGCAGCTGCTCCACGCATGCTGCCTTTGTTATCGGAGGGAAGCATCACGGTGAGATGCTTTCGAAGTCATTTTAGGCAACAATGAGGGATTCTACTCTGATTTAGGATTCAATCCCATGTAGTGTTACCAATGCAGATAACACAAATGGGGTGAAAATCAGTCCACTCCAGGCTACAAAAAGCAAAGAAAACCATAAACCATCTCCCACGGATTGCCCTGCCTGGAGGCAGGCAGGTTCTTTTGACACTGTGCAAGTTTCCCCCCGTTTATAGACTATTCAAAATCTGGGACTATGCACATCCTGGAGTCGAGGAAACACATTGCTAACATCTTAACATTTTTCTGAAGTAAATTTATTGTGGATCTCATCTAAACATGGAAATATGAATCTCTCATTTCTCGTTTGCTTGTGTTTTTGGAGAGAACCCTGGATTTTTTCCTGAGGAATTCTTATCCTCTCCGTGCTGATGAGGAGTAGAATCCGGCTTATCAATGGTGAAAAAAAGCATGATTTTGGTGGGTTTCCTGAAGGACATACTCAACTTTCCTCTGAGAATAATCTAGAACAGCAGAGAGCCACATACCCAGACTGCATTAATTCGGCACTTTATAAAATACCTTTCCTTTACCGAACTCCTCCTATTACATTGTTGAAATACGGTTTCCTGTATTAGGAGATTTAATTTTTTTTATTTTACTTAATGTTTTTAAAAGTCAGAGTTTATGTCTATTTAACAATGTTTAAGATATTTTAAGAATGTGCAAAGGCCCAAATATACCTGGTTTGATAAAAAAAAAAATGTAGGAGATGTTTTACAAACTCAGCTGTAACAAACGCGTCATTTCACGTCCTGACGAGCGTTGGGGTCGATGCGTGTTACACGACCATGACGCGGGGCCTCTTCCTGGACGCACAGCGTCTCTCCATCCTCAGGGCCGTGAGCAGCTGCCCCTCCCCAGAGCAACCCTGTGTCCTTGTCATTTGGCAACGTCCTTCTCTGTCCTATTTTGCTCCTTATTTCGGATGCTAGGGCATTTAAAGTAAAATTCATGATTCACCCTTGAAAAACATCTAGGTCTTAGGGCATTTGTGTTGGGTGCCGGTCTTTTTCTTGATTTCATTTAACTTCCCTAGATTTTTGTCTCTTTCTCCTCAATTTCTCACTCACTTTCATGTTCTCGCTATTTTCATCTTTTCTGTGTGTTGCCTAAAATCCTTTGATGAATGAGAAAAGGACACAGAAACAAGAACATCTGCAGACAGATGGCCAGTCGGCTACAGACACATGCTCTCTGCTGACGGGATTTGGGCTGGTGCATCCTCACTGAAACACCTGGCTGCTCCGAATTCATCAGGTGTCCGGGAATGGAATCTTTGAAGTGATCCCAGAGACAGTGGGAACCGCGGGGCTGGCAGATCAGGGTGCCCTGGTGCTCCCCATAAAAGACGGCTCAGCAGGTGGGCTCAAAGCTGGAGGCCGGGAAGCAGCCGGGGCAGTTCCCGGCCTGCACACAGGAATGAGAAAGAAACAGATCTGAGCTCTTCCAATGAGGACGCCTGTGGTGATGCTGGTGTTTCTGCAGAGAGGCAGCAGAGAGGTAATGGGGTTATTTAACAACTGAACTCCAAAGCCTAATGCAGAGAAGAACCACACAGGGAGAGCGGGAGACGGGCCCAGGGCGGCAGGCAGAGGGAGGGCTCAGGGAACAAAAGGAAGATCAGAAACTGCCCTGGATCGTGCTTTCCGTTAGAAACCCACAGAGAGAACGCCATCCCTCCTTTTTAAAATGCTGTAGCTTCTATTTTTTAAATGAATTTGATTGTTAAATATTATATTTAAAATGAATTTGATTTCTCCTGTGTTGCTCGACAGCATGCAAATACGTGTGAAACCATCTTCTTCACATGGTGAAGACATGGAATTAAATATGAAACCTAATTGCATGCACCCCACGTACTTTTATTTGTCTCTGTGTTTCTGCAGCTGTGAAATTTCAAGCATGATCTTAAGAGAATGATTGGCAAACCACAGATAGTAGAGACTGGTTTTAAACTGAGGCGGGAAAGGTGGCCGTTACGATTAACTTTCTGTATCATAACTGTGCAAACCTAAATGCTTTGCGTCATTTGTAAGCACTAAGGGTGTGAATGGCGTCATTGCATTTTGGGTTTTCAAGTCACATGACCTCCTGTGCCCATGTCCCCTCAGCTGACGCACGGGATTAACCAGCACGCTCTGTTCTTATCCTTCTGACCCTCGCGAAGCCGTGCGGAAACAAATGGCTAGCAGAGTTTCAGCTCTGAAGGTTTTCTTTTCATCTCTTTCCTTCTCTCTCTCTCTCTCTCTCTCTTGACTTGCCTACTGAGGGGTCAAACTGAAGATGCGGAAAGATTTCAGACACTGGACACCTGTCCTGGCTCCCAGTTCTCCCCGAACCACGCCCCGCGCCTGGCCTCTGACCCCAGCGTCCCTGGGGCAAAGGGCAGCACTTGCCCCCGTGTGCTCAGAACACCCCGGGCGAGCAGCCACGGCATCTGGACACGGACAAAGCCACGTGTCCTGCCTCGCACAAAGACCCCCCGCCTGTCATTCTCAGACACCGTCTCCCTCGGACAGGCCATCCTGTGGCTCTGGTCTCATGTGGCCTCCACCGCGCAAGGTTGTGCGGGACGTGGGGTGCCGCTCAGGCTCCAGTTTCCTGGTCTAGATACCGGGGGGCACGGTGCATTCTTTCCACATTGCACCTAAGGAGCTAAAATATCTGTAAAAAGCATATAAAAAAGCTGAGTGCCCTTAAAGTACAATGAAATGATTATTGACCGAGTAGTGAGTGTCGACCGCTTTCTTTCTAGAGCGTTAATGCCAGAGATTCCGGAGCATTTCTGTGCTCTGCCCGGCTGCAGCTCTGGAGGAAACGCAGAGATGCCTGTTTCGTGTGAGACGTTGTCCTTTGCCTTCCGGGAATCTTCAGTGTGTGGAAGACGATGACTCCCTGATCTTGTGATGAAGAGGTCGGCAGAGAAGGGCGAGGAGCAGAGCGAACACCTGAATATAGATACTAGAGGTGCGTGAGGTTGCTCAAGGGGGGTTCCAAAGAGTGACCTTCCCTGAGGCCACTGAAGTCCTTGCTGGAAGAGGGAACAGTATGAACTACACAGGACTGTCCCCTTAAAACGCCTGGAATCCTTCTGCTGGTGGAAACCTCCGGTTATCTCATGACTTATCACGCAAAGTCGAGTGGGGCCCTCTCTGCCTTGAATGGATTTGTCGTAAGTCTCTCAGCTCGGTTGCTCCTAAGGGCATGAGAACCGGCTGACTCTTCTCACGATGAACGTATTTTCATAAACTCGCCATTCTCATGTTCTTTGTGTTTTTCTTTAGTAAGTCCTTATGAAAATCATTTACTGTTAAACAACTTTGATCAGATGCAGAGCTTCTGTGCATTGTGCTCACTCAAATGCAGATTTCTAGTTTCCCAGATCTACTAAGGGAGAGCCCGAGGCCATGCCTTGTGAACACAGCAATTCCCTTACAGAAGAGAGGGGAACAAACACAGGCTCACTGGACACTTATCTGCTGTTATTATTTTTTCACCAACTCTTCTTATTATCTATTATTTATTCGATTTCATAGCCGCATTCTAGACATTCCTCCTAAACTTTTCTACATGCAGAATTTTTACCATGCACATCTTACTGACCACAGAATCTTTGGTTAAGCACCTGGCTGTATTTACCTGCGTGCCCAGGTGCCTGACTCCCTCCTCCTGCGCGGCGTCCGGCACTGTCACTCCGTGCCCTCGAGCTGAGGCAGACTCAGGGACATCACAGGATTGTAATTTCTTGCCCCCTGGGGTGACATGCCGTGGACGGGGCCACCGGCAAAGAGCAGCTGAAATGAGTGCTCAGGGTCTGGCTGAGAAGCTCTGTGCAAAGCTGGGCACACCAGTGTCATTAAGGAAGTGGGTCACAATTAGCAGAGCTTCAGGTGGGCCGGCAGGAGCCCAAGAATTTAAAATATGGATAATTGGAAAAACTCAACAACATGAATTCTTTACTAGCCACTCTGAGTTCCCTGGGAGGCTCGGTGGCTGGTCCTGGGGTTGTCCTGGCCCCGGGCTCAGGCGTCCCGAGCTCCCTGCTCGCCGATGCATGGACGGGGCGCACATCCAAGCCTGGAGGCCCCCTCGGAGCCCCTGCAGAACTGCAGGACACCTCCTGCCTCTCCATTTGGGTGTTTGTGACAAATTCAGGGACAAAGCACGAGGAAAAGAGGCTGGTGAGCTGAGCAGGCTGTAAAAACAATCATAATGGCAGTTGTAGGATTTAAAGAGAAGCCGCAGAAGATGGTTGAATGTTACAAGTTTGGTGTTTCCTCTCCAACACACAGCTCGGCGCTTACTCTCCCCTGCACAGCTTGAAGCGTGTGCAGCAAATATCACAGAGGAGGCTGTTCTTTCACGACCCCTCAGCTTGGAAATCCAATTCCCAGTATTTCTTTAATAACTCTGGCAGAGTACTTAGATAAACCATTTTCTCGGTCCCATGCCCAGCGAGGTTGCTGCTGATTGTGACGTCAGGGACCTGGCAGGACAATGTCTGGGGGAGTGGGCAGGACGGAGATGATGGAGGTCACCCGCGCTCAGTCCATCTCTCCCACTCTGACTCTGGAAGCTGGTGGTGTTCTCTTGGGAACAGGTCCTGGGGACTGTGTTCCTGCAGCCTGTGGGCTAGGAGGCCCCGGGACGTTTCAAGCCCCTGGAAGCTGTGACCGATATCAACAGAGAAAGACGCCAGGGAGTAGCAGACATTTTTCTGGTGTTAATTGCTTAGATTTACATTTAGTGAAATCCACTAAAATATAAAATATTCAAATATGGCTTTCTGGGATTGAGTCTCTTTATTTTTTTTCTTTTATCACCATCACATTTTAAAAAGTACTTTATGATAGATTTTTTAGAACTCTCCAATTATATATTTGCCCAATAGTCCTTAATTATAGACTATCACGTAATTGCATAATTATGGACTTTTAGAAATGCATATTATTTCCTCCCTGGTCCGTGAGGAGCGGTTGTGAACTATTGTGCGATTGTATAATCAGGGATGTTACAGAGCGCGTGATGTTTATCCAGTAGTCTGAGCCACGAGAGTCTGTCCTGACAAGATCAACTCGGAGAATGTTCTGGTTCCTGAATCACCATTTGCCGGAGGGCCCCGCACCCCCATTGCCCGGCCCTGACGAGGAGGCTCCTTGTCCACGGAACCCACAGAAACAGGGCTGTCGCCGCCAATGAAGACAATGACGTGGTCACAATTCATCTCTAAGGACATTTTGGGCTAGAATCCACATTTTCATCCCAAAATCACTTAGTTAAAATATCCGATAGGACATACATTTTATGTTTTAAAGTTAATGTACTGTGTTTCCCCGAAAATAAGACCTACCCATAAAATAAGCCCTAGCAGGATTTCTAAGCATTTGCGCAATAGAAGCCCTGCCCCGAAAATAGGACCTAGTGATGGGCGTGGCTACGCAGTGAATCTGCACAACCCATGCATGTCGTCGAGGAGCGGTAAAGAAGATGAGCAGCTCTTCTCATCTGCCCCATGGTGACAGCTACTATCCCAGAGGTGACCAGAAAGGTGCGGGCAGCCCCACCAACAAGGTCGGCTCCCCCTGTCAGGTCCCTGCCATCCTGTGCGTGCTGCAAGCTGAGGCTTTGAGGGGAAAATCTCCTCAGTGAAGCGAGGAGCGGGACACTCGGCTTTAGGTATTGTGTGTCCTCAGGGGGAGGAAGGAAAGCTGTGGCTGCCATTTTATTCAGCACTGTGGGCCTCTTTCACCCCCCACAAACACCAGGGGATAGGGGGAAAGCTTCAGCAAGAAGTCTCCTCCTGAGCCCAGAGAGATCATTTCTGCTCCACTGTGCAGATTGGACCCAGTGCTCACTGGATCTCTGATAAATAAGCCAGCCCTGCTCCTTTAATGAGAGCTCTATTTCTCGACATGAGGGATTGGGGCCAATGGCTCTAAAGGAAATAGAGTTGCAAGAAATTCAGGATGGAATTCGAGGTTTGGAGAGTTAGGATGATGTTCCAGAAGAAGACGACTTAACTATATTTGAATAAATGTAGATTGTTGTACCATACTAAAAAAAAAAATAACACATCCCCTGAAAATAAGCCCTAGGGTGTCTTCTTGAGGAAAAATAAATAAAAGACCCAGTCTTATTTTCGGGGAAACACGGTAGGTGTTGCTACGAGACAGAGTTAAGATTAAACGTGGAAGCCACGGGCCTTTGCTTTTAGGGAAGTAACGGAACGAAGTCACTGACAAATGTAAACCTATTTTTAAAAGATGAATAATGCCCTCTTGGCTCTCTTTTTATTCTTTTGTTGAATTTGGGAGGCTCCGGTGGTAGACACGTCCTGTAATTGGAAGTTATTTAAAAGGAATATTTAAAATCCAGAGATGCTGCCTGTCATGTGCAAAGGGGATCTAGCTCAAGGTCAGAAAAGCTCACCTCCGATGTCGTTTCTGCAACAAAGTCGATGCTCTCTCAGAAGACAGAAGGGAAAGATTTGCCCAGTGGAATCCGTCAGCCTACAGAAAAGTCCAGAGGGGTCACAGGACTTGTTCCAGGTTGGGATAACCAGACAACCTCTCAGCTTTCGCCAAGTCCGGTCAAGTTCGCCATGAATGTGTGTTACTTTCATTTGTCGAGGTCTGGTTGTCTGTAGCTGTGTGCGTGTGCGTGTGCGGCGGCATCCGATGGAAGGCCAGGCTTAGGCGAACATGCTATGGCGATGATGGGGTTTAGATTAGATTTAAATCCTGGACCTCGCAGCATAGCATTCCCCAGTACTTACCAGTCTGGAGTCTCGGTGACTTTGGTGGGGAGAGAGAGAACCGCCAAACACACAGAAAAAAACTAACCTGCTATTCTCTTTTCACTCTGTTAGGATTTGAGACCATACAGGGAAAAGCGTCCCATCCCCAAATAGAGAATTTTATTGTGCAGGTTCTAAAAGTGAGTCACTGTTTCTTCAGATAAAACAGGAAGTTTTCTTGCCGTCTTCTCACTTGCTTCCTGCAGAGGGTCCTCGGGACGCCACCTTGCCCCTGCCTTTCAAGGAATATTTGGATTTTGCAATAGCATGTGGAAGACAGAAGCAAAAAAAAAAAAAAAAAAAAATAGTAGTTTGAATTGCCAGAGAGCAGTTTGCTGAAAGAATGTGACCCTCCTGCAAATATACTTCTTAACCACGGGCTCATCAGAACTTTTGATGTTTAAAAAGGCACAATAAAAACATATTGCAAGAATATCCCTGTTTGTAAAATGAGGAATGGAAAAAACATCGACAATGTCACTGGAGTAATTTAGCATGCCCCAGTGGAGCCTGCATGGCTTACAGGTGATGGCCAACACCTGCATCGGATAGAACCACCAGGTCTCCTCGACATGCCTCGGAGGGGAGAGGTCGCGTAACCTTTCAAGTGCTAATGTGTACGGAATAATCCGACTGATTGGAAGTACTTGCAGGCAACAGCATGGAAAATTACAAAACAAAACAAAACCCAGGATTAGTTAGATTTGGGTTCACCTTCCGGACTTCAGAGAAAGCATCTTCACTAGTCATTGCATTAGGTAAACAAATAGATGTGATTAAAGGGGCAAGGTCTAGGGTTTTAAATTAACATAAATTCACAACAGCTTGTCAGTAACCGCATTTTAGCAAAAGCTTCATGCCACAGTTCTGGTTCCAAGTAGATCCAAATGGAAATGATCCATGCTATCCGCGCACAGATTTCTGCGTCTTTCACGGCATCCGGGGGTTGATGTTTTTGTGACCCGATGGCTGGTCCTTAAGGCACTAAAGGAAGTCACTTCCAGTAGCTCCGTATGAGCAGGCAGTGTGCTTCCTGAGGTTTCATTAATTTGCTTGTGAATAAAATTTTGTTTCAAGAAGTATCATCGTGTCGGAGACCAACCTGATTCAAAAAAAGAAAGAAGTATCATTGTAAGATGCAAACATAGTTGCCTTGTGGTCCATAGTTCATGTGAATTACTGTAGAAACTAAAACCGTGTCTCTTTCAGAAAGAAGGGGAAGACGGTTTGCGTAAACCTTTCTTATCGTGCATGCTTACCCACACGGTCTCTATAAAACCTCATTCTAAGTGATTCCTTGACCCAGGGAACTACTTCATAAACTTCATGACGTATTAAAGAATAAAATGAAATAATTACAGAAAAAAAACTTGCTTTATGCTTTCAGTAGTTAACATTATTAATAGGGTTATAATTATCCTGACTTTATCCCTTTGTGGCCAAGGCGTAAAATTATATCAAATACAAAATTCTTCTCAATGACAACATCTAA
The DNA here is from genome assembly GCA_008086735.1 of Cheirogaleus medius. Taxonomy (NCBI): domain Eukaryota; kingdom Metazoa; phylum Chordata; class Mammalia; order Primates; family Cheirogaleidae; genus Cheirogaleus; species Cheirogaleus medius. The sequence goes on along the minus strand of VBSM01003157.1, from coordinate 54,160,389 downwards.
TTGGCTATTCAAAATTCATGTGATCCTAAAATATTTCGTAACAAAGTGCAAATGTTATTCAGTAATAACCTAAGTGTGTACGTTAAGTTAAATACATCACGGTACAACAAAGAGCAAAGACAGTTTTACCATTTCTTAATGAGGAATTAAAATATTTCTATCAAGGAGCATACAGTTTAGGGAAGAGGCAAAAAATAAACAAATAAGAATATTTCAGTAAGTATTGGGGTGGGGAGGAAGCACAGAGAGTCCAAAAACATCACAGGAAAAGGGTATTTAAGATTGTGCGGGGCAGGTGCAGTGGGACTTGCAGAGGATGGAACATTCCAGAACAAGCAGGGTGGTGCGGCTTGTTCCTCCGTGAGTGTGGAATCAAACATTGGCAGTGTCTCCCGAAAACATGTTTATTGATACAATAACATGCGTTTTGAGGGTGTTAAACCCTAAAAGCTTGCAAGCCCCAACGTCAACGCAGCAGAAAACACGTTTACGACACGTCAGCACATGCATCCTGCGACGTTTAGGGGAGATGAATAATTCAACAAATTCATCGTTGGCTAAATATGGGCTATCAGTATAGACACACAGGGCGGCTGTGACTTCCCCGTTCAGCAGGAGAAAGCGCGGCTGCCGCCGGAACGAGAACGCCGGTCAGGCGGTGACGGCGCCGACGTCTCTGCAACTCAGACCCAGCTAGACCCCAGGTTAAAACGCACGCTCACCTACTCGCGGACTCCACACGGGCTCGCACGGTCGCCAGGACTAATATTCCTAATAAAGCATCCTTTTTAACAAAACTGAAAATCGATAGCGGGAGAAGCTTCAGAATTGACACTAGCCTTTTGAGAAACTGGAAATAGATCTTCCTGTCAAAGACTCACACGGCTCTCCTCTGTCTAGACGGCAGTGGGAGCAAAATTATCAGATTTTCATTTCCTCAATTTCACTCCACAGCGGTAGGACGTGCGGGTATTGATTCATCTGCTGAAACAAAAAGCAGAAGGGCTCTCCACCACAGCAGGGTCAGGCGGGTTTGCGGGTGTCTAATTATACCTGGAGAGAGCATATAAATCTTCCCCAGTCATTACGGGCGCTCACGCGTCCAGAGGCATCATTAGAATCCTTTTAACCCACTGCTCATCCTCCTTCTGTTTTACGGGAGGTCATAGATCCTAGAGTGGGTATCATCATGCTTCACGGGTTTTCAAATCTGTATCGGAAATAAGATTTGCTGCATGGGAAGACCGGCATGCTCCTCTGTTTGCACAAGCGGAGCCATAAATATGCATCACGGCTGTCTCCGGCTATGCACGCACACGGCACGGGTAAGCGGGCTGCACGTCCGTGTTCGTCCCCCCATGGGTCCACGCGAGAGATCTGATCCTCAGGTTGTTATCTCTCTCTCACGGCGCAGAAAACACTTGTGTCCCAGGGAACACATTTACTCTTTCAAAGTCTGTCTCTACGTTATGCAAGTTTCGTATTCCACCAGAAAAATAGTACGTTTTAAGAAAACAATTTATATGATTCCATATACATTGTCAAGATACGTATTGACGTGGCCACGACCACGACGATACAGTCTTTGCTTAAAGTAGGACTGTATCTTCCAATGGCCGCGCCAACTTCAGGTGAATTGCACTAAATGTTATATTGCTTTCATATTTTTAACAAGAATAAAATATTGCATATTTAAAAAAATATAAGAATGCATGAAATAGCACCCAAATAAGAAAAATAGGATGAACTTCTTATATTAAAATTACCAGGGTTTCTCCGACAGAATCGGGAAAGTAACGGAGCTTGTAATTAGCAAAGACACTAACTGACGGGAAGGAGTCAGGTTTGTATTTTCTTTAGTGTGCAAAGCTAAGGGTGATTCTGAGAGTTTTGTTCTTAGCGTTTCTTTCTCCCTCACTCTCACGCAGTGGGGATCGGGCTTGTGCGTGGCAAACCAGATTGCAGGCTGCTTTGTTTGCTCACGGACATTTTTCCAAGTCAGCAAATGCGGATTTACATCATTCTTTTTAATAGCTGAATAGTATAGATGTTCTCTAATTTATTTAACAGATTTCCTTTGATGAACATTTAGGTCGATTCCAATTTCCCCTAATATAAATAATGTTGTAATGAACATCATTGTGTTTATATCTTTTTTGACTTATCTAATTCTCTCCATCACATATGGCAGTGTCCAACTTGACTGTTATAGGAAAACTTATTTTAAATTTTTATCACTGTGATGCGTTCGGTCTCCTCCAGAAACTGTGAGTGAGCTTTCCAATCTGACCAGCATACAAAAGGTTATGATTTTTTTTTTTTTGGTCTTTTATTTCTAGGAGGGGAGAGCAAAGGGTAAGGAAAATTTTGCATCATTTTTATTTGTAGCTTTTTGACCACTGGTGAAGGGGAACACGGTTCATCCTCGATGGGTCATTTATATACTTCCTCTGCTAATTCTCTATCAGTTTGCCTTTCACGTGCTGTGTGATGAGAGTGGGCATCTATCTATTAATATCGAGGCCTGTTTGGGTGTCTGATTCACATGTTGCTATTCACATCCAGGTCTTTCCTGACGCTAACTGTGCTTTAGCGTGAGACGTGGTGCAGAGTTCCCGCTTTATTTTTCACACCGCCATTTGTTGAGCAATATTTTCTCCCGGTGATCTGAGATGCGATTATTCCATCTAATAAATTTCTCTTTCTGCTTAAGCTATATCTGAGCACGTGGTCACGTCGTTTCCGTCATCGTAGCTTTATGATGGGTGTTGGTACTCAGAGGTGGCATTGTCCCATGCCAGTGTCTTCTCCTCCTTAGCGGGGAAACATGCTGAGCCCACAGGCGTGGCACCTTCGGATTCCTGACGGGGCACCTGCCAGCTGTGGGGCCTTGGCAAGTTACCGCACGTTTTTGAATCTCCATGTCTCGAGGGGAAACCCGTGTGCCCCCCACGGGGCCGCGCGTCTGTGAGGACAGACGGCCGCGGACAGGGAGTGGGCAGCGCAGTGTGGCAGGTGCTCCGCGAGCGCCTCTCAGGGGTCACGGCCGTCGCTTCTCCTCGCCGTCGAAACGCGTCTTTGTTCCTCCAGATTGACTCTAGAGACAGTCTCATTCAGTTCCCAGGCTACCCCGCTGAGAGCGCCTGGGCTCCTCTCTGGTCCTCTTCTGAGGGTGCTGACTCCCGCGGGAGGAACGGACAGGAGAGGCCCTGCCACCTGCGAGCCTCCCCAGCCAGACACACGGCGTCTGTTTTGTTGATGAAGATTTATTTTACATACTTTCAAATCATGTCAGTTTGTCCACATAACAGCTGTTTCTCCTGGTTTCTATTGTGTGGTTCCCCCATGCACTACTGTACATATAATATGCATAATATAAATATATGTTATATGTTAATAATATATTTGTTTATTTAAATATTCAACAAAATATTAATTAATATTTTGTTGAATATTTAAATATATGTTTATTTATATGTTAATAATATATTTACATGATATTGTAAACACACTCTATTATATTTGTATTTAACTGTTTCAGCATATAATCAAATGCTTTGCAGGCCAGCCCATTTGTTTGGACACCGTCTGCTGAACTCATATGTACGTAAATGCTCTTGTGCACACACACACACACACACACACGATTTCGTATTGGTAATAAAGTTTCTTCTTCTATATATGTCTATATTTGAAAATTTTCTGATGATTTTCTGTTGAGGATACCATTTTCTCTTTTGTATTTATACTTAGTACTTTTATCTTGAAGAATTGCTGGCCAGCACCTCCACAAGAAAGCTAACAATAGCAGAAGAGGGAGAGACTCATCTCTCTTCTGATGTGGACAGACCATTCTGTGTTTCTTTCGAGCACGCAGACTGGGTCTGCATTCGCCAAGCTCCTCAGCGTTTCCCCAGTTCTCCCGGTCGGACCACCGGCTCTGTCTGCTGTCGCCTCCTCCACCCGTGTCCCCGTTTGCTCGGGATGTTTGCAGCTCGGTGGCTGTGGGGCGGCGTCGCCACGGCCCTGTGGCCTCACCACCGATATTTGACATTGAGCAAATCCAAGGAGGGAAAACCAGGCATCAGCGTGCCTGTTCTAGGTCGGTTCCAAGGGTGATGCCCGTTTACAGACCAACTACGCAATAGTTATTTCTACCCAGAAAAAACATTCCTCAAAGATGGGGTCATTTCCCTAGTCTCAGAATGGGTAATCTCTTTTGGACTTCGGCATTTTAACTTCCTTTTGTTTATTTTAGTCATTTTTGTGGTATAGTAGTTTATGTAAATGTACCACTTTGTACCATTGTATTTTGGGTATTTAAAGTATAGTTTAGTAATAGAACAAAAATTATTTTTTTTAAAAAAAGAAAATTTATGTGTTTTCATAGGATAGCATAGTGGTTAAAGATGTAGAATTTGGATTCGGAGAGATGGCATTAAAACCCCAAATTTGCCTAGAATTCTAGAACTGGAATTTAACCACTTAATCTCCACTTTCCTTTTTTGATAAAATTCTGATTATTATAATTACCCTGTAAGCTTGTAGTGAGGTTCCAGGAAATAACATGTCTACATCATGTGAATAAATTAAGTCACAGTAAATGTGAGCTCTCCATTATTACAATAAAATATTGTAAAGTCTAAGGACTTGGTAGGATCAGCTCATTTGCCTTTTTCCTCACTCTCGTGTACAAAGCAGACGTATATATGCTGAGGCTGGCAGAGTTTGAATCCGCATGTACAGAACCACCATGTGTGATTCACATATACAGATCTAGTCTAATCCATATATACAGAACCACTGTGTCTGATTCACATATACAAAATCTAAGCTAATCCACAGATAACCACTATGTAACAGCCCAATAATCACTAAAGAAATTTAATTAATAATTTAAAAGCTCCTGGAAAACAAATCTCCAGGCCCAGATGGTTTCCCTGGAGAATTCCACCAAACATTTAAAGGTGTAAGACTACGTTTACACTATTGCTTCCAAAAATTCAAGAATTGTGAGCAGCTTCCAGTCAGGTAGCATCACTCTGATGCCAAACCCAGATAAATGCAGTTTTAAAAAAAATCCTACAAACCAATATCTCTCGTGAATTTAGATACAGACTTGTCTAAATATTAGCAAACTGAATTCAACCACTAAAAAAGAAAAGAAAAAGGAAAAGAGAAAATTATGTGACATGAAAAATGAGAATGGGACTTATTTCAGATATGTGAGACTCGTGAAATAGTCAATAATCAATCGATTGATTATTATCAATAATCATAAAAGTATTTTTATGATAACACACCATAAAAACAGGAGAAAAAGAAAAATCACATAATCATATCAATCGATGCAGAAAAAGTATTTGACAAAATTCAACACTATTCATGCTGAAAAACACAATCATCCTGATGGGGCCAGAAAGGAATTGACTAAACTCGATAAACTAGAAAAGACCCACAGCTAACTTCAGTTCTGGAAAGACTGATTCATGTGAGGAAAGACTGATTGTTTTCCCTCTAAGATCAGAGCAGACCAAGATAAAAAATTTTTTGACAATATAGTGTTTTATTGCCTATTTATATGTATATATATATAAAACTTCATAACAAAATGGAAAAACACATAATTGTATTTTGTCATGTCATTGAATGTTATTAATAGAAAATATAAAAGACAGCTAAATTTAATTATTATTCAGAAAAATGAAAATTTTCATATGCACTATTTTCCCTTAACAGTAAAATTAAACAAAATTTCTTGCAACATTGCAGTTCTTAGGTAGATTCTTAATGGATGTCCAGAAACTTCACTGTGTTGAAAAACATTCAAAGATACTGACATTAAAAATTCAATAGATAACATAAGATGAAAGCGTAAAAATATTGAAAAATCCTGAAATAAGGCAGAAAGCTGGAAAGAGAGGAATGAAAAGCACAGAGGACAAAAACAAAAAATAATAGACTTAAAAACAAACATGTCAATGACTACGCTAAACTGAAAAGATCTAAACACAATGACTAATTTTATAGAAATTGTCCTGTTAGACTTAAAAATATCCAACTACATGTTATTTCTAATAAATGCACTTTAAAATAATTTTAATAATAAAGTAAAAGGATGAAAAAAGACATACCCTGCAAACGTGTATCAGAAGGAAACGAGTGACTATGTTAATTTTTGGAAAAGCAGACTGAGAGCAAGGAGGGAAGAAGGCAGAATGTGCAGAGCGAGGACAGCCCTCATCGGCACGATTTAGCCACCCTGGACATGTGTGCACCTATCAGAGGGAGCTCCAAACATGTGCGGTAAAAACTTATGGAACTTAGAGGAGGAATGGACAAGCCCACAATCACAGTTGAAGACGTAAACAGGTCTTTCTCTGAAATCAATAGAACAAGTAGACAGAAAATCAGGATGAATAATAGAAAAACAACACCATCCAATAACTGGACCCAATTGACTTTTGTAGAACATTCCACCAGCGACAGCTGAATATACACTCTCTCCAAACACACGCGGAACATTCGCCAAGAGAGACCACGCATGCTCTGGGTCGTAGGACGAACCTTAGCCAGTTAAAAATAACTGAAGTCATATGAAGCGGAGTGAGCATCTTTGCTCTGCCCGGGTGAGTTTTCTAGCTCCTTTCTAAGTCCGAGCAGCTCTCAGCATTTTATGTTTTGCTTTGAACGGCATGAAATTGCTCCAGAGTCCCCTTGCTGTGAAGCGTTTGCTGGTGCCACTTCCTTGGGGACATGCTCACCAGTTTTGTCCCCACTGGTGACCGTGCATCCCAGAGTCCTTGCTGCATGTTGACACCCCCGCAGTGATGGCCCTGCCTGCGTCCCCATGGCCAGCCTATTTCCTTAGCTGCACTTAACTCCAGCTGAAACCTTACATCCAATATTGTCGCTTCATTTCTTTGTTTATTTTTATATTTTTTGGCCAGTTTTCTCTTTCACTTACCTGTATTTGCAAAGTGTCCCGTGTCTGCTGCTAGGAACAGGGAGGCAGCACAGCCGGACGCTTTGCTGTCTGTGAAGGAAGGGACTGTGCAGGGACCGGTCACCAGGAGACTCGAAGGTGTGACGTGGCGGGCGGGGGATGGGGAGCCCGGCTGTCACTCCCTGGTGACGTGTGCACTGAGAGTGGAGTCCCTACTTTAGTAACACTCACTGGACCGCGGTGACTGAAATGAGAGCCACGCTGTCGGGGAGCGGGCGCTGTTTAATTAAACCATGGCAACTGCAAATAACATGCACTGAGACCAGGGGAGTGGGCCGGGCAGGCTGCGGTGCTGCTCCAGGGGGAGAGACGGGGGGAGGGGACCTTGCTGAGGGTGACTGGTCCTGTCCGCACCTGTCTAAACCCTCTGGTGACTCCTTTTCAGGCTCAGCCCCCCACAGCCTTCAGGATCTGCGCGTGGCTGTCCTCACGTCGGGCCCGACCTCGCCACGCCGTGACTCCTTCCAGCCACACTCACGTGACGTTGCCTCTCTCGTTCCGCCAAGCCTTTGCGAGCCCGTCCCGTCCCAGCCGGCCGACTCCCTTCGCTTGGTCTGCCCAGCCCCCCCTGCCCCCGCCCCTGTGGGCAAGCGCTGTGTGTGCACAAATGCACGTGTGCTTGGAGACTCCCTGCGCCAGCTCTGGCGTGCTCTCCAGAGCCCGGGGCCGCCCCGCTCCCTGCCCAGGGCCGTCCTCGGCTCCACCCAGGTGACGTGTGCCCGTGCATCACGAGTCACATCACGTTGTGTTTAGCCTTTTCCTTCTTTGTTTCTGTACCAGCTTACGAGGAGCCCCTTGCTGTTTACCACCCTAGTCCCAGCAAGAACGTAGCACCTGGCACGTAGTAGGTGCTCAATAAACACGTGCTGGACAGGGAACGAGCGAATCGTGCGGAGATTTCGTAAGGCCACCACTAGGAGTCCTTGTGTCCTCGGACAGGCACGACCCAAGGACGTTTCCCATCATATTCCCACTGCAGTAAGCAGCGACCCAAGATGATGTGGGTGGAAGAAATGGGGCAGCATCAAAGTGACTGGATGTGGGGGAAATGCGACACATCCCTGATCCTCTTTACATAAAACACCTGTGAGATTGCATTCGCTTCCTGGGGCTGCCGTAGCAAAGCGCCACAGACTAGGTGGTTTAAATCGACATTCTGGAGGGGAGAAGTTCAAAGTCGAGGTGCCCACAGGGACTCGCTCCCTCCGAGAGCTCCAGGGGAGGATCCTTCCCCGGAAGCTGGGTGCCGGCGATCCTCGGCGCTCTGCGGCTTGCAGATGCATCGCGCCCTGCTCGGCCTCCCTCCTCCGTGGCCCCCTCCGTGTCTCCTCTGATTCTCTGTGCCCCAAACTCCCTGTCCTCTCCCTCACAAGGACACTCGTCCGGGGAACCTCACCTTCACACGAGCACGTCTGCAGAGATCCAGCAGCCAGACCCCGTTTCACTGCAGTCTGCTTCGCTGTGCTGAACGGACACCGGGTTTTTAAGCATTGAAGGATTTTGGCCACCCATCCTTGAGCAAGTCCACCAGCGGCATTTTTCCAACAGCATTGCTCGCTCGGTGTCTTTGTGTCACATTTTGGTAACTATGGCAACATTTCAAATGTTTTCATTATTATCGTATCTCTTCTGGAGACCTGTGGTCAGTGATCTTTGACGTTGTGATTGACGATATCTTTGATACTGTGATTGTTTTGAAGTGCCATGAACTGAACCCACAAAAGATGTTGAACTGAGCAAATGTCATGTGTGTTCTGACTGTTCCACCGTCCAGCCATTCCCTCTCCCTTTCCTGGGGCCTCCCTGTTCCCTGAGCTCATTGCTGATGTGGAGGGAGTTAGAGTGGTCTGGACAGAAGACCAAACCAGCCACAACATTCTCTTAAGTCAAAGCCTAATCCAGAGCAAGGTCCTGACTCTCTTCAATTCTGCGAAGGCCAAGAGAGATGAGGAAGCCGCAGGACAAAAGTTTGATGCTAGCAGAGGTTGGTTCATGAGGTTTAAGGAAAGAAGCCATCTCCATCACATAGAAGTGCAAGGTGCAGCAGCAAGTTATCCAGAAGATCCAGCTGAGATCACTGACGAAGGTGGCTACACTGAACAACAGACTTGTAATGTAGACAGAACAGCCTCATCTTGGAACAAGATGCCATCTAGGACTGTCATAGCTGGAGAGGAGAAGTCAATGCCTGGCTTCAGAGCTTCCAAGGCCAGACTGACGCTCTTGTTAGGAGCTAATGCAGGCGTGACTTTAAGTTGAAGTCAGTGCTCGTTTACCATTCTGAACATCCTAGGGCCCTAAATATACTCTGCCTGTGCTCTAGAAATGGAATAGCAAAGCCTGAAAGTGCCTCTGTTTACAGCATGGTTTGCTGAATATTTTAAGCCCACTGTTGAGACCTATTGCTCAGAAAGAAAGATTCCTTTCAAAATATTACTGCTCCTTGACCATGCAGCTGGTCACCCCAGAACTCTGATGGAGATGTTCAAGGAGATTGTTGTTTTCCTGTCTGCTGACATGGCACCCACTCTACAGCCCACAGATCAAGAGTAATTTCAACTTTCAAGTCTTACTACTTCAGAAAGACATTCTGTAAGGCTAGAGCTGCCAAACACAGTGATTCCTCTGTTGGATCTGGGCAAAGTAAATTGAAAACCTTCTGGAAAGGACTCACCATTCTAGGTGCCATTAAGAACATCCGTTATTCACAGGAGGTCAAAATATCAACATTCACAGGAGTTTGGAAGAAGTTGATTCCCGCTCTGATGGATGAGTTTGAGGGCTTCATGACTTCAGTGGAGGAAGTCACTGCAGATGTGGTGGAAATAGAGAACTAGAATTAGGAGCGGAGCCTGAAGATGTGACTGAATTGTCACAATCTCAGGATAAAACTTGAATGGGTGAGGAGTCGTTTCTTAAGGATGAGCAGAGAAAGTAGTTTCTTGAGATGGAATCTGCTCCTGGTGAAGATGCCGTGAACACTGTGGAAATGACCACGAAGGATTTGGAATGTTCCATAAACTTAGTTGATAGAGCAGCGGCAGGGTTTGAGGGGACTGACTCCAATTTTGAAAGCAGTTCTACAGCATCCTGTGCTACGGAGAAATCTTTCATGAAAGGAGGAGTCTGTCGACGCAGCAAACCTCACTGTCGTCTTATTTTAAGAAAGTGCCGCAGCTGCCCCCACCTTCAGCGACCACCGCCCTGGTCAGTCGGCACCAGGAACATCGAGGCAAAACCCTCCACCAGCAGGAAGATTAGGACTTGCCGGAAGCTCAGATAATGGTTAACATTTTTTAGCAACAAAGCATTATCATTAAGGTACGCACATTGGGTTTTTTAGACATAATGTTATTGCAGATTTAATAGACTACGGTATAGTGTAAACATGACTTTTACATACACTAGGAAACCAAAACAATGTGTGTGACTCACTTAATTGAGATATGTGCTTTATTGTGGCAGCTGGAACCAAACCCACAATATTTCCTAGGTGTACTTGTGTTTCCCAATAAGGTCACATGCACGGTTTCCAGGGGTTAGAACTTGAACACTTCTTGGGGCACAATTTAACCCACAACAAACTCTACTGCCAAAAAAAAAAAAAAAAACATTTTTCTGATTCCCAAATAATTGCTGTCATTTGCATTTCTGGAGAAAAGGGGCGAAGCGGTTTGGACATCAAATGTTACTGCGAAACACTGTCTATACAATGTCCTCATTTTTTAATTTTTTTGTCCTTGAAGCCAAACACGGACATTCAAGCTGCTGTTCGAAAGGCTCCTTGGAGGACGGCCGGTGGCCTTCAGAGCCGAGGCGGAGGCTGGCTGGAGCTGCCCCTGCCCTGCGCCCCGCGGGGTCCCAGGGGCTTCCTCCTGCCGCCGCTGCTGTGCGCCCGCCACCTCCCTCCTCTTCTCGCGGAGCCGTACCCGGTATTATTTCATCAATATTTGTGGCACCGTATTTCCAGCTGCTAAAAAGGTTAACATCTTTTAGTAGCCGTTTAAGTCCTCGCTGCAGCTTGATAATATACTTAACGGCGGCAAAGCACCAAACAATTTCCTGCGACATTAGCTGCATTTAAAAGTATAATCTATGCAGCTTTTTCCTGCTCAGCCACATTTCAGAATAATGGGGGAACACGTCTATTTACAATGGAGAAAACAACACACAGTATTTAACACTCCTTGTGACGCTTTTAATTACTTTAGGTGCAAACCCAGAAAACCAGGCGGGGCCTCGGAATCCGGTCCGGAGGTGGAAACGCGTTTGAACCCGGGAAACCGCCATCAAGTTGCAGATTTTCAAAAGCCGAGGCTTGTCCAATAAGTGGATGCAGGCACACAAATGTCTCTAAGCATAATTGCCACATGCAGAATGGAAAGGCTTAACCCTTCTAACTAGCACGTAACGAGCACAATCCTCCTCCGTGCAGCAGGGCAGGACTGACCGCGGGGCCTGGTGTTCTGCGTCTGGGGCTTTCCTTCCATCCCAGACGAAAATATATAATTCCGGGCCGCTCTCCCCATACATCACAGTCATTTTTGGCACGTCGGTTGTTTTTCTCTCCATTTTTCTTACAAAATAAAGCGTCGTTACGGCAGGTTTGAAGTGCACGCGAGTGCCCGCGATCTACCGATGCCTTTCTTTAATATTTTATCATTAAATAGCAAAATAACCTGATATGATCCTAATTTAGTGCCAATTACACCGCATTGATCAACGTGACCTTTTCATACCGGAGCACAAAAATCAATCCTGCTGAACAACAAATGTCAGGGCAGGAGCGCAACATATAATCTGTGACAATCAAAACATTACTTACAAATGAAATCACCAGTGACCCGCGAGCCGAGGCAATTTCTGCATGATGGGCACTGTTTGTGTCTGCAGCTCGCGTGGGGGACTTTTGTTGTGGCTCCCCGCCGTCGGCCCGGCGCAGTGGAGGTGTTTCTCTGTTCCAGCGGCGGTGGGCGCGGCCGTGAAGCCGCAGAGCTGTGCCAGGGAGACCTGCAGAGACCCTCAAGGCTCCTGCCTCGGTCGGAGACACAAAGGAAGGGCCCCTTGGAGATCTGGGCAACTGTCCTCTAAGGCAAAGCATTTTTAAGGGACCAGGAGTTTGGGGACACAAAATCATGCAATGGCTTTCCCCAGGAAACCTACTAATCCCCTTGGAACTCACTGGGATACACAAATCAACTTTGGTCTAAAAAGCACACCCTGCCAGGTAGGATTTCGACGGGCGTCACTGACTGCCTTTGCTTCCCTGGATGTGCACCTGGCTCCATGTGGCACCTGGGTAGGTGTCACTGACGCTCCGCAGTGTGTCTTACCTGCGGGTGGCAGCACTGAGGAGCAGCATGGAGTGGGGAGGGCGTGGGGCCTCCCCGCAGCCCTCTGCAGGACACGGGCCAGTCCTTTCGCTCCTCATGAATGAAATGCAGAAAGGTGCTACACACAGGTGTTAGGACTGTGTTAGGGGTTACATGATTTGCTACCTGCGAAGTGCTTAAAACAGTACCTGGCCTACCCGGGTGGACCCCAATACATGCTAGCTGTTCCCATAGCCAATAAAAATCTGGATGGGTAAGTATCCATTGCATCTTTGCATTAGTAAAGGATTTTCAAATTTATATTTAGCTACAATAAGGTCATCTGGATTCAACGTTATGAGACCTAACGTGCTGGCCTAGGTTTGTGTACGAACCCATAAAAAATATTTAACTACTAGAGTTGTGGTCTTCAAATGTTGTTTTAGAAAGGAGCCATAAATCTATTTCCAACTAGAGAGAGACAGCTCTCCCCAGTTGTCCGAAAGTCACAAACGTGGCCACAGTGACCAGCGCATACGGGGTTTCCCCAGCAGCTGGAGTTGGTAGGTGGCTCTCCGGACTGCTGAGCTGGACACAAAATACAATCTAAGGCCAGGCACGCAGGGCAGCCCCTTGCTGTCCACGGCCCTGGGCCTGTTTCTGGCTTAAGGATCCTAAAAATTGGAAGGGCTGCAGAGAGGGGAGCAGGCAGGCAGGGGAAGTCATTGGCTGGGGACTTTACGGCTACCGGACAACCCTCCCATGCTGGGACAGGGGAGCGGTGGCTATTCTCTGCGCATCCAATCCCACGAGTGTGGGGCCAGGGGAGTTTGTCTGTTGCTTCCCTGGCGAGACCATGTGACCCGAGGAGTGTGTGTTCGAGGACAAGGTGTCCCCCCTAGCGCTGCCCACCCCGCTAAGCCCGGAGTCCACTCCGCCGGGGTCCTTCTTGGCTTCCTGCCGGTGGACGACGTCCCCCCTAGCACGGCTTCACTGCTGACCCTGCTCCGTGGACGCGGTCCTGGTCATGCCTGGGGGAGGGTCGTGCGGGGCCCCGGCGGGCGCCCTGCAGCCAGGGCTGTGAGAGCCGCGGTCAGAACCGTGCGATGCCCCAGCGCCGGTCCCGGCCAGGCCTGGCTCAGCTCGCGCCGACGCGGGGTCGGTTCCGGTTTCGTGCAGAGGAGCTCAGGGGCAGATTGCTGAGGTGGCTCCCTTATATTTCTAACATGTTTTCCAATGCAATTCGCAGCTTAACAGCCACGCTATAAATGACATGATTAAGTTTTATACATTTCTGTATATTTGATGCATTTACCCAAATGCAGCTGCGGTTGCTCACGCTGTTCAGATGTTCAGGATGAAATCAACTGTTTGATGCAGTCCCAGGTTCCGAGGGGAAGCTTCTTTTTCCATTTTTTTTTAATGCTTTAATAAAAACAGGAAACGCCCAGAAAACATACTGAGAATTTACTCACGAGCTTCAGCAAAACCAGTTTTCACTCTCAGAAAATATAAATATCAAAAAAGGTAATCACCATCAGGAAATCGGTCTTTGTATAAGCTGCTACTTTCTTGTTTTCAATTAAATTCAGCATCCATCCCACTAAGCCTCCCAGTGCTCCCCACCTTCAAGGCTACCGGCACTTTGGCAACCGCGGGGAGGACTGTTCCGGGCTACGGGGCGTCCCCAGGGCGCCCAGGGACTCGTGACATATTGCATTTCGTGATCTGCCACGACTGAAAAGATCCTGAGTTAGAAAAAATAATTCCAATTAAAATTCGTACTTATACACACAAAAACGTGTGCTCTGCTTAATGCTCCCTCTGCTCGAATCATGATTAACCTTGTGAGAAACACGCAGATGTAAAGTAAGACTGTCGCCCAACGATTGGTCTGTGCGAGACCTGTCACCTGGGCGTGGAGAGTCTGACCTCGCTGGTGAACGCCTGCACACAGCGCCTGCAACTCACACAAGTGATGTTTATGACATTGGTTGTATTTCACACGGCCAGTGCTGTATTTTCCTGTGTCCGCAGATACTCCAACGGGGAATGGTCGTGCTCATGATGTAAAAGAATGTGCCAAGGGTAGATCTAATGAATTATTTGGTTAAAAAGAACTACAGGATGGAACTGCTACAATATATAAGGCAACTTATTTTATAAAAGCAATAATGCAGAGGTAATTTTAGAAGAAATGAGGTAGGATTAAGGAGAAAAGAAAGTAATTGGGAAAAAAGCTATAACTGATATTAAAAGCAGATTTAAATCTTTGCAGACCTAAGAGATTCATTATAGCTCCTATTTTTAAAATTCCAAATTTCTTTACATATAATTCAAGGGTATTTTAATATATACTCTTTTGAAAGGAGATATCATGTGACATAGTTTGAGAATTTTTTTTTCTGTAATGAGGCCTTTAAATATTCTTTCTATTTTCTAAGCATGCCAGATTCGTCGAGTCTACTACCTATCCAGCAAGAAGCCTGTGGCTTTTTTATATTATATTTATCATCCCATTACATGCCTTTAGTAAGTTGCTCTGAAATCCTTACAGATTTAAATATATAAATATATATCACTAGATAGCTTTTAGCAATACTATTTTTCTCTAAATTTAGTTGATTGTTGCCTTTCTATAAATGCATTTATTTTATAACAGTAAAAGTGCTGACTGGGGAATATTTTTCTTGGGCTGTATTCATTCTGAGAGTCTGCTCTCCCAGGTGACTGTGCAACTTCCTAAATTTAATTGCCGTACGCCATATCAAACTAATCATTGTACGAGTAATAAATCATGCCCTATTAAAGAAACTAAATCTTCTGGACCTTAAGATCGGAAAATTATTAACCTAATTCTTTACAAATTGCAGAGAAGATAATATCTGATAATCCATTAGGCACAACTTAATCAATGTCTTCCATCATAATGCAAAATGTGCTGATAAGAATTCAAGCCCTGTTGATTAAAAGAGTATGATGTAACAGCCTCTATATTTCAGATTACTTGAACTGAATATCCTGCTAATATAACAAGCCGATAAATTAGATTATCCATATCCATTTAAAAGTCTATTAATGTTACAGTAAAATGAAATATATTATAAACCCTAACCTAATACATAATTAATATTAGGCTCACAATAGTATTTAAGTAGAAAGCATGATTTTACATAGTGTCTTGATTGTAGAAAGGTGTTTGGTTTTAAGCTACAGTAGTCAGTCTATATTCTTTCTGTTTTTTTAAGCTACATTTGAAATGAAATTACTGTATGAATATACATATTCCCATGACCTGGAATCTCTGTCTGGACTTAAATACACTGAACAATATGGCACTAAATTCAATCCCCTTGTCCTTGTTAGATTGGCCCACATTTTTTAAAATGGAATATTACAACATGTAATTTTATTTCAAATTAAGGGAGTTTTTTTTTCTCTTTATATTTTTTTAAGTGCAAAGTGTCCTGTCCTTATGTCTGTAAAATTTATTTTTCACAATATCATCTTTCTTAGCCTCAGCTACTTTCTTTCTTCTGAACCCTAAGTGCCTATTGTGGCATATCTGTGTAGCTTTTTATACACAGTATGTATCTTTGTGAAATTGGGCAATTTATATGTGTAGCATAGTGAGTTTTACATCATTTATACTTGCCCTGATGGTCCATAAGTTGGTTTTAGGAGGAGACATTCCCTTATATATACCCAAATATGCAAAAACTATGTGTGTGGGCAGGTACATTTGCCTATAACTGTGTTTGCGTACCTGCTCTGTCGGGTGGAGAAGGGTTTGCTACCCTAAGTTCTTCCTTTCCATTAAAGGTTAAATTTCCTTTGTTTATATAAATACAAATATTTTTCTAAATGTCATAAATCACTGACTATGATTTTACAAATGTAATCTTCTATTGAATAATAAAGTACTAGCATATTAAAAATAATATTCTTATTACAATGCATAACATTTTAGGTTTTTATAGGGTAGGGCACTAAAAGTAGGCAAATTTTGCCTATCTGGCAGGAGGCAAGAAACTTCTTCAGTGCTGTGGTAAGTGTGATGAATGTTAATCATGTGAAATGAAGTGATTTGCCCCCTTAAGAAGAACCGATGGTATCTAAATAGTCCTCGTTTTCAGTTATAAAAAGGTCTTCCAATCTGAGCAGACAAAGCTATTCTACCACTTCTATTTGTTTAAGAAAATAGGTCTAAATTGATGAAACTAATCATTTTATCCTAAGTGCTCCTTTTAAAGACAACTGCTGATTGCATGCCCCTTTGTAGCTATAGCTGAGCCCGAGATGGTGCAGAATAACCATCTTGCCAGTTGTCACAACTATTTGCTCATTCTTTAATTAAACATAATATAGAAAACAGTATAATTCACATCTAATTAGAAATCAACTTCTCTAGACTGTGACTCTTCCCAAAACTGGTCTCGAGGATCCTGGTTTAATGTCCATACTGTCTGTCAAGGTTATTTCTTCCTTTTTACTGCCTCGATTTCCTATCTAAAATTACTGCACCTAATTTCTTGATTTTTTAAATAGGAATTTTTTTTTTTTGAGCTACATCATGTTCCTTTGCGAGAGGTAATGATGATGTCGGCAGTGGAAATTGTCACTTCCAGGCTGATCTCATTAGAACGACTCTGCTCGGGAATGTGAGTCTACTTGGTACCCGATTAACGCTGGGTTTTCCACTCAAGGGAACAGACGATGAACACACAGAAACGCCGAAATCACAGTGACTTACCACGTTCACACTCCACCAGATCATCTAGAAGGTGTTTAAATAATCCACAGGTATATTTGCTAGGTATTTATTTGTCCGGCTGTGTTACATAGTTGCTCTTTCACACATTTGGAAACATGTTTGGCTGACGTCTCCCTTACGTGTTCCCCAATTTTGGAAGGAAGGCACTTGTTATCCACGTGGATTTTCTGGTGGTGAACAGGAGGCAGACGAGCTCCAGGGCTTCCTCATTCAGCAGGCATTCACTGGGTGCCTAATAAATGCAGGAGCAACAGGTCTGGTGCTGAAACTCCGATGGTCACACTAGCAAGGAACTTCCAGGTCCAGCGTGAAAGTGACAAATCGACCCACATCCAGGGCATCTCTTGCCAAACAAAGCACAGAGGGCAGTGGGTGGGGCCGGGGCGGGGTGGGGCAGCGGGACAGGGCTGGCGTGGGGGTGGGGAGCCCTGGGAGGGGTGAAGGAGACGAGGTTCGTGGGACGCGAAGGATTTAGGGAAAACTTCCGAAGGGACCTGGATCGGGAAGGAGAAGCCCTTTTGCACGTGGACAGAGAGGATAGGCAGGTCTGTAGCCGTGCTCCAGATGTGTGCTTTGTTGGTAATTGCCCCTTAATGCCGGGTTTTGTCCCTGCTGTGTCACCGGACATCTGGCAACTTCGGGGAGGATGCATCACGCAGAGCAAAAATACAGACTGTGAATCAGGCCTAGGAGACAAAGGAAATTGGGGACATTCCCTTGGGAGTTCTGCAGTAGAAGACAGTGGGTCTAGATATGGGGAACTCTTCCCACCCTGACCCTAAAACTGGAGCTGCCAGAGTCTTCCTCACACCTGCCGCCCGCCGTCCCGCCATCCCCCTCCTTCCCGCCTGCCCTCTCCCTGCAGGCCCCATGGGCTCCCAGTTTGTGATGCCAGTGGCTACACATTCAGAATCGCTTTTTGCCGGAGCATGGAACTCTAAAGAAGAAAGTAGCTGCATAAATCCACTTATTAAATTAATGATACCGCCGACTTGCATTTGCCATGTCATCTGGTTTCCTGAGTCTGCCGGGGAGCAGCAAGAGAGCTCCAAGGGACTCTGAGTCCTGGCGGCCTGCCTGGCCCTGCACGCCACCGGGGGAGCAGCTGCCGGCAGAGTCCCGCATCCGCACACCTGAGCATCGGGCAGAGATGGTTCATGCTCAACACCCCGGTCGCCGACAGAGGGGCCACTGGGCACCAACACTCTGGAGCTCACTCATGGCAGTCGCGCTGAAGTGGGGATCAGAGCCCCGCCCTCTGGACACAGCGCTGGGGCTCGGTTATCTGCAGGGAAGCTCTGCTGCGGCGGCCGCCTCCCCAGACCTTCACCCCTGACCCTCCCGTAAACCCGGCTCCTGTGCGGGACCTCAGGCCGGACGCCCAAGACATGCTTTATTGCTTTATTTGTTTCTCAGCTAGACCCCGGACCCCGCCTGGCCTTCCGTGGCGGCTGGTCCAGCCGAGCACTTTGTGTTCACTGTATCTGCTTATTTTTACGGCTTTATCTTCGCCTTTTATTAAGTGATTTTTTTTTTT
>VBSM01003157.1:54122030-54133018 GCA_008086735.1 Cheirogaleus medius | reverse complement strand
GAAGCAGGTGTGGGCCAGGTAAGGGGAAGCAGGTGTGGGCCAGGTAAGGGGAAGGCAGCATTGCCAGGAGAGGGCTGCGCTGCCCTCATCGAAGCACAACTTACGGCTCACGGCATGCTTTCCCCGTAACACTGATTCCCCTGGCCCGTGTCTGTCTGCTGCCATCTCTAAGACATCTTCCTGCCCAACCAGAGTGCAAGCCTCTTGATTGAACCCAAGGACTTGGTTCACCACTGTATGTTTGATGCTTAAACATGCTGTCTACCAAGTTACATGAATGAATGCGTAGAAACTAGGGACAAGTTGTTACCAGGAGGAAATCTAGATGCTGCAAGCCCCAAACCCAGTCCAGGTGCAGACAGTGTTGTGCATTCCCTAGAATGGGAGAGGTGTTGATTGACAGGTGCGACGTTCACAGTTATCAGCCGTGGGGAGGAGGGCGAGCTCGGTCCGAGCACGGGACGTGGCACCTGCGGAAAGCAAAGGCCACTGGTGAGAACAGCCCCTCTGCAGAGTCCCGAGGGGCAGGCCTGAGAGCCCGGCCCACAGCTCGGCAGGAACTTGAACATCCCGATGCTACATATTAGAGCGTTTCCTAACCCGGAAACTGAAGCTGCTGTCCATTTCCCATTTGAGTTGGAAATGCTGGTTTATACCTTTCACGGGTGGATGAAAGTTCTCATTTCTTTCACAACAGCCTCAGATATGTGGGGCAGGGCTGCTAGGTCAGTGGAAACATTTGTTTCCTATGCAATCAGGAACCCTGTGTAAACATCCTCAGCATGGGGAATGGCGCCAAGTTTTGTTTGAAAACTTGGTTTTTTTTCCTTCTTCTGGACAGAATGAATACAGTATGACAACACCTTTTTTGGATACATCCATCCGTAACTCTTGGACCAAGTAAAGGGACAGCAAGAGAGAGCCCTGTGACTGTTTACCTTCCCTTGGAAGTGCGGAGGAGTAATTAAAACCTTAGGATTTTTGCAGATGTGCAGACATTTCCCGCAAACCGAAGCTGTCGGTCAGCTAATTAAGTTCCCATCATTGTTGTATTAATTCTTAATTCTACAATGTGTATAAATTGAGAGGGGTTTGGGGAAACTAAACAATGAAAGCATGGTTGGGTAAGAATTAAAGCAGGTTTTATCCAACCTTGTCTGTTCATTCAGTGACAAAGCTTCTCCTGAACTCAGCCCTACAACTTCCCACCCAGGGGCAGGAACCAACTCTGTGTGTGTTTACTAAACACTTGTACAGTCCCGTGTCACTGACGATGGGGATGTTCTGAGTGCTGCATTGTTAGGTGGTCTCCTCACAGTGCACTTACACAGGCCCGGATGGTACAGCCTGCTGCACACCTGGGCTGCACACCTGGGCAGCACACCTGGGCTGCACACCTGTATGGCAGGTGACTCTGCTGAACACCTCAGGCCATCGTGGCACAATGGCACAAGAAGTATTCGTGTATCTGAACTTACCGAAACATAGAAGAGACGCAGTAAAAATACAAGATTATAGTCTTACGTGACCACGTCATATACGGGATCCACGAAATGTCCGTACGTGGTGCCCGATGACATTTGGTCACATTATGAAGAACAGAGAGATAAATGGCTTGAATCTGTGGGCCTACGACTTGTTATCACGGAATTTCTCACACAAACACAATTCTTTAAAAGCCCATTTAGATGACGAGTAGAAACCAGAAACTTTCAAAATTCCATCAAACCGCCGAAGACCTAAACTTCACGTGGACGTTTGAGGCACTCGGCGCTGTTGCGGGAGACGGTTCTGCTCGCAGGAGGACAGAACACGTGGCAGAAGCAATCCCCCTGCTTCCACGGTTATAGCGTACATACCTCCTCTTATTTTCCTGGGATATGTGAGACAAATGGATCTTCTGGGCCTGCCTGTGAGTCGGCAACACCAGGGAGGGCTGTGCCTTGGAGGACCGGGGAGCTGCCTCTCAATCTTGGCATGCAAATTAATTGCTAAATCACAATGCAATTTCTATGGAATTGCATTTGAATGCAAGATTAATAATGAATGAATTAATCAAGATTAATTTTATTATAATGAATACCAAAGGATCTAATGATGATTGGCTGCTTGTTCTGGAGAGCGGCCTTATAAATATGCAAATTTCTGGCGAATTCCTTGACTAGCATCATACATTTGAGGGAGTCTTTCTTAGATAAGTCTGGGTGTCATGGGGGAGAGATTTCTGCAAGAACTTCTCATTTAGGAATTAATTTCCTTGCCAGACTTCCCATCCCTGTAGGCGGTCCCCAGCTAATGAATTGTTGAGAAAATATATGAATTTTATATTTGCAAAATAAGGATCAAATGTGAGGAACAACTCTTCCCAGGGACATCCCCCTCCTTCAATTAGCTCGACACCTTTCGGAGAATTAATTCGAGATAAAATGAGGCGATGTTTTGGAAAACGGCAGGTCACTGTTTCCATTTGAGTTGGTGAGATTACGGCTTGGTAATATTTTAAATCATCATCTAATTCATTTATATCTGAAAACTCTATGTAACGCCCAAATAAAATATAAGGGTGCACTGTTCTCCCAAGTCACAATTGTCTGTGTTTTCTGAACCGAAAAGGTGAATATTAATAAATTTGAACACAGCACGGGACTGAGACTCTTCCCGGGGAGTGGGGACAGGGACACAGTTTCGGCCCCAGGAACAACAGCACTGCCCTGCTGACCCCTGACATTCGCCTCGGGCCTTGCCCCGGCTCCTGGTTTTGTCTGAGTCCAACACAGTCCCTTCCCACCTCTGTCCCCACCTGCCGGCTGTCCTCCTCTGCTGCTGTGGCTCCCCGATAGCGGAGGACACTTCCCAGGGGCCGGCAGAGGTGCCTTGGAAGGGCCAGGACAGAAAGACGCTTGTCAGTGTTTTGTTTCCACTGGATGCTAGCGCACCTGCTTGCTGGGTGTCCCCATTCCTCGGACCTGCCCTTCCTCTCGGCTCCCTCCTCTGCCTCGTTCTCCGCCGTCCGTCCTGCCAGTGCCGTACACGGGCCCAAGACCTGCCCGCTCCCTGAAGCCCTGGCGTGGAACGTGTGCCCTCTTTTCTGCCGTTCTTCTCTCTCTCCGGGAGACGCGAGCTCGGTCACACCTGTCTGCCGACAACAGTCCCCTTCTGTCCTTGGGCCGCTGCGGGCGCTGCCTGCTGGGCCCGGGCGTCCCTGAGCTGGGTGGCCCATGGCCCGTTAGGCCGCCTCACCCCAGCCCACCCGTCCTGCCGCTTGTGCTTCCCGAGTGGGATCGTGGACACACGGATGTGACGCCCAGAGGGAACCTACACCTGGGTCACCGGGCCCGGGCTGCAGGGGCAGGGCCCAGACCGGGTCCTGGATCGTGGTGGGAAATCCAGCAGCCCTTGCCACAACTTCAGGTCACAGGCCCCTATTCCCTGGGACTCGTCTTCTTAAAAGGCTGTTTCTCCCTCCTGGCGTTTTCCTAGTTACTTGGGGGTTTACCCAAAATTTAACGAGGGCGATTCGGACCTACGTTTTTGTAATATTTAGCAATTTGATGTTTTTGTAAAATATTTACCAGTATTAATTTTCATAATCTAAATAATGCTATGATTTTTTTAAAAAAAAATTATGCTGCTATTTCGAAATATGCCAAGACTCAAATGTATGTTACTATGTTGCTTGTCAAAATAATCAATAATAATCATTTAAGGCCAAAAATTTTGCTAGGCAAGTCATCTAAGGGCCTCTAATCCTCACAAAAACTCAGCACATGACAGGGGCTTGCTTCTCAAAAATTTACCCACACTGACTTCTACTGAAAGGGACTTTGGCACGGCCCCTGACGATGGCATCACTATGCAGGTTTTCAGCACCTCGAGTGCCCCCAGGAAGAGCCACGGGGCCAGGCGGTGGGTGGGGCCACCTGCGGGTTAGGGGGGCATGATCCCCGGTCTCAGAGGGAGCAGAGAGCTCAGGCAGGGGCTCTGAGCAGAGATGAGCGAGTGTTTGCGGCACGTGTATCTGATGTGAAGCACGCACGTCTCGCACTTCCTTCCCGGGCTTTGCAGACAAGGAAACGAAAGAAGGTTCAGAGAGAAAGGCGACTTCCGCACTTCACTCGCTGACCCAAGGCCGGTTAGTCCCAGAGCCCGGAGTCTGCGCCTCTGGGGCCCACGGCCTTCTCATCCGCCCCGGAGAGCAAAACTCCAGGTGATCATTTTTGCATTTGTGTGGAATTGAGCCGTTTGGACCACACACCACAGTTGACAAGAATGGATTCAAATTACTCATTTTAAGAATGCCTCCAAGAGTGTTTACATTATCAACAATGGCTTGTGTTATGGATTCAGGAAAAGAGACTCTCCAGGGTGAGAACTAAGGAATACGTTACCGAGTCGGAGCCGCGCCTCACTCTCAGCTGGCGTTCTGAAAAACTCGAAACTAATAATCCCATCGCTCGACCTGAGGCTTGCAACTGTGGGGCAGATTTTTAAATAACACCGAGAAGCCCCAGCCTGCCTTGCATTGCAGACGCAGCATAGTTTCCAAGTCTAAATAGATCGCGAAAGGACGGTGTTTAGCGGATTTTCACGCGGAGTTGGGGCCTGGAGAGTGCCCAGGGCCGGGCCCGGTTAGCCCAGCCCGGGGCCAGCGGCGTCCAAATGGAGGCTCATTCGCCAAATATCTAATATGTGATTTATGCAAGATTAAAAAAAAACTAATAAGTAAAGTACATCTACTGTCCTAGGTTGGCAAATACACTCAGGCCGCAGCCCACCGATTGCAATGTCGGCCGAAACACCCAAATGTTTGGCGCTGGCCGGACCCACCCACGACGCCGGCGGGAAGATGCTCACCCGCCAGCAGCTGCTGGAGCCGAGGCTAAGGACGTTTCCGGGCCCTGCTCCCAGGCGGCAGTCTGACCGGAACGCTCCTTCCGGGACGGGGCCTGGGTGTGCACTTGGACACGATGCCAGGGGCTTGGCTGCGGCCCTGAACCTGCACGTGAATGGGGGTGCCTGGTGGCTCCTGGTGGCTGTGATGGCCGCAGCCCAGCTTTGCTGTCCGTGTCTCTTCGTGGGCTCGATGAAAACACGGACTTGGGCTCTGCAGAAGGCTGAGGGGCCAGAGCCGACCCCGCAGCGCCCAGCGCGGAGGGCGTGGAGGGTCCCTGTGAGGTGCATCACTGCAGTTGTGTGACCCGCGGCCCTTCCTCGCGGCCTTAGTGCCTTCCAGGGCTGCTGGCCCGAAAACCTCGGAGACTGAACGTGAACCACCCACCCCACGGGGAACTAGGCAGTGTCCCCTCCCCGCGATGCTCACACCTGGGCGACCTCCCTCCGTGCGAGGGAAAAGGCGCTGTAAGGCAGAGAATCCAGAGAAGATTCTCTGAAGACTTTCTGATAGCAGCAGCAGAGTGCATTTTTATTTCGGTAAAATTATCTTTATTTAGCCAAGCTCAGAAAAATCTTCACTGAATCCAGTGTTGACATTTTAAATTTTAAATAAGCTAAATTTACCATTTTGATTATTGAAAAATGAAAGCAGATTCAATCTCTAGAGAATGAAGGCAGAAGTTTGGAAAGAAAAATCATGTAAACATTTTAATATAAAATCTTGGCAACAAGGCCAAACACGGCGGCTCAGGCCTGTAATCCCAGCACTTTGGGAGGCCGAGGCCGGAGGATCGCTTGAGGTCAGCAGTTTGAGACCAGCGTGAGCAACATAGTGAGACTAAAATAGAAAATAGAAAAATACTCTACTAAAAATAGAAAAATTAGCCGGGCATGGTGGCGCATGACTGTAGTCCCAGGTACTCGAGAAGCTGAGGCAAAAGGATCCCTTGAGCCCAGGAGTTTGAGGCTGCAGTGAGCTGTGATGACACCACAGCACTCTTACCTGGGCGATAGAGCAAGACTCTGTCTCAAAGGAAAAACAAAGTTGGCAAGAAAATATGAACATTTAGACCTAATATTGATTTTTAAGTATTTTCCATGTTCTTTTATTTTCTCTATTCTTTTTTTTTTTTTTTTCGCATTCATAGCTAACACCAAATTAGTATTGAGAGAACGGATATGAACGTATATTGTGAGTACATATCAATACTATAGATCTAACGTGCCAGTTTGCTGAGCAGACACAGAACCCGGCATGTCACGTGCAGGGAGACACGCGGGGCGGAGAGGAAACGCTCCGTGCTTGGCTCTGGGCCCCGGCGAGCTCCCTGCAGTGGACACGGGGCCGTCCCCATCTCGGGGTCATTTTATCTCCGGGCAATCATAGCAAATGGCCTAGATACAAAGAGCTCAGTAAAAGAGCAAAGCCCGGAGTTCTGGGAGGCTTGAGAGATTTGTGTCCATGTTCCTCATCCTGGCGTAACCCTCTCATGCGGCCGCGCAGAAGGGGACGACGGAGTATCCGGGCAAAGGCACACGGATGCGACAGTCAGATACGCCAGCAACGGAAAGTCTCTTTCTCTAGACACCGAGATTTGCTGTTTACCCCTAATCTCTGATGATCATAACTTCGAATGTTATGAATCATTACTTATTGATTGGCCTAAGTGCACTTTTTGTGGATTTGATAGCAAAGCATGATCGTATCTGCCCGCTGAGCCTCACGCGGGGAGGAGAGTATGTAAAAAGCTATCTTTATTTTTATCCGATTAGATGGAACACCACACAAAGCTCCGTGTACACGAGCAGAAACATTACACCCCTGACGTGGGTGCAGCTCGCCATATAAAGCGGCTCGTATCGGGTTTATACAGGTCGCAAAACCATTAGCACTGATGGCTTTTAAGGAGGACCGTATGCTATGACTCATGTCTCGTTCGTTTGTGCCATTTGGAAATTAAGGATTCTTAATTGAGGTAATGCACTGCGCATTCCAACGGTTTTCAGCAGAGGGGACACACGATTCCGCTGTAATTCGAGCATGATATTCCGATTGATTAATTGGCTTTCCTTGTAAGGTTGCAAAGGATCTTTCAGTGCAAGAAGGTTATCCGCATTCTCTGCACGAATAAAAATGCCTGCGATTGCGCCGTAAATTAGCGGTGCCATGGCGGGGAGCGTGGGGCGAGACGGCCGCTTTACTCCCGACAAGTGGATTCTGTGGTTAAACGGCATGCGTTAGCAGGCGAAAGCAAAACAGAGCAAAGAGCAAAAAAGGCACAACAAACCAAAAACCAGCCCTAAAGCCCAGTCATAATGGAAAGAAGAACACACGTGCGTTCAGACGCGAAGTGATCCCGTGGTCGCCTGTCACCGACATTGTCCTGCAGACATCCTGACGGGCCAGGGAACAGGCGCGGAAACCTCCCCTCCTGGCCGCTCTGTGGCTGGGCCCCGAAATGCTGCTCGCGTGTAATCCAGCCTTTCCTCAACGGCTGCGCTTTTTAATCCAAGTGGAAGCTCAGCCGTCTCCTGCACGTTGGCCTCTTCCCAGTATCTTTCTTTCTCGTCTTCTTTGGCCCATAAGACCATGGCTGAGCTGGTTGGGCAGAAAGAAAAGAGATGGATATTTCAGATAATAATAGGAAGATGCCGGGGGCTCGGGGAGCTTGGCTTTAACAACAGCAGGAATCGGGCAGGGTGGGGGTGATGAGCTGAGACTTGCTGTAGGGCCTTTGCAAGATGTCACGGTCGGGGCTGCCGTGTTTGCAAGGCGGGCTGAGAAAGATGGTGGCCTTCAAGGTGGTGGCGCTTACGGCTGCAACCCCCAGATGCAAACCGGGAAATCTTGCAGGCGTGAAGCGGGCGGGGACTGGCTGCAAGCCGGGGTCTCCAACCTTGGGTGTGCAGACCAGGTGCCTGGGATCTTGTGGAAACTCCGGTTCCGGGGCAGCAGGTGGGGGGCAGAGATCCCGCATGTCCAGCTAACCCCGGGGCGAGGCCCTGGCCGGGGGTCCTGGACCACCTTTGAGTCTCAGGTCCCGGGATTGCAGTGAGGAGGAAACCGGGGACTTCTCAGGAAGGTTCTTGCATGTAAGGATAAAAACATATTCTAAATTGAGACCAGTAATGGCCGTAGCAGCAGAGGCTTGGGCGCATTACAGTGAGATGATGTTAAAGATCAAAATATTTTACAAGAAACATTTTATCTATTTTTAATCTCCCTTTAGCTCAAGGGCAAAACTTAGCTAAAAACAAAATGAATCGCTAACGGGGAAAGTTACCCTAGGCCCGCCATTTCTGTCACGTGGTCATACGAGAACTCGTCTGTGTCGCAAATGAGTCAGAGAAGCATCGCGCGAGGTCTCACCGCCAAAGCTGCGCATTTAATGCGCCTGTTTATGGACTCCGGAATATGTTTCTTGGTTTCAAAGGTCGGCTTTCTTATATGACATTTGGTCACGATGTTAGAAAAGAGACTGAGCTGTGCAAATCTTGATAATTAAAACACACAAACTGTATTTTGGGGAGAATTCTTTTTTATATAAAAGTAGTTTTAGACGGTATATAAAGGATTAGAAATGATATTGACCCAGATATTTGGGTCTCAAATATATAATGCCCCACACCCCATTTTAACAGTAAAAGACTCTCTCTCTGTGTCTCTCTGTCTCTCTCTCTCTTTCCTTCCATGTCCCCACCTACCCCAGCCCCAGCCGCTACCCACTCTCATTTTAAACAATTGTTTGCTGAAGAAACTTGGGACCGAAAACACGGGCATCTGCCCTGCACTTTGGAAGACGCGTTGCTAATGTGAAAATCTAACACGGACAGACCGTGTGTGCATGTTCTCTCGGCCCCCTCCCTCTCCTCTCTGCCCATGTTTCGACTCCTGAACCGTGTCCGCCTCCCACACAGGTGCGGGCCACTTCCCGACACCCCACCCAGGTGAGCGCCTGGCACGCAGAGGCCACGGTTCTTTTCGGTTGCGGCTCGGAGCGGCCCTGAAATCATCACAAGGCGACACTGTGAAATTGCTATGAAAAGTTGTGTGACAGCGCCCTGACATCTTATAACTGAGACCTCCATGACACACAGCCCCGCCACGCCCACAGGGAGGAGAGAAAACGCGTGTTTCGACGCCGCGGGGGCCGAGACGTGCCCTCGAGACGGCATGAGCTCAGCCACGTGGAGAGGGATCGGGCGTTCCGGTCTTCGCCCCCGTGAACTGGCGCAAATCATCTGGGTTTGACTTCAGGATGGCAGTTAGGAGGAACACGCATGTGCAAACTAGAGGGCAGTGGCCACTCAGTGACCGGGCCCGTGTCACAGGGCACCACCGTGTCAGCGGAGGATCCAATAAAGATGGATGAGCAGCTGGCCCGCCCGCCTCAGCCCTTTCGTTAAGCAGCGAAGAGCTCGTGCAGAGACCAACAGCGCGGCCGCGTGCGGCGGGGAGACCGGACGGGGAGACTCACAGCGGACCCGGGTCTGGGAAAGATGCTCCTTTCTGAAATCTTGTTCCTAAAGAGAAATCAACAGAATCGGCGGCTGGCCCAATGCCGCTGTTCGAGTTTGAGGCGTGACGACCGCAGATCGCTATTTGGGGCGCTCACGAGACCAGGCCGACACGCACGTCTTCCTGCTGTGCTCGTCACTGTGTTAACCTGTGTCGTCCTGTTTAATTCTTGGCGCTGTCTTTCTCCAAACGAAGCCATCGGAGTGTGTCAACGTCCACCTGCTTTGGGTAAGACTACCTTTTGCAATAAAGTAAGTAATAACAGCAGGTGCCGTCGGGTCTGAGGGACCCAGTGATCAATCGGCACCCAGCACCCAGCAGCCTGGAAGGCTCCTTGCCCAGCGGGAACGCGGCAAAGCCACGCTTGGAACTCTGGGCCTCTGAGCTTCCTCCATGAGAAGGTGGTTGGGTCTCCCGTTACAGATGAAGATATTTTAGAGAAGTTAATCGGAATGTCTGGAGTCATTTAGAACTTTTTATAAGCAAAATTGCTGTAGCTTGCACATAAACTCCCACAGAGCTCACTTGTGGGCCTGCAGAACTCTCAACACCACACCTGTCCCCAGGGCGGGCTGGGCTGGTCATCGCCGTGCTCCCAGGCAGACACGTGCTCCACCTTTAGGGGCTGAAGGCAGGTGTGACAGTGGCTGTCATGGTCACACCAGCCATCGTCACACAGCCCGACCAGGGGACGTGGGCTCCGTGTGTGCAGGTGCCCAGGGATGTGGCCCCGAGGGTTCCCGAGCGAGGACTCTGGGCTTCCGGGCATCCTCTGCCCCGTCCAAGCCTTGCAAGCACGCGTGGCGCCCTCGAGACACTGACGGAAAGACTGAGCGTCCGCTGGACTCCGTGCGCCCATCCGGGCCACACGCGGCGGCCTCCAGAGCAGAGACGCGGATCCAGGCCCGCGCCGGCCGCGACAGGAGGCCCGTGCCACGGCGAGCGGGCAAATCCGGAAAAAGACCTCCCCGGCCACAGCGTGAGGAAGGGGGTGGAGCCCGTGTCAATACAAAGCACACATCATGCCTGCGTATACACGCGCACACACACAACGCACGCATGCACATAAACACACTTATTCACAACAGCAAAGTTCTTCATCAGAATAATCAGTAGCCGTATGTTTTAGCAAAAAGATCCCGATAAATGATTGTCTGTTGAAGAAATAAAACAAATATGTTAAAGATGCCGGCTCTTTAACAGGCGCATATTTGCTGGTTGCCGTCGGTTTACTTAAAACTAGACGAGGAGTCGTCCTAGCGCCAGACTGCCCTCCCTCACGCGCTCGCCCTCCTGGCCTCTGTTCTGGAGTGTGAGGCTGCCACCTGGGAAGCCCCGGGCAGGGGAACGCCGGAGTCGCGGCCGTGGGAGCCAGCTTCTCTCCGACCAGCGCAGGAGACGTGGCGCCCAGAGGCAGGCCTTGGCGTGTCGGGGCAGCAGGAGGCTGCCTGGGCGGCTCCCACGTGTCCGGACCCGCGTGGACAACTCCCGCGGCTGCACACGCCAGGGGTTCCACGTCGCCACGGTGTGGGGCTCAGAGGCCACATTTGCTCCTGAACTCCGCTAATTCGCTGTT
>VBSM01003157.1:54106388-54119410 GCA_008086735.1 Cheirogaleus medius | reverse complement strand
CGAAACCAAAAAGAAACGCATTTGGAGGTCCCTAGCGAGGGTGGACTGGGTAAAAGCCCGCGGCAAGTGTCCAGTACGGCCGGGCCCCTGGCCTGGGGCACGTCAGGCGTCCAGGCCCCGGAACCTGCCAGCCTCATTCGCTGCCCCCGTTATGGACTCTGGAGAATTTCTGTTACTTTGTGTTTTTATACTTGCTTTGAAAAGCCAGCCCTTCCTGTGAAGAATCATAGTATTTAATCGTGTGAAGTGTGTTATCACTCAAGAATGCAAGAGACATTCATGGGAAGAACACGACCCTAGCCTAATGCTTTGATAGGAGCTCAATACGTACCAAGCTGGGCAACACTAAACATTGTGAGGTTCTCAGAAAACACGCAATAAATGCTTAGGATAAGCGGGAAAACCGTATATAAAAACAAGCGTGTGCCTGGGTGCATGGGAGTGAACTGGGACTGACAATATTACTCCAAATTAAAAGTAGCTGTGTCACATCATTTAGGTTTTTTCTTCAAATCTAAAATAAGACATTTAAAAAAATCATCTTAGAAAGGGAGTCTACCCCTACTTTTTCTAAGAAAATTGTTTTAAAAACCCTCAAATTTTAAAGAGAAAAAAAAGAATGACTGTACGATTTTAAAATTCTTGCAAGGCTATCTTAAATTGCTGTATTGCAGATTTGGGGATTTAATTCAGCCAAGAAAAGAAGTACTTGCTGCTGCCCTGAATGGTGACGGCGAGAAGGGAAAAGAGTCACAGCTAAAAGGACAGCAGATTGCTCTGACATTTTGTCACAAAACAAGACTCCATGTGCTCTGTCTACCTCTCTATGGAGCAACCCAGGTGCTAATTACGCCCTTCATGTCACCACTCGACCCGCGTGTAAGTGACAATGTGATGACACGCACAGGACTGCACAACACACAGACCAACATGACGAGGCAAGTTCACAGCAGAGATTTCAAGGGGACCGGACCTCATTTTAGGGTATGGAGAACGAGACCACGGTAATCTTAAAAACAGAAGGTGTGCGAGAAGGGGTGTGACCTTCGGCACTCTAGTCTTTCAGAAACTCAGTCTTCTCATCTGTGAAATGGGGATGGTATCATCCAGCGTGGAGGTTCATCTTGCACAGTAGATGATTCATTTGTTCATTCGACAGGTACTCACCGAGCACCTGCTACGTGGCCGGCAATCTTAGAGACCCCGGTTACCCAGCTCTGCAGAAACCCTGACAAGGCAGCTTGAGGGAGGGAGAGAGACCACGGACCGGCACACCACCTGCCTGCACGGTGCCTGGCAGAGCCGGAGCGAATGGCACAGCAGGTCAGGGGTGCCGCATGGCTGGGAGGCCTGGCCCGACCGGCGCACCCCACGTCCCCCATCCTGGCCGTCAGCACACACTGTTCTGCGGGCCCTGCCCCAGGACCCAGGGCGGAGAGTCGAGGGTCTGCATCGCATGGAGAGACAGACCAGCAAGCGATTCGAATTGTGCGTACTGAATTGCAGTTGGATCCCCAAGTCCTTGCCGTCCGTCCAGCCACTGTGGAAGGAATATTTTGTTACCAGCAATACTTCCGTCGAATAAAATCGCTCCCCAGTTTTATCGTTGGATTGCTTTCCGTAGGGAGAGCCTTCAAGGAACACCACGTCGGAACGGCCTGTGCCTGGGAGGAACCAATTTTGCAGGGACCTGAAGTCGAGCTCGGGTCGCTGAGCCACGTGACGTGACGGGGCCTCGCTGCCGCCCGGGCTGCGTGCGCCTCTCTCTCTAACCACCTGGTAATTGCTGCCTGCTTAATGGCGGTGATTCATCCACCTGGCGCTCCTGGCTGGCGCCTTAATTAGACAATTCCACGCTGCCGTGTGGGGTCCCTTCCTAGGCCCAGTCTATACTGCGGTTAAGTGATGCCAGCGATAAACATGTTTAAATAGAGTTGCTGCTCTCGGGTTCACTGAGCAGGGACACGTTTTATTTTTGTTAGGACAGAAAATGGCGTTAAATTGGTTTATTTATATGGGGTTGTGGCCAGCATGGAATAGACTGTAGACTCCTTAGACCAGCCCTACCTTACTGGCGGAGCAGAACTGGGGAATCTCTAGTCTAAACGGGGGAGCGATGGTCTGCAAAATGGTTCCGCTATTTTCTTGTTATTTTTCAAATTTCAGATACTTTTTTAAGAAAAAGAAAAAACCAAACCACTAAGTGCTCCTGCAGATTAGAATGGTCCTTTGTCCGATTCGGCCCAAACGCTCATCTAGTGGGACACACAGGCATACAACTCCACAAATACAAGTTCAACAAGAGCCTATGGGGTGAATCTGACAGCCGGTTTGGAAGAAGGAATAATATATAAAACATCAGATCTCATGTTAGAATATGGGACATATAACTTTGGAAATAATATAGTTTTTAAATGAGGAAAAACCATTGAACTAACCGACTGTCTTAAATGACAACTTTTTAATCCAGAAACCCACAAAGGTAAATAGGTATGTTGAGTTACTTGTCGTTACGTGGTGGGACCCAAACTCCAATAAAACAAAGAACGCCTCGAAGCACCCAGTTAGTTGGCATCTGGCCTGTCCCCCGTGACAATCCCTGACCACACGTTGCTGCGCGTCTTTGTTTCTAGGCGTTACTTAACACAAATGCCAACCGCAGCGAGTAGGGCTAATTTAGACACTAAAATCAAATACTGTTCTGAACAGGGCGGCTTAGTGTACATTTGCAAACATCTCCTAAAATGTCATTACACTGTGGTAGGATTAAAAACATTGAATCCTGCTGTGACCTTTCCACAGAGGAAGAAAGTTTAACCCTGAAGCAAAATTTATATTGAGAGTTGCCTGTCTCTTAATTTAGAGCTCCCTGTACTCCAGCAAAACGTAGAATTATTTCTCTTAATTTTTGTGGCTCCCAAATTAATTACTTTAGGGTAATTTAAAATTGCATGTTCTGACTCCAAATCACATGGGCTAAACTCCTGACGGCTGCCCCCGCACCCCACCCCGCCCCACCCCACCCCGCAGCGCCAGGTCCAGCGTGTGGCAGCGTGTGCGCAGGGAAGCTGCCTGCGGAAGATTCCACAGCAAGTGGATGAGTAAATTAATATTTAAAATATATGCGGCACGGCCAACCTCATGCGCCTTGCGGACTCACAAGCCGACTGGCGACTTTCGGCCATCAGAGGCTCACCAAGTTCGTGCAAAGAGGCTGTGTTTACTTGCTTTCCCAAAGCCCGTGCAGAGAGCTGAGAGACCGAGGTATTGCTGCAGTGAAAACAAATTCAAATACCCAAAAGGAGAAAGAGAGAAAGAAAGAGAAAAGACAACAAAAGCTCCCCAAACAATGGCATTCTTCATGACAGCAGCTCTCTCTTAACAGCCTCGAGTGTTTAACATATTGAAACAGTTCATCTTCCTTCAATGAACTTTAATAACTCTGCCAGGTAGGGAGCTGCGCTGCATACTTCTTCATGTTGTCTCTGCCCCTCAACACATCCATACTGATGTGCGCGCCCGCCACCTTCGCGGCTTCCGTGCGGAGCCCAGCGCGCAGTTATTACCGTCATCAATAACCTGTCCTGCCCTCGCCTCCTCATTGCTCACCCCGTCCCGGTACCTCCAACATCTAATAAGAGCTCTTCGCCATGGTCACTGATTGATACGCCCGGGCACCTGTTCCCCTTACTCAACTCGCCCTCCTGAAGTGCCACGACAAGGGGCAGATATGATTTTGACTGGATCCCGTCAAGGAACAAGAAAACCCATTCGGAAGGTTTTCCTTTGGGGCCGATTTACTCAGATAAGCAATTTTTACACTTAGGGTTGATCTCTTCTTTCCTTGCTCACTCGCCATAGTACTTGGAAAAATACCAACCTTCCTGGGTAATAGACTAACCAAGCACTACTTTTTAAAATTCTTTTTATGCATATGCCTAAAAGTCAATGAATTAGGAAAAAAGATCTTAATACTATGTTTTTCCTAAAAGGCTAACGAATACTTCTTTACTTCCCAATACTAATTTTTGTAGCTCAAATTTGATTTTTAAGTGTTAACATTTTTGTGTAAGGATAATAATTATTTTTTTTATCTTATAATCATGTTGATATGTGGATTTCAAGTTCTATGAACAGCCCGAGCATCCTCCCTCTCTCTGTCTGTACCAGCACCTACACTAAGTAGCATGACTTCACTCCCAGCACAGACCAGACTGGTTACCACGTTCACAGGCATGATTATGTATGTCAGAAACAAGACAGTGCAAATGTTAACGGCTGAAAACATTAACACTTAGCATGACATTATTAAAGGAAATACCATAGTCAGATACGTTGTGGTTTCTTCATAAAATTAATAGATGAGAGCAAAGACAAAGTGAAACGACACTTTGGCAGATGCAGGAGTGGAGCTCACTAGCGCGACGGTGGCTCCAGTTCTAACCCCGGACCGCACGCCACGATTCCACCGCAGACGCTCAGACGTGCAGCTGAAATGCTGCTGTACCAGCAGCACACGTTTAGGGGCTGCGTGTGCACGTTTAACACCGTCATGCAAACGCACCACGCTATCGGTGACATGGTGACATTTTTGCACGTTCCATTTTTAAACTGGTATTTGTGAATGTTATTATAGAAAATAGAAAATAGTAATAAAAATGCAAAATGCATATTCATAATAGAAAAATGCCAATGTTAATCGGTTATAACTCTTCAAACTACGTGCTATATATTTGTGGAGTTTCCACCTATATGTTATAGGCATCTTTGCAGGAGGCATTAAATATGTCATTTCTAAACCAAGGATCTTTCCTGTTGTGCTTTTTGTTTGTGTTTTTAAGAGCATGGTGCAATCCTAGTCTTACCAAGCTTTCAGCATTTGTTAAATCAAATGTTATTTTCACATTTTTTCAGAACTCTCTTCTGTGTACTAGGATCAGCTTTAGCCCCGGTCTCTTGTGCACACGGAGAAGGAAACACTAGACAGAGGCTCCGAGAAGCCTCCTGACCCTGAGACCTTAATGGATGTGAAGACAATAGACATCGTTGTCTTGATGTGCACCTATGTTGGGAATCCATCCGGCTTAGCTTATTTTGCCACAAATGATTAAAAAAAACTCAATTTCTAGAAATGCAAGAAACACAAAGTTATATTGCGACTCCGGGATTGCAAATATCACAGGGTTAACACTGATGAGTAAAAGATACTAAGGGCAATCTGAAAGCTATCCCTACGCTATCTAAGCCACACTGATTAATCATATCACTATTATCGGCACGTTAAAATGAAATCCTTCCCCTAAGTTTAACTATCCTCATGCACAGTTCTTCATAGCTGAGAAATAAATATCTTTCCCACCAGGAAAACTGATAAGAAAATCATTGCGCTGCGTCCCATTGCGTAGACAGCATATCCCAGCAGAGTCCAAGTGACAATAAAAACGTGTCACTTCAGGAATCACAGGATTTTGAGCTGTGAGTTAGTGACGGTATGCGAAATTCAAATTTCAAATTTTAATTCCCATCGCAGAGTATCCTAAATTAAACAAGGCATTTATATTCCGAGTCTATGGAAGCATCCTATTTTTAAAATGATATTTCAATTAAAATTAAGGTTTTAAGAGCAATTAAATATTTAATTTAGCATAAATTATATAATATAGATCAAAACACAACAGTTACTTTTTTTCTGACAGGGTATGTTTTTGCGTAATTTAAAATTTTTAAATTTAATAACCTTTCTTGGTTATTGATTTTTTTCAAATGTGTTCGAGGCACAAGGGTGTGTTTTTACAGTATTTTCCTTGTATCTGTATAAAAGTTAACAGAAAACACAAACTCTGAAAACAACTTTAAAGCAATAGTGAGAGGAACTCTCCACTCTGCTCACGGTCGGACTGGAATTCAGCAACGCCAGCCTCTTCTGACAGAGAATCGTCCCTGCCTGTAGAACTGTCATAAGATCACATATTTAAACCACTCTGAGGGTCACATAGGGGTCACACCTTCTCTAGCTATTTTTGAAGGGATAGAAGAACACAGCGGAATTCAGAGTTTTAGTTTATAAAGAACAGGTCATTTCAAAGAGTCACCTGCCTGACTGAGGACAAAATAAATCCATTTTAAAATATTTTGAATAAACAACACATATATCTAAAGCAAATCAACCTCTGACAAAAATCCGACTCATCTTGCACAGACTGCGCTTAAACAAAGCCGTCCTGATGGCATCCTTGGAGGAGATCGGATTCCTCCACTGCACATCGTGTTTTATCTCAGCAAATGCCAAACGGGAGCAAAATCAAACCATGTGAGTTGAAAGGGATGGATTATAAAATTATAAAATCCTTATCCTTAGAGCATTAAGAAATAGAAACCAAGAAGACATTGATAGTCTATGGGGAAAGTATGTATTTTTATGAAGTAAAATCTAAATAACTATGTTAGAATGCCTGATAGTTGTCTATATCTAGGAGTCTAACATGAAAAATAAAAGTGCACTCTTTTAGCTTTCTTTGCTAACCCCATATGGCAACAATAAAATTGACATGAATAATGACTTTGATCTTCTATAGCATTATTTGTGCTTGCAGCGTTAAGAAAATTCCTGCAAACATTCAAAAAGTGGCCTTAATAATAAACACTTAATGGCATAGGCATCCTTTTAAAAAGATGATTTTTCGCTTTCTGAAAAGTTTCTATGTAAATATATAATAAAGTTACCGTAGAGTATGTTCTTCAAGGTGCACTGAAAATGTCTACCCAAAAGCTCCTAGTAGTTTTGCAGTATTTGGGTTACAGAATATGCTTTGACACACGATAAACTTGTTTGACGTACTGCATTGGGCACCTTCCGGAAGGAAAGAGAAAATGGATGCAAGAAACGCTGGATCTCGCGGGGGATGTGAGCCTTCCCGCTCGCTAACGCTGAGGCAGAACGCGTCGTCCACGGCAGGCTCCCGGGACGCGGACGGGACTTCGAGAGCGGTTTCATCTCCAGTTAATCATCGAACTGTAATAACTTAACATTCCTGACAACGCGTTATAAAAATGCCCCCATTCTACTTGGCCAGTATGTGACGATAATTCTTCCTTTTGGACTTTGGAAATCATTTTCCTTTTCTTCAGCAACTCTCCAAGATAATTCTCACTGACTGCAGTGACACCTACTGCCGGCACAATTGTGCTACCTGGGGTCTGAGACAGAACCGCAGTGTTTCAGCAGGGGTGTAGGAAGAGGGACTGAAGATGATCGTTTTGGGGTGCCATTTCTAACAAAAACCAGTGCTTGTCCCTGGTCCCGTTCTGAAACAGGCAGTCAGCACCTTCTGCCCAAGTCCTTGCATCTGTCACTCTGCACCAAGGCGGCCGGGGGGTGTGCCGAGGCTGGGGCCTCTATGTTCCTCCAGCCTTCAGCGTTCCCAGACCGACCCCCTGCAACAAAGTATCTATAAAGAGCCCAGCTACCCCTCGGTATAAACCACGACCTGATTAACAAAATAATTATTCCAACTGCCTCCGCCTTCTGCAGAGAGTTAAGCAGTTTTTTTTATTTTTTTTAACAAAACAATGTTAATTTTCTCTTAGAACATCTGTGACCCATTCATATAACTGCTCAATTAAGACAATATTATTTTATATCATGATCTTTGTTACCTTCCCAACCTTAAGGAAAACCAGGAAATGCTGAAACCTAAGACCAGGATCTCCAATATATTCATTTGAATTCTGCCCTTGCCAATAAATAGGCAAGAGCATTTTTAGAGCCATTTTTTCTCCTTTTGAGATTTAAAGTGTCATCAAAAGCATAAGGATAATTTTTGAAACAGCTAACATTTTTAAGGGGTGATGCTATAAAGTGTCATGCTGTAGAACCACGACCATCTCTGAGGCTGTTTTCCTAGGATGTTAGGCTCCTCCATTCTCTTCTCCCAGCTTTCAGGATGCTGGTGGTTTCGGTTCCAATAACCATTGAAAAATAATCCAGTATTAGGGAAAATAACTCTTTCTCCATATCGTGTATCTTAAAGGAATCAAAATCACTTTCTTAAAAGAGATAGGAGATTTCATTTTTAATATTTCCGCTGGAATAAGCAATGAGCTCTTTCTCTTTCTCATTTTGGAGAGAAAAATCACAATGTGGGAATATTCAAATTCAAGCTCGTTTTCTGCTGTATGTTCAAAAGCTTACACATATACAAATGTATTTTATGTGTATAGCATAAACTCGGCATGTATAATTCTAGGATACATAAAGCAAGAGCACTAAACATAATTTAAACAAGTAATAAGAACTTCATTTTCCCTACACAGCACATATGATTGCAGCCCTGACAAAGCTCATCACTGCTGTCTCAGAATAATATGACTTAGTTTTGAATTGCGGTCCTTAAAAATCTGACAATAGAAAACCAAGTGCAAAGCATCCATTAACACAATCACAAAAGTTAAGAAGAAGAAGTTGCTCTCAGAGAACCAATTATTGTTTGTTACTCTATAGTGCCACCACATGGAATGATATTTGAATATAATTCAACTGTTTCAGACTCAGGAAGCTGTCTGTAAATAATACTTTGCATACTTCAGGAAGACAGCACAGAGAGATATCTAATCTTCTCTCTAGCGTGTGAAGTTCAAAATGTTTCCTTGTGAAAACAGAGATGCCCCATTTCTAAGAGCACGGATGCACTGTAGTAAAAACCAAACAGCCAAACTGCTTTATTCCATCAATAAAAAAAGAACCATTTGGTAAAAGGATGCATTACACATTTTCTATTTAAATCAGTTTATAAGAAGCAGATGTTAAGCTTTCCTTGGTGAGAAAAAAAAAAGGGAGTTATAAATGAATTAAACTGATTTTTCAGTAGATATCTCACACTGTCTTAGTTCTCAATGCATTTGTGTTTTTAGTAATATTCTCAACGAGCATGTACGTTATTATTGTGAATGGTTTTAGCAAACGCTCTTTAAAATATCAGATGCCAGGTTAGGCATATCCACCAAATGAAACGCCAGTTTGAAAACGTAAACACATGCAGGTCTCAAATCACATTAACTGGAGAATCTTCAGAATAAAAATCACCCCACAAGAGCATCTATGAGAAACGCAACCCGGGCTCAAATGCGACGCTCTAATAAAGCGTCTGTGATTTCAGAATTCATGACCTCTGTCAAGCGGCTGTAAAGTATAAATTGCAATTCAAGCAAGTTTGAGAGCATCTTCTTTTCACAAAAAGGAAGTTGGTATAAATTGTGATGACGTTTAACATCCAAGCCTCCGCCAGGAAGTGATCGGGTTTCAGACACATTCCCGCCCCCCCCATCCAGCGCGGCTCAGGGTTCACCACTGCGAAGGTGCTTTCCATGGTAATTGTCTCTAAAGAGGCTTTAATTAAATGCTCGACCTGGATGGTCTCACCAAAGGCTTTCATGCTCAAACATTTTTAAAGAGCAGGGCTCAGGAGCTGGCAGCACAGCCTCGGTGTCAGACTGCTGTTGTCTCCCCATGGTTCCATTGAACTCATTCCTAACGATCTACCCTCCGTTGCCTAACTTCAACACTATTTTTTCCTTAGACTGCATTAATGAATCCAATAAATAAAGCATTGTATCACCCATCCAGCATGGACATTAATTTTAGAACAAAACATTAATCAATTTAAATTTATGTACTAATGCAGACACAATCAATTTCAACTTCTTATGACAATTAGCAAAGCTTTTGCTACATCCCTAAAACACACTGACCCATCAATTACGGTTTGCATCAAAGTGATGCTAATGACACCTCCTTAGTCCTTAGGCTGTCAGCAACCCACCTGATTGGTCAACCCCGGATGCAGCAAATCAATTAATATAAATTATACATGCACGAAAAGATGGGTTAATATCATAAGTTAATTTAATTAATTGTGTTTGATTAAATGAGGTACTTTCATTAGCCCACTTAGCCATGAACCATATATACATCATCATAATCCCTTTACAAGCTCAGCCGCCCAGACAGACCTGACATCAAGAGCATATTCAAATTACCAGCCTCAGCCATGCAAACCTCCCTGCATAATTAACAACTAAACGAGCTGCAGTCACTTAAGCTGAAAAGAAAACTGTTCACATCAACCTCTCTGATACTGTTTAAATTGAAGATGTCATGGGTAAAACAAAGGTGAACAGACAATGGTAATTAAAAATTAAAGAGAACAAGGGGGGTTCGCAGCTAATGGAAACCGAGTGGAAAGAGGCCGAGGCCCCGGTCCCTCAAACACAGAGCGTGCGGGATGGGGTCACTCTGAGCCGCACCCTCTCTCGGCCCATCCTTTATTCCCGGGAGTCGGAGAACGTGGGACTTTACGTGGGTCGTGGAATCGGGAGGAACCCCTAAGCCGCTGTATCAGGAGCAAATGGAACTGCGACTCGGTGCTCCTCTAAGCGTGCTTTGTCATTATCCCACAGTGAACACGACCGCTGGGCGGTGTCCTGCCCGGTTTGCTGAGGGCTGCACTCTGGCCACGGTCTCGGGTACCAAACTGCACCCAGCACAGGAGCCTCACCCAGCTCCCTGCCAAGGAAATGGATTTTCTTCCCGACGACACGGCCGAACCTTGGCGTAAAATATAGGGATGTCTGGTGGAAGTTATTCATGCCTTCCTGGTTCGATGCACAGCCTTCCGGGGCTGGTTTTAATTCACACTGGTTCTCAAAGTATAACAAACAGCACACCTGCGCTTCAGAGAGATCCCAGGCTGCAGTGCAGCGCCAACAACAGAGTTCCAGAGCACAGAACGAGGACGCCAGGCTCGCCGGCGCTACGGCCACGGAAGTAAAGTGAGAGGCAGCACTGGGGCGCTTACACAGAGAATTCAAAACACGACAGATCACAGCATCTTTGAAACTGAGGCTGGAATAATTATTCTTAAGTTTGCCACTAATTGTCTCAATTCCTCATTGCTTTTTGGATATTGAGACACATCTCTCCTAGCAAAATAAGTAGCGCCTTGCCTGAAGGGCATTGGGGTCATCTTCAGAAAAGAGAAACACTGGCGCAGTCGTTAACATAAGTCACAATACGTCATAGACAGATGCAAACACTTCAGACGGGATGACATTCACCCACAGAACTCTGCGACTACCACGTCCTTAAGAAAAATGACCAAGCTTGAGGGAGAAGGGATGGAACGGGCTTAAAATGCAATTGGATTTGCCAGCAAGACAGGACTCGCTCCTTTCCACGCCAGCTGCAGAGGGATTTTGCTTTTGTTTCCAGATAAATGATTTTGTGCAAGTATAAATTCATACATGGGTACCCGTACCCACACTGTATGGGATACACAGGAAATGTGATGTCAGACACATGCATAGCACATGCCTCGGCTGTAAGTCCTCGATAGCACCAGCCCGTAGAGCCCAGGATGGAGCAATGAATAAGCAAACAGAAGCATCTGGCTCATCTTTAGCTGGTCTGTCCCACTGGTGGCAGAACATCCTCGGACTTTGGGAACTCCATGGACATCTCGTGCATAGCGTGTCCCTCCCATGGAGAATATCATGCAGCTGCATAAATCCTAGGAGAACATAAATTTTTCAATAAGATGGTTCCAATATGGAGCATTGTTATCTTTTCAATAAACTGTTACTGAACTAGACCTGAAGCACTCAGGGAAACTAATTTGAGAGTTTATGTTCAATTTATGAAAACAGTAAAAACCCTCAAACATTGAATTCGGAATTGAGCGGACCAGAATCCCTCTCACGGAGAAGCGAGCTGAGTGCCCGGTGCCCGATCGGGAGCTCGCCCCCAACGGGTTGCCTCATCAGTCGCTTTTCAGTGGAATTGACCTACTGTGATCCAACAGTCAGGGTCATTTTTCAGAATCTGAAAATGGAGGAATTCTCAAACAGCCCAGAAAGCAGCTACTTTCCCATTTGCTCAGCGTGAGGAAGAATTTGAAAGGAAAAAAGCAAAATCGACGACTATCCATTTAGTGTTTGGAGATCACTCGTGGGGGAAGGAAACTAATAAAAACACGCGTGAAGTCTGGAAAGTTTTCCACTTGTGTTTACCAAGGCACGCCGACACGCCTGCATGTGAGCGCCTGGAACGTTCTCTCGAGCGGTAATAAGCACAGGTTTCCCGCCCAGCAGGGGGAACGGAGACAGCTGGGGCACAGCAAAGACTATATGAATTCCAAATAAAATTGCTGAATTAAGTCTTAAAATGAAGATTCTCGAATGCAGAATACGCGAGGTGTCTGGGGAGAAAAGCCGTTAACTGATCTGATGTCATAACGCACAGCTTAAACAAAAGGTACGGCAAGCGAACTCGCAGTCGTGTGCTTGGGAGCCAGAGCAATCGGGGGGCAGAGCCGGTGCACGTATGAACGGAACGCCGTAAAACTCAGGGCTGTGATGGCGGAGCCGTGACGTACTGGCCATGGGGAATGTTTGTGTGTCCTTCAGAGCTCCGGATCACTCGCTTTGTGCTGGAATGTACGTGGCACCTTGTGGGAAGGAATTTGGGGCTGTGGCCACGTCGCCTTGGCAGCTGGTTTGGGCACTTGCAGAGAGATGCATTGAACTCTACTTTGCAACAGCCTTAGGTGTCACCTGGACTCCGTGTGACAGAGCCAGGGGCTCCCTGGGGACAGGGGAGGGCAGCATAAGGTGCCTTAGACAGCGTGGGGCCGTGTTTAAGGGACCGTTTCTACAACCCAACGCTAGGGGTATTTTAACAATTGGCTTCACCCTGTAAGAAACACCACAGAGCAGCAGGTATCCCGATACTCACAGCGAGATAACACAGCAGTGCTTCCCGGACTTCCATTCGCTCTTCCCGCAGTTGTTGAAAGATCTGCGAGAGGCTGGAGTGTGCGGTCAAATAAGAGCGGGAAGAAACTGTCCTCCACACCCCCTGGGGGGCTTAGCAGGCCCGTTTGTTCGCTGGGGGCTCTGGGAGACCCTATGGTACAGAAATCTCCCTGAGTCATGGAATTAGCATTTTTGGGTTAAACAGGTTTTTTTTT
>VBSM01003157.1:54083291-54106288 GCA_008086735.1 Cheirogaleus medius | reverse complement strand
AGTAGAGACGAGGTCTTGCTCTTGCTCAGGCTGGTTTCAAACTCCTGACCTTGATGGATCCTCCCACCTCGGCCTCCCAGAGTGCTAGGATTACAGGTGTGAGCCACCATGCCTGGCCAGATGATTGCATCTTAACATGAGAACAATCGTACTTTCATAAAATTAAATAAATAAAATCAGATGTTTGATTTTTATAACCTTCTCTTAAAAATACTTGAAAGTTATTCAAACTCATTTTTGTTCTAAAGTAAGATGTAAATGGTATTTATTTTTCTTGCTTTATCGCATTGGCGAGAGCCTTCAGTAAAAGGTTGAATCACATCGGTGGGCGCAGACACCCTAGCTTTGTTTTTGATCTTTAAGTAAAAGACTTTTACATGAAGTACCTTAGTCTTATGATGGAAGCGCCATCCATGGAAGCTAGATGCCCATTATATCTAAATAATGCATCAAGTAGTTAAAGAAGACACAGGCCACAAGACTGATGAACCTAAAAAAATCACACTGTATGAAAGAAGCCAGGAATAAAGTCCCACATATTGTGTTTTCATTTATATGAAATGTCTATAAACGGCGATTCTGTAGATACTGAAAGAACAGGGTTAGTCTGGGTGGGGACTGACTTGCTATTAAACACGGGGGATCTTTTTGGGGGTGATTGGAATGCTCTAGAATTACAATGCTTAGACAGCTATGCAAAAATATAAAAAAACAACTCAATATTTGTTCTGAAAAATTGGGCAATGGACTCAAAACTAGAAACAATATGGTAAATAGGTCGTTTGCTATCCCAGCTTCTTTAGGAAGATCTAGCATAACACACATTCTTGAGGAGTTTAAACTTCTACTATTAATACTTCAAAATCAAGAGTCCCCCACATTGGAACTTAGAAGACTCTTTTTCCTTATTTCATTCGTGAGTTTGGGCAGGTTGCAGGGCCCACTCTGTATCTTTTTGTCACATTTAATTCTGTGTCTCATTTTTACCTGCTTCCTCGGGAAGGTTTCACATTGTTCTTCCACTGCTCTG
Organism: Cheirogaleus medius; assembly: GCA_008086735.1. NCBI lineage: Eukaryota > Metazoa > Chordata > Mammalia > Primates > Cheirogaleidae > Cheirogaleus > Cheirogaleus medius. Next base: position 54,105,258 of record VBSM01003157.1, on the reverse strand, counting down.
ACTCAATTTTCCGACACAAATTGGCAAGAAGCTCCTTCTCGTCTCTACCCGCCGTCATGGGCATCACAGGGAGACCGTTTCCGGGGCTCAGACCTACCTGAGCCTGTGCTCTCAGAGGAGTTTGCTCCCACACAGCCCGTCCCTGTCTGCGCCTTTGCTTGCCGGAGCTGCCGGAAAGCCTCCTGCCACGCTTTGCTAGCAGATTTAAGTAATGCATTTTACTTGAACATTTTTTAAATTGTCGGTTTATATTTCAGACCAGGAACTTCATAAGGCAACTGATGTGTGGGTTTAGGCTCTCAAGAAGGAGGTAAACTTAAACACCTGGATTTTGAGATCCTATCAGGAATCGGATGTGCACCTGTAGGACCCAACCCAGAGACACAGTGAGGAAGAGGAAGACCCTGGGGAGAACTGTTTCATTAATAGACGTTGGGATCAGGAAGGAGAGTGAGCAGGGAGGGAGGGAGGGAGGTGGAGGAGGAGACAACACTTGCTATCTCAAAAGGAAAACGTGGGAGAGAATTTTACGAGACGAGAGATGAAGAGGAGACAGCAGGGATGAAGACCCGAAGTCGTCCGTTGGAAGCGCTGGTGCAGAGACGGCTGTAGGCATCTGAGAGCAGTCATGCCCAAGGCGGGGACGTGGGCCACAGACGGACTGAAACAGGGTGACGGTCGCATGGGGTTGAGGACCAGGGACAGGATTTTGGTGGTGAAGAGACTGAAGGACGGTGTGGCGTGCAGGGTGTGACCGTGTCTCTCAGGTTTGCGGGGAGGTGGGCGTGAGGGCAGCCGAGATGGGGACACGCAGATGTGCAAGCCAGAGGAGAACGCAGCAAGCTGGGGACCGCCACTGCGGTTTTTGTGACAGAGAATCTACAATTGAGGCAACAACAGCAGGGACACAGTAAGGACCAGCAAGGAGTGTGCATGAGCAGGGTCTGCAGCCTGGACGAGCGCTGGAGAGTCGGACGTGGTGAGAACAGGCATCCCGGGAGGCAGGGGTGGGCGCCGGAGAGCGGTTAGGAAGGACAAGGACGGTCCGGCTGGCCTTTCCTGCCAGCAGTCACGTGGAGCCGGGGACCGTGACTCCAGCGTCGTCACTGACTTTGGTCACAATCAGTGAATCCCACTGATTTGCAGGTTTGAATCGCTTTTCAACTCAGAAAAATTGAACTCAGTTTTCTTTCACTCCTCCTTTGTTTCAATCATCTGGTCTGTTCCTTCGGCACATCCGTGAGTTTTAGGTGGAAATACCATGTCTTTATTATTTTCGTCGGTTGCCCTTCCAGAGAGTGTCCTGTCGTTTCACGGCACTGTTTAAACTTCCTTCCCTCAGTTCTCCTCTCACTGAATTTCGTGAGAATTTGACTCCTGTCTTAACCTTTGTTTTTATACGAATTCTTCTCGGAATTCTTCTCCCATTCTGGTATCTCCATGACAATACTTCGCTATCCTCTCACAGTGTGGAGATCCTTTTGATGCCGGAAAAATTCTCTTACTCTCTTATTTTAATATCTATGAAACAGATAACCTCTTCAATGATCTGTTCCTATAAAAATCATGTTCAGAGAGAACTTTTTTCCTCCTGGTCTTTGCTACATTGTCATTATTTGCAGTTTGTATCACCATGAGTAGATAATGACCCATTCTATACTAGATATACAAGGGCAGATAAGCAGGAGGTGTGTGCTTGGCGGCTTCACACTGCATTTAGGTGCGATGACGTTCTTACCTGTCAGGGTCAGCTGATAAAGGCAGAGACCGCCTATCCTGTGCAGAGCACACACTGACCTAGCGTGGGCGCACTGTGCTGAACTGGGAGCGTCTCATATTCCAGTTAATATTAATTTTGTCAAGTCATGTATTACAAAAAAATCTGTCCATTTCATCAAAATTGTTTAACTAATTGGCATAAAGTTCTCCATTTTATTTTCTTATTTCCTTTTGATATATGCAGAATATATAGGGATTTTATCTCTTTTATTTCTGATATTTGTAATTTGTGTGCTTTCTTTTTCTGTTACTTTAGCTAAAGTTTTATCAATTCTATTTTTTCTAGTGGCCATCTCTTGCCTTTATTATTTTCCTCTGTGCTTTGTTTTCTACTTGTTTATATTCCGTTCTATTACTTCTTCCTTCTGCATTTTTTTTTGGCTTAATTCACTCCTCATTTATTAACTTCCTTAGGCTGTATCATAGAGTTTAAACCTCTCCTTTATAATATAAGCATTTAAAATATCAATTTGCCTTAAGAGCTGCTATTTCTGCACCCTACAAATGCTATGATGTATTTTCATTATCATCTACTTCAAAATATGTTCTAATTCCTTGAGATTTCTGTTGGACGTGTAGACTTCTTTAGGATACTCTTGCTTAATTTTCAAATGGTTGGACATTTAGAAAATACATATTTTATTTTTATTGATATCTAATATAATTTTGTTATGGTCAGACTCTTTGGTACAAGTTCAATCCTTTAAAATTTATTGAGACTTACTGTAGGGCACAGTGTGTGTTCTCTATTGGTGAAAGTTCCAGGTGCACTTGAAAATAGTCTGTATTTGCCGTTGCTGCGCATAGAATTTTATAAGTGTCAATTAGTCAACTTTGTTGACAATGGTGTCTTCTACATCCATATTGACTTTTTTGTGTTTGTTCATCTGTTTTAACAATTACAAAGAGAATGGTGTTACAATCTCCAACTGTGCAAGAATTTGTCAATTTCTTTCTTTAGTTCTATTTTGCCTCTAATATTCTGAGCCTCTGATATGATATTACTGCATCTTCTTGACGTAGTCACCTTTTATATTTATAAATTGAACCTCTTCATCTTAAGTTTTTATTTTTTCCTGGATATTAATATAACTATAACAGGTTAATATACTTAATGTTTATATAATAAAGTTGTACATATTTTTACTCTTGACATTTCTATGATTTTATAATTAAATTGTGCCTCTTATAAACAGTACATAGTTTGGTCTTTATTTTTTATGCTTTATTTTTTATCTCTTCCTTTTAATGGCAGTGTCAATTACATTAATATTTAATGTAATTCGTAATATGATTTGATTTAAACTTAACAACTTGCTATTTGTTTTCATTTTCCTCCCTGTCCTTTTTTTCCCCTTTCTCCTACCTTCTTTTTGCTTAATCAAGCAATTTTTAGTACTGCATTCTTTCTCTTCTATTGCCTTTTAACTATTCTTTTCTTTTGTTTGTTGTTTTTAATTTTCTCTTAGATAAAACTTAACTTATTATGGTCAACACTAAAGTAACATTATGCCACTATATGTTTGATGTAAGAATGTTACAACATCCTCCACTTTTTATATTATTATTGTCATGTTTCACTTTTATATTTGTTATAAAGCCCAAACTACATTGTTTTAGTGTTTATTTGCTTTACACAGTAATTTTACTTTTAAATAATTTTAAAACAAGACATAGTTAAGAAAATATTCTTTCATATATTTAAATATTCCTGTATATATTCCTTTAATAATTTTTAAAAAGGGCGAAATAACTAAGAAAATATTCCCACATGTTTGCAATAGTCTGTTATCTGCATTCATTCCTGTAACGCCTTATTTCGCTGTGACATCATTTTGATTCTGCTGAGAGAAGTTTCTGTAGCATTTCTTATAGTGCAAGGCTGCTGGCAGCAAATTTTCTAAGCATTTACTTGTCTGAAAATGTCTTTACTTCTTCTTAATTTTTGGAAGATGTATTTACTAGATATTTTAGTCTATGGCAGTGTTTTTAATTTTTTTTTTCAGCTTTTGAAAGAGGTTGCTTCATTGTCTTTTGGTTTGAATTATCTAATGGGAAACATCTTTGTACTTATGTATGTGATGTCTTTTTTCCGCTGTCTATTTATGAGACTTTTATCACTTTTTTTTATTTGGTTTGTTTGACTTTTTGTGGATCTATAGGTTGATGTTTTAGGTTAAATTTAGAAAACTTTGTTCCGTATTTATTTAAATATGTATATTTTATTCTGCCTCATTCTCTCTCTCTTGTGTTTCTTTCTGGGACTCTAATTACTTTCATATTTGTCTAATTGATGTTGCCCACAGATCATTAGTCTCTAGGATTTTGTTGTTGTTGTTTTGTTTATTTTGCTTTCTTTTACTCCCTGTGATTAGGTTGGATTATTTCTGCTCATGTATTTTCGAGTTCACTGATTCTTAATCCTGTTGTGTTCCTTCTTCTGTTGGTCCCATTTAATATATTTTTTTTAATTTCAGGGACCATATTTTCACATATAGAATTTCCCCTTTCTCAATTTCCAATTTTCTTTCAGCTTTCATTACTCTTTTGAAATTCTCCATCATCACAACTATTTTTATCTATTTTATCCACCTACCTATGGATTCTTTTACATATAACTATTAATATTTTAAAGTCCTTGTTCATTCCGAAATCTAGGTCACTTGTAGGTCTGTTAATATTGGCTGCTTTTCCTCTTAACTATGAGTTTCATGTTCCTCTTTATTTGCCTGTGTAGTATTTTTACTTATTTTCTTGCTGTGTAATGGACATTGTTAATGATACATTGTTGGTACTCTGGATTTTGTTATCTTTCTCTAAAAATTTTTACTTTTATAGCAGGCATTAAATTACCAGTGGATGGCCTATATCCACTAGTAGGTTGGTTTTGTGGTAGATTGGTTTTGTGGTTTGCTTGAGTAGGTCTGTTTTGATTTGGCCCCAAATATCTCAGCCCCCAGAGCATGTTTTTACTCATGGGCTTACCTCTCTTTGGAGCTACTGGGAAACCTAAAAGGTTCAGTAGGTTTGGGAAGTGAGCAAAGCTCTGACTCCCAGTGCTAGCCAGCTCCTCGAAGGCCTCTCCTCAGATCTCTGAGTCTCCAAGCTGACACGGTAACACTAGACCTTCAAGTTTCACTCCCTGGTGGGCCGTCCAGGCGTCAGGAGTGATGTGAGGAAGTTTCCACCGAGATTTGGGGGCTGGTCTCTCTAGAGCTCTCTTTTGCCCTGTGATTCTTCTTCGCAGTTCCATCAGCTCTGGCATCCACCCAAACCCAGCCTTTGCCTTCCAAGCCCTAAAGGACTGTCACCTTCTGCTGGACCCTGTTTCCCATGGCAGGGAAAAGTGGGGACGTTCCCTCCTAGAAGAAGACAAGGAAATGTAGATCTCTTTCCTGTGGCTCTTTTCTTTCATTGCAAAAGTTATTTTCAGTTTCTGTGGGTTTGGGTGATTCTTTAGCCCCTTCAGAAATTAATGTTTAAATATTTTGTGCAGAGCTCATACTTGTGATTATTAGGGCAGTGAATCGAATACAGTCTACTTACACTACTGCAAAACAAAATCTCCAGAGTTAGCTTCAGTGTCTGAAGAGTCAAATGTAGGTTTGCAGCATATTTTGTAAAGGATAAATACATTTTCACATACTCCAAAAGAGTCATGTCCACGCCTCTGCACGGGGAGCTCAGCCAACTGGACAGGCTTTCTCTCTACGTGGAGTATCCCCCTCCCTCTGCCTGGGTGTATCTGAGAGTTGGTGTAAATAGATGTATGAGCAGGTGATGGATGTATGCTTAGGGTGTGCAGTTTGGCGCTTTTTAATATATATTTTAGAAGATATTTTCTACAAAACTGAAGTAAAAAACTTGGGTGTAGAAGTATGTGTGAGCATGTTTGTGTGTGTATGTGTGTGTATCTTGCCAAGATTTTCTTTGCTGTGTCATTCATTAAAATTTTCCCCAAGACCTCTAATTAGATATGGAATAAGTCCAAGTGGATTTTCATTCATAATAATAATCCCACAGCAGATCTACAGGTAATTATAATTGCAGACGGTCCCTGGGTTACAAACCAGACATATTCTTGAGACACCTTCGAGTCAGATTTGTACATAACTCGGATCCCTGACGAAGAGCACGTATGTATGGCAATAACAACAACGCTGTAACGGCTCATATGTGGCGATGACGGTGCAGCGTGATACCGTGATGGTAATGATACCCCTGTACCCTAAGGATAAGTTACAGAAACTACTGTATTATTTCTTTTAATTCGAACAAACAGAATGTAAAAACAAACTCGCACGAAAAGTTTAGCTTGGAGATAGGAATGTCAAAGGAGAAAATGAAAGGTTAACACTCACCTAACATTGCACAGAGTCTTGCCCCCTGGAAGGGCCTTTGTGAGGCCGGAAGGCAGTTGACATTAACGGGACGATGACAGAGCGGGTGCCGGGGAGGACGGAGCGGGTGCAGGAGAGTCAGGGTCTGGTTCTGTCGCTGGAGGAGGGAGCTCACCACCGAAGTCGGTTTTTTGAAACAGATATCTGGGGTTTGTTTGCACAGACGTTTTCTTTTTTCCATCATAAATGGCCTTGTGGCTGCTGACGTTCTCACTAACTGCAGGTAAACCTTTGTAAGCCGGTCGGCGTTAGGATCCTGCTCCTCGAGCTCAGCAAATCCCGCCTCAACGAGGGGAAGGCTTCAGCTCGTTCTTTTGTCGTGACTTTCTGGGCTTCGGGTCTTCTGATTCGCGCTGTCTTTGCGTTGCTATCCGCGGCGTCTCTGTCTGTCTGTGCACCTGGCCGCTGGCTAAGACACTGCGCCAGCGATTCGCTTACGTCATGCAGGTCCCTTTCTGTGCACGGAGAAACTAGTTCCCAGGTTATCAATTTAACTACTTCATTGCAAATTACCCTCGTGGGGGGCCTTGGGAGCCGGTTGGTAAGTACAGAACCCCGTAAGTTGGGTCGTCTGCCACCAGGGCACTGCCTGGACCCCTGTTGAAGGGATAAGTAAATCGAGGTCTAGAAAGATTGGGTAACTTACAAGGCGTACACAGTCAGTGCTAACAATCAAACGCTTGCAGTCTCAGTCCAGATCCTCAGGATCCTGGATCCTCAGGCAGTGTTTCCATCCCTTCTGCTGAAAATATTCTATCCCCATGTTCAACTGTTCAAAGTCTAGCTGCCCTTTAAAAACCAATTCAAATGCCGCTTCATCTCCTGTCTTTATCGCGCAGTCGGTAGTAACCTTTGTCTTCTCAAAACATATAGAAGTGTTTACACCTGATGCTCGTTGTATTATTTAAGGTTATATTTGAACATAGAAATTGATAGTGTGAAATAATGCTTTTAAATCAATCATGGAATAATCTAAAGAAAAGGTGTTAGAAATGTTGTAGGCGGGGAAAGCTCTCTCTGACCTGACGGATGACAGGTGGAACAGAGGATAGAGTTTGTGCAGTGCTCACCAGTGTGGACCGTTCTGGTCTGTTGGTATCACTGGAGTTCATTTCCATATTGCTGAATATTTTGCTTATCTATCCTGTATGGAAACCTAAATTAAACAAGTAAGAGTGGAACTTCCCTGGTGATGATCTTGACACATCTGAGAATTACCTGCGGTCCACCACTTCCACATCCCCCAGGTGGCCACCGAGACACTGTGGGGAGCTCTCAGGGTCAGGGGGACACAGCTGGAATCTGTGGTTTTCTCATATGAAGACCTAGAGGCAAACCTTAGCCGAGCTCAGACTTAATCAGTCAGATTCTAACAGCTAACGTGAAACCGAGGCTGCTGCCAGAAGGTGCTATGTCGTTACGTCGCACAGATCCGCGTCTGCCGTGCAGACTGGAAACCGTCGAGAATGATGGAGAAGGTTCTCTCCAGGTAGTAGTTGCACACTGCTCACGTTCTAGACTCTGCTTTTCCTTTGCGTTGGTGGCTGGCCAAAGTGGCTGCACTCGGAATGACACAATTTCTTTCTGTGGGTTATTAATCCACACGGTGAAGTTAGAGTGAAGTGCAATCACACCAATTCATTCTCTTCTTTCAGTCGAATCTGATTTTCCCCTTTAACTCTTGAAATGAAACTATTACCCTTGTTTACAGAGAATGTTTTATTTCCTTTGCTAAATTTCATATTCCTTGAAGACATGAAATATTTCTTAATTCATTTATTATATCTTATGGATCTCCTATGAAAGGATAGGATGAAGAATAGGATATAAAATGATGAAAAAGCTTCCATCCATAATTTTTAAAAACACGTTGCTTTGTAGAGAGAGAGAGATGTGTTCTGGGCAAATAGAGATGAGAAAACGCATACTGTGTCACGGACAGAAACGTGGAAGAAATGTGTGAATGTTCTCGAGGGGAATGAGGACCGCGTCGCGGAGATAGCACGTGAGTCGGACCAGTGAGTTGAGCAGACTGTTCCGGATGAAGAAGAAGGATGAGGCATTGGTTCCAAACTGACGGACAAGCACGTCTTGGTGAGGAACTATTTTTATGTCTACAGTCCTCAAACGTTTTATTGGGCCAAGACCCGTGAGAGCTGACTTCACACACAGGGGCTCCAGCGCCCAGCTGGCCGAGTTGTGGCTCACACCTCCATCTTCATCGCAAGTAAGCGCTGCAGAATGCTGACGTGTCTCTGTAATAAATGCAACTATCTCTGATTTCTGAATCAAACACAAATGACTTGTGATATCAAGTATTTGAAAGTCTCAAATTATTTGTGATGGACGCTGAAAATCGGTTCTTCCGGAGCCAGGACAGCCCCCGCCAGCCGAGACGCACGCATGGCACAGAGGAGCAGGGAGCGTGTGCCGGCCGGGCGGCGCGAAGCAGACCCGCTTCTGAGAGGCAGACGCCGTCAGCGGCGGCCCAGCTTTCTCGTGCTGGGCCGACAAAAATCAAAGGTTGAGGGAAGGACGTCACATAAATGTCAGTATTAATCAGATTTTAAAATTCATTTAAGGAAAACTGTTCAAATGTATCTAACGAATGTCCGCTGTGTACCAAGGATGTGGTTCCAGGCGATACCGAGACAAACATTATCCAGTCTCTCAAACTGATAGCATCTTCTGAAAGAGCAAAAAATAAAATAATTCATTTCAATGTGGCCACTGGAAAAGCAGTTGAAGGACTTCACGGAGAGGAGGGACGTGACCAAATTTACATTCTCCAAAAATCTGTCCAGCGGACAGGTCGAGATGGCGTCGGGCAGGACGGCGTGGAGACGGACCGGCGGCGCGTTGCTGAGATCCAGGTGAGAGACCGCGGGCGCCGGAGGGAGAGGAAACGAGGAGGAGGAGGCACAGACTGAGACTCACATGGATGCACCGCACAGGCGTTAGCGACTGATGAATCGCGGGAGAAGGGGAGGACTGGGACTGCCTCCCAGGCCTGACCCAGGCAGGCCACAACGCAACACGGAAAACGGGCCGCGGGACAGGTGGGGGTGGTTTGGAGGAAGGCCTTGGTGTCTCACAGTCCCCAAACGTGGGGCTTCCGTCCTCCGAGGCTTGGCCTGGTGAGATTTCCTCAGGTCACTTGTCAGGCGCGGCCTGGTTATGAGATGTCATCCGCCCGAGCCCCGAGCCCCAGTGTTTCCACATAGCGAGTCTCGGTTTCCCCACCACGCTCTTGGGCCGTGCCCTGCGTGGGTCCGGGGCCAGCGCTGGGAAACCAGCTGGACGGGGCGGGCCCCGCTGATGGGAGACAGGAGAGAGCAAGAGAGCGAACCCCGCTTCAATGGAGCCCCACCCCCGAGATTCAGTCTGCAGCACTCAAAGAATACGCATGTGAAGTTTTAGTAACAAAACTTAGTAAACTGTGAAAACGGGCAGGTGATCGGTGAGTTCCTGCCCTGCAGGGCCGACAGTCCCCCTGCGACAGGACCGGGAGCTGCTCAGAGGTGGGAGGGTGGGTGCCCAGAGCCCCCCGTGGGATTCCAGCTCAGCACGGGGGTTCCTGGGGGCGCAGGAGGGGGCGGCGGAGGATGCAGCCAGGTGTCACCTGCTGCCTCACTCCAGCTCCTCCGACTAAACCAACCCTGGCAGGATCAAGGACGGGACAGCGATAGCAGCTAATGGCGGCAGGACTGGGTTGTAGGGGCAGCCCCAGAGAGAGCTGAAGGGTCGAAGGACTTCTCACGTGTCCCTCCTTCTTTCTCAGGCCAGCACGGCTCTCTGCTCGGGGTGAGGGAGGGGAGGAAGATGTGGGGGCCCTTCTGCCACAGCCCTGGGCCTTCTCACTGCAGAGAGGACCTGCTGTCCCCAGGACACACGTCCTTCCTAAAGCCACCTCTTCTGCGTCCCCCATCCATCTGCTGACGTCCTAAGCCCAGGACCCCAGACTGGCTGTTTCGACACAGGGCCTTTAGAGAAGTCTAAAGGAGGTAAAACGTGGAGGTAAAACGAGGTCACGGCAAGGTCCTAATCCAACAGGCCTGGTGTCCTTATGAGAAGAGAGGACGCAGGCTCAGGCAGAGGGAAGACCACGGAGGACACAGGGCGGAGACGGCCGTCTGCAGGCTGGGAGAGCCCTCGCCCGAAACCAACCCGGAAGGAAGCTCATCTTGGACTCCTGGGCTCCAGAATTGGGAGGAATTAAATGTGTGCTGTTTAGGCCGCCCCGTCTGTGGCATTTTGCTACCTCAGCCCAGCAAACTGATAGGAATAGGGTCCCGGAGTTTTAGGTGGGTACGTGGCAAACTCCTTCCTCTCACGGGGTGGCTTGTCAGTGGCTAATGTGGCCGTATGTGGCCAACAGGAACGGAACCAGAGTGATGTGGACGATGTTGTGGTCATTTCCACGGGACTCTGGCTACTGGAAAGAGTAGTCGAGGCACAGCCGTCCTGGGCAGAGGTGGACGGTGGGAGGCCAGGCTGGAGGGCCGGCTGCAGAAGGGGCCGTCCCGCTCCCCTCCCTCCGTGTCAGAGGACAGGGAAGTGCAGGGGAGCTGGCACCTGCGTCCTCAGTAGGTCCACGTGAGGAGTCACCGTGTCCCACGACTCACGGGAAAACACCATTTCACGTTCTCAGTACAAATATTCAACCTCAAAACAAACAAATAAACAAACAAACAAAAGAACCCTGCACCTCTCTGTGGCCAGACTAGGCTTCTTCACTTATCTTTCTCATCTTTGTTTCTAGATCTCCATACTCGTACCTGACTCTGTGCTCATTTAACCACTTTGGTACGAGCGTCGACTATAGTCGGCAGCCACAGATGAATGCACATAGCTGAGCGTCGACTTTAGCCGACAGCCGTGATATGAAGGCGCACAGCCGAGCATCGACTTTAGTCGACAGCCAAAAGCTTTTACTTTTACAGCTTTTATCTCTGCAGTTGCAGTGTGTACGTTCAGCTAATAAGTTACTATGAATCTGTGACCTTTTAACAAGTCCTTAGTAGGAGTCATTATAGTTATTTTCCTAAAGCTGCCTGTAAAGTAAAACAAGCTTTCAGTGCTTTAAAGCTTTCCTCATCACACAAGAGCAAAACGGATCCGTCGTCAATGCACAGCACAGACTACCGTGCGGACTGTGAGTGCCGGCTGTGGGCGAGGGTTTGCGGCCGGTGAGCGCCGCACCGAAGTGGTTAACATCCAAAGTTCCTAGAGGAGCCACAGCTGAAACACCCTCCCAAGTCAAAGTGAAGTCTCCTCCTCAGTAAACACCTTTGAAATGTTTGAATCTATTCTTCCATATTTTTAAAATAGGAAATATAAATTCAAAGGTGTTATCTGCTTACTTTTTCATGAATGGGATTTTGAGTGATTTTGAGTTTCTTTTTCCAATGATCAACGTCTCCAGGAGCTTTCCTGGCCGAAAGTAGCACCGCCTCACTCTCACCGGACGCCGGCGCTTCTTTGCTGCTCCCAGCAAAGGACATGGAGGTTTTTCCCAATTTCCCACAACTACAGCTGTGCAGCGACCATTCACAGCCAGGATCTGTGTGCGGGGCCAGACCCCACGCTTTGCTGGATTTCTAAGGTTTGCCGCGTCCCTTGGCGGCCTGGACAATCTCACGGGAAATAACGCCGGACCTGCAAACAGGACTAGCCGCTCTCCTGGGGGCCTCGGCCCATTTGTGCTGCCACAACAAAATACCCGAGACTGGGTATTTATAAAGAATTTATTTTCCGAATCTTTATGCTCTGCTTCTCTTTTGATTGTAAATTCCGTCTTTAAATTGTTTCTCTCTTCCTATTTTACTATAAGCAGTTTAGGAAGGTCACACGGCACCCTGGATGCTCTGTTGCAGAGAGATTTCTTCTGCCAAATACGCTGCTTCGTCACTCTTAAGTCCTGCCTTCCACCGTGTAAGAGTGTTCCTGTTTCTCCGCATCCTCGCCAGCACCGCTCATGTAATCCTGGATTGAGCTTGAGCCCATTATCGGAAGTGAGGTGACACAAGATCGGAAGAATGGGCCCCACATGTACTCACCGTCAAATTGGTACTGACCGATAAGCACGATGGTGTTTATCACTCACAGGGTGGTGGTGTTCTCCAGGGATTCGGGGGTTGGGGGGGTACACCCACAACTGAGGGATGCGGTGGGCATTGTGGAGGGGAGGGACATACCTCTAACCCAGGCGTCCTCAAACTACGGCCCGCGGGCCACATGCGGCCTGCCGAGGACATTTATCCGGCCCGCCAGGTGTTTTTGCCCGTTTTGTTTTTTTTACTTCAAAATAAGATATGTGCAATGTGCATAGGAATTTGTTCAGTGTTTTTTTTAAATTATAGTCTGGCCCTCTAATGGTCTGAGGGACAGTGAACTGGCCCCCTGTTTAAAAAGTTTGAGGACCCCTGCTCTAACCCTTGCTAGGGAAAGGCAAAGATATACAATGTAACCAAAATGTTTACACTCTCATATTTTCCTGAAATAAATAATAATAAGAAAAAGCCCTGCCTTCCACAGAGACCCAGAAGGCTGGCAAAGTTCAGCCCGGTTCTTCGCCACTTTGTGGGGATGGGGCTTTCACCCAGGTCTCCGGTAACATGCTCCTCGTTTATGTCTGAGACCGCATCAGAACGGCCCTCGCTGTCCGTATTTCCAACAGCGTTGGGTCTTGGCCACTTAGGTCGTCTCTAAGGAGAATCGGACCCTCCCCAGAGCCCTCCCCCTTCTGAGCCTCACCAGGACCACCTCAGTGCTTCCTTTCGGCACTGCGGGATTTTCCCAGCATGCACCGCAACGCCGTGCCAGCCTCTGCCCGTCGCACATTTCCAAAGCAACACCTCACGGCAACACCTCACGCCTCCTGCGCCGGTTCTTAGTTCATCTGTGCTGCTGTAACAGAATACCTGAGACCAGGCCATTTGCAAATAACAGAAACCTATTTCTCACAGTTTGGAAACAGGGGAGTCCGAGATCAAGGCACTGGTGTCTGGGGACGGTCTCTGTGCAGAGTCCTCGTGTGGTGGAAGGAGGAACAGGCCACACGCTGTGAGGAGCCTCCTACGAGGGCCTCAAGCCCACGCGTGAGGGAGGAGCCCACGGCCTGAGCTCCTCTCGAAGCCGCACCTCCTGACCCATCACGCTGGTGGCACCTGCATTTGGGAAGGGACACGTGTCAACAGTGACGTCTGGATTGCTTGTGAAACGTCACGTCTGTTTTTAGCATCCCATAATTTATAACCAAAGAGCTGAATGGCTCTTAATGGCCTTTTTTTTTAAAAAAATCACATAGCCCTTTGAGAATTGGAAGCAATTCTTACGTGTTTAGCCCCCTAGAATTTCTGAAACGAGCTTAATCCTGCATAGGACACAATTGATAAAAATTGCAGGAGGTTCCTGGGCCCCCGAAAGGTGAGTAACAGCACCCCAGATGCACACAGGTGTCTGGGCCACGTGCCAAAAGCTTTTGCTGTGACCCTTCTCTGCCACTTGCTCTATTCCTTCTACTGAGATTGATATTAATACATTTATATTTAACTAACCCACCTTTCCATTTAGAGTCACGCTGATTCCGACATCACAACTATAAAAAAGAAACACTACTTCCTTCGAATTCATGAACCACTCTCCCGAATATGACAAAGAAAAACCAAACTGAACATATGGACGTAGGGGGTTACGTTTAACAAGTGGGAAACTCATTTGCTTCTTGAGATAGAAAATTTATTCATTTGGCACCGAGCAATAACAGCTATAAATACAGTGTGTAAATATTTTACGAATACAACTCACTAATTTCAGCGACGCACAAAACAGACGCCTCATGTGTGTGACGGCAACTCGGTTCTGGGCTGCAGGTTGGCTCACTGGTGTGGTTCACGCTCAGTTCCAAACACAGACCTCTCAGAACCATGTGCGAAAGCTTAACTAATCTGCTCTCTTTACTAAAGCATGCATAATATGCCTAAGTATTGCTAATTCAGCAGTGAAAAATAAATTACACTTTTAAGCCAAACAATTAACACTCAACTTTAAATGCTGCTTGCTAGAGCAAGGGGAGCCGGCGCAGGCTGCTCCGAGCCGCACAGTCCTGGCGAACTCGTCAGCTGGAATTAGATTCATATTTCCCCATAAATCTCTAAGCCACTTTATAAGTTAATTCTTCCAAGATTGACATAAATTAAAGAACGACGGTCCGTGGGCTTCCTGGCTCTGAAGCGGTTCGGTAAGCACCCTGTGAGCACCGCGGCACCAAGCAAAACAGGTCACCCTGGATAGAGGTTCCCTGTAGGGTAGCAGATGGCTCCGAAGTGACGAGGGCTGGGGACCCCCACTTAACACCCAGGGGCTAGAGGCCGTGTCCCTGCCACGGTTCCCCATGAGACCTTCCGTGGCGTGTCTCTGCCCACCTCCCCATCCTTGTGTCGGACACCTCCCTGGGTGCTCGCCAGGCTGGTCTAGCCATTCTCCCCCCCCCGCCACCTATCCCGACTGTATCCTTCCTTCGCCTGCCCAAAGCACCCTCAGGCTCCACTGTGGGCGCCTATGAGGTTCTCTCCCTCCCTGACCTGACCCCGCCCAGCGAGCACCCATCCTAACGTTTCTGAAAAATGAGGGCACGTGCCCCAGCGCTAACCGTAATCTGAAACTGTTCACAGGTATTTCTTACCACCCTGGCTCTAAGCCTGTAAGTCATGAGAGAAGTCACCCCACAGGTGGGAGCAGCAGACACAGAGATGGTGCTAACACCTGCCCTCCGTGGCCAGCCCTGTCTGCAGACCCCGGCTGTGGCGTGTAGAGTCGGGTTCGGGGGTCCGCAGGTGGCTCTCTGTGCGGACCCCCCTGTGCAAACGCGGCACAGAGAGCTCTCCAAATCCAGAAGTGGCCTTACAAATACATCCACACCGTCTCCTTGTCAAGAAATACCCATGCACACACACACCCTTATTTATTCTGGGCAGAACCCTACGACGGTCAACAGTCCACCCCGCAGTAGCTGCTCGTAAAAAGCAGCGTGCTGTGTGGACCCACCACGACACGTGGTCCCGGTACTTCCGAGTCTTCACCTCCCTGTGGGGAGATCAGCACAGGGGCCCACGGAGCAGCCCTTGGGCGCCCTCGGCCTGCACATCCTTGCAGGGGCTTGGGCGCCCGCCCTGCGCCCTCCTGCCCGCCCTCGCTGCGATGCCCCAGCCCCACCACCCCTCCTGGTCCCTCAGACCTCTCGGCAAAGCACAGATTAAAAATGAGCTCCAGAAACGACCTGAGTCACACCCGGAAAGCCACACGTCCCAGGCATGTGTACTGCAGAGGCGCCTGTCTCGAAATATGGCCGGGTTTTGTGAGGAGTGGTCCTTCCTCTTGGTGGGGGGTCAGTCTTCCGCCTGGATCCCGGGCAAGAGCACAGGCAGCTCGGCGAGGGGGTAGGGCAGGCTGGGGGGACGCTGTGGCCAGCGGGAGGGACCCCGAGGCTGGGCGCTGCAGATGCCCGTCGGAGACCACCTCAAGTGGTAGTAACACGGGCTGAAACAACACGGGTCCCTGTGCCAGAGGTCCTGGTGTCATCCACTCAGAATCACTCCCCAGGCTGCCTGTGCCAAAGAGCTGCGCCCATGCCGGACCACGGTGCCCCATCTGCCACGCCCGGGCGGGCGTGCCCAAAACCAGGTGATCTTTCTTTTCAAATTTCAGGTTTCAAACTTCCTTTCCAAGAGCGATTTTATCCGATTCGATGTAAATTACTCAGAGTTCGACGCAGGTCCATTTTCCCTGAGAACATCCGAGCAACACGCCATCGTGGGCGGCTGACGCAGGTGCACGAGGCGGTTCCAAGGTCGCAGTTCTTTCTCCCGTTCCAGGTGCCATGGGGGGGACGCCCGAGTCTCCGGGTGGGAGGCGAGCTGGGTGAAGGAGGAAGAGAGGCCTCGCTGCCCGCTGGGCTCCCGCTGTCGCCATGGGATGGCCAAGCTCCTCTCGGAGCATCCTCCTGGTCACGGAGCTGTTCATAGCACCACGGAACACGTCTGAGTTCCAGCCACCTGGTCCGTTACCCACCCCGACCCTGTTCCCAGCGGACACCCTTCGAGGAAGGGAGCGCAGCCTCATTATTGTAAAGACGTGGAAGCGGACGCCGTGAGGAACCCACACGGACCAGGCCTCTCCACGAGGCACAGAGGGGCGGTGGCGCTGGCCCCTCACCCTGTCTGCTCTTGGCAGGTGTGCGCTAGAAACCATCTGCTATTGGATTTTACGTACAGAGTTTTTCTTATTGTTCCATTGGCAGCAGTGTAATAATGTCTTGAAATAAGCAAGGCCGGGGGTTGAGCTAGCCCAGCAGAGATACTGACCACGTGCCGAGGAAGGCTGGGTGTCCCCTGCCATCTCCAGTGAGAGCACCCAGTCTTTGGGGAGTCCCGGTTCTCTTCACAGTTCGAAACAGAGCGAGGAGTCGCTCCTAACCACTGGATCCTATTTTCAGTTGCAAGAATACGGAAGTGAGGGCTAAATGTAGTTTTTACTTTAAATGCAATATGCATGAAAGCCAAACATAGGTATTAAGGTGAAAGTTTTAATAATCTTACTAAAAACACAGGCTTAGAAGTATCATTTTTTTTTTAAAAAAAAAAGAAAAACAAATTAGGTAGTAAAAGATAAGTAGAAGCCTGAATCATTGATTTGTCACATATCTTCCTTGTGAAGGCTTCAACTCCTGTTGAAGTGTTGCCAGGGAATAAATATGTTACATCTGCCCCCTGTTTATTTTTCCTTTGCCTCTTTGCCCCGAAAGAAACGCACCGGCAGTCACCAGGACACATAAAGAACAAGTCTCTGCACATATTCAATCCAGACATCTTTGGTGGGAGTCCACCCGCGCGCTCCCCAGCACGCCACCAAGCTGAAGAGCCGGGCACACTTTTTACTAGATCCTTGGGCCTGCTAAAGCGTCTTATGACCCTTTCACGGAACCAGGACTTAAATCAGAGCCCTCAGAGGCCAGCGCTATAAAACCCTGCTCTGTACTGCCGGAGAAACAAAAATATCTGCAAAAGAGAGCTAAAAATCATAACATTGAGAAAAACGAAATGATTCTGAGCAACAAATATTAATCTCGATAATAGTATTTACCCTGCTGGGCACTGTGTCGCATATTTTCCATGCATATTTATCTAATGTTTACAAAAAATCTGTCATTCAAATTTTAAGCCTGAAGAAAAATGAATATTGGAAGACGAAGTAATCATACCAAGGTATTAGGGCTTGGAAATGGATTTAAATCCAGTTGTGCCTGAATCAAGGGCCCCATTCTTGGCTAATATCTGTGTTTACACCTGGGAAATGTCCACCTGCCATCCCAATTACTTCCCCACAGCATTTAGAGTCGACTTGGATTTGAATACCAGCTCCACAGTAGCTTCTTTCTTCTGACAGTCTTCCCCACCTGTGACACAGAGATGACAATGTCTGTCTCCCTGAGGTTCGAGAAGATTAGAAGGTATGCTTAACATATAAGATGGCATGTGCAAACACAAGGTACAAGGTGTGGTACTCCGGGCATGCAATGGACGCCTCACCTCTTTCTGTTTCATTCTGAGCAAAAGAAGTTACAGTAACAGTGTCATCTCCATACACTATAGGGTCCTCTGTCTTGTGCTTGTTCCAAATGATGTCTCGGTGGCTGTTTTCGCAAAGAAACTTGCATAACCCTTTCCAGATACTGAATGTTCTCTGGCTGAGTTTCACTAATTTGGTTCCTAGTTAAATATATCAAAAGAGCAGAAATCCTAATCTGTTGGAACATTTATTCCTCTTCCTACTCTCAGATAAATAGATTAGCATCGTTAGGATTAAGTTTGCAAAGATATGCCCAATGGGTATGCCCAGGATGGTTGCTCTTTATGTTTCTTGGTTTGTGTGTGTGTGTGTGAGAGAGAGAGAGAGAGACAGAGAATGGGCTACCGATTTTTTTTAAAGGAGGATGTAGACTAGAACAATAGGATTTCCAACATATAAACACTTATTTTATTCTTTTTGTTTAAAAGGCTATGTTCTTTCATCCATATCATTTATCCTTTCCTGATAAATGCAAACATTTATTTTTATCTTCACATTGTTTTTGGCATTTTATCTATTTCTTTATTTTTGTTCTACCTTTAACTACAAGAGTAAATGAGTTACTTCCAAACCTCCTCATCCTTGGTGGGAGGTGTGCCGTGGTTACAGCCGCACAGAGAGCAGCTGACTTTGGCCACTTAAAGAAAGAGACCTGGAGTTTCTTAGACTGCCCTCCGGATCTTAATGATCATAATGATTGTGAAAATAAATAATGAAAATAAAATAAACTGCTATCTGAGGAGGACCCTGATCCTGGGAAAGCACAGTCCCACAGCAGTTCTCCCTGGCTCTGAAGTCCACCCCCGCACGCCTCACTCCTCCACGTGGATCTGGGTCCTGCCCAGACTCCCAGTCTCATGCCCCAGCCGCCCCCGTCCTACGAGTGGGCAAATGTTGAGGGAGCCGCAGAGGACAGGTGAGGCCCTCTGAGCCTTCGTGTTTCCCCTCATGCAGTGGGCTTCCTGCCCTGCCGTCCAGTCCCCGTCCTCCGCCCTCCAAGCTCCCCCTGCACAGGGCTCACCTGCCCAGTTGCCCTTCTAAACAGGCTCATCTGCCCAGCACCCACCTGCCATTGCCCACCTGCCCAGCACCCACCTGCCCAGCTCTCCCTGCACAAAGCTCACCTGCCCAGCACCCACCAGCCCAGCTCTCCCTGAACAAAGCTCACCTGCCCAGCACCCACCTGCCCAGCTCTCCCTGCACAGAGCTCACCTGCCCAGCACCCACCTGCCCAGCTCCCCCTGCACAAAGCTCACCTGCCCAGCACCCACCTGCCCAGCTCTCCCTGCACAAAGCTCACCTGACCAGCAACCCCACCTGCCCAGCTCCCCCTGCACAGGCCCACCCAGCCTGCTGCTCCCAGCTGACCCTAACCCTAACCCCAACCCTCCCTGCAGTAGTTCTCATCCCTGCCCATGCCGGCCATGCCGCGCTTCGCTCCTCCTCGGTGTTGCAACGCCAGTGGCTCGTCCTGCATCAGACTGATGCATCGTTAGGGTCGTTGCCCATGCGTTTTTAATTATTGTCACTTTCCCATAACTCAGCATAATTCCTGACACATAGGACGCTTTCAACGAGGGTTTGATGGACATCACGTCTGTTCTTAAAGTTTCAAAAGCATTTTGACATTATATGATGGAAGTGTTTTCTTCTATCTAAATACAGTTTCATGCTATTTCTAATGGAAGGAAAGATTCAATTCTCTACCACGCTTGTCTCTTTGAGAAAATGGTTTTGCACATGTTCTTGAAAATTGAACACACACCTGCACACACTCTTTATATCATTAACAGATTTAGAAATATGGCTAACATAACATGAACATATTTTTTAAAAGAATAAAAAAAGTTCTCCTGTAACATAGTGTCTATGTGTTCATGAAATAAACTACAAAATGAACATCCAAGACCAATTCAAATCTCCTGAGATCACAGCATACAAATAAATATGCATACACTTGTCTGTGTTTTTCCACATGTAATTATACATGACATAAAGGACAAGGATACTGAAATTCAATATTTAGAAGGAAGGGAACACTTGAGATGTCCAATTTACAAATAACAATCTTTTCTTATAATTAAGAAAAATCAAGCTTCTAGTCGTACTTTAATCCAAGAAGTGTGATTTGTATATGAAAGCAAGGGATCATGCCTTTCTTTTAAGATTGGTAATTAATAGCTCTGCTCACATTTTTTAATTAAATACAGTTGGCCTTTGTTATCCATGAGTTCCCCACATCTGTGGATTCAACCAACTGCAAATTGAAAATATTCCAGGAAAAAAAGAGTGATTGTGTCTGTGCTAAACATGTACAGATTATGTTCCCTAAGCAATACAGTATAACGACTATTTACACAGCATCTACCTTGTACTAGGTATTATTAGTAATCTAGAGGTGATTTAAAGTATCTGGAGGATGCACACAGGTTATATGCAAATACTATACCATTTTATATCAGGAACTTGAGCATCCAAGGGTGGTCCTGGGACCAATCCCCCTCCAACTCTAAGGGATAACTACAGATATAAAAAGAAAATGAAACTTGTGAGATAAAAGACAAACTTCACTAAAACCCTGCTTGACTTCCCATCTCGAATATACACAAGCGTTTTTAGTCCCACATATGCACAAGCCTTATGTATTGCTTATATTAATTCTCATTATTTTGTTTCGAATTTTCTTTCCATGTTTTTGGAAACACTATTACTATCAGGTGTATCATAATCCTATCACTGCAGCAGGAAAGAGACGGCGTTGCTAATGCTTCCAGACTGGAGGAAGGAGTTCAACATTGCAAGGCCCGGATTCTAAGTGTCCGGATGACTGTCCTAAGAGATCTGCTCTGGGGTTTGCTTTTGGGTGGACTCACGGGCATTGCAAGCACGAGGCTGGCTGTGCCGCCCCTCCAGGGCACTCTGGGGTCAGACAGGTCCCTGGATGAAAGCCTGGAGCTGAGCGTGGCCCTCTGCCAGGCTGCAGGTACACTGCCCCCTCTTTGGACACTGCTTAGAAAACTCCAAATCAGTGTGTGCTTATTTGCAAACTTTTCAGAAGTGCAAAGCATAGGTTTGGTAACTAAATATGCTTATTCTGAAAGTAGAAGGATGGTCATGAAATATGGTAATGGAGTTATTACAAAAGAATGTTCCAGCCAAAAAAAAAAAAAAAAAGTCTGCTGCCTTGTTCAGGTGCCCTTTCCTGGGTCCTTTGGCTGGAGAGAGCAGTGTTCTTAGAACTGGCTGTTTTAGTTCTGGGCCTGTTGGCATCTGGGCTGCTGACTCGTTAGCTCCACACGCCTTGGGGCGTGTGAGGCAGAAGGAAAACCTGGGGACCCTTCACTCTGTCCTCCTCTAGTCCTGTAGTCCCTGTTCAGTCCAACTCTTCTCACCCCTCCAGAGTCTCCTTACGTGTGTTTAATATGTAATATGCCCGGTGTCACTAGCCGCAATTAGTGGAGAGAAGAGAAGTAGGTCTACTCCACCTTCATGGAATCAGAAATCTCCATACATTTGTTTGTAAAATCATAGACTGAAAAAAAAACTAATCCCTATATCTAAAAGAACTTACTCCCTCTGAACAACGTGGCATGTCACATTCACTGTGGACAGGCATGAACTAAAGAAATGGATTACACGTACTGTCACAGGTCGCTTAACAATGGGATGATGGGGACGTGTTCTAAGAAATGTGTCCTGAGGCTACTTTGTTGTGCGAACGTCCCGGAGTGCCGACATCCCGGAGTGCACTTACCTGAACCTGGAAGGCACAGCCTGCTGCACACCTGGGGTGCCACCTGGGGTGGCCTATTGCCCGTGGGCTGCAAACCTGGGTAGCAGGTTACTGCACTGAATGCTGTAGGCAATCGTAACACAACTACCTAAACATAGTCACGGTTCACTAAAAGCACAGTATCATAATCTTATGGGACCACCGTTGTGTATGTAGTCTGTCCATGACCAAAACATGGGTACGTAGCACAGGACTATATATAAGTATATAACAAGCATTTGAGACATTTGCTGTTTTTCATTAATGGGGATTACATATATTACATACACATTCACCACTTCTCTCTTTCCTTTTGTAAGATTTATGTCTAATGTATCTCAGGACCTTCTCTAAATTAAGAATCCTAGGAACAGAGCTGAGAGAGGAG
>VBSM01003157.1:54073291-54080791 GCA_008086735.1 Cheirogaleus medius | reverse complement strand
CATCCCTCAGACACGCTAAGTAGGAAACGGAATCATTTTTAAAATTTAATTTTTTGTATTACTTTGACCAAAGAAAAGGATTAAAATTTTTCAATTAAAAGTAAAAGCAACTGAAATAGGATATGATGGGAAATATGAAGAAAGTATAGACTGAACTTTGAAAGTTTGGTTTCTGTATTAAAGACAATGAGATCAGAAATATGTTTATTATAAGAGGAAGGATATTCCATCCTTTGTACACTTTTAAAAAGTTCTTTAAAGTGTATTATTCACGAACTAAGATCCCCTTGTATGTTTATACTACCATTAAAACATCAGTGTAGGCAGTACCAGTTCTCAGGGGTTGTCAAAGGGCAAAGTGCGTCAGGACGCTGACCATCCGCGTCCGGGAGTCCAGGTTGAGCTGGGCGAGAAGGAAGCTCCCAACAGCCTGGCGGGTCCAGTGGGGCCATCTGTGGACAATGCACTCAGGTGTCTGTGGGGAGAAGATGGGGAGATGCCGGGGAGGTTGCTCAGAGCCCAGAAGACCTGGGGGGCCCATGGTTATCCCACCATTATTGGTACGGTTCCCCCTCAGCTAAGGAGCAAAGCAGTTCGCCTCTGAGCTGCATTTCTTCATTGACAGTGACAAGCCGGGATTTAGTGATTTTTAGAGTCCTTTTTATCTCAATACTCCATGATGTGAGACACAGATTTTATATACATATTTTGTGTATGTGTACACATATACACACACATACAATTACTTCCTTTTCTAGTGTGTGGATCTGGTGGTGATTTAACTGTACGTTTGTAAGCCCTATCCAGAACATTTGGAGGATGATTATTGCAAACATTTATTAAGTGCAAAATATGCATCAGCTCTGTGCTAAACATTTCATACACGTTATATTATGTAATCATTAAAGCAAACGGAACCCTATTGGCTCAAACTTCATCATCAGTTAGAGACCAACAAGTCATTGGAGAATAAGGGTGGTAGGTAACTAAAGCTGTCACAAGTGTGTAATAAAACTTCCATAATTAGGACTTTGCAAGAGGAGGTACCGGTACCTGGTCCGCTCAGGGTAACTACTTTGGATTCTAGGCCATTTGACCCAGGGGTTTTTCTTTGTGTTCCGCCTCCTTCCTCCACCTATGTTTAAACCTTCCTACCTTTGCATATCCTTCACAATGCTGAGTTTAACCTTTCCAAGGAAATTTCTAACATCCTCAGCAGGATGATCATCTAGTTCACCCACAATGAATGTCTGTACCTGACAGTCATGTCTTGAATTAGCATCCCAAGCACCAGGCCAGTTTCCAACCGAGAATATTATCCGTCTCTTAGTTTCTATAACAGACTTTCATTTGTTCACGAGGGCCCACATTCGGGGGCTTTCTGCCTGACATGGCGGGAGGGATAGTTGGATAAGGCGGCTGTGTCACTATCAGGAAAGTGTTTCACGTGTGCGTGATATACACACAGAAGGTGCATCATCTGCTCATGGTCATTCTTGATAATGACATTCATTATCAATAACATTTCCTTTAGCTGAATAGTGGCTATTTACAGAGTTACAGAAAGCATGCAATGAAATACACCTATATTGTGTTCAGTTTAATGAGTTTTAACAACTGAAATCATCTGCAAAATCATCATGGAAGAACATTTCTAACACCCTAGAAAGTTCCCTCCAACTTCTTTTAATCAGCTCCTCTTCCCCCCTACCCTGAGCAACCACTAATGAACTATTTTTTTTTTTTTAGCCATATCCCATATCATATATGGGAAGGTTTTCCCAGAGCGATGGTAGCACACATGCACTCCATCAGGCTAATGCTTCCGCTCCTACCAACTTCGTTAGTGGGAACAAAAGACCCATTGGAAATGCACAGTTGGCCCCTGACCTGTGCTTCAAAGAATGTTTGGGCTTTCTCTCTTTCTATTCTGTGACTGTCCTGTCACCGTGGTGTCAGGCACTGGTCCGGCTGCCATGCCTGTGCAACGTGCCCAGACGTCATCTGTGGGCCTCCCTCTCTCTCTGACTTAAAACCCACCAGTCACAGACTTCCAGCAATTTGCCTTCCCGGTTATTTGCTGAGCCAGCGTCAGGCCGGGCCTCCTGTGCCCATTCTACGTAACGTAAGTCAAGAATATCTCATTTCTTATCTGAATATGTTCAGATACGATTTTCACACGGCTTCATAAGAAAAGAACATATTCCTCACTTTCCAGCCACCTCACTGACAGCTGTTTCCGTCCTTCCCGGGCCTGCTGGCACAGGCCGGACTCCGGACCACCAGGCCTGGCTCCTTAGTGTTTTCAACTTATTTTGAAATATTAGGTTGTATTTTTATGTAACCCTTTGGCAAGTGTTTCTGGCACTGTGTTCATTATCTGTAGGAATGTTATTTTGCAGTCTTTCTTTTTTCTTTTTCTTACGATAACTTAGCATGGAATGTAACTCAGTACTTTCTCGTTGTGCATTTGTATGTGGAATTAGCCACCTGAATTTTAGTTATTTGCCTTCCCAGTTATTTTGACACTGACGTGTGTTGTGTGATGAGAACACTTAAGAGAGTTGTGCAACGTTTGGGGGATGGTCATGCTTGAAGCTCTGCCTCGAGGGGGCAGGGGGGCATGGGCAATATACGTAACCGTAATATTTGTACCCCCATAATATACTGAAATAAAAAAAATAAATAAAAAATAATAATAAAATCATAAATTAAACCAAAAAAAAAATCTATTCTTAACTGTTCACACGCAGACCTGTCCCCAGCTCCAGTAGCCGACTTCCTGCCCGCAGCCCCGCGCGGGCTCGAGATGTGCCTCCCGAGCTGGACACGTCCCGAAAGGCGCCACTGCGGCTCCCAGGCCAGGCCTGTCTCTCCCGCGGTCGCCATTGTGGTCACAGCTGGTATCGCGAGATCTCCATGGCCCCTGTGCTCCTAAGTCTCAGGCAGCGCGCTCAGAGCAAAGCACGCCTGGTACGTCGCACACCTGGGACGTCATCTGCCTGCGCTTCCGCCCCCGCTTCCGCCCTGGGCTCTCCACTCGGGCTCCGGTGTTCCGCGCGGCAGGCAGTAGAATGACGTAAGTGTCCAAGTCAGGTGATTGTGTTTCTCTGCTCACGGTAGCCCGATGGGAGGCTGCTCCTCGCAGGATAACATTTATCTCTTTCAGGTATTCCCGGAAGATGGTGGCGGAGTCCGCACAGCTTTTTTAATCTCCCCAAATCCATCAGTTAACAACAACACAAAAAAGCAGGTAGGAGTGCAGAGATGGCGAAGCGAGGACCCCGATGGGCAGTATCCGCAGGGAAACCTGGTGGCGAGGTGGCTTCGTGAATTCCAACACGGAATGGAGTGTGGAGAAGTGGCATCGGCCACGCCGGGGCAGTGTCCCGTCTCCTCGGGGAGGCCGCCCGCCGAGCACCTGGCGCCCAGGTGAGCCGAGACGGACCCACTGGAGTCCGCGGCAGGGCGGGTCTCGGGTGGCTGAAACCGGGGCTGGTCTGCGCCCTGCGGCAGCAGGTGCCGGAAGGACCCGCTGCGAGGGTGGAGGAACTGCAAGAGTCAGCCTTGATGGACATTTAAAACTAATACATGGGATAAGCTCTAAGAAAAAACCCCTGCACTGAAGATAAATTTCTGGGAAAGGATCCAAAGCTAGTGGGGCAGGAAAAGCGGAAACAAATAAAGGAAAAGTTGAAAGGGGCCAGGAGACTCAGCAAGTTTTGAAAGCGAAGGACAAGCGGTGGGGAGGGTCTCTGTGTAGTTAGGGGAGTAAATGATGTCCTGAGCCGCAGCTTCTCTAAAATTCAGGTGACTAAGTCCACGTACAAAAGCACAAAGAGAAAGTGCTGAGTTACATCCCATGCTAAGTTATTGTAAGAAAAAGAAGAAAGAAAGACTGCAAAATAACATTCCTACAGATAATGAACACAGTGCCAGAAACACTTGCCAAAGGGATGCATAAAAATCTAACCTAATATTTCAAAATAAGTTAAAAACACTCACAAAATTATGTAAACTATGAAAGATCAACATATATTAGGATTGTTAAAAAAATAAACACAGAAATTATGTAATACAACTTGAAAGAAATAGAATGAAAGGAAACATTGCTTGAGAATCAAATACTGTGCTAGAATGGATACGAGAGCAAGTAGGCAGGGCAGGTATTGTCTTACGAGAATACGGAGTAAAAATGAGCAAAATCAAAAAGCAATGAAAAAAGAGACAAAAAGAATAAAAGAAAAAAGGATACCTATTAAAGAAAGAAAAAATCCAACATATGTATGATAGGAGTCTATTAAGAAGGAAATGAAAGCAAAAAAACAAAAAAATACTAAAATCTATAATTAAAGAAAACTCTCCTGGAATAGTAACTATTTAAAAAGATCTGAAATACATAGCAAAAAGGTATAGCATATATCTGAAAACATTAATACAGAACACCCAACACCAGGACATACTCTAGTCAAAGATAAAGGAATCAGCTGGGAATCTAAGCCAAAAACCAAGTGAATTATAGTGGGGAAAACGAGCTTGTCATGAAACTGTTAACAGCAAGACCCATGTTGCAAAATCAAATGGAGCATCGTATTTAAGAACTCAGAGAAAGCGAAGGTGAACCAAGCATTACGGTCCGTTTATATTTGCCTTTGCACATAAAGACCACAGACAAACACCAATGAACATACAAAAACTCAGGAATGTTTTTCCATAAATCTTCCCTGGAAAGACCACTGGAGAACTGGCATCAGGTTACTGCAAAGATGGGGAAGACGTTGGCATCAGTGCTGGTGTTGAGCCCTGAACCTGCAGCCACCCGCAGTAGTGAGGGGCCAGAGGGAAGAGGAGGAGAAGGCGTGGTGGCTACAGGCTGCGGCGGTGTGGAGGTGGGGCAGCTATGGCATGGATGGGGATGGGGTGTGTATGCACCGTCCCACACCAGTTGCGTAGGGTGGGTACTGCGATTTTGAGACTGCTATATGTGTAGTTGGACAAAAAGCAAACAAGTAATTAAAAAGAATTCTAGTTCTATCATTCTGTGTCTCAGAACACAGAATACCTAATGTAAGATAGAGGAGGCTATGTTAACCACTTTATCGTAAATTTGAGTTGTTAAGAGCTAGACCAAAAAAAAAAACTTAACACAGCAATAATCAGAGTCTCTGGGCAATATCTGGATAGCAAGGAAGATAAGCGAGAGTGCAAAGATCATCTACAAAAGACGTGGTACCACATGGGCTGAGGTGAAGAGGAACAACTGGAAGTTCTGTGATACTGCAATTGATTGAAACCCACCGAACATGTTTAAGTTCATACGTCCAAAATAATATCCAAGAAAAAGTGCTTGGTCACTGTGGTAGGCAGAATAATGGCCCCCTGAATATGTCCTCATCCTCAGAACCTATTAATACGTTACTTTGTGTGACAAAAGGCACTTCACAGATAGGACTTCAAGGAACTTGAGATGGGAAATCTGGTGGACCTGGTGCAATAACAGGGTCTTTCCAAGAGGGGCAGGATGGTCACCGGTACAGAGAGAGGAGTGAGGACTGAGGTGTAGGTGGGAGAGGCGGGAAGATGCTACTTAGCTGAATTGGCGGTGGAGGGTGGCGGCCCCAGGCAGGGAGTAGAGGGCATCTGGAATCCGGAAAGGCAGGGAACAGATCCCCCTACAGCCTCTGGAAAGAACCAGCCACATGGACCCGTTTCACACCTCTGACCTCATTTTGGTCAAACTGCAAAAGATTACATTTGCATTACAAGTTTGTAGTAATTTATTATAGCAGCAACAGGAAACTAATAGTCACCAATTGATTACTTTGAAAACTGGTAAAGGAAAAATTAAGAATAGAGCATTTATCATGCCTTTCCTGTAGACACAGTACTAGCAGCTATGTCAACAACAGATGCAAAGAAATACCTGCTCACAGACATGTGCAAAGCAACGAATGAAAACAGGAAATGGTAAAGTGTTATTATTTGACAACTAATGCATTCACAGGCATAGTCATCAAGCACCATTAGCTGCAAATGTTGCAAAAATGAAAATATGACCAGCGTTAGTCTTACAGAAAACATATAAAACACCAAATATCATACAAACTAAAAAACCCTGAATTGGATTAATTCTCTCTAAATACCAGCTTACAGAAAATGCAGGGAAAAGAGGAACACGTTTAACCTCACCATGAGGACGCTGTCAGCATCTAACATCTGGATTCGTCCCAGCGGACACCATGCAGGTGACCAGTAAATTAAACGCCTGGATTTCTCCACCGTGCAACTCATCCATGGAACAAAAATCCACTGTGTCCCCTAAATCCACTTAAATAAAAATGAAAAAAATAAAAAACTTCATCTAAAAACAGTAAATCTCAAGGGAAATAAAAGATGAAAGTAGAATATTTAGAGATTAGTAAACATATTAAAACAAGAACTAGCAAAACTGAAATAAACTGTTTAGAGATGCTTCCACAAGTGACAAAACTCTGAAGAAACACCAAGCAGAGATGACTCTGAAAACTGAGATCGAGGTTACTTTTAAGGCGAGGGTGGGGCTGTGAGGGAGGGGCAGGCAAAATGCCGTTTCTTGAATTGAGTGGTAGCTACAAGGGTGTATGACTCATAGTATTAACAATTCATCAAACTATACTTTTGCTTTATGTAGTTTTCTGTATCTATTATAATAACCACAAAAGAGTTAAGCAATGTAAAAATTCCAACCCCGTTATTGCAGACAGTGCTAGATCCACGTTACTGCTGGGAGACCCTGGGGGCTCCACACTTCCTCCCAATGCAGCACACTTACTGTTCCCTTTCTGGGAACACTTAATTTTTCTCAAAACTATCATGTTTTCCAGGTAATTCTTGAAGTCTGAGCTCAGATATCACCTCTTCAAAATGGATTTCCTTGTATCTTCCAGCTAAAATAAACTCCAACTTTGAGTCTTCTTACCCACCTTTACCTCTCAATGAAATTATCTTACCGTTTTTATCACTCATTGGCTGTTTCCCAGTAAAGAGCATCTAACCCCAAGGTCCATGGGGCAGGACCTTGTCAACTCTATTTCCATTGTCAAGAAGACATGGAACACAGTGGGTGCTCAAAAACATTTCTTGCACCCTGAGCTCCTAAGGGTACAAAAATCTTGTGCACCTGCAGAGTCAGAGCTCCAACCCATGGATTTCCTGATTCCAGAGGTTTGCCATCTTTGAATATAGTTGCAGTCTCTGACCAATTAGTTGGACTTTTCTTTTTTTTCTTTTGGTAATAGTTCTGTTTCTTAAGAAGCTTGTAAAACAATGCATAGTTTAAGTGCATCAGGAGGGCTCCACATTTAAAGCAAAGCCAACATTGACTCTTTTGTCAACCTAAGAATGTTTCGATAATACAAATAATGCCTTCTAGATTACTGACTTTGTAGATTTTAGTTTTCCCATATTTGTCTTTTCCAAGGACACAATTGCTATTAAAGGCATATTGGTTTTATGAAAAGT
>VBSM01003157.1:54008291-54068291 GCA_008086735.1 Cheirogaleus medius | reverse complement strand
GCTCCTAGACGGAGGCTGGCGAGAGGTGCGGCCGGCAGCCAGGTGGGCTCCCTGAGGGCACCTGCAGCCTGGCCACCCTGAGGACATGCAGTCACAGCCACCAGGTGCAGAGAGGGTGGGTGTGGGTTGCTTTTTTGTCCTGCAAGAAAACATTGTGTCAGGTGTGTTAAGGTCGTCAGCTAGACCTAGGCAGGGCACAAAATGCACTAGGTTTCGGACACTGTCAGAGGGTCCCCTGCAGGGTGATGAGCCCAGGGCGTGGCCAGGACACCCAGCAAGGGTGTTTCTGCAGAAGCCCCGCCCAGGAGCCGCAGGACAACCTCAGCTCAAGCACTTGGTCTCCGAGCTCTGTTGATCCAGAGAGGGAAGTGGTGGGACCAGGGACCGGTATAGGAATGTGTCTGTCGAGTGCACACTGGGCTCTTCTCACTTAGCAAGCCCCGGCGCGGCTGCCAGCCACTGCCCTGCCGGGAGGAAGAAACCTCGAGTGCCACCCACCCTGCCACCTGCTGTGCCACCCACCCTGCCACCCCTGTGCCAGCTCACAGAACCTCACAAGGAACTGACGGTGAGTTAAGAGTTTCTCAGATGAGCAAACCGGGCATCAGAGATGGGACGTGCCAAAGACAGAAATAGTCTCTTAATTCTGAAATGAGTGTTTAAAAAACACAATCTTGAATTGTCTCTCATAATGTCAACAAAATTAAGTTTGAAGTTTGGTAGATTCACTTAAACCAAAGCATAATTATATCCTAGCTTCTTTTTCTTACAGGAAAATTCATCTGATGCGCATATATATATATATATATTACATCATTGACTAGTTTATTTCTCATGAAATGTGTAAAACTTTGCATTTTTAAAAATCAAAGTATTTAACAAATCTTTGAAATTATATATATATCTATCAACCTTAAATATTATTTTAATCATGTGGAGGGTTAAAATCACTCAATGTAATATATCATGTTTCTCACAAGGAAACTGGTATTAAAATTCATAGGACTATTATTACTATAACCCTTAAATTTTCGATTTTCTCAGAATTTCCTTGTTCAGAAGTAGCTCTCCATACCTCCTACCCCCACGACAGCACCAGGGAAGGAATTCACAGTGAGAAGTGTCTCGAGGAGCCGAGGGGTGCGGGTAGTCCCGAGTCCAGCCAGGACAGACAGGGTCATCCTAGGCTCAGGCAGTTACGGATCCAGGACACGTCTCACTATTTGAGTCATACTCATACGGCAATCGTTAGAGTGTTTTGTTGTTTAAAGGAGAAAGCACCTTTCTCATGAAGAAAAATTGAGCAGGAAGTTTTCTTTCATACATCATCTTAGAGAAAGCGACATTCTTTCTTAGGAATTATTTTCCAGAAATACCTAATCCACCATGCGGAGGAGGAAGACTTGAGCTCTGGAGATCTGGAGGCATGAGGATAGTTGGCCTTTATGCAAAAATAAGAGACTTCGACATTGGAAATGCAGATTTGGTTCTGATACAGGTTTCCAAATTGCAGGTGTGAGAGATGTGGAATTTCTCGCCTCCACTGAAATAAGTCAACGAGCTGTTCCACGGACCGAACACCTCACAGGGAACCAGTGGGGTGAGATTTGGAAGCAAATTTCGTGGGCTTGACATTGTAACAACTGCCATTGACC
Source organism: Cheirogaleus medius (assembly GCA_008086735.1). Lineage (NCBI taxonomy): Eukaryota > Metazoa > Chordata > Mammalia > Primates > Cheirogaleidae > Cheirogaleus > Cheirogaleus medius. Next base: position 54,066,636 of record VBSM01003157.1, on the reverse strand, counting down.
ACACTAGCTACAATGTTCTTTTCCTTTTTTTCCAAAAGATGGTTTATAAAAAAATAAAAATCCCCCCTCTTGAAGAAAGTCTAACTCTCTATAAGCAAATATCCAATGTCTGTTATCTCAGTTAATCCATACAGGTGGTCTCCAGAGTCAGGGAAGGCAGCAGAGGAAACCTCACCTGTGGGGTGAGCGAGGGTTTGCACCCAGCCTCCAGGGGGCCAGTGGCCAAGCGCACAGCCTCGCTGGGCAGGCAGTGACCCTCTGGGGAGGGGTGCGGGGTTAAAAGTCCTGGGACGCTGGGGACATTCCAGGTGCTGAATCTCCTTAAATCCTTCAACTGTTCATTCTTAAAGTGCTAAACAGATTCTCTAGGAGTCTGGGAGCGTGTAGAGCGCTCACTATTTCCTAAGCCGAAGTACGGGGGGTGTTTGCAACAGGCTTAGCAGTTTTACGGACACCACGCCTGATCACACACGCGGCTGCTGCCCACGCAGTTTTCTTTCGCTCTTTCCACCTGGGAATAGCTCCATGTTTCTTCTTCCCTCAGTACAAAGTAAGCATATGAACACGCAGAAAGAATTATACACGCTTGTGCCTCGCTATTCACAATTTCCATCGGACATTTCTTTCTCACAAAATAGCAAGGGGGAAGATAAGAGATTTTGTGATTTTTAAAATTATTAAATTTTAAGAGAAGAGAAAGAAGAGGGACTAATTACATCAATAACTAATGTTTTAACTGTCTATTAAAAGTCAAAGTTGCATTGGCTGTGTTTGTCTCTTTTTTTAGATGACAAGAGCAGAAGCTCATTATGGCAATGTCACCAAATTCTTTGAAAAAATCATGTAATGATGCATCATCAAAACTATTTGTTGTCAGTTGATGACATACCAACTAATCATTTATGTCCTCCTTCTGTTTGTTGAAAACAAAGAAACAAAAGCTGCTTGACTTACAGAAGGATTTCTCTTACTCAGGTAATAATGTCATTCCTTTCAATTTCTAAGAATTTAACTAAGAAGGTTTTACCCAGACATGTTAAATGACTATTTTTATTGTAAATTGACAGATTATAAATGTATCTGTTTACAGGGTGCGAAGTGATGTTATGAAATAGCTATATGATGTGGAATGATTAAATCAAACAAATTAACATATCCGTCACCTCAAATACTTATCATCTTTTGCTGTGACAACATTTGGAATATACCGTCTTAGCAATTTTGCAATATGCAATACTCTACTATTATCTATAGTCACCATGTTGTGTAATAGACCCCAAAAAGCCTGACATTGCTGAAAGGTTCATACTACCCAAAGTGATCTACATATTCCATATAATCCCTATCCAAACCACAGTGCCATTTTTCATAGAAATAGAAATACAATCCTGAAATTCATGTACAACCACAGAAAGCCCAATAGCCAAGGCAACCTTGAGCGAAAAAGAGCCAAGCTGGAGACATCTCACTACCTGATTTCAAACTGTACGAAACTCCCATGAGCAGCAGCTTGGTTCTGGCTTCAACAGACACGCAGAGCAAAGCAACAGAATAGACAGCCCAGAAATGAACTCACCCGTTCACGGTCCATTGATTTTCCACAAAAGTAGCAAAGACACACAATGTGTATTGAGGCCGACCCACGGCCACAACACTGTGCGGACGGGATTTTGGTCCTACTGCAGAGTTTCTGTTTCTGCAGCCATCGTCCTTTCCAAGGGAAGACGGTTATCCCTTAATATGATTGTATGTTTTAAATCTCAAGTTCAGAGGCAGTAAAAGAAAAAACATGTGTTTTAAAAATCTTACTTCTTTCCAAACCCCATTTCATAGTTTTGTTTGCTGTTTCTTGTCTGAAATCCATCTGGTAAGTACTTGTTAGGGTAACGCCAATCTTATGTCAGGGTGATATCTAGGAGCTGCTTAGAATAATATTGCCTGCTTCTAAGTTCTCGTGAAATTAATATCTTTAATAACAGCGAAGGAGCTGGGAAACGTGATTATGTAAAATTAAAAGCACTTGATACCTAAAAAGCATTACAAAGCAAATTTGAAGTGATCTTCCTAAGAATAACAAAGGTTTCAGGGGACACAGAATTTCTAAATGGCCTTATATTTATCATTGAGCCACACGCCCGATAGGACAAGCACTAAATGCAAAAATAATCAGGTGTTTCGCTCCACCATAACCAGTGATGAAAAAGCTGCCAACAGCCTCTTCTTCTATAGCAGGTTTAGTAAAAACCCATGAAAAGAATAAATCTTATGTTTTGGTACACATGACAATTACATTCTAGATGCTAAGATGCAAGACAAACAGAAACCGATACCCTCCAACCCACACCTGGATCCTGTCAGCTTCCAGGTATGACCGTGTTTACGGAGAGGAGGAAAGAACAGCTGCAGTTCCCGGTCCGGATGCCACAGAACGGACAAACCATTCCAATTCTGAAGAGACACGGTCCCAGATGTGAGGTGTGAGACTCTTCTGCATTTGGTGCACACTCTGCAGTGGGCGGCAGAAGTCACACCCATTTCCCGGACCGTGAATCTAGTTCAAGGCTGTTTGTGCAACCAACCGAACAGGTTGTGCAGACAGGAGTAAGGATTTTTAATGATCCCTCCGAGGTTTCAACCACCTGTTCCCTGTGAGGGGTTTTCACCAGTCCAGGGTGATGCCCAGATCCTTTTTGGTCACCACTGCGTTTCAGGCAAGATCTCAGAAAATAGTTTGGCATCTGTAATGAAAGCTCTGTTTCCTTGACATAAGTTCACGTATTTTTCAAATAAGTTTGCAGATATGTAGGGTTCCAGAGCATGGCCACTTGTGCATTACAAGTCGTGCACCAAGACCGAGTCTGATCCAGGTAGTTCACAAGCAAGAACGAACAGAATACGCAAAAGCCGGGTTTGTGGCATTGCGTCATTGCGGAGACGCATTTCAAGCGCTCACGGGTACGGTGCGGGGTGTGGCGTGGAGTGCTGAGCTGCACCGTTCAACAGGCGACGCCTGGCGACCAAAACCATCGCCAGAGAGGGTGGGAGCCGTGTGAATGGTGAGAAGTTTGATTCCCCTGCAGATGAGTGGACGCTGCGTCCCATCCAATGTGCTTGGAATACAACAGGGTCCCTTAGTCTCCGAGAGACCTTTGTCTTCAGAAAGGGGATGGGAGCTACTCTATCTGGTGTTACCTGTTTCTCCCGCTACCTCCACACACCTGGTGTTCTCCGCAATACATCGTACGGAAACTCTGAATAACTTCATTAATGCACCCACTTTCTTCTTGACCTGTACGCTCTCGCCTTCCAAAATGAAGTCAATCACACTGATTTTTCCCAGTTTTCTGCCACCCCCAGCTTTAAGGAGCAGAGCGCCAGTTTAGCCACGGGGGCATGAGGAGAGGAATTAGGGCCATGCTCTGCGAGGACGATTGCGGGTCCCAGGACTGTGAGTCAGCAAGTCGCAGCTTCCCTGAGCATGCCGTGAGAAGTCCAGGAGAGCTCCCATCGCCTTACACGTGCCAGGCACACCTGACCCCGTGCAGATGTGGCCCGAGGGTGACAAGAGCTCTCGGGAGCGTAGAACCATCAGCCAGGACTGCGGTGCTAATGGGCAGAGAGGTCCTTGTTGTACTGAACGTAATTCATACACCACGAAATGCACCCTTTTCAAGTGTACAATTCAGTGGGTTTCAGTATATTTACAAGATTAGGCAACTATCACCACTGTATGACGCCGGGAGTCTCCCCCATCCCCAAAATAACCCCGTGCCATTGGGTGCCACTCCTCACCCCACCCGATGTTCCCCTCCCCCAGCCCCTGGCCGCCACTTTAATCTACGCTCTGTCTCTGTGGCTTTACCTATTGTGGACATGTCACGTGCATGGGATCATGCCAGCTTCACCCATGCTGTGGCTGCATCAGGCCTTCATTCCCCACAGGGGATGTTACCGAGAGGCACATTCTTCGGGGGGGCTCTCCAGCGTGGGGCCCTCCCATAGCCAGGCTCCAGCAGAGGACGGGCTCGCGCCCAAGCAGGGCTGAGCTGCGGCTGCAGGGTGCTGCTGCGTGTGCCCGGGAAGCTGACACACGGTCACGCGTGTGAGAGCGCAGGGAAGGGAGTTCCTGCTTTGAACCCGCAACCAAACCCTTTCCCCCCCACGAAGCCCTTGTAAATACTCTCTCCTGCAAGGTGGAGCATAAGGGACTGTTGCCCCCAGCTGTGGCCCGTCCTTACAGGAGCTGTAGCCAGGCCGAGATCACACTCGGATTCTGGCCCCGGGCAAAGTGCCTCTGCCAATAGGATGCTGAGGGCTCAGGTGCGCTGCCTGTCCTCCTCCCAACACGTCATTTCGGTGGGAAACTCAATCTTGTACAATTTTAATCTGTATAATTAGATTATACATTATTTTATTCTCTTTATGTAATTTGGGAATAACAATGACTTTACATCTGCACAATTGCATGCATAATTTATTTTACACACACACACATATACATGCATGTAAATGGAGAGAGAGACTGAGCCATCAAGTACTGGGGATTTGATGCAAGGGGGCTGCGAACGGAGACCCCCGGGTGAGAGCAGAGGTGGGGACAAGCTTAGTATGGACCTCGACCCTTGGCGGGTGTGTCCACGGTGTCTTTTCCTGTCTCTTCCCATCACCTTCCCTCGGGTACCTGTCCGTCTCTGTCTGCATTTCCACCTTCTATGAGAACCCTGGTTGTGCTGGACCAGAGTTCACCCCAATGCCGTCATTCTAGTGTATTTACCTCTGCAAGACCCTTGTCTCAAAGGAAGGTCACCTCTGAGGGGCTGGGAGTTGGTGCTCCAATATATCTTTTTGGTGGGACACAATTCAACCCGTAATAGTCATACTTAAATTTTGGTAGAACTTTCAATTAAGTAAATCGTCATTACTATTAAATTCCTGCTCAATCATTCGCTAAATGGTTTAGTGTATTTCGTTCTATTTTTCTCCATTCCCCAAAGCTGGAGTTTTTAGCACTATTTTCCAAATATAGACGCTATGAGGCTACACGACAAAGAAGGGGTTACAGTGGTGGCCGGTTTGAGGACAGAAGGCATTTACCCCAGAGAGCCACTCGAGAAGAGAAACATTTACAGTATACCGAGGGCATTGCCCTTTCAGAATTCAGAGAGAAGAGTTGGGGATGATTTATTGTGGACGCGCTTTAATCTGGTACACCAAAAAGCACATTAGGACTTGTGCAGGCTTTGCTTCTCAGGTATTAAGGAATAAGTGATTTGTTATCGATTTATCCACTAGATAAAGAAGATTGTTGCTGCGAAACTCCAAAGCACCAAGAACTTCAAGGATGAGAGTTGAAACACCAAGAATAAATGATGGAGGGTTGTTGAGACAAATTTGAACATTTCCCTTAATCTTAAGTATTTGGTCACATTTCTTTAAGTTAAATTACAAAATCTCAAATACATTCTGGATCTTATTTTGTAGGCATATTATAATTTAATTTTTTAAAATGTATAATAACTACACCGTATTTGGTTTGGTGGCTTTTGTGGATGAGAATGAAATAAATTATATTTAGAAGATAATTATTGTTTTGTCTATTCCAGAATGCAGTTTATTAATTAAACTCTTCTCTCCCCATTCCAGCCATGCAGGTCCCGGGGGGGGGGTGGTGTCCATGATGTCCTCTGCTGCCCTTCTCCACCCAAGAAAAGAGAACAGAGGTTGGGAAAATCTGAATTCTTAATTCTTATTCCACTGTTCTTCTACCGCACCCCAAGACAGGTGGAAGACAGAAATACTCAGTCCAGGCATTGCGGCTCTACCTCTCAAAGCTCCCTGGCCCCGTTACTTGACTGAATAAAGACACCTGTCTTGCAAAACTGGTTTGATTTGTCCCTCACTTACAGACCAGCCGGCCGTTGACAAGGACAATGTGCATAATATATACGAAAAAGTTTAAATGGCGCTTTATAAGAAATGTCTTCCTATAACTGCATGAACTGAGTAAGAATGTTGTTTTTTTGTTTTAGAGTATGAAACCAAGCCAAGTGAAATTTCATAATAATTTATTAATAATAATTTGCCCACCATGTTCCTCCCATTGCATCAAATACTATTTCGCAATGTGAAGTTTTTAAGTGCAAGGTACTTAATTTTTCACTAAATGAGCTGCTTTTGCACAGAAAGTTCTTGCTTTTGATTAACTTCTGAGGGTGACAGAGAGCTGTAAAGTGGAAAGTGGGGGCCAAAGGAAACAGGACTGTCGGTCTCGCTTCCCTACACCCCTCTTCACAGACTTGGGACTTACTTCTTTATGGATTTACAGACGATTGAAAAACCAGCTATTTCCATAACCCACCCCAAAATCTAGGTTCTGTGTTATATATTTTGTAACTGATTGCTTAAATGGTGAGGAAGGAAATTTTTATTGTCTAATACACACCAATGCTGGGCGATGCGATTTGTGTATGTCATCTATTTTAACCTAAGCAATAAACCTGGCGAACTGTCAGGACAGCCCATTTACCGATGAGAAGCATGAAACTGGGAGAGCCCGGCCGAGTTCCTCAGTCTCGGATGCTGTGCTCCCCATCTGTAGAACGGCCCTCTCAACAGTTTGTCCAAGTTTATTGTTGTCCAGTGATAGAATGGACCAGAGATCCTAGATTCTGTGCATTTCCAGGGCCCCCTCTCCCGCCATCGTCAAGACAACGCGTTCCGTCCGCCTCGCAGCCCTCACCTCCACCTGCTTTTGCTCTAAGACGATTTCTTGCCATGAACACTTTGTTTTGTGCTTTGTGTTTGGACAGACAAAAGTAAAATCAATTCTTCCTTGACACATAATGACAACCTATCAGGGAAGGATTTTAAGGGTTCTATAAAAAGAAAGTTCAAATTTTTCCCTGGCTATCAGCTTTTCTCTTGATTTTCAGTAAAGCCTCGGAAAAAAGTGATATGTCCCGTGGATGATTTAGGTAGACGTGTTCTACCACAGCATAGCTGATTAGATAGCAGATTTGCAAAGTAAAAGCATCCTCCGTTTATATTAATACAATGTTGAGGAACTTCTAATAAACATCCTTTATCTGACTGCTCGGCCACGCGGCTTCCGTGGGCTGGAAGTGCGGGGCGCCGGCCTCACACGGAGAGTCGCTGACGAGGCACGTCACCCCTTCCTGCCCTCATTTTCTTCGTAAGAATATAGCAAAACAACAACAGCAAACACACACACACAAGCACACACGCACACACACGTGTACACCTGGGTTCAGAGTGTTCATGAAATGACAGACACCCCCCCATGGAGGAAACCTTCCCTCGCGGCGTCTCAGAACCTGTGTCTGCGCCAGCCCGGGGGCGGAAACACCTGGCGTTGTGAGGTTCTGTGTTCTGGGTCATCTCAGATTTGACAGCTGATTCTCCCGGAAGATCCTGATGCAATTGTGACCTCAGTGAGGACTCAAGATGTCACTATGACCCGCGGCCCCAGCGAACCGTTATTTCCTACCTCCCACAACTGTAATTTCAGTCCAGTGGACAATGAAGTCAGGTCTGCCGGGAGAGTTCATTTGCACAGGGCTACCTCTGCTTCGTGAGGCATAAAACATCTTGCTCTGCTCGTGCCAAGGCTGAGACAGAGTGACGCATCTGCTCACTGGCCACATATATAATAACCCAGCATTCGAAAACAACTCCTGTGGGCACACCGTGCAGACCCAGATACTTTTCAAGGCTAAAGTGAACATTAACATTAAGAGAAGACAATACGGAAGGTCCTAAAACAGCATCTGTAGGACTAGACTTAGATAAAGACAGTTAATTATGCTCACAGATATTTATTACCTCAAAGTGTCTAAATAAAATGTAGCTCTTAAACTATTATCCAAGTAAGCCCAGTGATTTTAACTGGTTCTTTTTACTTTGTATTGATAATCTGTAAAGAAAAACATACATAAGCACAATTTCTCAAAACACAACCAATACCAACAAACATAATTTCTAGATGGAAAGAACGTCGTGAAAACTAATGATGAACTCATTTTCTTAGCCAATGTGACCTTCACGAGAAGATAGCTTTTAAAGAGCCTTCACCGTGGACAGCACAAAACTTCGGGGTTTTTCATGAAAATGAAATGGTTTGTCTTCTGAGGAATCAGCATTAAAATCCTTTTATGCACTTGCATAAAAAAATTAACCTTAACAAATAAAACCAAGCTGCGAATCATTTATCTTTGCTTATCTCTTTGATTACTGTATATTAATTAAGATTATTTACTACTTGAAATAAAGGGTTGCCTGGAATCCAAGAAGAATTAAAAATGAATGCTTATAAAAGAAGACGATGAGGAGGGTGATTCACGAAACAATTGAAAAATGAATGTTTACTTTTAATGTTTTACTTTGCTATTTTCCTTAAAAGAAAATCCATATAAATTTATATTGTTTTCACTCTGCTGTTCTCTGATAGTTGGGAAACAGCTGTCCTACTGCATTGGTCTTTGAATGGTTAGACGCAGGACTCAATAATCTGTCTCGGCCCAGGTTAAGTGATGGAATTCATTTAAATGCCCCAGAAGTAATCATCCACAAAGAGTACATTATTTCTCTTTTATGAATTTTCAAACCTAATACTGATGGGTGGCGTGCAATTAAACCTGATCAATATGTAATTTAGGTGGGCTGACATGTTTTCAAATTCTCAGAATATAGATTCTTTCAATATTGCAAGAGCTTAGTGAAATACTTAGCTCTTATAAAATAGCTAAGGCAGTTTAGTACTGTACAGAACAAAAGAATAAGTTTAGCCAGAAGATATATAGGGAAGTAATTATGCTTGGAGACTCTAATTTTTGAACAGAAACCGTAACAGAGAAATCAGGAGTGGGCTGGATCCTGTTCTCTCTCTCTCTCTCCTTGTTACATTCTCTCTTCTAAACACAAGACGCACAGGAATGTCCACAGCATTTTGTGAAGTGCCATCTTCGTAATTTTCATGTGCAAATACTTTCAAAGGCATTATAAATACTAATTAAAAGATTGTCAAAGCTGTGTTATAATTCATTTATTCACAAGGCTTTATTACCAAGAATCAAAGTGAGACGAAAGAAAGAAAGAAAGAAAGAAAGAAAGAAAGAAAGAAAGAAAGAAAGAAAGAAAGAAAGAAAGAAAACACCCAGACCCATGGTAGTGGGATTACCATAATGACCCTTTGTGTTAAGCTAATAAACAAGGCAAGTACATCGGCTTGTGACCTTAAAGGTGAAGGGGACGCTCCCTGGTACCGCTAATTAGCCCGCTGTCAGCCACACTCGGAGAATTACACTTGAGCTCCTATGATTTGACAGGATTCAATTTTAAATTTCATGCCTGAGGTCTTAAAGTGCGCCTGCACCCCGGCACCTGCGTAGCATGCAGGAGCAGGCAAACACGGACAGGGCTCTATGCTCCTGGAAGCACGTGGGGACCGGCGAGCCCACGGGCACTCGAGGAACTGCGCTTTCAACACCGGCGTCACCCAGCCAGAGACGCCCTGCCTGGTGGCGCGGGACCTCAGGACGTTGACGGTGGGCAGCCTACTTTTCGGCCAGATGTTTATCTGATGTCCATGAAGCCCATCACTCTTCCCTGTGGACAGGCTTTGCTCGAACTGGGTGCCCATGCCCATGGGGACGGTGTCCCTTCCCTCATTTCTCCCGCTGGGCAGAACCGATGCCATCTCCCGCTCTCTGTCTTCAGCGAAAGGTGCTTCCCGATGGCCCAGTCCCAGGTCCCGCCTTTGCCCAGCCCTGGGGCAAGAGAAGGTCCCTCCAAACAGGGGTGGGGATGGGAGAGCCCAGGGCACCCACCGTCTGTGCCTCGAGACCAGGGAGGTTCACACTGGTGCACACCAGGTGAATGAATATTAGCATTCTCCACATTGGCTTCAGGGTTTACGTTAAGTAAAATGTTGGCTAAATCTAAGCCACTCTTCCCCCTTGCAACCCCATTGCCGTGAAGTTGGGGGACATGCTCATGTACTAAAGGAGGCATCTTCCCCCTTGCATTCCATTTGAATGCACTCCCTGGCAAGGAATTGGAAAGCACAGAGTCACAATTTCACCAGTGGACGAGCAGACAAAGGGCCCTCTGCCGTCTGCCCCCATACCTCCAACGCAGTCCTTTTTCCTAAAAACGCTAATGCATTATCTTGGATGTGTCATTTAGAAGTGCCTGGAGTGATATGAAGGGGGAGACGCTCTCTGAGCTATTTGCTGGTCACTGGGACAGAAATGACGGAGGATCCTGTCCATTAGTTTTTCAATACAGTGCTCGATAGTCGCGGGGAATTGATGGGGTGGCTGCGGCATCACATTGAGGAAACTTATGATGCGGACAATAGCACTTTCGATAAAAGGGCTTTTGATTTTCTGTGTGTCAAACTGTTTTAATATTAGGGCATTTCTAGGTCAATGAAGGGTTAATGTGGCGTCATAAATCATATCTCAACAAGAGTTCTACGCTTGCTACGTATAGAGAGTCGTGTCTGTTAAGGTCAAAAAAAGCGACTGGAAGAAAAAAAAAATCACAGAATGTAAGTAGCTAAAGCAACGTGGAAACCACATTTATTTCACTGCCCCCAAACAGACATCGGCATAGCATACTAAGGAGAGTGAGTAATAGGTGAATTAGAAATTAATGATTCTCTGCTATGTAAATGGCAATTAAAGGGCAGGGCCTGCTGCAGGCTTGGTCGGAAAGGCGTCTCCATTTGTTTGGATGGGAGCTCGGAGCATATGTAAATGCTGCAATTGAGCTCTGCCCGTCCTCTCGGAGAGCCGTCATCCCCTGTCCACCCCGAACCCCAGGTGTGCTTCGAGTCGCACCTACTCACTCACCTTTGCGATGGCGTCTCGGCGATGACAGTGTGCGGTTAATCTTTTGGTATGAATAAATAATAAGTGCTCAAACAAGCACAGCCCCATTCATTATACCCTCCCTGCCACGAAGCAGCAAAGCTCGATAATTTGCATTGATTATGATCCTACACATCAAAATGTGGCCCTGACAGGGCTACCGCTGTTGCTGCCATTGGTGTTTTTCCTTATCTGAAAAGATCAAAAAGAGCTGCTCTCTCAGAAGGTGTCAAATTGTTAAGTTTTTAACTTATTAAAAAAAAAAAAAGAAAGTCCTTTCACCACCGTTACATGTCAGTGCAATTAAAGAAAGATGACAAATTCAATAAGATTTAATGAAGAACAGAAGGAAGGCAATGAAAGAACACTTTTCCCATTTTGTTTGTGCTTTTAGTCTCAAGTAGCCACATATATCACACCTTGCACAGGGACTGTTTTGGGGGAGAGTCACTTAAACGCGTTTGTGTAGGAAAAAGCCCCTCCGTGCGTGATGCCCTGGGCCATCTTCCGACCTGCACGGTCTGAGCTCGTTAAAAATCACGCAAAACAAAACCCCAGCCGGCCCAAACAAACTGCAGCTCCCGGAGAATGTAAACTTAGGCACAATTTGTCACTTAAAATCTGCAAATCCCTGCAATATTCGGTGCTAGCATGTGAAACAAATGGGTTTCTGGGAGGGAAAGCCGCATTGACAAACCCAGCAACGAGCAATTTTCTGTCGTTTAATGAAGGATGGAGAAGGGCTTGATAAAGTGCCGGCTCATTACAAGTTTGCGTCCGTGTGAGCGTCTGGACGGCCCACGGAAGACGCGCCTGTGCTGATGAAAAGGTAATCTCCCAGCTCCATCTTCGTAGACAAGTTAGAATTGTTAAGAGCAATCTTATTTTATTGGGAATTCATTTGGGCAGTACTGAACAAAGAGCCAGCTGAAATAGCAGCCTGTTGGCATTTCTTTTTAGCTAAAATAATACGAAATATTTAATTGTTAGAGTTTCAGGCTTTCTCTCAACTGTAAAGCATAGCATTAAAATTACATGTACCTATTTAATTTTAGAATTGATAAGAGATCCAATTAAACTTCAACCTAATCATGCATACATATGATATGTATTTGATAGCTATAGAATTTCTATTGTCATATTCTATGTTAAAATACATACTACAACGACGCATTAAAGTATTTCAATGACTGTTCCTTTTACCTTTTGACATTAATAACAAAAATTAATTTAAACCCTCAAACAAGCAAGTTCCCAAATTTAGATGTATAAAAATAAATCTGAATACATTTTAGTTAGATCAGAGCTCTAGAAAGCAATCAGATGAAATAAAAACGTCTTGTCATTTTGCAAAGCTTGAACACACAATTCTTTTCGTTAATTTGAAACCAGAAGAAGATCAAGTATTAGTTTGTTTTTTGAACACCTACAGTTTTAAGGAAACGGGGCTGCAGGATTTGTGCACTGAGCAAAGCCATCAGAGGCGCTTCTCGGCAATGCCCGAGTCATGTGTCACAGCCAGAGCTCGGCAAGGCCACGGAGAAGGCGTGTTGACGCAGCACACGGCTGCAGCCTCAGGAATAGTCTAGACACCGTCTGCACATGGCTCTGTAAGCCCCAGCCTGAGTAACACGTGATGGTGGCATTGCAGCTGGGACAGCTCAGGTCTGGAGCAGGCAGGCGCCTACTGAAGGCTCCGCCCGACCCGCTGTGCATATTATTAACACAGAGCGCCCTGTCTGCTTCTTCGTTCTGCAGTAAAAGTCTGTCTGCAACTGCTTAACACTTAGACCTCTGCTGAATTCTGGTTTTCCTGGTTAAGTTTTTACCCCAATGTACAACGTCCCGTGGTTCCTGTTCTTGTCTTTCACAAAAGCACTGAGTCTCGAGCGAGGACGCTCGTCTTCCCGGGGGGGTCAGGAGCCAGGACAGGCCCGGCGTCACTTCAGCTGGCCGCTGTGTCCGGCTGCGAGGGATGAGTTGAGAGTCACAGAGAGCTGGAGCCAGAAGTCGCCGTGCCCACACCAGAAGTGTTTCGTCCAGGTTCTGTTATGAATGTTTTTCAAAATTCAGTTAAAATTTAAAAATTGGGATTTAAGGATTTTCAGCTTCTCTTAAAAATATGTAGATCTGCAATATTGTTGCCCATCTTGCAGGGAGGGACCCGATGGGCTGAGGTCCTGCCGGGGGACCTGATGGAGCCTCTCTCCGGCTCCCTGCCCACCTCCCACCTGCCCGGGAGGTCCCAGCTCCCTCCGCCCCCCGGTGGCACATTCGGCCAGGGAGGAGTGCTTCCTGTGGTAACAAGATGATAGGCAGAAAAATGCGAAGAGAAAAGTTCCTTTCCCAATGGGAGGACTCTAATTATTAATTTAATTTTACTATTTTGAACACCATTATTCATTTTCTGTAAGAAGAGATTGCAAAGTCTCAATGTATCAGTGTTCGCTTATTAATTCCTACCTCTGTAACTGTTAATAGAACTCTATTAATAAAGTTAGCATACACAAAACCATAAAACCCCTAAAATGATTAAGCCCTTAAATAGAAATTTAACTGACTACATCATAAGCTTTTGAAAACTAAAACGTGTACAGTTTTGGTTTGTTCCAGGACCCCTGCGGATACCCAGGCCCATAGACCAGGCGCCCTCAAACTACGGCCTGAGGGCCACATTCGGCCCACCGAGGACATTTATCCAGCCCGCCGGGTGTTTTTGCCCATTTTGTTTTTTTACTTCAAAATAAGATATGTGCAGTGTGCATAGGAATTTGTTCATAGTTTTTTTTCCTAACTATAGGCCGGCCCTCCAACAGTCTGAGGGACAGTGAACTGGCCCCCTGTTTAAAAAGTTTGAGGAGCCCTGCGATAGACGCTCAAATCTGACCTAAAATGGTGCAGTGTTTGCATAGAACACCTGTCTACACGGCTCAGAGTACCTGATACAACGTAAACGACAGGTACATAGTTGTTACGCTGTATCGTTTAGGGAATAATGGGAAGAAAAATTCTGTACTTGTCCAGTACAGAAACAACCATTTTTTTTTTTTTAGAATATTTTTTATCTGTGGTTAGTTGATTCCATGACCACAGAACCCATGGATACGGAGGAGACTCAACTCCACGTTAGAAGTATTTTTAGCATATAGTAAAAATTACCAGTGTCCTTAAGTGTTAATGTGTGAAATTACATTCCTGAACGTTAATGATTATTAATGATTATTTTGCCATACATGTCACATTATATATTCTGACATATATATTTTTTGTGAATGTTTATTTTATAAATTTAATAAGGTTTTAAATTTTTTATTTTTAAAGCATTGCTAAGCACTTGCAGAGAAAGTTAGAAAAACAGAGAAGGGAGAAGGTTGGTCTGAGCATCACGGGTTTCCATATGAAAGGGGAGAGCTGGGCCAATAATGAAAGGGGACAAGTGGGGGGGTGCACCTTGGGGGGTTCTCTAGGCTGAGAGATCTCGGGGGGCCAGGGCAGACACGGGCGCCGGATGGTGAGGGCAATGTCACCACCTCCTCTCGCATCAAACTAAATTTCAAGGTGCATCATGACTGAAGTAAACCAAAGTCATTGCTATTTTGGGAAGATAATTTGCATCGTAAAGGATGAAGAGTCTTAGTCTTGATCAGGAGACCTCGCAGTGAGTGCACTGTCTGTTCACCCTCCATGTCGTCCCATCCCAGGAAGAGCACAACGAGGCCGTCTCCCCTGCCTGCCCTGCTCGTGGCCGAGCACCCTGCCCGTGAGGGTTCTGGGCGCCGCTTGCCCTATGGCCCAGGACAGACAGACAGACAGAGGTGTCATGAGGGCAAATCTGACACAGTCAGAGCCTGAAGGACAGAGCCCACCCCATCTCATGTTCATGACGACATCATCTGTGATTGCAGAATTTATATCTTCCTAAAACACATCCCTAAGGTGTGGGTTAGTTTACTGCCTAGGAATGAATTCAGAAGACAACAGTTTCAGCTTATGTGATCATATTCAGGCGATTGTTGCTAGACAGCATGAAAGAGCTAGTTAGCAGCAATTTCTTCTCCCAAATCACATAATTTGGTTCCTGACCATAAACAGTGGATGTGTTTGGCTGACGTTACATATGAATGTGGTATTTAATTAATATTTTCCTTATAAATAGTCACTAAAGCTGGCATCTTTCTTTCAAAAAAGGACATGTTAACAATAAAATTCCAAGATGAATTTTGCGTACATATTTAATAATAAAAGTATAACAGAAGATTTTATAAAATGCAAGTGCAGGTGGGATTTTTAAAAACAAAAACTTTGAAAGATAAAGACTTACTGGATAAAATGCTTACAAGCACCAAATAAAAAATACTTAGACATCAAAGGTACACATGTGTATTATTACAAGGTACACAGGTGTATTATTACAAAAACTAATAATTTCAAGCATTTAATGTCAGACATCTACAGTTCACGAGTCGGTGAAGCGAGCAGGTGTCTGTACGTTGCAGGAGAGGGAAGAGATTGGGTGAGATTTGCCGGGAGTCCCAGGGCAGAGCGAAGGCTGAGCCCTGGCCTGCCAGACTCGTTGACTTTACTGTGAGTCGGGACATCCCAGCACCTCCAGATAGCGAGAAAAGAACATAAATACTCCATTTGGGAAAACGTGGGTATTTTCAGCAATAAAGACTAAGTTGCAATGTATAAAATACAGCTTCCCTTAGGTAAAAATCGTGGATTTGACTCAAAATCGTGGAATGTAAAGTAGACAAGTCTGTAAATGATTATATTTAGAACATGTCACATCAGTATCTCAAAGCCGGGGACAATTTGAATTGCAGATTCCTTTCGAAATGTAAAACGAAAAAGTGCCGTTTGATTTCAGGCCAGGGCTAGGAGTGTTGCACGCTGGGTAATCCCACGTGCTCTGCACACGGGGAAATGCACAGCCCTCCGGCCGCAGAGAGGAGACGGCTCCGGGCTGGGGAGCGGGAGGACCGAGGCTACCCCTGCCTTAGTCTTGAGCTCCTCCTGTCTTGAGCCGGCCCCTTGGCCATCCTCGACGTCCCGTGGGCCCAGGGCCGGTCACCTGAGTGGACTTCACTGCCATGAGCTCACTGTCTGGCCGGGAGCACCTCTAAGGAGCACCAGGTGAGGGTGGGCTCCTCAACCAACTTTTAGCAGCTTGGCATTTCACTTTTCGTCCCACCATGAGTTCTGCTTGTAGATGACAGCTGTCAGTCTTTGGCACAGAGAAGCTATCCAGTGCATTCCTGGCATAACATACCACAAATTCTGTCACCTGTGTCCTGGTGCCATGACCCTCCCAAGTGAGTTGTCTTCCATAACCAGCGATGCAATGGTCACCGCAGCCTCAGGGTGTGGCTGAGTTCTGGGGTCATTTTGTCTCACAAAAAGCAAATTGCCTGTTTTCTAGGACCAAGTGTTTATGTGCATATAGATGTGCTCTGATTCACATACGAGTTTCTCTAAAAGTAGGGTTTTACAGATAATTTCTGTAATTTTACAGGTGCTATGTAATTTTGTTAGGTTTTTGTGACTACAGAAAGGATTAGGCGGGATGACTGTGACTTAGTGTACCTTAGTTTCAGAGGGACTCAGTCCCACCACAAAGTTATGTTTGATTTTTTAAAGTGTGAAATTTATTTCAACCACAGAAACTTACCTCTGCTGTAAGGCTTTCAGAGAGAATGGTTTTATTCCCACTAGGTATGAGAGTAATGCATAAAATAAAATAATGGGAAGAATGATGAAATCTTAAGTAAAATTTACAATAAAATATCATCTCCTTGAGGGCAAAAATCTTGTTTTTCTTCATTGGAACTCTCAGGGCCCTATTTACAGTAAAAATTTCCAAATGATGTTTGTTGTTTTGTTCCTAAATCCTGATAACAGTGGTATACGTGGCCAGAAAAATAGAACCTGTAACGAAATAGAGGCATAATGAACTCTTTACACATGGGGGAATATTTTTAAGCCCTCATTTTTATATATACATAAAGATCACATACATGCTTCATGTTTATTATAAAATAAAGGACGACTGTATCATCCTATACTAATCCTTTCTGCAGATAAGACTTTACTACACAGGTGGCCACCCCTGGTTTGGGTGTAGGTATTTGAAGAAAACCTGGTCCAGCCTGTTCCACTCCCAGGACCCGCTTGGTGACCAGGGACGTCACACCTGCCTCCCAGGTGAGCACCAGCATGTGGAGAGCGTGTCCCCCAAATGCGGGAAAAGCCTCCCCGAAGCGTGCAGCACACCAGGTGTGTGTGCTCCGTGTCTCTGTTGTTTGTTGGTAGAAGCCACGAGTGGGTCAGGATGAAGAGAGGGAGGCTGAGCTCGAAGCGAGCAGATCATACAAATGGGAAACAGCGGGAAGCGAAAACAGCCAATACAGACTCAGCGTGTCCATTCTGGGGATGCACTTGGATACTCAAGGTTAGGCTAAGCAAGAATCTCTTAAATCCATTGTCCCGACATTTCATGTACGTCAGACATCACCAGAAAGTATACACAATGCTCAAATCCCTGCAAAGGTTGTCTGCTCCTGAGCAGAGTATCAAACTGATAGGACTTCACAGCAATTAAATATCAACCAGCTCTTCCAAATGCAAAAGAAACACGCACCCCCTCGACCGTCGCTGACGTTGCTGGTGGCTGTCCTTGCTGCTGTGGTGGAGCTCCACACGCTGACGGCCACCCCTGTGGAGGACGGTCAACGCTGTTCTTTGGGAAGCACCAGTGAGTGCTCAGTGGGCAGGTGAAGAGCTGACCGCCCCTCCCTGCCTCTGTCTTTCTTTCTCTATTGCTTTCTCCCTCTCCCATCTGGTTTCCCTCTTTACTTTCGACCTTTTCGAGACGGGGTAGGCTGTCGAGTGTGGCCCGGTAATATGTTCTGCTTCGGAGCGTGGGGGCACGTGTCACCCTGTGTGCGGGGCCCCAGGGACACTCCTCAAATACCGTTTGTCTTATATGAAAACGAGCACCATTACTTCTAAATCTCGACAAAGAAAGTGAAGTGTTAAGTGGAAACGAGTTGTACATCACCAGCTAAGGGGGACGTCCTTCGTGTGAAATTTGGGGATATGTGTGAGACACTGGGACATTTGCCGTAAGTACTGATGAAGCTGTTTATTTCACAGTGGTTCATCATCTCTGATTGCCCTACTGTCTGCTAGGAAATGTGTTTTAGCGACAAATGTCGGGTACTGAATTTGAGTTACTTGGCAACAACAGCCTCTACATACATGACATTTTCAGAATTTTCTGCATGGTTCAGGCATTACTTCCTATATTTATAGATTACCAATTTCCACACTTTCTCAGCAATACATAAAGATGTAGTGTGCCTTCTTGGTAATTAGCTCATTTGAAATACAGAGGTGAAAAAATGTATCATTGTGAGATGACATATGTCCCTTTGCCCCGCTACAGTAACCTGTCCACAGTCTAGATGTGTCTCATGCCATTACGTTGTATGCCTTAAACATGCACAATGAAATGTATTAAAAATAAAATAAATACAAGAATGGAAACATTCCATGACATTTTCTAAGGGGTATCCTCCACAACAGTTTCAGGTTCATTTTGCCAATTTTTGGATCAGTGCGTGCATTTCAGATGTAGAGATCTCACACACAGGTGATAAAACCTATCTCACTCCTTTCCCCCCCGCCCCACAAGACAACAAAGAAAACAACTCAAATTTCATGATATACGCAAGAAACTAAGCTAAAGACCCGCAGCCCATAAGCGGTGCCTAGAACGCACCCCCAGTTACGGGCTTCCTTGTGTAATATCCGTCTGATTGGAATATGGTATAGGATTGGATTTCTAATTTCTGTGAAAAGACCAGGCTCTGTTCAGCAGCCCATAGCAAGCTGTCACCAGTGAGACCAATAAGCACATCCTGACTTCACACACAGCAAGGGTTGCCAAGGATACGCTGTCCAGGGACCAGGGTCAGAAGTCAAACTGACCAATATTGAGTAAATTGCATTGGTCTGAGTGATCCCCCTGAGCTACTGAGGATGCGGCCAGCACAGTTTCATCTGCAGACAGATAAATACTGCATTTGAGGATGCGCAGGAAGCTGCACCTGGCAACTGGCACCTATGTATGAATTTGTTCTCTGTGTGTGTGTGTGAAACACACAAATACATATATGCAGAGGCTAACATGACAACGAGTGGAGCATACATTAAACACATAAAACAGTAAAGGTGTGTAGCTGAGTTTAAAGTAAATCAACACTACACACCAAGCTATCCAAGCATGACTATTAAACTAAAAAATTCTATGCTGCATTTTTTAATTTTTATTTTCATAACTATGAGGCTTTTTTTTTTTTGCCTCAAAACATATGCTGATTTTCAGGGTAGAACAAACATAGAGAAATACTATCTAAGGGGTTGTTATATTATCTAAGAGCCTCCACAAACTGTTTCAAATACCTGACATAGAACAATGTAATTATCAGATTTCAGAAGCAAACTAAAGCTTACAAGAGCAAAGATGGAGAAGCTCAATGGCAGTCTTCTAAACAGACATTCCTCTAACCATTGAAATTAATACCTTTTCGTGACGTCGTCAATGCACGGATGTGTGTGTCAGCCCTTCTGCTACCAAGCCTGCCAAGCAAGAAGTCCCCACACTTCCGAGCCTTGGATATTACAGATTTCTAACCTTTGCCTCTATAGTCACTTGGTCTTTGCACGTAATTTGTCATCATTTAAGAACTAAAAATTGTACATTTGACTAACTGCGTTAATGGAAAGCCTGCAGTGGCCAGAGATTGGGAGCGTGCCGGCCCGGCTCCGTAACGCAGGCAAAGATGGGCAGAAACGGACGTCTGGCGAGTCATGGAGGCTGCGCCGTGTTCCCTGGCTCTTTGCTGGCGGGAAGCCACCCTCGACACCCGCACAGATGCCGCCGGAACAGGGCTGAGCGAGGGGGGAAGCGGGGGCAGGCAGGGTGATGTCCCAGCACACCGACTCTTCGCTTCTCCCTGGGGTGCGAGTCACACGGCCAAAAATCTGAGATGCTACCAAGTACATTTGAAAGTTGAGCAAAGAGATCAGGGAGAAAAGGCTAAGGAGGGGCAATGGGAGGGAGCCTGCGCCGGGTCTCTTTCCGCAGTAGAGAGGGTTGGAAACAATTTATCACACAAAAATACCGGGAAATAGCAACTATACAGCCCCACAGAAAACGGCTTCTTCCTCTTTAATCATCCTTATTCATGAATGGATCTTTTCCGGAAATGGCTTTAACCATGTGTTTTGTACCTTGCTAAGATTATACCCTTGGCTTGAAGAACATTCTCTCCCGTCTGTATTATTAATACATGCACGTGCATGCGTGTTTATGGACAGAATAGCATCCATCATACAGCGTTCTGACGGTGTTCTGATAAGTATGTGAGTTGTTCATAGTAAATAATGGAGAGCTTTAAAAATTCCTCTGTCCTCATTTTCTAAGTTGGCCAACAAAGGTCAAAACGGGTTACTCATAAAAACAAAGGGGGAAGGATATCTATATTTTAATGAACCTGATGTGGCACTTACTTTTTCTAAATCTGCAGATAAAGAAAAGAAGAAAAAATGGCCCACGCAGTTCTAGATAGATGGTCAGGGAAAGAGTCATTCCAAGTCTGGAGCAGTACATTTATAAAAATGCTGAGTTTTGTCTGCGTTCAATTGGGATACTGACCGGAGGGAGGCTGGAGGCAAGATAATTAAGTTTCCTTTACTAATTTAGTTCTTTGTAGCGTTCCCTGCTATCTTTTTTAAGTGCCTGCTGCCCTGTTGTGTCACCTTTTATGTTGGATTGTCTGCCAAGGTGAGAGATGCCGTCCTGGAAATCCTCATTGAAGCCCCGCCGTCGCCCGTGAAAGGCGCTGCGAGATATTTTAACTTTGCTTGTTTCATTTCACACATGCCCTGCGATCTACACTAATTACATTGTGATTTCAGGATTAGTTTCAATAGGGAGGTGATCTATGAGGAAGATGCTAGGGAATGTCTATAGCAAATAATAGAAAGGAAAATTAATAAATCACAGCTCTTTTCACGTAAAGAAAGAAAATTCTTTGTAAGGTGAACTACTTAAAACACAATTAGCCCATTCACGTCCTGGCAGCAGGAAATACTGTTTTTAGAGCTGCAGGGAGCGCCAGCCTCTGCGCTTAGGATCTAGACCAGTGAGCGGGAGGGTGTGTGGTCCTGACTCGCCACTCTGCAGCTGGGCAGCCTGGGCCTTCCTGACCACGCCTTTGAAGGTGCATCCTGCCCCCGCCATGCCTGTGCCTGTGTGTGTGCCATGTGTGTGCCTGTGCATATGCCATGTGTGTGCCACGTGTGTGTCTGTGCATGTGCCATGTGTGTGCCTGTGCATGCAACATGTGTCTGTGCATGTGCCACGTGTGTGCCTGTGCATGTAACATGTGTGCCTGTGCATGTGCCATGTGTGTGTCATGTGTGTGCCTGTGCGTGTGCCGTGTGTGTTGTGCATGTGCCATGCGTGTGCCTGTGCATGTCCCATGTGTGTCTGTGTGTGTGCCATGTGTGTGTCTGTGTGTGCCATGTGTGTACCTGGGCCATGTGTGTGCCTGTGTGTGCCGTGTGTGTGTCATGTGTGTGCCATGCATGTACCTGTACACATACCATGTATGTGCCTGTGCCATGTGTGTGCCTGTGCATGTGCCATATGTGTTCCATGTGTGCCTGTGTGTGCCATTTGTGTGCCTGTGCATGTGTCATGTGTGTGCCTGTGTGTGCCATGTGTGTACCTGTGCCATGTGTGTGCCTGGTGTGTGCATGTGTGTGTCATGTATGTACATGTACATGTGCCATGCGTGTGTGTGTGCCTGTGCATGTGCCATGTGTGTGCCTGTGCACGTGCCATGTGTGTGCCTGTGCATGATGGAGGGGAACATGTCCTCAAAACTCCTGCGCTCTGCTGCGGCATGGCGTGTCGGAGGGTGTCAACTACAGCGTGAACAGGGACAGAGACTGGGCCGTGGCCACAGCCCTCTCAGAAATCAGTTCGGGAAGTGCACGGAAGGCGCCCTCGGGGGGAGAATATTTAATGGGTGAACAAAGCTGAGCGGTGACATAGTTAATGAGATGGTCTTTGAGCCACTGCAGTTTGTGCCCTTGCCGGTCCGGGGACGGGGCCGCTCGGGTTCATCCTGACGCGGTCTCTTCTCCGTTTTCTGCGCCTCCGCCGTCGGCGACACCCCCGCTGGGCTCTGACCAGCACCTGCCGCTACCGACCAAAAATCAGCATCCCCAGCAGCACGCCTCCTGAGGAGGAGAGGGGACAGAATTGCGCAATGTCCCCACTGAGGGGCCGCGACATGATGCTCCCGCCCCCTGGCTTTGCCCGTCCTCCCTGGAAGCTCCCCGGTCCCCGTCTGTCTCCACTCTCCTGACCTCTCCCACAAGGTGAGACAGGTGAGCGTCCCCCAGGGCCTGGGCTTACCTGCTCTTTATCCGCACACCTGGTCGTAGATGACCGACCCTCGTCCGCACTTCCCCAAGGTCTCTCCAAGAAAAGATAACTATAGACACTGGAAGATTAGCACATGAAACGAATATTCAGTGTATTCAGGCACTTTTGGATAGTGCAGAGACATTTCTTACTGCCTACTAGACAACTCCATCTGGATATTTTCCCAAAAGCTGAAGTTCAACCTGTACAAAAGCAAATTTCCATTTATACGAAAGGAAACATCTTATTAATAAATGTACCAAAGTTTTCCCTATGAAATATCTATCATATTTATATAATGATGAAAATTATAATGACAAAATCTTCAGTGACAAAGATAGCTAAAAATTATGGTAAAAACATTGTGGGATATTTTTGAATCATTAAATGGCTTGGAAAAAGGAAAGTGTGTTTTTAAAAGCAAACAGGTTATAATGCTGTACATACACATATATGACCTGAATTTCTGTCAAGGAACTTGGTACATGGATTTACTTGGCTCCTTCTGTGGGTCAGATCCTGTGTTATGACGTTTCTGCACAGAAGAGGACGTCTGCAACAGACATTCATACTGATTGAATGCACTAAAATGGGAGAAACCACTCGCTGTCTCTTAGAAGCCATGGTTACAGTCATTTGTGGTCATTTAAAATTTTTGTTTTGTTATCTATGCAGATTATTTAGAATGCAAATTAGTTTTATAAAAAGAATTTATTTAAACAGAAAACGCTTTAATGCACCCACATCTCTCACTTAAGCGTTCCTAGTTCAGTTCTCTCTGGTCACTCCTGTCTCCTCCCCCCTCACTGGATCACCCATTTCTAACTGGTCACCGAATTCCGTCCCCTCTCTTTCAGAAACGTGTCCAGCATCTGTGACCGCCATCCTGGGCGTAGCCACGGCCCTCACTCGCCGGCCTCCGCGGTGTCACTTGCTCCCCCTGTCCCCTGCGCCCCTCCCCTCCCAGCACCCTGCACCCCGGCCAGCCCTGCCCAGCGAGTGCCGCCGTCTTGCCCCAAACCTCGCTCCCTGCCCAGCTGCCAAGCGCAGGTGCACAGGCCCCCTCTGAGCCTGGCGGCCACGATGTCACCTGCTACCTATTTCTGTCATTCAGCTGGGACGTCTTCCGCATGCGCGGCTGGGGTGGGTTTCCTCTAGCGACCTCTGTCGAGAGCACCCCGCTCCTGCCTGAAGTCACTATCTCCACCTCTCTCACATTGGCACATGCTGTCCACACTCCACCACGTGGTCACCGTCCTCGGGGAGCCTCCGCGCCCGTTCCCCTTCCCTGATGCCGGGGTCCCACCACCCCTTCCTGTCATGGACATCCTACCCTGAGTTGCCAATGACTGGCATCTTCCTCCTCCCGTTCAGATCCACCCGCCCCCTTCCCTGCACCGTGTTCTGAGAGGAGGAGCCGATGGGCTCCAAGCCTGGGCCGGCCGCTGGCCAGCGGGATTCGGCCAACGGGAACCCCGGAGTGAGGAGGGGCGATTAGGCCTTTGCTGCTCAGCCCCTCTGTGGGACACAGGCAGCAAGGCCCCCACCAGAAGCCACAGCCCCTGGCCCTCTCCACGTCACTGCTGGGAGTGCAGGTCCTAGCAGGCTTCTCCTGCTCCTTGTCTCAGTCCTGGCAGTACCTGCCCCCACGCCTGTCACCTGCCCGCGGCTCTGCGAACAGGCCCTGGGAACCCCCCAGACCCTCCCATCTGAGGAGTCCCGTCTGTCCAGCAGGATGTGCGAAGTCCTGGGCACGCCGAGGGGCGGCCGGCACCGCTGGGCAGAGACTGGGATGCAGAAGCCGGAGCGTCTGCAGCACATTCGAGACGGGTATATTTAGAAGGTGTCATCATCATTTTACTTCAAAGACTCTGGATTTCCAGGGTGTCATATATATCAATATTCAAATATAAAGGCAAGAATTCCAGTCCTCCATAGATCAATAGTAATTATTTTAGAATAGTCAGATACATTGATTTATCCGCATCTCTGACCCCGTCCACTAACACAAATAAGCGGGTCGCGTGTGTGCGTGCTCACATGCATGCGGGCTCAGGGCCCCCGCCATGGGGCAGGCAGTGTGCCCTGAGGTTGTCACCGTCTGAAACTCGCATTCAGTCTCTAGTCCTTGGTTACAGTGTTTGATCTCATTATGGTGCTGATGCACATTGGTAAACATTTAGGAGAAACGTAAGTATGCCAGTTTATTTAATTGTGTGGAATTGAACCCACAAAGCATCAAAACCACCCACTATTTTACCTTTTAACATGCACAAAACTTGCTACCACTGGAAATAATTCTTCAGAGGTCATCTCTTTGCAAACGGTGGCACTAACTCTCAGTGGGCATCCTCGCCTTGGCACTGGTGGGGCGGCGGTAGACAGCCTGGAGAAGAGGCAGCGGTTTGCTTCGTGAAGGTTGAGTCGTCGGCAGCTGACGTCTATTCTGCGCTGCGGAAGGCTGGCGTCCGCCGAGAACCAGAGCCAGGCTTAGCGAGGGGAGAGCACACCCGGGAGGATTACTGCGGGGAGAGGACAGTGGCGGCGGCGGGGCCAGGGGGGTCTGCACCTGCCTCCAGGGACAGCGAGGAGTTTCTCTCTTGCAGGGAGGAGTGAGCCGAGGCAGAGACCCGGGGGAGGGGCGGAGCACACAGTAGGGCCGAGATGTCCCACCTGGGTGGGTCTGTTCCCAGGAGGGTGGGTGGGAGACACTGGCTGCTGTGTTGGGGCTGTGTGTGTGTGGGGGGGTGGCTAGGAGAGGAGGGATACTTAACCAGTGTTTGGTCCACGAGCATTTTGTGGGGGTCTTGGCTGCCTCGTTCCAGGAGAGCAAGGGGGCACCCTGCACTCTTGCCCACACCATATGGGGGGCCGGCTCCTTGCACTTAGCCCTTTTCCAGAACTCACAGTGGAGGTGTTCCTTAACCTTGCCTGTTTCCCTGGGTCCCGGGGCTAGCCTGTGGATAAAGGTTAAAATATATTTAACCTTCTCATTGAAACACAGGTTACATTTTGTTCTTCTTCTCCCCAAATTTGAGAGTAGATATTTTCAGAATAGACAATGGAGAAATATAATAAAATCTCCTTTGCCCAAGATCTCAGAAGACCAGAATATATTCTTAATTCTCTAAAATTGTTTAGGTTGTAATCTACTCAGGAGGTAATTCATGTCTTTTGGAGACTCTGATTAATTTTGAGATGTAAGCTTTGGAGTGGGAACTGACGTGGAATCTCCCCTCTGCCGTCTGCTGTTTGGACTGACGGGTGACCGTCACCTGTTCTATGTCCTCACCTGTAAAATGAGAACACTGACTGCAGTGATATCAGAGTGACCGAAAGACCAGATGAGGTAGCAAGCGAAAAATGTTGTCACAAAGTCTGGTTCATATACAGACCTGCTCAGTAAATGACGCCGGCGTTATAACGACACAGTAATGCCCATTATTAATGACAATAGGAATAACAAAATAATAAGTTTCCCTTCACATCCTCATTGTGAAGATAAGAGAAACCACAACATTTAAATAATAAAATATTATATAAATATAATTATTATTAATACAAACTAAGTCATTTGAAAGGTTTAGACTTTTAAATGTTTTCTAACTTATGGTCATGCTTTGAGATTTAATTATTATAATTGCTAAAATTAGATAAATCCTTCAGGACAGATGTCTTCCTGTTATGTTTTCCCAGGACAGTTTTGCCAAGAATATATTGAAATAAATGCGAACCAACTCGAACCGCACATTAACAAGATTAATGTAAGTTTTGCTCATGTTAATTCACACTTCTAATTTTAGAGAGGAAATACCACATTTAAGTTGAAAAGTCAGTTAATTACACTTCTATTCTTATTAACATGAGACGTGAAATAGTGGAAATACCAGAAAACACTAGAAAACCCACTATCCGGATGGCGTTTCCTCATTAAACGTGGGCTGGCTCTTAAGTACAGACAGGGCCGGGGATGGAACTGTACACTTATTGCAGGAGGTAATGAGGCCTTAAATTGGGGAAAATTTAAAGACTATAGTATTTTATTGGTATAACTTTCCAAAATGATGACTTAGGAAGCTATCAAACAGATAATTCATCAGAACAGTGGAATCTGGAAACAGTGCAATTGACAACAACCCTTGTCTCTAAAAAGCGTTCCCACCACTTTTCCCCTTCCAGACCCGGTCCCGCTGCCCAGCAACATTCCCACCTCGATCCCAGGCCCATCTCCCTTCCGGAACTGGTTCTCGACTCCATGTCTTCTCACACATATGTCTGCACCCTGCACGTGGTCCACACCCGGCTCGGCCACCTTCTTCTCTGAGAAGCCCTGCCTGGCTTTCGCGACTGGAGTTCAATTCCACCAACGTGGGGACGCGGTGCCCCCACGTGTAGGCTCTTTCTGTGTCCGCGCTGCCACACGGCTCCTATATCGCCCACTGGGAGCTCCTTCACCAAAGAGGCTTCCTGGCGGGGTCTCTGTGCCCCTAGAACTCAGCGTCAGGCCCCGAATATGCTGGGGGAGTCAATCAGCATCTGTGGTGTTAAACTTACATCCACGCTTTATGACAAGAAGTCAAAATCCAAACTCTACGTCAAAAATCACAGCTAGAGGACACAACAGCTTTCCGTGAAGGAAGAGCAGTATTCTCCCAGAGCATCTTCAGGGGAGATGGCTGCAGGCAAGGAGGGAACGGTCGTTTGGGGAGTGGAAGTTTCTGTGGGTAGGAGCCATGCAGGGAACTGTTAGGATTCAAGATAAAATTATGTGCATGATTGGAATTGCATGCTACTCCAAGGACTACAGCGATTCCACTCGGATCCTTTACTCCTAACGTGGCTGTAGCAGACGGTGGAGGGGGGAAGGTCGGGATGTTGTTTGTGACGGGGTCAGGGAGAAACTGCACAGGGAAGGTGGGAGACGGCATAGGTGCTCTCCATGAGCTAAGAGGTAAATGCAATTAAGAAGAGGCAGGAGGACAGCCCCAGAATATTCAGAGATACAGAAAACATGCCTGCGTTGCAGGGAGGAGTCTCTGAGATATTAATAATTAGTATTAAGTTATGTATTTTGTAAGCGGCAGAATGTCGGGTGGACAAGTGAAAGGGACATGCTCGCTCACGGGGGTGGGGAAGGCAACACCTCTTTAACAAAAAAGATACAGGTAAATTATTTATAATAAAACAAAAGGTTTTTCAGCATGAATTGATGTACAAGGGGAAAGGTCAGGGCTTCCTGATTACTTTTAGAAAATAGGAGGAGATTTAAAATGTAAAAAAAAGTAAGCTAAGCAATCCACAAGATTTCTTCTGATTTTTGGCTCTCTGGGGCTACTGCCTGAGAGCGCCGAATGGAAACGGTGGCATCTCGGGTTGTAAGCAGCCGTGATAAATCCGTAGACTGAGCAAGCTGTCCTCAAACAGCACGTCCTTGTTCATTGAGTCTGCACCATTTAGTACAAAACTCGACCTTGGATATAAGATCACATATTCCGGCATGGCCACGCTGCCCTGGGTCCTCCCCCCGAGAAGTGGTGCCCGGGGGACCCCTGGACACTGAGGCCACGGCACCTGGCTACACCCCAAACACCGGTGTGGGGCCAGGGGAGCTCTGGCCTCTGCAGACCCAGCCTGGACTCTGGTTTCGGTTTTCTGGTCCTTCAGTGCCGTTTCCCAGACATCTATGTCCAATAGCTTTGAAATATTGAAATTCCCTTCCTCTTAAATGGATGGATGCAGAATGTGTCTTCAGTATTATAATAACTAAAATCAACAAGTTATGATTCATGACCGCTGCTTCAGTCTCGTTAGCTTTAGAGGGATTAATCAACCCGTTCCTGTGGTGCTGATATTCCATAGTGATTAACTTCACTATGATTTGTTTTTAAGAGTAAAACCCTCCTCAGACAAGTGCCACTGAGTATCATTTCTCTCCGAGGCTGTCTGTCTGTCTCCCTGTGTATGTCTCTTGCTAAGGTTCAAATTTGGAAGTTGACGGCATCTAACCGAGGGTGTGTTGGAAATCGCAACAAAAAAATGCCTGGATTTTCCCCTTACGTTGTTATGTAAACTGCTGCTAATTTTTGCCGGGAGCAAGGGACACCGCAGCAGGCTGTCAGAGAGAGGCCTCGGCAGCAGCAAACAAAATGAATACTTGCTTTAAAAAAAAATGTCAAAATGTGGATGTGCCTCCAATCATTTAAAAAATAGAAGGTGATAAGTTGAAAATGTCAGGTAATTGGCAGACAGATAGAAAGTTAAACTGTGTCCTCAGTGAAGAAAATTAACCGGCAGCTGCCAGCAGGGACCCCAAGGTCATGTGAATGCCAGAATCGAGAGGAGCCCAATCATTCAGAGGGGGCTCTCGGCAAACGCTTCCCCTCCCTGGTCATTCTCAGATCTCTTAGGAACTGCCCTGAACCACTGCCAACATGTGTTCATTTCTAAAAATTACATAGATTGTGATTTATTACCCATCACACTACAAAAATCCACTGTGAATTAAATCAGCCCTTTGTTTAAATTGCTCCCCGGCAATACGCATCATATCATCATAAATGACATTGAAGTTATAATCTGCAGCCCTCGGCCTCAGCCACTGATAAGGCCCCACCGTGGGACGATCAATACTTACTATTCATTTTTGAAATTATCTCCACATTGATCCCTGAACAAGCGCCAGCAACACAGAGGCACAGTGGCTTTAATACAATAATTATATAAAGGTTTACAGGCTCATCCTCCCAGCCAATAAAAGCTGTCAACTGGCAGGGACAGTTACAATCCCATAATCCATCAAAACGCTGTTCTCTGACCTATGGGCTTCTGGGCTTTCGGGAGTGCACGATAAACATGCTCGTCCGGGAGAGGCGCGCGGCGCAGGCTGGCTAAACAAAGGCTGCAGATGGGTATTGCGGTTAGCAGAGCCCTCACGCAGCGTGCTGTGCTTCTTTCCTTGATGATGGAAACAATGAAGGGTCGTCCATTTGCTAATTGTAACGCACCAAGAAAGAATACAGTTGGCCACT
Organism: Cheirogaleus medius; assembly: GCA_008086735.1. Taxonomy (NCBI): domain Eukaryota; kingdom Metazoa; phylum Chordata; class Mammalia; order Primates; family Cheirogaleidae; genus Cheirogaleus; species Cheirogaleus medius. Next base: position 54,037,213 of record VBSM01003157.1, on the reverse strand, counting down.
TCTCCGGCTTTATTTTTTTGGTCTTTAATTGATCAGGTTTGACTTTGAACCGGACAATACATAGTAATGGAGTAAGCGCAGAGAAATGAAGTGGAGACAGGTACCTTGGTGGGGAGCAGGAGAAACCTGAGTCCAGGGAAGGGAGGCAGATGGAAGGGCCAGGAAAATAGTCTCAGGGCTCCCACCCACATGCATGTACACATACAAGCACACACGTATGCACACACCCACGCCCAGGCACATACACACAAGCACACACATGCACACCTACATGTATACCCACACATGCACATGCACATCACATCCACATATACACATGCACACCCAGACACACACACAAGCACACACATGCACACCCACATGTACATATATGCATGCACACATACACACATACATACACACTGAAACATGTACACATGCACACACATGCACATAAACATGCACACATACACTCAAATGCAGAGATGCACACCAAAACACACATGCACACACACGTACACACAAACATACATACACACACCCACAGACACACCTATGTGCACACACACCCGTTCACTCATCCACATGTGTGCACACTCATGCACATTCACTCTCAAGTGTGTGTACACACATGCAGACACACACAGACACACTCGTCCATACACATAAACACAAGTACACACATATACAAACACACAGAAGTATAGTTAAAAATGTCCCAGTCAAGTTTCACTGGGTATTGTAAATCCATCCTGCAACTTGTGCACGCATGCATTGCCATACGTATAACAAATGCATTTAGTCAATCTGTATAATGTGCCATTGAATTCACCCTTGCTTAAGAAAATAGAATGAAAAAAGTCTATCAAATATAGTTGAACTTTCTATTGTTAACTGTTTTCAATTCTGGTTTGAAAAAAAAAGATTGCTAGAAGTATTGGGGATGGTTGGGAAGTGGAGATAGTATAGAGCCCAGAAACGTGGGCTTTCTTTCTATTGCATGGTTAGGAAAAAATATCACCTCAGTGTTCTCCGAGAGTGGGGGCGAGCAGACAGCAGCCCTGAGATGGCCGTGGATTCTTGGGGCACCACAGAGCTGGGGTGCCGAGGTGCCGGAAGAAGGAGGCAGTAACTGCAGTCTGCGTCTGGGTCTCGGTTACTTTAACTTCTACCTTAGTCCAAAGGCTGCTCTTTAATTCTTCAGTTAAATTCCTCCCCTCCCAAATGGGCTGGTCAACCTTTTTCAGAGGTGATGTGAATGTCAACACTGCCAAAAATGACAGGTGAGTAACTTTTTAAAAAGCTTTTGGATAATTTGTTCATTATTTGAACTTGTTAATGTTAAGCCCTCAGTGGAAGCGGTCACCTGCCCTGAAGGTATGTTTGTGTTGTCCTTTAGATGGGAGCAAATGTTTATGTGTTTTAGTGATTGAAGGAGGTTTTAGATAAGATGATTTGAGAAGAACTGGCAGATTGAATTTCTCCACTGCAGATGTGGACAAGCAAATTGCAGGCTGCACACGGTGGGCAGAACATGTCAAATCACAGGGACGAGAAGAATTTTTAAAAATAAGTATCAGGTTTGGAGAGCTACCAAAATTGGAAGAGCGTGAGTGTGTGCACATGCGTGTGCATGTGTGTGTGTGTGTGTGTATGTGGTACCTAGGAAGTCCGCATAATGCTCAGAGTGGAAGATTTGAGGCTAGTGTCTGAGGTCTTTGAACAACACATGCCGCTAAGTCTTTCAATGCCTGTCCATGGTCTTTTTCCTTCACAGCTCTGGTTAATCCCTTCCAAATGTCCTGGTTTTCCACCAAATCCCTGCTGCCTGCTCCGTTCACACTCCCCACGGCTTCCTGCCTGGTGTCTTGCTGGTGGTCAGTTCTCTGTGTTCAAACCGCTCTCCACCCAATTGTACATGACATCTTCTTGTTTCTCCTTTATATTTTAGGCTAGGTCAGGATTTCTCGATCTCGACTCTATGGGCACGTTGGATCAGATCATTCTTCATGGTGGGAGCTGTGTGTGCATGGGGGGTATTCAGCAGCATCTCTTACCTCTGCACACTGTATACCAGCATCACTCTCTTTCAGTGGGGATGACTAGAAATTTCCCCATATCCCCAAATAGTGCCTGATGCCCCTTGGGGGACATGTGTGGTTGAGAACCAATGCAATTGTTTTTCCTCCTACTAAAATCTGTATCCACCTCCCCTCAGTCATGAGCAGTCACCCTTCTTGGCCGAACACCAGCCCACATCATTATTGCGACCCTCACCTTTGGTCTGAGAACACAGTGGCTTCGTTACTCAGGATGTGCAGCTTGCTCCGTGGCCCTTGCTTTGTTGGGAGGTCTCTGGCCAGTTCACTCCTTTGCTGGTTTGCTCTTTTTATTTATTGCTGAGCTTCCCAGCATTGGACGCAGAATGAATGTGGGCAGAGATGATGGCAAGAGTTGGTGCCAAGGAAGTTTCTTTCAGAGTTGAAATCAAGGTCTGGCACCTACTGAGGATGCCAGCGGAGAGGGGGAGAGGGATACTCCAGAGTAGCCGGGTTGGGATTTGGGAACGCAGCTCTTGGGAGCAGAATTGCAAAGCCCACAGACAAAGTATTAGGTCATCTGATGTCCGTGTAGTACTGTGCTGGAGTCAGATCTGCGCTACCTTCCGGTACCCAAGTACATGAGCTAAAGGAGGGAGAGGCCACTCCTGGAGAGGACTACAGAAACGGCAGTACCCTTAGGTGAGAACCAGGGTGTAACTAGGGGGAGAAATGGAAGGAGTTTGGAGAAGGGATTCGAGTAAAGGGGGTGTAGCCCATAAGAGACCGTGAGTTCCAAAGTGCAGGCGAGGCATGCACTCCCCAGGTAGCTTGCGTGACTGACGGTGACAATTCTTCTGAAACATCAACTATAGAGAGATCCCTGCCATTGGAACAACTAGTAAAAAGATGGAACAATCAGTTGTTTTTATGTTTTTTCCCAGGACATGCTTTCTGAATATAAATTCAATTTATGTGTAGACATGATGAACCAAGATGGCGCCAACACATGTGGGTTTTCATGAGCCTCTCTTCATCAGAAGTTTCAGATCTGTGGAGAGTTTGTTTCTCGAAGCTACATTGTTACATCTTCAATAACATCTCATTTCTCCCAAGATCCAGGCTCCTACCTGCACGTCTCGTTCTCAAGATTCAACCAGAGGATAACGCAGATTGCTGCTGAAATACGGTCACGTAAAGACTTATATGAAATTCTCCAGATCCTTGAGGTGCCTTATCTTGTATTTTTCTTTAATTGCTTTCGACTTATAACAATAGAGAAGTACTGAGCTGTGGAGGAACAGCAGTAGCCGAGCAGCAGACGATGTATCTATTATCTCTCCTGCATGAAGGTCACCGACCTATGACAGTCAGAATAGCAGAAACATTAGAAATCATGTGCAATTTAATCTTTACACAAATAAAGGAAAAGTATCACAATGCCTGAATAATGAAGACTCTCTCAGAGAAAAAGAAAAGTCTGTCCCAGAGGATACTCTTCATTTTCTGCCCCGCACTATCCCGATGAGCGCACACTGTGAGATTCACTCTCTGGGCTGACACACGTATTAATAGTATTTGGGCTGGAAGAGAGTGGATGTTCTCCGGTGATTGCTTGCGGGCAGCGGCGGTGACTCAGGCCTCCTCTCCCTCACTCATTACTGCCTCTTGTCAACTCTCGGGGACCATTGTTCACTGAAAAACTGTCATCCGGAGTGAAATTAACTGTTTTCCCTTCTATTTCAACTAAGAATGTCTCATGTCCCTCACTTTTCAGAACACACTGCTGTGTCCTAAATCTTTTAGAAAGTTACAAAGAAGAAGAACATGAGTTCTAAGCCAACATGAAAGAAAATTCAAACACAACTCCAGGAATTATAAATTGGGGATTTTTCGAGGGAGAAATAAAATGTCCAGATGTCATTGTGTGTGAAAACAAGACACGATTATTCCTGTCTTTGTGAGAACCGGCTTCGGAGGTTTGCAACGGTTCAGCAGGAGAGCAAAGGAGGTGCGCTCAGCCGAGGTCGGGGTGAGGGCTCCAGGCTCACCGCCCTGGACCAGGCACTGGTGGCCATTCCGGAAGGTTCTGTGCCCCATTCAGCAGGAGACACGGGACTCTGGAAAGACAGAGTCAGGAAGAAGGAACCCGCGTGCACGGTGCAGCATCCCAGCTCTGCTGAGGAAGATTCCAGCACCTGTCGGATAGGGAAGCACCAGATAGCAGACAAACCCAGGTGGCAGGACAACGCGGGGGGCCGAGGGAGAACAAAGACGAATCTCAGAACACAGTTTTAAGCTTCTTCACTGTATTGTATTCAAGTAAATTATTAATTGCAGAATAACTGTACATTTATGTTATTTCCTACAAGCACGGTGGAGAGAGGTCCTGCCTGCCCTCCACCTGGCTCCACCTCTCCTTGCCAGGGTGTGGTTGTCACGACCGAGGGGCCGGCACTGGCAGGGCACTGTAGCTACACTCGTCCTTATTGGGGTTTCACCAGCTGTTCCCCAGTGCTCCTTCCCGTCCGGGTCACACCCAGACACCACCTGTAATCTAGTCATCACGCCTCCGCGTGCTCCGGCAGCTTCTCAGACTTTCCTTGTTTTTGATGACCGGGACAGCTCTGAGGAGTACCGACCAGGTATTTTGTAGACTGTTCTTTAACTGAAATCTGCCTGATGTTTTTCTCATGATCCACCTCTCACCCTTTTTTACAGAATAGTATGTGCATAAAAACTCACCTGCATAGACACCTCTAGCACCAGTTGTCTTTCTCTGTCATCCATCTCAACCCTTGTCTACCTCTGCATGTAGGTCCGTTTCTCTGTCATCCACCTGCTGTGTCTACACCTGTCCGTCTCTGTCAACCACCCACGTCCCTCTCTCTCCTCAGCTCCCCGCCCCTGCCTCCATCATTTTTTGGAACCTCCTGGTCCAACAGTGAGCAGCCTGGCCCCCACCTCCCGAACCCGCTCTTCACCTGTCTCATCTCTGGACACAAGTGCAGGGTTTCACGACGAACCCCTTCCCGATGAGAGCTCTCGGCGGTGGCTTTTGGGACCTGCCGCCTCACTGCTCGTTCTCAGCATGTCCCGGTACAAGAAGCTCTGACCCCACGGTGAGGCCAGCTCGTAAAAGGCGCCTCGGGACTGGCTCTGTGTCAGCCCCACGTGCTGCTTCCGGGAGGAGAGCCACGATGCGCTGCCTCTAGGGGCGTGGAAGGCAGAAGGCTCCGCAGCCCCCACCACCCAACGCCAGCCCCCGGGCACAGCCGGGCCGTCCCCACTAGGGGACACCCTGACCCCCGCCCCGCCCTATCCGGGAAGATCCCGTCACCCTGTACTGCCCATACACGCCCCTGCCGCAAGCTGCTTCCCGTCCTATTTCAGGAATGAGTTATAACAGTCATGCTTGTTCAAATTTCAACCAAACAACATCCTGCAACTATTGAAGCTTTCTATTTATTTAGCTTCGTTTTTGTGCCATGATGATTAGAGATGACCTCTCACTCGAAACCAGAAGTGAATTCAGGGACTCATTTACGTAATAAAACGTATGTCTTTTTTAAAATTTGGTTTGTTCTGTTTTGCCTCTATGAAGTGGACGTTTTCCTCATGTGATCAGACAAAAAGAATGGAACTTCCGTGTGCATAGCTGTGAGATAAATAAACACAGCGGCTCTGAGCGGGGAGGGTCTGGGCTTTGCATGAAGAATTTAATGACAGTGACTTTCTAAAGAGCAGCAGACCACTAACAGAAGCAGACACACTCTCTAGTACACTTGTCTGTCTCCGGTGTCCCGAGACATGCAATTAGTGTATTAAATGCACATATTTAGTGACTTCTAGCCTAAGATGGCTATCAAGCATCAAAGAATTGCACTTCAAAAAATGAAAAGCTTTATAAAGTAGCTGCCTATACAGAGTGTGTTATTCTTTGTTTATTTCCAAATAAACTATTATTCAAGCAAAGACGTTTCAAGATAGCATATCAGTCTTGGTTTCTTTCTGACTTAAGAATATGCATAAATACATTGCTACAAATTTCACTCAATTGAATCACCATCAAAAGTAATAAGCTTCCACATTGGCAGCATCAAAGGCCATTAATATCAGTTCTGAATATCAGAATCCATCAGGCTCATTTGAGAAAACTTTCTTATGCTACGTACCCCATGCCCCCCAAGAAGCCACGGGTGGCAAACTGCTCGTTTCAGCTGTGAATTCTAAGGCAGAGGCAGTGAGGCTGGGCCATGGGTTCAATTAGGGAGGAGAAAAATACCCTCTAGGAGAATATGCTGAAGGAAAAACTAGGAGTTCTGAAATGCGCCTTCTTAATTTCTCTGGGAAAGGAAGTCTGGACGCTCACTCACACGCCAACTCTGAGAAAGTGCAACACAAGCGTCCGAGTGCTGAAATCAACTACATTATCGAGTTAGATTAATTATTTTGTCCCAGAAATACGGTTAAGTCAGAGCAGTAAATTCTGGCTTTAACGTATTCTCTGCTCCAAAGCAGAAAGGTGGTAAACGAGATTTTAAATATAAACACTCAGAGCAGAGATGCATCTCCCCGTGGGCCAGAGAAACAGACTGTGAGCCCAGAAGGAGCTGTCCCAGAAGGACACCGGGATGTCGGCCCCCAGGGGGGACAGGCGCGCGCCAGCCCCACACGGGAGATGCGCGGCTCGGGCGGGGGCCAGGGCCCGTCTCCCTGGCCAGCAAAATCGCGAGAGAAAGCAAAGCCACATGTCAGACTTGCTGCTGCTCTGTGGGAAATACGAGCCCACAGGCTGGAAAGCAAAGGGGCAGGAGGCTGATGCGGAAACCAAAGAGACGATGGCTCTCGGCCCACCTGTGTCGCCTCGACACCGTCTCCAGGTCACCACAGTCTGGCCCAAGCTGGGCGGGCAAAGACGAGCACAGGGTGCATGGTGGCTGAGAGTGAGGTGGAGACATACCAGAGCCCAGGCAGTCATGTGGAATAAAATCCCGGCTCTGAAATGCATTTGAAAGTCTGATGCTAAAGAAGAGGGAAGGTGGCCACATACTCAAAAAGGGATGAAAAGGCAAGACATATTCCTTCCGTGACTTCAAGGAGATCCTGTCTGTGGCTCTCTTTGTTCACAAAGCTGCCTCCATCCTTTGTTCTCGAAGTCTTCTCAGCCACAAAACACAACTAGACATGCAGGGCACCCTCCTTTCCCAATTCGCTGCTCTTTCATCTGATTGACATCGCCTCCTCATTTACTCGTGAATTGCACGTCTATGTTATATTTCTCTCGTCCCTCCTGTTGCACCTGGTAGCCACCTTGATCACACGGTGGCTTCGGAACAAATTGCAAGCCCCGGTCTGTGGCGAGTGACGCTTGATGTCAAGGCACGTTCACGGAATCACTCGTAAGCTTGAATGTGGCTTATTTTCTGCAACTCCCTATGAAAGTATATGAAAAATGAAAGGTTTCCCTAAAATGTAGTGGGGCAGGGCTGTGTCTCCGTAGCTTTCCGAGGATGGTCCGATAACCCCCGTGCCATCTGCGTATGGGATTCCGTCCGCCAGGCTCAGTGCTGAGGTCCAGCTCAGTGCCGGCCCAGTCCAGTGCCCCCCTCAATCACAGATTCTCCTGAGTATGCGAATGAAACTTCACGTTTCTGTTTATGTGTCTGCTCTGACATAAAACGTCTCCAGAAAAACACAGAGAACGGTTCATTAGAGCAGCTTCTACTCTTGTTTCTAAGTCCAAATTGCCAGTTTAAGAGCGTATTTCTGAACGTAAACCCTAGGCTCCAGGACCAAAGTCAAGATTTCTGATTTTGCTAGCTGGGATGCAACCCAATTTATCAGGCACCAAATGGGCACGCTTTTTTGTTTTGTTTTGTTTCCATTATTTGGCAGAATCTCTTTTAACTTTTACTCCCCTCACAATGAAGTCTCTTTGTTTTCATAAATGGAATGGCATTCGCAGGCTCAGCCCAGGACAGAAAGGGAGGCTGTGGGGTCACATTGCGACTTAGTCAACTCCTGCCCGTAATGTCTTTGGCATCTGGAATAGAAATTTCCAATGGCAAATAACCAAGCACGCTTTAAATCCATAACTGTGCACTCTGCCTCTCCGCGTTCCACACGACATTGTTTCTCCTTGACACATCTCAAGCCTCGAATCAATGCTGATGGACACGGAGCCCGCCGGCGTCCCCTGTAATCTAGTATTTCCTGGGATGTTGCTTGCCGCTCTAATGACTCTTCCTCCACGGAACATATCGTAAGTGGTTTGGTGGAGCTCACCCTACACTGGCCTCGTGGCTGTACTTATAAGAAATAAGCAAGTGTTCAGTTTTTTTAAATCCTTAACCATGACTTTTCCCTTAAAATCGAGATGGGCAGAGTCTCCACACACGCATCTCGACTCGGAGGCTTCTCAGGGAAAAGTGCTTGCACACCTTATAGCCAAGGTCACGGTGTTTGTGCGAGGAAAAGGCAGGGGAGAAGAGGGTGGGGCAGCCCACAGAATGGATGAGGCTCTCTGAGCCACCGGCTGCCCTCCAATTTGCCGCCCTCACGTCACCTCTTGACATCCGAGGTGTGCGGCCACGTCCACCTGCCTGTGGCCTGCCTTTCACCTGGACGGGCGGGTGTGGGAGGTGATCCTCACTATTCTCATGGGATCACCGCAGAGCAGCACTAACAAGAGTGGTCAGTGAGCACCTGGAAACGGCAGGGTTGTGATGCCAGCGTAAATGACGAGGGGAGAGGGTGATGCCTTAAACAACCCCACGCCTTCCTGAGACAGTCACACGCAGCCTCTGAAATGGAATGAAAAGGAGGAGCCATCATTCCAGTTGGTTTCAATCAACAATTCCAGTTGGGGTTGCAATCAACAGAATCAACTCCAGCTAATTTCAGTAGGAGGTAATTTCCTAAAAGATTGTATGAGCAAAAGTTCTCTAAAGCAGGATTTGGAGGAGAGAGACTTCGTTCCAGCGAACAGTTTGTAAGCCGGCGAGACGTAGCCTCCGGTGCAAAGCAGGTGTGTCCGGTGCACAGAGGGGAGGTCCGGGTTTCGTAGAGAACGTTTCCGTCCAGGTTCCCAATCAGGTCCATTTATGCAAATGAAAGAAATCGCCTAGATCCGATTGTTCTCCACGGCTGGGCCCTGATTGGTGGATGCAGCTGAGCTCAGAAAGTGCTGGAGTTAAACAGAGGCGGGTGTCCAGGGAACTCGAGCCCCTGTGCCACTTCTGCTCGGGAAATGGCCACTCGGTTCCATTTGAAATCGAGGCCCCGTTGGCCACTTGGGCCCCACCTGAAGGGCAGGCTCTTCCAGGTCCACGTTTGCTCACAGAGGTCGGGCCACACAGCCAGGAGGCAGCCAAGACTGGAGGCCCCACGGCAGGGGGAGGCCACGCAGACTGGCTGCTCTGAAGGAAGACCGGGCAGAAACACTGCACACTGAGCCCGGGCAAGGCTGGCCCCGACCCGGCGCCCGTCACTCTGGTCAGCACAGAGCTCAGAGTGGGCCATGGCCAGGTCTCACGGGTCACATGGCTGGGCCAAGCCACCAGCATGGCTCAAAGCGGGGTTGGCCGCTCTGGCAGGACGGGAGGGAAGGCTGTGCAGGGGATGGGGCAGGTCTCTTCCCGCCCCTCCGGCATCCGGCCCACCATGGACAACGGGGCTGCAGCCTTCTCCATCTGCCTCGTGAGTGTCCTAGGGCTCCGACCCCCAGTCCTCCTCCTTTCTGTGTATGCGCTTTTGCTGGGGAGCTCGTCGTAGCCCTGGCTTTGCATTCTCATCTTAAGATTCCATTAGAAACTTTCACCGGAATGTCCCAGAACCTTCTGGACCATTGTCCTGCATTCCCCTCTCTTCTCCGGCCCCAACCAAACCTACCTCCTCTGTTACGTCCTTCATCCCAGCAAGGCGTCACCTGGGTGCTCCACGAGGAAGCACCTCTGGTCCCGCTCTCCCGAGCCCTGCCGCAGGCTCCTCCTCCCACCTTCAGCAAGTGCCACCTGCTCACGCCCCGGACCGTCACCCACCCCCAGAGACTCCTCCGTCATCTCCAACCCGAGCTGACCACCACCACGGGAATGACTACCACCACGGGAATGACCACCACCACGGGAATGACCACCACCACAGAAATATTCCGTCTAAGCCACCATCTACTGTGACCGTCACACCTGCTGTCCCGCCAGAGCTGCGGTGGCTTCTCTGCCCTTGGCGTTCCCAGCACTCAGCATGTAGGAGACACACAACACATGGTCTCGGGAACCCCGTGACACACGGAACACTCGTGGAAGAACTGGACGGCACCTCGGTGACAGATTAGCTCCGCAGTCCCCGTGAGCAGGGCGCCACAGCGGATGCTGCGCTTACGAGAGAAACACACTGTGTGGGTGGGCACCGGTCGTGCACATGCAAACTCTGGTCTCGGGTAACTCGGAGTTTCCATGTTGGATGTTGCTCCAACCTTTACTACGACTTCACATTTTGGGGGAGCTGGGTGTGGGGGATCGTCATGCTGGAAATCACATGCCACATGAAAATCAACGTGACTAACCTAGAAGGGTGACGGTGTCTGTTCCAATGCCAAGGGTTGAGAAGTTGTGCAGTGCACAACTGGTGCAACACTCCCATCCACCAGCATTTGCAGTTAAGAGTGGAACTGACTTTTTTATTTTTTTCTTTCCATTTATGTTCATGGTTTTTCTTTTTCCAAACAGCTACACAGTTATTAGGATATAAGTATATTAATTTTTTGATAGCTAGCTATTTAATACACTCAATGGTTAGCTATTTCTTTTGGCCTAGGGATGCTTTGGGAAAAATTGTTGCGACATGGGGGTGCTGTGAACCGAGAAGTTTAGGAACGTCGTGGAACAGTTCAGTGATTCTTAACCAGGGTGATGTTGCCCCCCAGGGGGCACTTGCGATTCACTGATGCCAAATATGAATCCTATCATCCAATCAAGCTCTAGTAACCCACGTGCACGCTGTGAGGCCCCCACTGCCGCAGCACCTACTGTTTGCGTGTGACCCCTGGGAGTCCCTCTCCCACAGACACACGCACAAGCAGAGACGTAGCAAACCACGCCAACGCAGGTCACTGAAGCACGGTACGAGGGCGAACATCCGCGCGGTGGCTTGCCCACCGCCAGGGGAAGAGCGTCTTCCGCGCACGCCAAATACTTGGGAAGTCATTCGAAGCGTAAACACCGGAAAGCAACTCTTCCTGGCTCTGAGTTGGCTTGTCTCTGATGAAGGTATGAATAGCAAGTCAAGATTTCCCTTTGGGCTTCACTGGAGTATGATGCCTGCTTTTGTAACAAAGAGTCATTTAACCCAACATGCGTCTCATGATCCTACTCAGGGGCTCAGGCTGATAAGAAAAGCATTAATCATAAATATGAGAAACTAATACTTTAAGTCCTTACTTAGAGGATCCCATTAGTCTCCCGTCCCCTGACTAATTACGTACAGTCGAGGAGGCTCATTCATGTAAATATGTGTTTTGTCAGTAAGGCAAAACCCCATCTCGCTCTGGAAACTTCAGCTCCACACGTACGTGCAAAATTTATGTGGGATCAAGTAAAAATGACCATAATTAGAAAGCTGGTGGAGATAGGGTAAACATTGCTATTTCCTGGGCTTTGCTAAAGTCTTAATTCAAATAAGAAAATTTCCCCAGTGTAACATGTTTGCAAGATTTTAAAGATAATTGTTTCTTCCAAATTATATTAAGTAATAAAGATAATAATGTCGATACATAATCATAACAATCTTATTATGAACTCTAATAAGAAAGTCTTTCAGACCCATAACTTGCCTTCATGCACTTAAGGTAAAAAGCTATCATTCCTCCTGAGCAAAATCTAGAAATGTTTGTGTGTGCCGTGCAGAGGGGACCTTGTCTGGAAGGGGTCTTACAGAGTTGTGCTGACATGTAGAGACACCCTTTGGAAACCCCACCAGGAAGGAAAAATATATCTCACAAAAATGAATGAAGATTTATCTAAAGTTTACATCTCGCCAGTGGGAAAGGAGCAGGTGACAGGCTGACCTGGCCAGGGTCCCAGTTACCAGAGGGGAGCAATGCCTCACACCCATGTCACAAGCCACTTGATTTTTTTTTAATAATGATAAACTCACATAAAATGAAATTCACCATTTTAACCACGTTTAAGTGCCCACAGCAGGGGTAGCTAGCACATTCGCAATACCATCAACCATCACGTCTAGTTCGGAACTTTTCTATCCCTCCAAAGGGAAACCCCGTTCCTATTAACCAAGTCCCCTTTGTTTAGAACGTTTCTTACGGTGAATACGATTTATTTATGAAATAGTCTAATCCACTCAAGGGCGAGCTGCGTCACAAGAAGGTCGTACTGGGTTCATTCACTTAATGACACTAGATTTGGGAGTTGTGCAAAGTTAGTTTTTAATGCTGTGCTCAGAATAAGGTCACCAGCAATTCATATAAGTGATCTTTGCTTTTTCTCGGACTTGCGTGATTGGGATAAGATGATCCATAACTGACAACAAAGCTTAAATATGTCTGGGAAGAAAACAGCAATATACAAGGCTTAAAATGCAATATTACAGGCTGCTTAGCAGCTAAAGAGGGTTTATGCTAAAGAATGGTGGATGTAATTTCTTTGAAAAAAAAAATATCAGCAAAAGGATTGAATTTAATCTAATATCACCACTAAAGCTTGCTGCAATTGTATGCAGCATTTGGGTAGTACCTAGGGCCAAGAAGATGATCCTGAATTAGCATAGCATACAAATCAGCTTTTCGATTTTTATCAGATTATCGGCATTACCGGCTAACGCTGATGTATTCAGTAACATGCAATGAGCACTCCCCGGCATCATATCTCTGTGCTGTAAAATATCCTCAAAGCACATTTTAATTGTTTTAACAAGATAAAGTGTGCTATTTTTGCATGAATAATATTATCAGTATTACATTAAATCTCTTCATTTATTATCACTAATGCTACTTAAAAGAGATGTTAATAGAGTAATTCATTCTCGCACCATAACCTTGGTCAGGAGTACACGGGGGTTCATATTCATTATGCTGAGCTCAGAGAGGGCTTCTGTTATAATATCACTTAATTTATATTCTGAAAAATGCTCCGGGGACACGTTGCTCTCACGCATTAGAGCTCTATCTAAATCACAATATTTGAAGACAAGTGGGGATGGCAGATCACTATTAGACAACTCCTCTGTGTGCTCTTGGCACTTGCAGAACCGCAGATGAAAGCTAAGTCCCAGTGACCTCATCTCGACACACAATTTACCTGTGCAAATTCAGCACGCATTTACATGATGCGTGTCGGGATTTACATTAGATTTAAAGTATCGGTTAAATGCCATAATGTGCATCAACCACACGACCTTCTTCATAGCTAGATTATGAGGACACGGCCAACAACCACCTTTTACAAGTGTGAGCACCTATTCCCTTGGCTATGTGTGTCCTGTATCAGAACGTGCGTGTGTGTGTGTGTGTGTGCACGTGCGTGTGCATGTATGAGTCAGCTATAGGAGAGGCATGGGATTAAAAATGTTAAGAATGCTAAGAAAAAAACGTTCCCTTTCTTTTTAGAAAAGTGACTCCAAATAAATATGTATCTTAGTACAGCACACAGTAGGCATATATACAGGACAATTCATAACTCTGAAGTGTCAATATATTTTACATCCATTCATTGGATTGGCCATTGTTTTAATGTGACATAACACGTCAGAAGAGTTTTTAAAATACTTTAAAAGTGCCTGATACACACAATATGCCGGACAACTTTAATTTATAGACTTTGCAGAGCATACATTGTTAAGACGCATGGCACGTATTAACACGAATCTTAAGTTTCAGAGCTCAGAGGCACCAGTGGAATCTCTTTAGTTCGCAGAGACGTCATGCGCCTCTGACAGATTCCGTGGCAGCAAAGTCACTTCCCTAGCAAGCAGCATTAGTGACAATTTATGATAAGTGCACAGTGAATACTTCTGCGGGTCAGAGTTTGGCACGGGACGTATACAGCAGGGTACGGTGATGCGCGACCTTCCCGGAGTAGCTACTGACACCGCTGGGGGGCGGGATGCAGGTGGTGGCAGTGATGGTAAGAGATTGAGAACGATGAGAAGAAAAGCTCTTTTCTACTCTCGAAGAGCAAAATAGTTGGAGCTTTGTGGTTTCTGAGTTTCTCTCACGGGCACCTCGCCTGTGTTTTGGGGACACCTGTGGGGTGGACGGCCTGGGGCAGGGGCCGGGCGATGTGTCACCACCGTGTGAGTCTCCTTCCTGGGTGTCATTTGTGAATGAGAGAGAAAAATCAGAAAATCCAAATCGTCCAACTGGCCAAATAGTTTGAATTAAAAAAAAAAATGTATGAGCATGTACAACAGTAAAAAAGTGAACATTATGTATGAAAACGTGAAACCACAGGGTAACGTCTCAAAGTACAGGTCTAAAGTTAACCCTGATAACTGATATTTCTATAACATTAAAAAGCAGCATTTAAGGTCAGTATGTAATAAAGTCTTTTTGCTTCTCTAATGAACGCTGTATATCCTTGAAGGCATGATACTATAAAAATATATAGAACCTTTCATATTAAAATTGCATAATCCCACATCACCGCTTTCATCTTGTCCATGTTTTAGGGATGGGAAAGGCGATTACGTCACTCTTTCTTGGTCTTCGGCACGAAAAGTCCTTACACCAGCACTGACCCAGTAAAGGAAGTTGCGTATTATTATTATTAACCACGCAGAATCTCAACTTTCTTATCACAAAAATTGGGTAAAATATTATTTCACTTATAAAGCCGGTGCAAGTGTTCTTGCTAAATAAAATAGTGTGTAGCTGAATGGTTTATGGTAGGACACGGCAGTGGCTCAGGAAATCCTAATCATTATCCCTTTTCTTCGTCAAGAATCCAAGGAACACAAACAGATAATTTTTCCACGGTTACATTTCAAAGTATTATAAAACAATGTGAGCCTAGAGCCTGCCATGTTTTCAGCCTGCCATGTTTTAGAACATTACTATTTCTGCTTCATTTAAAAAAATAATAAAAATAGTCAATTGGTTTTACAAGTGATCATGACACCAAAAGAATTCCATCTGTTTTTGAGAATAAAATTAATGTAATCGTCACTTATATGAATGATTTGTTTCATTTTGTAAATTTCTACACATCTACTTTAAATTTTATTCTCCTTTCTGATTGTTAAAGTACATTGAAGTTTTCTGATAAAAATGCCAATGCTGACATTACAATTTTAAGAGAGGCTGTGTATCTCCCCTCTGACATGACGCTGCACTCAAAGCCAGTGTCCGCTCCGCACTGGGTTTCGATGCTGATGGACTCACAGGGCGTTTGGGACATGGTAGATTCTCAATCTTAGTAAGTCTTGGTTGAATTGAATTGAGTTCAAGTGATATGTAATAAAAAGGCATTTTATACTGTGCTAGAAATGACGATCTTCACAGAAGCAAACAAATCTGACTATCTTGCTACAGTAGACCATCTTTACCACGGACACTACACGAATCCAAACCGTGGGTCTCGAAGAGCATCCGTAGACAACGGCCCAGTGACGGCAGCTGTCACCACCAGTGGGCGTCGGTCCACGTGTGGCCAAATCACAGCCCATCCGTGACAGCAACGCGTGCGGGTGGCGCACCCTCGGGAGGCTCGGTTTTTGACAATTCGGAAAAAAGCGAATCAATGTTCAGAAATAATAACTGATTTTATTCAGGTAGCAGCCGTTGGCCGTCCTGAATATCAGCACCGTCTGGGAAATTGTGACTTCGTCTGCGCTGATGCTTGGGTGGCCAGACGAGCGGGAGCTGCGCGGAGGGGGTGTTTCGGGGGAACAGAGACTGCACTTATTGCTTAAAAGGCATTTCATAAGTTCGGATTTTAGTGTTTTCAGATGTATTAAGTCACCCCTTGGGGGACTATTTGAAGCCACATGAAAGTGGAGAGCTTGAGCCTAATGGCAGGGCAGAGAGAGGAGGGAATGGCTCTTCGGGGGGTGGTTAGGTGGAGGGATGAGTAACCCTTTCCAGGCCTTTGGGCAAATTTCTTCTGACGTTGAAAAGCTTAGTGCCCCTAAACTTTTAAAATATATATGCCAATAGGATCAGTGACTCTTTTAAATAGTTTGAAACTGAGTAGTGTTTTTAGAATGTAAAGAAAGCCCTTTTTTTTCTGTGTTTTTCCTAAATTTTCTATAGGTATATATATTTATACACACACGTATTTGTGTATTGCAAACTGTAAGATGAATAAGCGCTTTCATTTTACTCTCTTAGTGTTTTCAATACTGTTATTTTTAGCTGTTTCCTATTCTGATGATGCGCTGATCTTTCCACGAAAGCAATGTCTAGGTCAGATACTTTCCTGTGTCCCTAATCTTACCATTTTAAAATATCTTCGTCGTATGTGGAGGAACACCCACCATGAACGTAACCCCGGGCAACGCTGCCGTGTGCCGCGCTCCAGCCTGGCCGACGCCAGCGTCCTGACCACGGCCGTCTTGCCGGCCACCACAGCGGGTGCCCTGAGCAAACCGGCCAGATGGGGCCCAGGGCAGCTGCTTCGCCTCCCTGTTCTGTCTCATGCTGCATCAGGGAATTGAATTCCACGTGGCGGTGGCCAGGGACCAGCCAGTGGTGTGTTCTACGCAGTTGCCTGTGGACACGACACCCACAGGCTTGCGTCTGGCCCGTAACGCGGTTCTTCCCAGGACGCCAGCACTTGCTGGATTCTGAGCTCCAGAGCCCAGAGACTGTGCTGGTTCGTTTCTTGCATGCATGCATCCCAGCCCGGCCAGGGAGACACCACCTTCCTAGAACAAAGCTGCTTTAAATGAAGTGAATGGACGGCACTACTGAGGGTCTGAACAAAGTGAGAGAAAAAAGAAAGATAACAGCTTTACAAATATTTATGGAGACACCTTTCTACCTGCTTAGGATACGGCTGCAGGAACAAAAGTGGTAAAAATCTCATCCTCAGAGACTCACCTTCTAGCGGGACGGGCACAGGACACACCGCTGTGATGGGCAGACCACGTCAGATACTAGAGAAGTTCTGTGGGAGATGGAAGGCAAGGGAGGTTTCAGACACAACTTCACTTTTAAGGGTTCTTAATCTGCTTTTTGTTCGATAAACAAAAAGATTTATTTTCTAGTAATATAATTTCGATGAACTACCGTGTTTCCCCGAAAATAAGACCTACTCACAAAATAAGCCCTAGCAGGATTTCTAAGCATTTGTGCGATAGAAGCCCTACCCCGAAAATAAGACCTGGCGGTGGGCGTGGCTACGCAGCGCATCTGCACAACCCATGCATTTCATCGCGGAGCGGTCAAGAAGACGAGCAGCCCTTCTCATCTGTCCCATGAGAGCTCTGTTGCTTGACAGGAGAGATTGGGGCCAATGGTTCCTAAGGAAATAGAGTTGTAAGACATTCAGGATGGAATTCGGGGTTTGGAGAGTGATGATGATGTTCCAGAAGAAGACGACTTACCTATATTTGAATCAATGTATATTGTTGTACCGTACTTAAAAAAAATAACACATCGCCTGAAAATAAGCCCTAGGGTGTCGTCTTGAGGAAAAATAAATATAAACTCTGTCTTATTTTCGAAGAAACACGGTACTCTCATATGTACTTTAACCAAAGCAGCAAAACATGCACGTGGTTAATTTTCAGGTCAGACTGCCTAAATCAAACTGGAAGTATGTCCTACTCTTGAGCAGATTTGTGTGTACTGAATAACCCTGGTGCGATTTTTGCTTGGCCGCATTCCTGCACCATCGTCAGCACTCCGACGTCAAGAGAACCGCATTAGACAGTGCCCACATGGCAGCTGCACAGAGCAACACGCAGTCCTTCCCAGATCCTCACCGTGCTCGCGGGAAGAGCAGCCAGCATGAACGCGCTTCCCAGGGAGCATCACCGCTCTGTCGGTCACCTCTGTCGTGCCCCGTTCTGTTCACTCAGAGAGCGTCTCAGTCCAGAGCCAGCTGTCAACATTGACGCCACCGGTCACTCTGTCCTTAGGCTAAAACTGTGCTCTGTCTTTCTGTTACATTTTTTTTTTTTTTACATATTTATGAAGGGGTGGGCGGCTGTGAGGAGGGGTGCTCAGTTGCCTTGTTTGTTTTTGTTGAGACAGAGTCTCACCCCGTTGCCCAGGCTAGAGTGCCGTGGCATCAGCCTAGCTCACTGCAACCTCCAGCTCCTGGGCTCAAGCGATCCTCCTGCCTCAGCCTCCCTGGTAGCTGGGACTGCAGGTGAGAGCTGCCACACCCAGCTGGGTTTTTTTTTTTCTTTCTTTCTTTTTAGTAGAGACAGGGTCTCACTTTTGCTCAGGCCGGTCTCGAACTCCTGAGCTCAAGAGATCCTCCCGCCTCAGCCTCCCAGAGTGGTAGGATTACAGGCGTGAGCCACCGCACTGAGCCAAAAATAAAATAAACTAAAATAAATGAAATAAAAACTCTAAAATATCATTGCCTCAGTCATCTCTCCTTCAATCGATAACAATTGGAAATATTTCCCTAACACTCTCCTTCAATTCAAGACACTTTGTTATTCTCTGCATCTGACAGAATGAAGCTGACCTTTTAAAAATCATCCTATTTTCCCTTAGTGTTCACCATAGTTCGACAACAGCTGAGCATAAATATACATGTAATTTATTTATATTTTGTGAGACAATGTGATCCATACATTTTCTACACGCTGCATAAAAAACATTTAAGTTTTCATCTCTGGTCTCAAAGGAAAATTAAGTTATTTCTCCATAAATGCACCACACGGTACATCCCCCTGCTGAAATCCACCTGATAATTTTCTGCCCGAACACATTTACTCAACATTTACTGGGCACTTTCCGGGCCTCGGGCACATCGGGACATGTGGCGCGAGCTCCCGCTCCTGGGAAGCAGAGGATGACAGAGTGACAGTGACTCAACCGTCACTAGACAGGGCAGGAGGAGCCACCATTGACTTACAGAAGCAAGACCTGCCCCGACGGAGCGGAAAAGGAAGGCTCCTCGCCCAGACGTAAGACGCAGATGAGGAGGGGACAGTGGTCCATGCCGGTAGCTGGTGGAGCATCGGGATCAGACACCGTGCCCGGCGCCCAAGGGTCTGGCTTGGCCAGAGGCAGTTCTACAACAAAGCTAGTGAAGCCTAACTGTGAAGACCAGGCACGCGCTTCCCAAGGCCCTGTGCTATATATTTTATTCGCATTTTCATATCATTTCCCTTAAAGTCCTCCCTACCCCCATCAAATCCCTAAAGATTCATGCTCTGCAAAGCCCGAATCCACCCCGGCACCCGGAGCGGTGGTGTTCTCCGCTGCAGGCATTTACAGACAGGACACAGATCCGGCGCGTGTGGAGAGAAATTACAAACTCGGCCTTGGACAACTGGGTTTGCACTGCCGGAGGGATTTAAAGCTGGGGACATTCAGTAGAGGAGCCAGATTCTGAGATCCAGCACTCTGAGAGGAATGGACACAAGGAAAGGGTTTGGTGTCTTCAGTATAAAAACGATGGTTGAAGCCAGGAGATGTTTGAGTCTCCCTGCAGCTGCCCCCGTAGCTTTTGCTTTTCTCGGTGATCTCAGACAGAGAGGTGTATATACATACACACACACACACATATATTTGAGGTTATACACATATACATATATATATATTTGGAAAAGGGAGTTTTTGCTGTTAAAAGTCCTATTTTCCACCATTCTCATCCCGCAGATGTGAAATGATGCCTCTCAACTGAACTGACTCGCGTGACACCTCACCTCATCGAGGAAACACTCAAACCAGAATTCAGGTTTCCTGACTCTAATGTTGTGTTTTACGCTTACGGAGTGCCGGCCAGAAGGGCAGAGTGTCATTTAAAAACTAAAACAAGCAAAACGGAACCAAAACTATTTTCTTTTTCAGATCATTTATAAAGCTATTAAGTAACATTCATTCTAACCCAAATCTCCAGGGATCCACAAAAATCAGCTCCCTAGGCCCTGATAAGCGGGTGTTTAATAACCTTTGGTATAAAACCTTGTCAAAGGGTTTTTTTTAAAGTCTAAATACGTCTTGTCCGCAGTTCTCCTCATGAACCACAGTTTTTACCCCCTCAGCGGACGCTAGTGGGCTCTTTATCACGCTGCGTGGGGCGAAGAGGAGTCGGCATGGGAGGGAGGAGGAGTCGGCATGGGAGGAGGAGTCGGCATGGGAGGGAGGAGGAGTCGGCGTGGGAGGGAGGAGGGGACAGGGGACAGGGAACGTGGGTAAAGGTTGTGATGAAACTGACAAAGGAAACGGAACACGAATAATGCAGAAAAAGTTAAGATTGGTACAGAGATAAGAAAGCAAAAAGTAACATTCTGGAAGTTCTGTAAGATATTGCGAATAAAGGGAGATAAAATGTATTGTAAAATCATAGTCATGATTCGTCAGTCACTTCCTAGCGTCACACTGAGAACTGGGCTTGCGTGCACATTTCCTGCCTTAATTTTCACTGGACTCCTTATGTGGGGCGCCCAAGCCCCCCTGAACAGACGAGGACCAGAGAACCGAGACTCCTCCCGGCCAGGCTCAGCCCCTCAGTGCACCCCCGTTGTCTTGCTACAGTCCTCGCTCTTCACGTCATACCGAATGTTACTCTGAAAATCACCTTTGCATAATTGGGGTTATCACATTATACGACTTCTCTCTGTTTTTCTCGTTTTGTGTGTGTCTCTCCCTTCTAGAATAAGAAGGACTGAGAGGGCAGGGCCGTGTCTGCTTGGATCACTCCGTTCCGAGCGTCTAACGCAGTGTCTTGCACACAGCAGGTGCTCAGTGCACACTTCCCGAGTGGAGGCACGACCGGCAGCTCCTGTCCTTCCCAGAGCAGAGGAACTCTTGCCTACGGACTGTGACACAGGACCGCTCTGTCTGCCTCCCCCTCGCCATGCTCTTGCTACACATTCGACAAGCAGATAGACGCTGTTCTAGAATAGTCTGCATGCCGCACCTCAGGAAGGAGAAAACGCCAGAGTGGCCCAGGGAAGGCTGCCTGGGAAGAACAGGGCCGCCGCTTCTTGGTAGACGATATCGCGATCCACTTTCTCCACGCCGTGACATCTTCACTCATCTCCACCTTCAGGGTCCGAGAAATTTTGTCTTTCCACACTTGACATGTTCCATTTAAAGGATATTGTTTTCCCTCCTCCCATCTCTGCTTGACCCCGACCTCCCAGACGGGCTCTCAGTTCCCTTTTCCAGGGAGCACTGCTCGGACTTCCGTGTCCAGCAAGGGGAGCGGAATTCAGAAAAACGAGGCCAATTCCTCCACTTTTCCTGCCACCCAGCGTGCGGGAGAGAGTGGGCTGTGAACCCAGAGATCCCAGCTCTACAACAAGCTCGGTTTTGTTTGGCACTGACCTACTTTGCGGCCTCACTAAATTCCTCCTGAGAAGATTTCAAAATTATGTTGATAACGGCGAAGTTGTCTGATTTTTTCTTGCCGTGCTTCTTGGTAACTGATTTAAGCATTCAAAAATGGATCGGGAAATAGGAAAGTGAGCAAATAATAGTTGCATAGGTGAGTGGACGTGCCCAGAGGCCAACCTTTGTCAAAAGAATCAAGGTACCAAGTGTAAGTACCAAGGTAGTGTAAACATAATAACATGGTATAAACAAGGAGATACAAAGGATAAGGATACCCTGTTTGTGTGCGTAATATCGGCACTGTTCTATGTTTTCTATTGCGTTTTTATTCCAATATCTACTTTGGCTATATTTATTTTTTAGAATTCGATGCTATTTGAATAAGCATACATATCCATACATACCTGCATGCACACATGCATACACAAGTATCTATGTCTCTATATGGCTGTGTGTGTGTGGAGAGTTTGCACAGAGAGGAATGTGCCAGCGGTCTTGAGGTACAGGTGTCCAAATGTGCATGACTCTGACTGATACTCTTGTGATTTATTACAATGCGGCCGATGCTTCAGGAGACATGATTTAGGAGTCACTGGTTATTTCAATTTACTCTTTTTGCGTTTTTAATTAGTAAATGAATCCCTCATGGTCAAATGATTAATTGCACAATAATTCACTGCAGTGCCTTCCTCTCCTATTTGTGCAAAGCACAGTGCACAGAGAAAGCGCTGGAATACGGGCTGACATTATAAATTATAGCGAAGCATTCACACCACTCCCGTTCCGATTGTGTCAGCACTTCCATTATAAACTTCCATTTTCAAGGTGCTTAAAACTAAGCTGTGAAAATTCATTTTCAGATGGCAGCTGGTATAGAGGGTGTCCACCAGGGAGCAATGTTTTTAAACCAAATTTGAGAATTTACTTGGCCATTGTTAAAACTACCGAGCAGATAAAGTTAGCAGTGCACCTTTCTCAACTCATTCTGTAAAATAAAATAAAGACGAAGTAAAACTAACTCTGAGTGGCAGCAGCCCTACGGTGCGTGCTAAAATGAGGCAGATTTTATATGTATTCCATTCCATTCCATTTTTGTTGGCTTGTTTGTTTTTATCATTTTTTTTAGAGCAGTTTAAGATTTAAAGAAATCTTCAGAGGATAGTAGAGTTCCCATATATCTCCACAGTTTCCCCTGTTATAAACACCTTACATTAAGTATGACACATCTGTAATTAACAAATCAATATGGATACGATGTTATTCATTAAATTTAATACTTTATTCAGATTCCCTCACTTTTTACCTAACTTCCTCTTTCTGTCCCAGGATCCCAAATGACCTGTGGTCCTCATTTCTCCTTAGGGTCCCCTGGCGGTGACAGTTTCTCAGACCTCCCTTGTTTATGAAGACCCGATGGTTTGGTGACCTTGGTGACGCGGATCTGGGCACGGTGCCCCTCTCCTGCCATTTATCTGATGTTTTTCTCCTATGATTAGGGCTCTGGGTTTGGGGGAGGAAAACCACAGAGGAAAAGCACCGCTTGCACCTTTTCCATCACGCTTCACCCCTTGACGTGACTATCAGTGCTAAGGCTGACCTTGGTCACCTGGCCGAAGGTGTTTGCCAGGTGTATTCCCTGAAAAGTGACTGCGTTTCTCCTTCTTTGCCCACGTGCTGTTTGGGAGCAAGTCACTGTGCACAGCCCGCACCTGAGGGGCGGGCAGGAATGTCCACCTCTGTGAGACAGAGCAGCCACACACGTCACGTGGAATTCTTCTGCATGGCTATTTGCCTCTTCTCTTCCACCTATTAATTTATTCAATCATTTATTTATGTCAGTATAGGCCCATGGATATTCCCTTTATACTTTGAGTTATGATCCGATGCTATGCTATTTTGTTGTTGGAATTGTTCCAAGTTTAGCTATGTCCTTCCATATTGTCACAATGTGCAATTATGACGAGAATGTTCCTTCTACACATGCTCCTTCTCCGCAGCGGCATTTGCTCCTCACAGCTCAAAACGTCTCATCGGTCCGTGCAGATCAGAGCAGTAGAACAGAGTCCAAGCCCCAGCCCCCACGTGGCCCCCACGTGGCCCCCACGTGGCCCAGCGCAAAGTGGACGGCAGGCAGCCTTCCGTGGGCTGCAGGAATCGCACATTTCTCAGCAGAACCGAACTTTCCTTTCAGCCGGAACTCCAAACCGATAGTGTATGGAGCTGTTTCCAAAAGTTTCAAGATATACTAGGGAAAATTAGAAGAAGGAGCAGGGGAACGAGGAGGAGGAGGAGGAGGAGGAGGAGAACAAGGTGGCGTTTGTTTAACGCCAAGATGATGGTGTTGTTTCCCTTTCGAGCATGTGACTCTGAGGAACAAACATGTGGTGCAAATCTTGCCTCTGCAATCCTCGGGTGACCCTGGGCAGTGTATGTCACAGTGCAATGCCCCTCATGGGTAAACGATGGTACTGATGGGGCCTGGATCCCTGGTGGCTGTGAGGACTGAGTTGAGCCTGTCGGGAACACAAGCCAGCGCTAGTTAGTCCTTGCTGCCCCCTGCAGGGCCCTGCGTGGCGGGGTGGGGGGGGTGGGGTGTTGGGGGGCTGAGACCACACGCGGTCTGCGCAGGCAGGAAGGAAACATGTGCATCCCGGTAAGAGACTGAATCCTCCCCGCCCACCCCAGGATAGATTTCCAGGTAGCATCGCAGGAAATACAGATTTTCCCAAAGCAGAAATCAGTTTTCCATCAGCAAAGGCACCTAAAGGCATGCATGTGACCCTGGCAGGAGATGATGTCTCATGCTCCTTTCCTGAAACTCTGCAGGGCTCTCAGGTGCCCCTTGGTGGTACAGTTGCTGCAGAACAGAGCTGCTGGCAGCCCCCAAATCCCCCCTGCGTCTCCCCGGCTCTGCCTTCGTCCCTTCCGGACAATTCCTCAGGCCTTCCTCAGGCCGCGCTCGTGAGGATTCCCAGGAAGCTCCCTCCCTCCCTGGACACCCCTCGCTCACCCCAGGAACCACCTGGGCCTCACCTGAGCGTCATTCCTGCAAAGCATTCTGGTTATCTTTGTAAAAACTAATTTGAAATAATTTGAAATAATATAAAATACTTTAAACATACAGAAAATCAGAATTATATTTTTCTTGAGTCAGTTTTGCTAATGTTGATTTGTGCTAAAAATATATATATGTTTAAAGTTAGAGAAAATTGATGTTTTTATATATTGTAAAATGTTTACATATATATTTGTCCATATAAAGTTCTAGGTATATATTTAGAGTTCTGCATATAAAGTTCTTTCTCTATATATATAACCAAATTCTTGGCATAGAGTTATAATATTCTCTCGTAATTTTTAACACTTCTCGCTGGGGTTACATAGCCCTTGTATGGTACCAATATGTACATATTTGCGTGTGGGACTCTACTCATTTCTCTTAGACAAACGTGACTCTTTTATTGCTCATTTTAAAGAACCAGGTTTTGACTAGGTTCGTCCTCCCAGTTTTATTTTTGTTCCCTATTGAATTCTTTTCTGTTCTTAACTATTTTCTTACTTTCATCTGTTTAGGTTTACTCTGTTACCATTCCAACTTCTGGACTTGGATACTGAGCTGATTAATTTTCTTTCTTTTATTTTAATGTTTTCCTTTAAATATTTTTCTTAGAACTACTGTTTACCTGCATCCTAGAAGTTTCTCTCCCACAGGCTCAGCTGCATCTTCTAGAATTTTATGTCAACAGCATCCTACAGTACCGTGGTGGGCAGGACACTGGCCCCGAAAATGTCCGGGTCCTAGTCCCCAGAACCTGGAGACACGTCACCTTACGTGAGGAGACTGTCCTGGTGTGTCTGGTGGCCCAATGTCATCACAAGGTCCTTCAAAGCGAAGGAGGGAGGGAGCATCAGGGAGATGTGAAGACAGAGGCAAAGCCACGGACTTGGCGACCTTTGGAATCTGGAAAAGGGAGGAGCCAGCTCTGACTCAGCCCGGGGAGCCCTCGGGCTCCCCAGCTTCAGAACCTCGGGAGGACAAGCATGTGTTGTCCTCAGCCACTCGCTTTGCCGTTATGGTCCGGCAGCAGCAGGAAGCAAAGAGGCGCACACTCCTGCTTTGTTTCGCTTCTTTCGCTCAGCGTGGCCATTTTGAGTCACCACGGTGACATAGCCACGGCCCGCGGCTGTCTCTCGTGCACAGTAACTGGGGGACTAGATGCACGGCCCCTGGGTGGACATTCGGGCTGTTTCCAGTTTGGGGCTGTTACAAATAGAGCTACTGCGAACATCCCCGCTCAGTTATTTGCGTAACTGTG
The DNA here is from genome assembly GCA_008086735.1 of Cheirogaleus medius. Classification (NCBI taxonomy): domain Eukaryota; kingdom Metazoa; phylum Chordata; class Mammalia; order Primates; family Cheirogaleidae; genus Cheirogaleus; species Cheirogaleus medius. The sequence goes on along the minus strand of VBSM01003157.1, from coordinate 54,011,399 downwards.
CGCGCTCTTTTCTCTCGGGTAAACACTGAGCGGTAGAACAGCTGAGTCAGATGACAGGTGAATGTTGACACTTTCGAGAGGCTGACAAACTGTTGTCCAACACGAATCTCCTACTTAAAACAGCCCTCCCCCCCGTTATCGTATGGGAGCTCGCCTTTCAACCTCAGCCACCCTAACAGGTGTGCACGGTATCTCCTCGTCATTTTAACTTGCATTTACCTGATGGCCAATGATCCTGCGTATCTTTTCATGTGCTTATCTGTAATCTGTATATCTTCTTTGGTGACGTATCTGTTGAAAGCTTTGGCCCATTTTTTAATTGAGATTTATGAAGTCTCCATATTTCTGGATATAAATCCTTTATCAAATATATGCTTTGCAAACATTTTTCACACTCTGGTCTTTTTCTTTTTCTTTTTGTGTTAGCATTAGCTCTCAAAGAGTGGATGTTCTTAATTGCAGGGAGGCATGCTACTACTAAATATTGTTTGTTTTTTTTCTCTTATGGATTAAACTTCGGTGTCATATCTGTGAATTTTTTGCCTAGCCAAAGATGCAAACATTTTTCTTATCATTTATTTTAGAAGCATTGGCGTATTAGGTTTTAAATTTAGGTCTATGACTCATTTAGAGTTCGGTTTTTATTCTATTTTTACGGCTCAAGTATTCTGTTTCACAGATCCATTTGCCTGTTTTGGCAACAATAACCCATCATCTTGATTAATGTAGCTTTATAATAAGACTTGAAATCAGCTACTGCTGGCATTTCAACTTTGTTCTTCTTTTTAAAACATTGTTGTGGCTGTGTGGGGTGTCATGCATTTCCACATGAGTTTTAGCATCAGCTGATCAATTTCTGTAAAAGCCTGATTAGATTTTGATTGAGAATTTGTTGGATCTATAGACCAATTTGAGGAGAATTGACATCTCAAATATATTGAATCTTCTGATGCATGAACATTGTATAACTCTTCATTTGTTTAAATCTTCTCTAACTTCTCACAGCAACTTTTCCAGTGTATAGGTATTGTGCATCCATCTTTTTTCAGATTTATCCTTAAATATTTCTTAATTTTTGTTGCAATTGTAAATGATATTTTACATTTAAATTTTCCATTCTTCATTGATAATATATCAAAATGCAATGGATTTTTGAGAACTGATCTTTCATCCTACAACCTTGCTAACTTACTTACTTGTCAATTCTAGTTGCTTTGTAGTAGATTCCACAGGATTTTCTGTATGTTGTCTTCAAATAAAATTTCACTTTATAGTTTTTCATATGGATGCCTTTTTTTTTCCTTGCAAGAGTTCCCAGTACAATGTTGAATAGAGTGGTGAGAGTAGACATCCTCTTCTTGACAGAGTTAGTTTATATTTCTCTTCAGATTAATACTTTATTATTTAGAACTTTTATTATGGGGTTTCAGATACCCTGGTTGTATCCTCCGGGATCTTACTCATGTTCCATTGGTTGTTACCGTGTTTTTCTATTTTGACCGTATTTTCATCATTAGAGTGGCCGCTTTTACTGTGCCAACTACTTACAGCGTGGGTTGTGCAAACAGACCTCAAAAGGTTCTTTTGGTTTCCCTGTGATCACAGGAGGTCATTGCTGGCCCAGCGCCCAAGGTCAGGTATTTTCCCAACCATTGAGTAGAGCAAGTGCAAACACCCAGTGCATGAGAAACGCACACGGCAGCTTCAGACCCTCAAGAGCATCTTTTGCTTGTTTTTCACCCACAGCCAGGAAGGGACAGAAAACTTCCTTCATCTTTTTCTGGTCAACACTGTGATTAAGTCGTAATCTTTCCAGGGCTCCGGCAAAAGCAATTGCCTCAGTCTCAGCCTTCCTCTACGGAAGCTGAAGACGGTACCTTCAAACCCTTCACGGGCAATGAAACTGGGGGAGCCACCTTCCCGGTCCCCACCACCCGAAACCCGGCCGGGACCGGCGATCGTGCCCCGGCTGTGTCTCCAGATCTGCCTGCTTGGTGCCGGCCCCTGGACGGGCTGCTTTGTATTTACAAGATCCACGTTGCAGTTAGAATAATTGTATCTAGCATTTTATTGAACATTTCTAGGAGTGTGCGTTGGGAACATATCCCTGTTATTTCAGCCCAGTGGATTGTTGGAGATTAAGTAAGGAATCTCCTTGAGCACAGTAGAAACGCCGCCAGCTCGCCAGCCTGGACACACACCCTGCGCGGCGTCTGCGCCGCAGTCTCAGCTCCGTAAATGCCGAAGGACAGGAATTAACTCCTTTCACAAACACAGATTTCTCTCAAAAGTTTCAAGTTTGTCGTTCTAATAACTCTATGTTATTGGGGGAAATTATGCTTCTTTTGTTGTGTTTGGTATTTTATTTCAGTGTGTGGTTTCTACCTTTTTTTTCTCTCTGTTTTCTCCCATGTAAACATAACTTCCAGTGTTTTTACATCAAGCTTTTATAAGATTTATTAACTCTCATGTTCTACCTTTGCTTGGAAGAGATGCCGGTGTGACATCTGGCATTGGAGAAAATGTGTCTAAGGAAATGACAGGTCGCAATTCCGTCACACCACGAGGGTGCGGAGGCCCAGACAGCTCGGCCCAGACTCGGGCTGCACGGCCGGTCGGGCTGATAGACTTGTGTCGTGAAGTGAGTTCCTAGGCGATTTGAAAGAGAACAATGCTGCATACATGAAAGAAAACCACACAAGCATCCGAGGCGATAAACAAATAATATGAAGCTGGGCGAGGAGAGGTCGCCCATCTTTAGGGCTGGTGTGCATGGCATGCGGGAGCTCCACATTTGAAGACATCTTGTAAGGAGTATTTTGACAGAGAAATAATCCTTTCTGTCAAACAGGCGAATCAGACATTGATTTACACACACACTTAACATTTGCGTTTTACGTTATATCCTGGCGTTCTTCTAAGCAGGAGACTACCATGCTCTCATCCCGTGTTTTCTCATTTGCTGACATTCACTTACGTGTGTACTGAGCTGGTCTCTGCATTTCACAGCTTAATGCAGAATTATAAAATATCGCATAGTGACGCTTTGCTAGACATTCTAAATATTGTGTGTGTTTATTTGTATGTCAATCCATAGGTTTTTTTTTT
>VBSM01003157.1:53980880-54008281 GCA_008086735.1 Cheirogaleus medius | reverse complement strand
TTTTTTTTTTTGTCCCAAGGGTCTATGATTTCTGCATTTTGCTCAATTTATCCGACCACTATCTTCATTTTTAAAAAATTACTTTTAACGTTGGCTGGGAATCCAAACTCAGACTATCTGATCAGCGAAATGATTAGTCAAAGCACAGTAAATTAAAACAAACAGCGCACGATCATTAAAAAGTGAAAAAATGGGACGTTTACCAGTCAAGCCTGGGTCAGCAGTGACCGGAAATCAATCCTGTCCACGGCCGGTGCAGCCCTGAGCGGGACCCAGGTGCTACCCCCGCGGCCGGCGCCCGGCAGCACCTCACACGCACGGGGCAGGGCCGTGCCCGGGGTGAGGTCGGTGGCCGCCAGCCGGGCTGCGCAGGGAGGAGGCCTGAGCCCCGCAAGGTGCGACGCCTTCCCCACGCTTGCCGTGGAGCGCACGGCGTCCTGCCGGGTGCAGTCGGCGCAGTGACAAGATTATTGTCTAAAGCACATTTCACCAATTTCATACAACAGCAATCAAAACAGGTAAACAGGTGGCACGAGCCGCCTATCCGAGATGACCAAGTGACGGCAGTGACTGCCGTCTGGTCCCCATTAAAAATGCACGTTTGTTAACGCGGGTAGATTTAGACAACAGGCTGTGTGGGTGTGCATCATTATTTCATGATAATAATTATTATTATTGTTATTGAAGTGGGGAGAGCTTGTAAGTGCACGGAGTGCTGTTCGCCCCGCCAGTGCTTTCGATATGCATGTGTGAGATAAAAGCAAGAATGAAACGTTCCGGCCGGTGTCCGCACGGTCCGGCTGCCTCGGCGCGGCCCGAGGTCTGAATTCCTCTCCCCGTCCTGCCTCCTGCTCTCCCCCTGCTCTCTGCACACGCACGTCTGCGGAGGAGCCACTGCGCAGCCCCACGCGACGCGGCCTGCAGAGCGGTCTATCATCTGTCTGTCCGTCAACATCCAGAGGCTTTGAAAAAAGCTGCCCAAAGAAGAAAGAAAATGAGTCTTCCCCTACAGTCCCAGCTCCGCCACACGCGATCAATGAAAACCAGTGGAGGCCGGTTTTCTTAATCGTCTCTGTGCTGAGGATGGGAATGGTGCTGCGTGCCGGGCAGCAGCTCCTCTGGGCGCGTCTCAGCAAGGGGCAGCGCTCGCGGAAGGCCCGCCGCGCCGGCGCCCCGGCCGGCTGGAGGCTAACCAGACGGATCACCCCGGCCACACAGCTCAGCGGCAATGATTTTCACATCAAGCTGCCTGATGTACTGCCCCGCCGTCTACCAATCCCTTTCCAATATCGACCCGCTCCTAAATGAGCCTTCCCTGCTTTGTACCATGAGCAATAATTAAAAAAGTAGCACATTGATTTTAACTAATATTATGAAGGATCTGGATGTGCACATGCTTACAAAACAGTGGGCTCTGCCCGCCTGTCATTGTACCACAAAGGATCCTGATTAAAGTTCGGACACAGGGGAAGAGAAATGCATCTGCAATTGAACGTGTCAAAACTTATACCTGTTCTGTTTTATTATAAATCTTGTTTCCATATCAATGAAGCCTTTTCTTCCCCCTGAGATGTCAACAAATTAAATAAGAACATGCTTAAACCCAGAAAAGGGTATAAAATATTGGGGGAAAATATTTCTTAAAAAATGACACTATCTTACTGTATATGCATCCCACTTTAAAAAGTAAAATTTACTTTTGTATCAGATAGCTCTTTTGAAAGCGAATACGTCATTAATTCATGCCCAATACATTTTGCTGTCAAAAGTGAAGCGACGTTTTCCCGGTTAAAATGGCTTCTAACTCGCACGTGTAGCCAGAACTAACTTCACGCATAACCACCTATGGAAACAAAGAGCATCACGACATTTTGCATCATCACCAAATGCTAGAATCCAGTCTATCTGCATGACGTGGGTAAAATTTTCACTAACTGCAAAGTTACAGCAACTAGATTTTTTTTTAATGTGCCACATTGTGCTTCATTGGCAGAAGAAAGCAAGTTTGTCAGTCTGAAGGCAATCTGGAATGTTCTTTATTCTCCACTTTCTCTCTTAGTGCAGAGACATAGATTTGTCACAAAGCAGAAAACCTGTTCTCTTTAACCTTGGAGACAGCTGGAACGCTGCCTTCTGCTTGGAGACTCCCTGGTCCTATCAGCATCTCACCCGAGAACCTGGAAACCCCTTTCAGCAGATGCATAATAAGGGACATTACTCTAGCAGACGCTAGAACATAGGTAAAAGTCTGGGATTTTAATAGTACACTATTGATAAAATGATTGGCTGATTATTTAAAACCAGCCAAATGTCTCAAAACCTACCTTAGTGTGTTTAGGAATCTATACAGTAACACTCTGGGTACTGTCCTACAAAGACCCTGCAAAATCCAGGCCCACACGCTTGGAAATCGGCACCTGCCGGATGGCCAGCCACAGCTCTCCCATAGCAGGAAACTTCGTTTATTACCTTCCTGATTTTTTGATTTCTGGTTTTTCGCTTGTTTTTAATGGGAGGTGGATTAAGGAAAAGTATGATTAGGAAATAAAAAATCTGTGACATTTAGCATTTTCTTAGTTGGTACCCTGGCCAGTTGTATACAGTATAAATCACACCCATCGTTACTTTGTTGCCTTTTGTGATAGTACAGACTAGAAACTATTGATTTTTGTTGACTACACAGTAAGAGAACCCTGCATTTTTATGGTTGGGGTGCTTTCACCTCACTTATTATGGCAGGATTTTGCCTTACACAAATACACTACGCAGCAGAGGAGATATTCAAAACTAGCTCTGGAGTAATTGTTTGAAAAATAAATGCCAACAGATCCTTGTGTGACACCATATAGAAAGGTTAGCTCCACGCAGATTAAATGTCACTCGTGGGTCCCCCACAGCACGTGCACTCTCCTCCCCAGAGAAGATGCACATGTCTGCGAAATCCGAGGATGAAGATTTCAAGGTCATGGTGCAGCAGAGAAAGCCCCTATTCCGCCAGTACAGACAGCCGCTACCTTAGGAATGTGCCCCTGCACCGCGTGTCCTGGTTTCTCACCTTCTCCACAGCGTCAGAGTCGGACAGCCTGGCAGAGAGCCAACAGGTGCGCACGCTTAGGGGCTGTTCCTTGAGCCCAAGCCAGCCCATTTCTAGGAAGGGTTTCTGCACTCTTTTATTCCTAGAGGGTATATTTATGTGTCAGGACCCAGACAAAAGCATCGAGTCATTTCTATTCTCATCCTTGTTTTCTGAAGGCGTAAACAGTTGGAGAAGCTAAATGAACCGCCCTCCGCAGGAGGAGGCGGCGAAGGGCGCCGTGAGAGGCAGGAGGCGGAGAGCAGGCAGGTGAGAGGGAGGACACGACCGCCGGGGGAGTCCTGGGCAGGGCCAGGTGTGGGGTGAGACCAGGCACGCGGTGTTCACGGAACGCCCCACCAGCCGCGGGCCTCACAGTCTTGCCAGGTGTTCTGTGTCCCCAGGGTGTCACCGCGTTGGTTTTAGCTAAGACGGATGTATCGAAACATGCAGGTGGTTGCCAGCAATTGGCTCGGGGCACTGGAGAGAGAAACCCCAGTCGAGCGTTAGGATTGACGCCCAATCTCACGCCACGGCACCCGGCCACCACGACAGCTGCAGCCGTGGCTGCCAGCCACGGAACCTCTGGCCGCTGTGGCCAGGATGCCGCCTGTCAGCACAGCCATGAGACTGGGCACTGCATGGCCCCTCAGGGCACAATGCCTTGTCCTGCAAACAAAGTACCCTGAGACGGAAGCGCCCACTCGGGCGTCTGGGTACCCCGTGTGACACTCCTGGCACTGTGAGGGGTTTTCTAGGGAAATTAAGATGACTGACAGAAATATTTCCTAGGAATTAAATGCCACATTTCTTACATCCAGGGTTTTAGGCTGAGAGCTATACTTACTACACAAGCCAGAGCCTCTGAGTGGGGGATATTGATCGTGGTAAGTGCCAAGAAGTGCAGGGAACAATGACAGCGAAAATTGGTTTAGAATGAGGAAGTCTCCTTAGAAAGGAAAGCAAAGCCCCTGCCTCAGGGATGAGAAGGACTCTGGCCTGGGATGTCTGTGGGGCGCCAGTTTCTAGGAACAGTGTGCGGGTTTTACCTGGGCTTGACGGCTGGCGAGAAAGGTGACCGGGACTCCACCCAGTGGCACCCCTTTAGTGCATTTGGGACTCTCAGACGAGCAGTGCTAGGGCCAACTTCCCAAGCTCCGTGCTGTGGAAACGACTCAGGACGGGTGCCAAGAACATCAGGTCTCTCTTTCCCCCCGGTTCCTGGACACAGGGCTGGAGTTTCTCCCTGGAAAGGCATCACAGCATCTTACATTTCACCTCAAGCTCTGTGTTGTGAAAATTCTTCTCTGGGTGAGTATGACCAAGAAAACCGGGGTTTGGTTCAGCCTCCCGACTCCCACTTGTAGGGTGTGGGTTCTACCCTGAGTGCATCAAGCCAAAAATGTTGGATTCTCAATCACCCACACCACTGTCCCCAAACTCCCATGCAAAAGTGACATGCTTCACGGTCGGGGACACCTGTACTCCCCCACCGGTTTTAAGGTGGGGGTGTCACTCCAGGAGAAGCAGGTCACCCTCTCCCCCACCTCCAGCTCTGGTGCAGTAGCGCAGGGATCCACCTATCACTGCTGAGGAGGCGGGATTTTTAGGGATACGGTATGGAGGAATTCATGCCTTCAGGCTTTATCGAAAATTAATAGAGATATTAGAAGGGAACAATTAAGAGAAGGCTGATAGCTCATAAAATCAGTAGCAACAAATAAAACAACATAGCCTCGTTACTTGAACAGAGAGAACCAGGTTAAAAGAGAATCGAAAGGACCCCCATAAGACTATATCCTTAGGGGTCTGCAGTGTGCACAGGCACTAGGCTGTGCCCACTTGTGAGCTACCAGAGCTGGCATTCGAGATGACGAGTTCCTGGCTGAGCAAAGGGCAGACTTGAACGCATCACCCAGTCCACACGAGGGCCTACCACCAAAGGGTGAGAGCCTCACAGGATTGAAACGCTTAAGCACAACCTCTGACCAGTCACTGGCTAAATATTAAATTACGCTGACCCAGGAGGGAATTCTGGAAATACAAGATTAAAAATAAAAAGTTAAAAATGAGGGAAAAAAATGAACATAAACATTGGAGGCTTCACACTGCAGGGGAAATTAACTTCATTGAAGTTGTCCAGCAAAGCCACAAAATAAATAAACTAACAAAAACAACAGCACTGACATCTACATGGGGAAGTGGGACAGATTTGAACACAGATTTTTATAATACAATATCTAAAATGTCCACTACATGACAAAACAATTACAAGACATGCAAAGAAATAGGAATAATGTGATCTGTGCATAGGAAAAAATTAATAAGGCTATAGAAATTGCCTTTAAGTGGCCAAGATGTTGGATGTAGCAGAAAAATATTTTAATGCAACCAGTTTAAGTATATTTGAAGAATTAAAGGAAACCATGTTTAAAAATTCAAAGCAAGAATGATGACAATGCCTCATTAAAAGAGACTGTCTAGAGAGAGAAATTATGAAAATCGCATGGTAATTCTGAAGTTGAGCAGTAAGTTACATAAGGAGTTTACTAGGTTCAACAGTATTTTTTAGCTTTTGGAAGAAGAGATCAGTGAGCTTGAATATAGATAAAAAGAGATTACGAAGTCTGAATAGATTGAATAAAAATGAAGAGAGTCTCAGAGACGCGTGGGACAACCTTGAGCCCTAGCATATGCAGAGTAGTGCACACACACAGGATGAGGTGAAGGAAGAGAGAAAGGAACAGAAGAAACAGTCAAAGGAATAATGGCTTAAAATATCCTAAACATAACAAAAACCGTTAATCTGAACGTCCAAGAAGATCAACAAACTCCAAGTGGAAAACAAGAGACCCACATCTAGACATATCACACAGTCAAAATATTTAAAGCCAAAGATAAGAAAAAATATTATAAAGCAGCTAAAGAAAAAAAAAGTTCACTTAAAATCAAACTTATTAAGATTAATAGCCGACTTGTCATCAGAAACGATGGAGGCTGGAAGGCAGTGAAATATCACATTTAAAGTACTTGAGGAAAATACACATATACACACTAAAACTGTTAATCAAGAATTATTTATCCAGGAAAATGGTCTTTCAAAAATGGAGATCAAAATAAATGAAGGTGAAATAATGACATTTCCAGATAAACAAAACAGATAGGATGGGTCTATTATTAGCATTTGTGCCTTATAGGAAATACTAAAGAAATTTGGCATTTAAAAATAAAAACATAAACTAATCAAAACATAAACTAAAAATTTTTCTGCCAGCTCATATCTGCTGTTGAATCCCTCTGGTGAATTCTTCATTTCAATTATTGTATTTTTCAGCTCCAGAATTTTTGTTTGTTTCTTTCTTTCTAAGTTTTTTCCTGTATCGATATTTCCATTTTCCATTTTGTTCACACATAGTTTTCCTGACTTTCTCCATATCTTATTCTAGTTCTTTGAGCATCTTCAAAACAGCTGTTTTAAAGTCTTTGTCCAGTAGATCTGTTATCAGGTCTTTTTCAGGGATAGTTTCTATCGTTTAATATTGTTCATTTGAATGGATCATACTTTCTTATTTTTTTGTATGCCTGGGATTTTTTGTTGTTGTTGTCGAAAATTAACATTTGAATCTAATAATGTGCTAACTCTGGGAATCGAATGCTCCCCTTTCCCCAGGGTCTGATGTTTTTTGTTTTGTTTTTTATTATTATTTATTGATTTTTAAATTAGATTGTTATAGGCTGTCTCTGTGCTGAGCATCAGCTTGGGGAGTAAACTTAAGGTCTTCTTAGATCTTTTCTAAGTCCTTCCCTGGACATGCATGGTCACTTTCTAATTTTTCCTGTGTATGCAGTTGCTTTTGAATGTCCTGATCTTTAATGTCTTGCTCCCAGAAGGCAAAAATGAAAAATGAAGGGGAGTGAAATAAAGAGACAGCCTTTTAATCTCCTGGAAGACACTTCAGCCATGGAGAGGAGCTGGCGGCGACGGAGGAGGTGAAGGACAACGGCCACACACCACTTGGCCATCAGTGACTGGCTCACAGGGCCCTGACGTCGGGGCTTCTGCAGGCATGTGCGCGGGCACATGCAGGCTGCTCCCGCAGCCCAGGCGTAGCGCCTGCCTGGGGCCTGGGTGGGGACGGGCTGCTGATGCTCTGCTGCTGGCTGAGAATGACCTGAGTGAACCACACGTGACTGTGCGAGCCGGCCCTGGACGTCTCAAGCCTCCGTGGCCCCCAGAGGCCCAGTGCTGCTCCGTGGCACAGGTTCTCCCCACACACGAGCTGTCTGCCGGGAGAGTCCAGCCGCTGCTCCCCTGCCGCCCTCCCAGACCCCACCCAGCCCAACACTTGCTTATTTCTGGTTTTAGTTCTGGTACCTACGGTATGTCGCTAAACAGCACGCTTAAACGACATTTTTTGTGCATTTAATGTGTATATGGCCTATCGAATTTTTGCTGCGGAAAATGTGGATTGAGCTATTGTGGTTTTTAATATATGTATGAAATACATATGAATAATATGCATGTGATGAAATATCCAGTGTTTTGCATTATAATGCACATGTAATATATAATATAATAATTATATGCATGCAGTTGTGTGTATAAAACCTTTTTATTGTCTGCTCTCTCATTACCTTTAACTTAAATTTTAAATCTTTAGACAATTGCTCCTGACTTCTTGCTTTAAGGACCTTAAATTCCCTGCTCGTGCCTTCCTCTCTCCTTCCCCACGTCAACTCCCACCTTCCGTTATATCTACTTCGTATCTGAAATAAAACTTCTGGTTATAGATCAGTTTTATACTTACAAAAACCTGAAGTACTTCAGAAAGCCTGTTCCTTGAAGATTTTCTAAAATGTTTTAAGTCTTTACTGACTAGCAGAATGTGTGCTCGAAAGCCCAAGCTCTGGAGGTGACATTTAGAATTCAGATTCTGGTTTTATGATTCAAGAATTTTATAACCTTGGCGAAGTTATTTGACTTTCCTCTGCCTCATTTCCTTTTTCTTTAACATGTGAACAAATTATTGTATCAATTTCATAGGATTATAATCTTGTAAATATTACGGGATTATTAAATGAGTTGAAACATCTGTAGAACTTAGAATAGTAACTTTAAAATGGTAACCGTGTGTTAGACTTCGTTGTATGTATTCTCGTCCGTCTCATACTCTCTCTTCAAGCTTTCTGGGACATTGATTAGAATGTTATTCATATTGATTATGTTAGATCCTGCTGCTTGTTCTTTCTTGTCTCAATTTCTGTTTCATTATTCCTGTACCTTGGCAACCTACTTTTTATTATGAGGAATTTTTTTTTTATCTGCCTTCCAGCTCATTGATTCACTTTTTGTCTGCTTTGAATCTGCTGCTTAGAATATCCATTGTTTTTGTCTGTTTTTACATGCAACACCCGTGTTTTAACGTTCTAGTGCAAACAAGTTCTAGACCCAAATAACATTCTTTTGCAAATCTGCCTAACTACTTTTTGTAATGTGTTGTATGTTGCTGATTTGTAGTCCTATCTTTTATACCCTTAATTTTTTATGTTAAGTTATTTAGGATTATTGCATTACCTGAAGTACAAGGAGGTCAAATTTGCAGTTTGTTTTTATTTTATCTTGATTTCTGCTGACTTATTTATGACGGCCTCCTCCTCAGGCAGTTATTATTGTTACTTACTTTAATCTAATGCTTGACTTGCTTTTTTCTCTGAGCATCCGAGCGACTGCGCCGGGCCTTCTCTAACACAGAGCGCGTTCGCATCCCGTGTTTCCCGCACAGAGAGACGCACCGGCCTGCAGCCACGCAAACCGAAATACCCCGCTTGGCTTCCCAGGACGACACTGATAGCACAGGTTTGAAATCAAGGTAGGTCAGGACAGATTTATAGCTACATATTCTCAAGAGAGATTGCTGTTATAGTTATTATTTTATTTCCTAACAGAATACAAGAAGACAGACACATTTCCTTCCCAATTCCCTTCAGTGCAGGCGGGAGGTGTGTGAGCCTGTCACCGGGGCTGTGGGCCTATCCCGGTGTCCCCAGGACCTTGCGGTGGCTGCCACCGACCAGCTCGTGAGGCCAGAACCGCCTCGTGTTTTTATTTATCTATTCCAAGTCTCACATATTCTGCCTTTTCATCGTTCCCAGGGAAGAACATAGAAATAATTTTCTTTAGAAACGTAATTTATCATTCTGCCAGATATAACATCCCACTTTAATTTTAATCCATAAAAATTATTAGTCATGCTGTCATTTCATATAGTTGATGCTTGCTTAGGTTTTTTTTTTATGTGTTTTCCACCTTTTTCACTTTTATTTCCACATCGCAACTTCTCCTCTCTACAGGGCAAATTGCTTGCCTTGTAATTGCATCCTTTATTCCTACTTTCCTTCGGAGTTCACGGGTGATACTCACTCTGGATCTCTGAAAATACATTTATTCCATCTTTACATATAAATTAAAATGTATTGTAGAAATTTAAATGGATTGCTATTTTTCTTTACGACTTAAAAATGTTTTCCATTGTATTCTAGCCTCTATTTTTGTTGATAAGAAGACAACTAAAAGTGGAATTGTGTTTAATAATCAGTCTTTTCTCTTTGCTTGCATTTTCGGTCTTCTTCTAACTTGACATCCTGCAGTTTCTTGCGGTGTGTCTGGGCATACGTCTATTTTTGCTTCCCGAGCGTGGGAGTCTTTCTGCTTTCCAAATCCAAGGAGATATCGCTTTGCTCTCCAGCCTGGAGGAGAGGGGAGCAAAGAAGTGTGCCAGCCAGAAACCAGCTCCTCTTAACAAGAACATGAGAGCTTTCCCCAAACCACACGCCGTCATCTTTAGACGTCACTTGCCACTGGCTGTTACCATGACCAAACCTCAGGCAAGAAAGTTTGGTGTTTTTATGTGGACACTGTATTAGTCAGGGTTCTCCAGAGAAACAAGCCAATAGGATATGTACTTACACATAGACACAGACATGCGTGTGGACATACACATACATATGAACATAGACACAGACATGCATGTGGGGGCACACATACATGTAGACATAGACATAGAAGTAGACATACACATACACATATATAGGCATAGGCATATGTATAGACATACATGTACACAGAAACACAGAGAAAGACATATATGTGAACATATGAACATATGTACATGTACACATATACATGCATATACGGACATAGACATACACATGCATAGAGACATAAACATACACATGGAATAGTTATAGGTATACATGTGGACAGAGACATATACATGGGAATAGATATACATATAGACACATGCACACATACACATAATTACACATATACATGCATATAGACACTCATGCATTTGGGCTTACATATACATGTACACGCACACATACACATATGCAAATACATAGAGAGAACGAGATTTGAAGGATTTTGAGGCCGGCAGGTCTGAGATCGCAGGGCAGGCCCGGCTGGGCCCGCAGGAGAGGGCTGACGCTGCGGTTCCAGTCTGAAGGCGGAATTTCTTCTTCCTTCCAAGGTCAGTCCTCGCTCTTCAGAGCTTACATGGATTGAAAGATACCCGACCACGGTATGCAGGGCCATTTGCTTCACGCAAAGCCCACTGATCTACATGTTCATCCCATCTAAGGACCACCTTCACGGCACATTCAGACTGTGTCGGACCCAGTATCCAAGTACCGTGGCCTAGCCGACCTGACAGGGAACTTGACTATCACAGGCACATTGTCACACACACACTCACTCACTCATGCACACTCGATGTTTTTAGCACTAAAGAACAGTATCTGCGTATCGGGCAGGCAACTAGCAGGTGTGCACGTTGCAGCCAGGGCAGATGGTCGAGTAGTTCACTCAGAGGACCGAAAGGTATCCAGTCTCTTCAACACTGAACACGGGACACAGGCAACAACAGGCTCTGACACTCCTGTGTCAAGAGCAGCCTGCGCCCACTCTCCAGGAAGGCGTGGGACTGGCGAGCACTTGGAGGTTTGACATCCTGCCTTCTTGAAATATTTCCCACGCAGTGGGTGGGATCCTTTTCTGGGTGTTGGAGGCAGAAAGGATGACGAAGCCGTGCAGAATTCTGTGCCAGGCCTTGCACCCGAGCACGTGCACTGCGTCCGGTAACATCAGAGCCGAGGACGACCAGAAGCGTCTTCCACTTGGGTCAAGGCTGACGCCGCATCCTTGTGGTCAGTTTTCAGGAGACGGGGCTTCCGGCTCAGAGACGCGTGAGTCTCCGCAGTGCTCCGTGTGCCTGAGTGTGTTGGAAGATGATTGAACGCTGCGCTAAGACGCCCTCCCTGGCAGTCGGCACCGGTGGGAGGGCCCCATTATCTGAAGTGCCAGCCACAGGTGAGTCTCTCTCCCGCATGCTGCCGTGGAGCGAGGCCGCCGCTGAGGCTGGAGCGAGGCTTTGGCTGAGACTGATTTGAAAATTAGTCACGCGTAGGTGAATTATTCATCACACTTGAGATTCAGCGTTTCACAAATTCTTCCAGAAAGTATTAGATGGATGCAAACAAGGCTAGCAAAATGGATTATAGGGCAGGAGCCGGGCAACCTACACACTTCATTGTCACCAAGACACACGGGCCATCGTCAGGAAACTCAATCTCAGCTGCCTGGGCGCCTCGCCTCTAAGCCACAAGCTTAAAAAATGGGTTCCGTGTTATTTTTCCAAATGTCCTTCTCTTGTTTACTAATGAATAATATTTGACAAGCTGGATTAGAATTTGTGATGCATGCCATCTTGTTCCAGTAATCTCACCGACATTTTGATATATGGTCATATATATATATGTTTGTGTGGATGCATATGCAAATAAACATATGTGTGCATATATTTACATAAAAAGACATATGTGTATATAACTGTGTTATATATATATAAATTTATCCTAAGGAGAAAAGACAATAAAAGTCAACTGTTACCAAACATTTTAATTATTTATTTGTAAAATGTAATATAAAATGATACCAGGGAATACATTTTAGTTAAGGTAATTCTTTAATACAAAGGCCATATCTAATATCTAAAGAAATACTGAATAAAATATCCCAGGCTATTTGATTTGTATTCTAAAGCATCAAATTTTATATCCGCTTACTTTTTTTCCCATTAGTTTAAATTGCACACATCAAATATTATTTGGGACCTACCTACCTTTTCTACATAGGAGACCCAGCGGTAAATAATCCAGAAATAGCTCCTGCCCTTAGGGAGGTTTTATCCTAGAAAACATACATTGTTTACGTACTTTATTGTTTGATTACTTCCACTATATTTTTATTTATCTCACAAATTTCTCTTTTTCCTCCACCGCCCTTTGTGTCTAGAACAGTATCTGGCATATAGTAAATGTCAGAATAAATGGGAGTTGAACGAAGGACCAGGCCTGGCGAGGGGTTTAGATGCAGCTCCTGTTCCCCCCCGGGGAAGCGCGTGGAGGGGTCGGCTTGGTCCGAAGACGAAGGAAGATCGTTGGATGCACAACAGAAAAGCAGCAGAAATAATGACGCCCCTTCCTGAAGAGCATGCAGGAAAAAAGGCTTCAATTCAGACAGTGCTGTTTGAATCCCAAATCTACCACTAAATAGCTTCCTGTTATTTAACGTCTCGGTGCCCGAACTCCCTCATTTGTGAAAATTCTTCCCTCAGAGGTAAAAGTAATTGTTCGTTGAAGTCCCACTTACGTAATGTCTTACACAAGGTAGATCTCAATAAGTTACGGTTACAGTAAGTTACAGTTCCCTTTGTAAATTATATTAACAGAGTTTCTAATTTGTCACCTGTTCTCTCAACAGGTGACCTTAACCAGAAATTTTTGCAAAATATATGCTAATAACAACTAGAACTCCTGCTATTTTTTCAACCCTCAAGAAGACAGATTCTCATGGCTCCGTGAGAGCCGGGATTTTGGGAGTCAGTGAGCAGCGTATGGTTGATTAAAGGAAAGAAGCATGTAAACACCAAGCAAGCCCTTTTTTTTTTTTTTTTTTTAAATAAAAGTGGGTTCTGGGGCTAAAGTAATAGGAATAAAGCAGAACCAATTGTAAGACTCCAAACTTGAAAATAAATGCTAATATAATTTGGGAATTAAACAATATCGTGTTTGTATGTTTATTCACTTTGCTGCGGAATACTCACCTCAAACAAAATCTTGAGGAAGGTAGAAAACCAGTGTGTAAAACTAGATAAGACCAGAGAAAAGGGGTTCAGGAGCCGCGTGGCCCGGGTGTGCTGGGAGGGGTTTGGTGGGTGGTGAGAGCCGGGTGGCCGGGCTCCGGGGCGCTGGGGCGAGCTCAAGTCACGCGGGTGGCCGGCGCCTCGCAGCGACGCGCGTGCTCACACTACGGAAATAGCGCGTGCCGCAGGGCACGGCTGTCTCCCCAGAGCACCGGTTTTGATCCATTCACACACCAGATTTGCGACGAAGACTCCACCTCTCTGAGGTTCAAACGCTACGTGCCGGGGTGTTTGTGTAGTCATTGCAGGGCCAGAACGGGAGGACGCGGACCAGCGCCCGGGGTGCTCAGCCGCTCTCTGTGGGGTGGTGGCGCCCCCGTGCCCGCGAGCCCCTCCCTGTGCTTCCCAGAATGATGCGCCGCAGCGAGCCTGTGCTTCCCAAAGCCTTCTACAATTCGATATTTTTAAACTTCCTGAAATGCTCCCCGCTGTCAAAGCATGCTTACTCGTTAACTGCTCAAAAAGTAAATCCCGACCCCACACGGCGCAGTCCAAAGATTTACCCAACTGATCGATGCTGAATTTCTGCCCGAATAACCCGGATCCTCCGTTCTCCAAGCCCGCCTTTCTCCCCCAGATGCCTCGTCGCCACGCCTTTCTATTTTCTCGCCACGACAGTGGCCACAGCGGTTGTACCGAGAACTCCGTGAACGCTGGGTTTGGGCAAAATTCCTTACGCGTGTCACCTCAGTCAAGTCCTGAAACTGAGCGTCACAGCTGAGGAAGAGGAGTTGGGGGAGTTTCGATCGGCCATGTAAATGCACAATCAACGAACACGTGTGTTGGGATTCCAACCTAGCACTTCCAAGTCTTCGCAGTCAGCGTTCTTTCCTCCCCTTGCTCCCCGTGCGTTCGTGCACACCCGCCACCCACGGGCCAACATGCCTGCTCCCTCCTGCCCTGCGCTTCTCCGCAGTGACCTGCTGTGCGGCCCTCTGGGGAGAGGAGAGGGGTCCCACCTGACCCTGAACCCTGTCCTTCCAGGCCCTGAGCACAGGTCCCTGGGTCGTGTCTGGCGGGCAGAGTCCCCGTAGGGAGGATGCTGGCCGGTCACTGTCACTAGTGACTGAGAGCGTGCGTCTCCTGAATCCAGGCCTGGCGAGAGGCCCCGTGGCCACGCGGCCGAGCCTCGCTGTCCCGGCTGTGTCACCGGCGGAGCTGATGCCGTCTGGTCTCCAGGCGTCTGGTTTCCGCCTGGTCTTCCTGGAGGGCCCCGCACTCGGCTCCCTGTTCTCCTGTCCTCACACGGAAACTGTCTGATTTTAGTCGTGTTTATTCTGTTCCTGTGGCTGATGGATTTAACAGCTTTGAAATTATATTGCCTTTAGGTTAAATTTATTCCTTAAGCTTAAATTTCACCTTTTCATCTCTTTCTCTTACTTCATCACCTTGGCGTTTAGTCCTTGTTTTATTAATTCTCAAATCCACATCCTTATAAAGTTTCTTTACAAAGCGGTCTTAAGGCTATGCCTTGTGTTTCCCTCTACACTAAACACGTTGCCTTTATTTTCCCTTTTTGACTTTTCTTTTAACCCACAGACATTTTTTGTGTTGCCGTTTAGACATTTTTTTCCCACATTGCTCAAGCACAGAATGCTCTGTCCAGGATTTTATTTGCTGCATGCAGCGTTGAAGCCGCTTTGACAACTAACTTCGTTTGTTTCCGAGTGCAGGTTTCTCTTGGTGTTTGCTTCTCCCTCCTCTAAGCACCGTGTGAGAGCGAGAATTCCAGCTCCTTCCACGGCTGCCGCTGAAGGGACGGAGGGCGGGGGAGGGCTGCCCATGTCAGCGCACCTGCACCCCGGGGCCGCCTTGACACCTGTTCCGTGCCCCACGCCAGGTGCGCCAACCCTCTGCGGTGGGTCCCACTCCCACGGTGAAAGTGCTCTTAGGACCATCTCCTCATCTGGACGTGTAGCCCCGGAGCCTCCCGTGTGTCTGGCAGATAAACACTGTCACGAATCTGTACGGCGTCTGGGGGTTTTTAGAACATGCAATTTGCTCACGGAGGTGAATGCGCTGCCCACACGGACTAATCGGTTGGAATCCACCACCCTCTCCAGAAAAGAGTAACTAAAAGACCAAGAATCTTCCAATTTTATAGATACAGACAACTGTCAAAAGTAAGAGGAAGGAAACAGAAGCCAAGCCCCCGTGTCCAGGTTTAGTGGGTGCCACCTGTCAGTGCGGTGCATCTCTGATGGGCGCCGTTTTGCTTTGCTTATTTTGCTTTAGAGAGTTGATCGGTTATAGATCTCGTATGTTGGAAACTATTCTGAGTTGTCTCCAGACCGTCATTGTCCACTGAAAAGAGTATTGCAGAACAGATGATTAAATATTAACATTATTTGATGAAGTCGAGGAAAGCCCCTGGAAGAGTCTTTGCCATCACGCTTAGGGAGGCTGGTTGAGAAGGAGGAGGAAGGCCTTTGTCAGCTGCAGCAAGGGGTTCAGCAGTTTCATTTTGGGACGAGTATGCTTTCTCTAAAAGCGGAAGCTAAGTGGCGTGCAGCCTGCCGCCTGCTGTACAGACGAGCCCACCGAGGCGACGGCGGCGTGTCTTAATAGGACTTAACGGAAGTGTCCGGAGCCATCTTGAATCCACCATCAGGACCCTCCGCAGATGGGACGCAGGTGGGCTCATCTCAGAGCAGTCAGTGTGCGTCACCGTCGCCACCGGTACCTCTCGGACGGCCTGGCTGCGTTTACACGGCACGAGTGTTCCGTGCGGACAGAGAGGGGCGCGTTTCAGAGTGCAAGTCACAGTTATTCACAAACCAGTCGGCTACTGAACAGTCACACCGCGTGGCTCTTCGAGGACGCTCACACGGGCTGCCTGTTAACACCGCCCCGAGTCCTCCTGCGCGGCCGGAGGGAAGACGGGCTTTCGGAACAGGCCAGATCAATGTGCGGACAAAGAGGCGGAAAAATTGGGAGAGCGCTCTCGATCTGCTGGCCTCCGGGCCAGGAGCCGGGGTGTCCACCAGGATGCACTGACCAGCGTTGCCACATGTACTGCTCACAGGCCTTCAGCGGAGCTTACGGCGTCGTGCGCCGTATTAACTGCTGGGATGATGGGCTACGGCCGCTCTTTGCAAAGCACGAGAGAGCCCCAAAGAGCTCCGATTAGCTCTCCAGGGAGCAGGTGCCTCTCCCGAGGAGCTTACAGTGTTCCAGGGGAGACAGAGCAGCCGAGAAAACCCAATAATCGCCGGCGACGGGGACCCTGCCCCGCGGTCCCGGGCTGTGAGCACTTTCCGTCACTGTAGCTTTTCATGATCTTTAGCACACGCTCTTCGTTTTGATGGGCATGAAATTACATCAAGGTCATTTTTAATAACTGTCAATAGCTCGAGAGCCGCAGTCAGTTTTATTGACGCGGACGCTGAAGAGCTCAGGGAGCCGGGAGGAGCGGGGCGCCCTGCTTGGGAAGGCCAGTCCGCTGGGACACAGATTATTATCGATATTAGGAAATTAGTATTGATAGAAATTTGATGAGTATGGTGCATCTGGGTCACTCCGCAACGTACCAGACAGGGCCGGGGCTCAGAGGTCCCTGTGGTTGGTCTGTGTTCCTTCGTGGTTTGTTTTTCTTGGGTGAGGGCCTGGGGAACAAGCTTTTGCTGCAAACACCTGCCAGGGTCCACGCCCACCCCCAGAGCTCCGAAGCGGCTCTCGGGGCCCCTCTTTAAAAGTCATCTTCCTCCGTCGGGAAAATAAATATTTCTTTCTCTATACTTCGTGTTCTGATCGATCTCTGATGTTTTCATGCATTTGCTGAGAAGATGTTTGAATGGGAATTTATTTATGGAACAGACTGTTTGTTCTATACAGGAAGGCCTGGTGGCCCCCGAGTGGTCAGGGGCGTCTCGGTGGAGGCTCAGACGCACCTGAGGCTGCGGAGTTTCGGGGGATCCTTTGCATATCGGGCAAGACGCCTTGCTCCTCCGAGTGAACCAGACCCAAATTCTAGTGGGAAAGGTGAGAAGAAGTGAAGACACCATTGGGCAGAGGGGCATCGGCAGGGGGTGTGGACACCCTGGGGGCTGCTGGCGGTAACAGCTTTAGAGAAACCCCAACCCATCGCAGAACAGACCCGGCCGGCTCCTTGCACGGGGGAGGCTGAAGATTCAGAAAAGAGAACGATCGTGTGGAAAATGGATATTCGCGAAAACTGCAGTCACGGCAGGAGGCAGACATGCGGTCACTTCTGATTTCATCCGTACGAAATGTCTAGAATATGCAAATCGACAGACTGAAAGTGGATTAGTGGCCGGCGGGGCCGGGGCAGGGGATGGGAGGCACTGCTCACGGGGTGTGGGGTTATTTTTGGGGTGATGGAAATGTCCTACAATTAGATCGTGGTGGTGGTCGCACAGCCAGGAATATACTGACAACGCTGAACTGTGCACTTTAAACGGGCGGATTCTACGGCACGTGAATTACAACTCAGTAAAAGAATACCAGCCGGGAGAAGACTCTGTGGCAACAGCAGTGAAAATCTTGAAATGGGAGTTAGGAGCCAATCCATTTATTTTAATTTCAGGTACAGATTCAGTAAGTCAGGGAATTAGTGCTCCTGCCATTATGCCTTGTATTTCTAATTCTGTAAATTCAGAGCAAGATAAGATAACCCAGGTGAAAAAACGCTCGCACCGTGGAGCCGCCAGCCGGGCTGGGGAGGAGAGGCGCTCCGCGTCCGCGCGGGCAGTCTGCACCCTGCAGGACAACCCTGACAGCGTAGCCAGGCTGTGGTGGGACAGGTGTCACCCTCAGGGACCGGACAGGTATATTCTAATCAGGTGGTGATGGAGCTGCCGAGTTAAACGTGGCATTTTGAGTTCTGGAACTTGTGTTTCCGCCACTGCCCTCGCGTGGGGCAGCCTGTTCACGGGCCACAGGTGGCTGGGGCCGTGGCCCCGCTGCCCGCTGCTGCCTGTTCTGTGGTCTTGGGCTGGTGGCCCTCGTCCCCAGTCCCCGGCTCGCTGCCCTCCGGCTCCCCCCACTTGCTCCCCAGCCACAAAAGTGCCGCAGACTCGGCGGCCTGCACGGTTTAATGTGAGGTTACTTGAAACCACCTGTTCAAAAATCTTTCCCCTCTCTGGAAAACGGCCGTAGCAGGGAAACGTCTTCTTGTGACGGGTCCGTTTCACTCCAGCGTCCCGGCTTGCTCAGCGTCACGGGACACGACGCCCGTCCCAGGCCGCACGGAACCGCCACGTGTGGAGCCGGCGCAGGGCCGAGGGATGGCCTGGGCCGCCATCTGCATCGCACAGACGAGGACACGGAGACCCCCAGGCAGAGAGGAGCAATGCGTTTGTGGTGAGTAATGAGCAAATCCAGATATTTTAAGATAGAGAAACTTGACTTGTTCAGACGAGCGAGGAAATGAAGACCAGGCACTCGGGTTGAGGAGGAAAAATAACTGGTTTTAACCAAGTTGTTTATTTACTTATTTTTCGGTCCGCTCAATGCCACGGCTTCAGATATCCCAGTTCCGTCGTACCTTCCGAACACCAGCCCTCCCCCCCAAAATCACGATTTGTAGCATGGCTTCAGCTAAAGAGGAAATCAGATGAAGGGACACTACTGTGTAAAAATACAAAGTTTAAATCGAAGAACTACAGGTTTTCACGCAAGAATCGAATATAACAGACACGCAACTGCGTGTGGGTGAATTTGAACTTTCAACTAAGTCTGAATGTTCTAGATGTTTACGGAGATGGGCAAGAAGCCGGGCCCCGTGGGTGGTCATCACGATTTCCAGGTATCGCCGCCGCAGGCCTTCAACCTGGCTTCCTGCAGACTGGGGAGGCTCGGTGTCGCCTACCTGGAGGAAGGTCTTCGCCATGAGGTTTTCATTGGTTATTTGTGATGTCGCACACTCTCTGGGAAAGTATTTTGAGAATTAAAACCTTCAGATATCTCTACTTAGTGGCGATAACGCCAAGGTTTCTTGACATTTTCACCGGCAGAACTGAATTACGGTTGTACTGCAAACTCATGGACACAGTGTAATTAAAACATCAACACATCACAATACCCAGGTGAGCCAGGCCGTGAGATACCGGTCGTCTCCCACAGGTACCCGACAACTTCAGCGCCGTCCTGATTTACAACCGAAACAAAGACTGCGAAGAGACAGAGAAAGCAATAAACAAACTGGCGACTGCATGTCCAACACGGTTTCTCTCACGTAGGTTCCAGTGTGCGGAATATGAAAACGATTTGTCTTGCGCTAGCATTTAGCATATTCCTCGTGACAAAGAGAATATCTCGAATAATAAATTCCAAATTATTTCCTCGTACATGTCCACACGCGTAATAAATGGGTATTTTAGTTCCTATCTAATTATCTAGATTGGTGCAGAATTTTTTTTTCTAAATGCCAGTTTTAATTGCAAAAGTGCTGCCGGCTTCAGATTTTAATTGCAATTCACAAATGGTTGGAATGGCAGTGCTCCATTACAAAGAAAAAATCATTTTAATAGCAGAAGTGCTGCCTCGCTGCAGATTTCAATTTCATTTTACAAGATGCTGGGTCATTCGGCATCATTACACGGAATAAAACGGCTGGCGTGAACCTCCGAGGTGTCGGCCGGGCCACGGCTCTCCGCGTGCGCCTCTCGGAGGCTGCCTCGAACTTGCTCTCGCTTTCGTCTGGAAGAGCAAAACATCAGAGAAATCAAATCGGAGAAGCCTCGCAAACGTCCTCACACCCGGAGCCACACCTGACTTAGACACAGTCATTCCTGGCCCTCGCCAAGCGCTCGTGACGCTGTGAGCAACGTCCGCGGGTGTGACCTGGAGCAAGCCGCGTTCGTGGAGACACTGCCCCTCCGCCGATGTTCCGGTCTATTCTACCCTAAGCCCTCAGAGGTGTTTTCAGTGTAAGGCTTGCCTTTTTGCTTACAGAATACTACGGCCCCACAGGTGAAAGCTATCTCAGGATTTACCCTGCCTGTTGATGGGCGGAGATCCTGAGGCTGGGTCTCTCCAGACGACAGAGCACCCCAATGATGCCGGGGTCCCTGTTGCTCAGGTTGTCCACTGGTAAAGTCACAGATTCTGAGTCAAGCACAATGGACGTGGGGAGAAGTGACCGCAGATGCTTTTCTCCACTGTCACTCAGCCGAGCCCCCGAACGTGAGTCTTCAGCCGCTGAAAGTGGAGCTGAACTGCGCTCGGTCCTCCCGGACCTGCCGACTTCCCGTCCTGGTGCCCAGGAGGCCAAGCCGTGCTCAGCAGACACCTGCCCGCTCAGGTGGCCGGCACACCCGGGAGGGCTCCGCCTGCTCCCCCTCCTGGGCTGGTGCCCTGGGCGTGGGCGCCGTTCTCGTCTGACCGTCACCGACGGGCCCCACGCGTGTTCCGCTGACGGAAGTTCTACAGTCGCATAAGCGAGTCGAAGGGGCCCCGCCATCTATGACTTAAATACGTTCCACACATTTAAAACATCGTTCCTTGAGTTCTGAAAAAAGCTTGATTAATTCTTAAAATCGCTACTTTCAGGATTGTATGATTTATTTTCACTAAGCATATCTCTATCTTTACTTGGTAAAAGTAAATAGTACATAAAATGACACGTATATTATCCAAAGTCACAATATGCACATAATATTCACCTCTACCTAACTGTATCTGTATATGTGGAATTTAAAACACGTATGTATTACATCAGTATATGCACTACGCTGTTAAAATAATTATATTACTATAATTATATATAGTGAAATATAACAATATGATATAATAAAATAATAACAAATTTTACTTTATAATGTTAGAAATTCATTTGACATTAAATTAATAGAACTTTTGTGACTTTCAAATGAGGCAGGAGATAAAGGTTAACTTTCTTAGTGTGCTATTACCAACTTCTCTTCATATTTTAAATACATGAAAGTGTTTTAGAACTCAGAAAAATGACTCCGCTTCCCAGAGCATCACACATTTTGCGAATCCATAGATACGTAAGGAGACGAGTGTGTGCAAACATGAAGTCTCAGCCTGGCATCGCAGAGTTAGTCCTAATTCTCCTAATACATCTCGGCACGAATGAAGTGCCATCACTATCCATTATGTATGACAGTGATGTTGCACTTTAAAGTATATTTTTCTTAAATTCATCTCAAGGCACTATTAAAACAGAGCTAACCGTTAAACGGTTGCTATTTTGTGCATACAAAATAAGGCGGAATTGCATCTCCATCTATTTCTGCAAATATTTATCGAGGACGTCTGTGAGGCGCTGCGCCCGTCCCCGGGGTTCGGGGAGGGCAGGGAGCCGACGTCGCGCTGCCTCTGCAGCCACGGCAACGGCGCCATCTCAGAGGTCTCGCGTCTGGCGGCCGATGGCCGGTCCACGTGAAGAACCTCTCGAGGACTAAGTGCCTCAAGTCTAAACAGTTATATCACGTCGTGTAAAACCCTAAAGTTCCACGGTGCAACGTTTATGGTTTTTAGGATGCGGCATCTTTCAGGGCGCTGGGCACCCTGCGCTTTACGGGGCAGCGACCCACCGAGCAGCGCGCCGTGGCCTCTGGAAGGTCCCCGCGGCTGCTAATGCCGCTCAATAAATGTCTGACCTTTCTGCCCGGCATGGGCCCGGCTCTGGGGAAGGCGGCCCACTGCGCTCTCAGAGAGCACTGAGGACACTAAAGAGGGAGAGGCAGACCCATAAATTGCTGGGAGAAAGTGGTAGCCAGTAAATCTGGGCGTGATTTACTTGGAAAACAGGAACTGGAATGAAATGCATGCTAACAGCTTCCATCGGCGTGCGCATAAAACGGAACTCGCCCCCAGAAATAAGATAATGGTGGTGGCTAAAATATCCATAGTAAAATCATTTGCCGCTGAGGAGAAAGTTGAACTTCAATAAATGTGTGTCTGTGCATGTGTGAATGCACGTAAGTACATGCACACGTGGCTGTGTGTGCGTGTGTATGCATGTGTGTGCGTGTGTGTGCGTGGGGATTGCCCGGGAAGGTTTACAAAATGCAGATCAAAATATCCTGTCTGTCAGTGGGTCCGGGAGAGGGGGAATCAATGCTCTGCTTCCAGGCACACACACATGTGCATGTATAATAAATATGTCAGCTTTCTGAAGCAAGACGGAACTTCACTTTCCCATGTTGTTTACCGTGGCCACACTTAGGGGAAGGCAGTCCTCAGCGGCCTTTGGGGGACCTGTGTGCTGGGGCTGCCGGGGGCCCGCAGAGCAGCGGTCCTCCTCCTCGTGGCTGTTCGAGACGGAGCTGCACGGCGATCACACTGGGGGCCCGCAGCGGGCTGAGAGAGAGTGACCGGATCAGAGCCGGGCAGAAGCGAAAGGGGTTAGGTGGCCAGAGACCAGGGAGGCAGCCACTCAGGTGACGGGAGAGTCTGAGGCGCCTGCAGTGGAGCAAGACGAAGGAGGCCGCCTTCGCCGGTGCAGCTGAGCAGCAGGTGCCACTGTGTGGCCAATGGTGGTGTCGTGGGCAGGTAGAGGCTAGAAGAGAGGAGGGTGACCCCCCAGGCCGGGGCGCCGGGGCTGGGACACCCTCGGGCAGAACTCACCGGAGAAGAGGAACCTCGCACGGTTGCAAAGCTGCAGTCAGGACCCCCAGCGTGCCCCACCCCCCAGCCGACTGTCTGTTCAGTCTTCAGTCAGCCACACCTGGGGATGGAGGACCCTGCCCCAGACACACCAGCGAGGGGTGGAGAGGTGGCCCCCAGAGCCCCTGTGCCTGTCTTTGCTGCCCAGCGAGGAGCCATCCCCATGCGGTGGTTTTGCAGGTTGGGCAGAGTGGATTGCAACCCGGCTAACGTCTGCCACTGCCCATCTGTGAGCCGGGATACCTTACGTGACTTTGTGGTGTGTTGTCCCCTGGTCTGCAGAGTGGGAGAAGGACAGCACCTCGCTCAGGTCAGAGCCCGGAGGAGAAGCCAGAGCAGAGTGGGCGCTTGTCACCCCTGCAGCCTATCCCGGTGCCGCCGGCGACATTGCAGGTGGGGTGCGACCCTGGGCCACCTGCGCTCCCGGGGTGCACACAGAAGTCATCTCCCGAGGGCGTGATGGTGTCAGCGCAGGCGGGCGGGCCCTGGGGTAAGTCTGGACCCACAGCCAGTCCCCGGAGCGTCCGCCTGGCCAGGGCGAGTCGGGTCCAATGAGGGTCACAGACTTCACCGCAGCTCGGCCCCTACCCTCAAGGAGCTTTCAAACCACAGAGGCCTCTCCCTCAGTTTCCCCGAGTGCGGGAATGTTTAGACAGCCACAGCCGTCCTGGAGAAGCGATTTGCAGATTGTCATAGGTTACAAAGTGCTTCATAAGCGCTAATTATTACTTCAGTAAATTATTTTTACATTTTTCCCCAAAAGAGTGAAATAAAACAGCATAAGCAGAAAAACATAAAACGCAAGAATTGTTTTATGGGCCCCTGGCTGAGATTTCTGAACTTGAACGTTATACGCAGGGAGACATTAGATGCAGTAATTATATGATGATGTCTCACTGTATAAGTATTATCTTTCTCGCCGCCACTTCTCCTTTCAGCTGAGCACTGGAGGGATTAACCCTGTCCGTTTCGTGCTCAGAAGAGCTTTCTAGACCCTGTGTTTTCCTTAAACCCATCCACAGCCATTCAAATTTTATATAACCTAAGCGAGAGAATCTCAGAGATACGAGAATCGCTTCTAAACATTACCAATTATTTCTTGGGTTCTCGAAATACTAGGAATTAAAAGAATCGTTAAAACATCAAATTAAAATAGATATAGGTGAATGAGCTTAGTTGGTATGCATTTAGATATGAAAGGAAATAAATGAGTTGAATGAGTTGTGCATGGTTCTTGTGCTACTTCTAATTTTAATAGCGCTTGAAATCAGTGACGCTTCACAGGAACAGTTCAAAAAACAGGAGTGATCTACTCAGAAAGGGTCAAGCCCAAAAATGCAGGATGTGATTTCCCCGGAATACCTTCTGAAGCAAGTGCACGTAGTGCTGGCCAAGACAGAAGCAGATATAATAAACGGGGGTAAAAGGCTGTGGGTACTGTGGGTAAGGTAGGAGTTGGGGGAAAGATGTGTGTCTAAAGCTGGACTTCTCAGAGACAAAGAAACAAAACACACAGGTTTGACAAATGGGAGCTACTGTACCCAAATACCAGATGAAGTCTGTTTAAATTTAGTTAGGAAAGGAATGCCAGTCTTTGAAAACTGTTTAATAAGGATAACAGCACCACCAAGGGGGTATCTGTGAGCATGGAGAAGCTCACTGTTCACAGCTTTGGTGGAATGACTGGGCCTCCTCAGCGGTCCAGGACCCGACTGCTGCCCGGCGACGTGCTTGGCACGTGTGTGTGTCTGTCCTTAAGTACTTAGTCTAAGTTTATGGGTGTTAATAATTTACATAGATAATATTCTTGTGTTCTCTTAAAATTTAGCATTATTGAATTTTTATATATAGTCATATATATATGGTTTTTATACTTCCATATAGGCCTTTTATGTATTTTATGCATGCATGTGTATGCATGTGTATGTACACATACGCAAATTTTATGTATCCATGCTATATGAACATATAATTTATACATGTGCATATGTGTCTGCATGCGTCATAAGTACATGGGATTTTCTGTTAAGCTATTTCTCTCCCTCAGTGTTTGCAAACTCTATTCGCATCTGTGTCTATGTTGATAAGGATGTCACGGGTCACACGTATGTGACCGCACAGCACGCAGTAACAACACTGCTGGAACAGCAGTCTGGGATGTACAGTAAGCGTGTACTGTGGTCGACAGAAATGATCAGGTAAGGATGGGATTAAAGCAATTAGGATTTTAAATACACATTTATGGCAAGCACAGCCACAAACTGAAAAGGAACGAAAATTTCCCTATTCGCGAGGCGTTTTCCCACGTACACACAGCATGCTTCTGTTTGAGTAGAAAAGCAATTATGTTTTTAATGCACCTATATTCTACTCATCTCCTCGTCGTTCCGGGATAATGAGTCATTAGAAAAATATAATATTCAGTAGTGCAGCTCATTGCTCAGCGTGGACGGCCACTGCGTTCCTGAGCGGAAGCACCTGGCAGTTTGCACAGCCCTGAGGTGAGCAGCCCCTGTCTGGGTGCGTCCCCACCCCTCCCCCACCCGACCAGCGCGAGCATCCCTGACCGCAGACTTTTCCACTGTGCCTGAGCCGGCGCCACGACCTGGTATGCAGAATGCAGGCGACGACACCAAAACCCCCCTGTGGTGGCTGCCCTGGTACAGGTGCTGAATGCCCAGATGCCGCGACACGACTGGGCATCCATGTGTTCGATCGTTACCGCACTAGTTGTGGGTAACATCGTGCATGTCTGCTGTTTTTCTCGTGAACAATCATGGACAGGCGTCGGTGACTAGCAGGTGCATGTGAGCGATGGCTGAGGTCTGGGGTGGGGGGGGATGCCTGGCTTCCTGTGCAGGGGCCGCGGCGACTTCCACTGACGCCCAGGTGACAGCCAGGCGCACAGGCCCCTGCAGCGCACACGTGGAAGGGCAAAGGCAGCTTTGCCAGGACCACCGTGGGCCAGAGGAAACGCCAGCAAAGGACTGGTCTTCGGAAGCCCCCACGTCCTTGCGCTCACCGATTCGCAGCCTCAGAAGATAACACAGGTGTAGACCCAGGAGCCGCCAGGGAGCTGTGCAGACCCTCTCCTGGGTCCAGGGACCTTTCACCCCACGCGCACCACCAAGCTGCTGTTCACATGATGTTTTCATGGACCCAGGACAGACAGACTGCGTACACCCTGTGAGGCCCAGACAGCATTAAGGAAAAAGAAAAAAATGTGATGTTTAATAGATTTTACAAATAATGAAAGTGTTTCAGGTCTCTGGGTCAGAATCACAGTAAACTTCAACCTTATGTTTTGCATAAATTAGAATTGTAGGCAGTCCTGTATTTACTATCTTATTAAACGCCACACTTGCTTATGCAGTGGTAGGTACTATGCTGCTGGGATATGTAAACGGCCACAAAATTGCTGACTTTTGGCCTGTGTCAGGAATCGTGGGCATTGTACACTTTTCACACAATTATGAGTCCGGAGTATTTGCAACCTCAGAATGGTATTGATGGCATTTTGGCAATTTTCTGTAAAAAGTCATCAAAGAGCACACACTTCAGAATGTGGGACGTTGGCAGTCCTTTCGATCGATAAATTTCTAAGATAGTATTGAAGTAAAAAAATTACTTAAGTACATCTTTACCAAATGTAATATACAAACACGTCAAACAGCTTTTAAAGTCAACCTTCTAATGATTTTTTTATTATGCTATCGAGAACATATTAGTAAATTTCTTTAAATTATATACAAACACACACATATTCAATATATGGGTCTAATTCTATGCTTTAGGAGAAAAAAATAATAGAAAAAATATAGTATAAATTTCTCAAATCATTTTAAGCAAACATTTTTATCTAAGCAAAATTGTCCAGAAATAAATAAGTAGTCAAGGACTCCCGGTAAAAATCTAACGACCACTCTGAATAAAAGCCATGAAGTATTTCCAGCCATGTCAGGTGCCGTGTGGGGGCACCGAGGCAGACCCCTCGGGCTTCCGCGTGAACGTGGCACGATCATTCCTGAGTGACAGACCAGTATTGTTTGAAACACCTGCCCCAAGAAGGAGCTGCATCTCAATTCACTTCACGTGATTAAAACACAGGCTTCACCTGTTGGAAATCTAGAAGGAAAACAATCCCAGGGCTCCTACGGAGACTCCCGGGGCTCGAGGCGTGTTGGAGACCAGCGGACGCCGAATGCCACAGACAGTGGGTCATCGAAGGCTGGGGAAGCCCCTTCCAGCTGTGGCCGGCTCTGCATCCTGGTGGCAGCCCTGGCTTTGGGGGGGAACGCTGCCACCTGGCGGCCACGGGCCAGCTCCACCAGGCCTGGCCACCGCCTGAGTCCCTCCTGCTTGCTCCTGAGCCCCCTACACACAGGGTTCTTTTTGTTTGTTTGTTTGTTTAATTTTATTTTTTTTAATTTTTTTTATTTCATCATATAATGGGGGTACAAATATTG
>VBSM01003157.1:53962739-53978416 GCA_008086735.1 Cheirogaleus medius | reverse complement strand
AAAAAAAAAAGAATAAAAGAAATAGCCAGTTTCCAAGGGCACCCCAGAAGGGCTTCTGTCTGAAAGGTTCAAGAATCAGCAGGGCGGGCAGAGGCAGGTTCACGCCGCTCCCATGGAGACGCAGGTAGAGCAGCATCCTGTCCTCCCCGACCGACCGGGCTCTTTCACCTGCAGAGTCTGAGGCGGGCAGCGCCGGCCCTGCAGCCGGCAGGAGGAGATAACCGCGCCAGCGACCGCCACGCGCTGCTGGACTCACAGATCCAGCCCCAGGGACGCCGGGAGCCCTTGGTGTTGTCAGGCTACGTTGACACAGACATGTGCGCCCTCTAAACACCTGGCCCGCGCTCAGCTCCGGCGCCGGCTGTGGGCAGAACGCAGCCCAGACGAGCCATCACACACGCATACACGTGAGGACTTGGGGACTCTCCCCGCAGGCTTGGTTAAGAGTAAAAATTCAGCGGGCCTGTCAGCTACGTGAACTCGCGGCTGCATGATGGGATAGCAGGGTAAGGCCCCGTTAGCGTGCATGCTGCCCAAGAAGAAGAAAATTGAAATCCTGATTTTCTTCTCATTAAATTTGAGTACCTATTTTAGCAAGGAGTATCATTCTGTTTTCTTGCATACTTTAAAGAATGTGGGGATAAACACGCACAAGTGCCCCGCTTGGTTATGGAGCAATACTCGAGCCACAGGTCTAAGAGCACCGGGCGGGGCCCAGACCAGCAGCTCACCTTCGCTGGGCCTCCCCCCTGCATGGAAAACCGGGCTGTAGGCCTGTCTGCTTAAAGACGGTGGGAGTGGTTGAAAAGTCTCTGGTCCAGACAAGATCTCCACCATTGATTGGCAGCTAGTTTATTTTGACGTTTGCCGGAGGAAAATGACATTTATTTCTGGACTGTATTTTTTTGCAAGAGTTACCTTTGAGGCGACACAATTGGAGAAGAGACAGTTGTGGTGACCCTCTCTCTTCCTGGTTGCTCAGAACGACCCGCACTCAAAACCAGGAATCAGCCAATTTCTTCCATGCAGGACCAGATATCAAATACCTCCAGACACCTTAAGGTCACATGGTCTCTGTCCCAACGCCTTGCACAATGACCCGACCTGCTGTTGTTGCACATCGTCAGCCACTGACTACGTGTCCGCGAGTGATCGTGGCCCCACGCTCAAGAGTAGGTGGATTGGCTTGTGGGCCGCGGCTTGTCCACCCTGCTCAAAACCACTGCCCCGTGTCAGAACACACACGTCCCTTGAAGTGACTTCGTTTCGCTTTGGAAAATACGGTCACCATAATCACAGAACAAATCATCTCCAAACCATCCTCATCCTCTCAACTTTGGCCATAATGCATAACTTCAATATTCCATGTATTCTTGGAGGTAAGGAAAACATTTAGTACATTTTTGAATACAGAAATGGAAATTATTTTTAAAAAACTTTTATGCACAGGTAATTGCTTTCATACTCACTTTTTATCTACATATATGATAAAGAAATTTTACATAGGAATAATTTTCCTGCTTTGGAAGGTAGCGTACCGTTGCGGGACTTTTGTAATACCAGCGAGTAGAACCACCGCTATCATGAAAGTTTCTTATTTTAACCATTGTGACTAAGAACTTGGAGATAAATACTCACGCAAACGTTTAAAACGTGGCATCTCGTAATTATCTATTTAATCAAATCCTTGACCCAAGGACAGCAAATGTAACCTGAGGGGTAAAGAAAATAATTCCATCGTTTAATTGAGCATTAGGATGATTAAATGTTTTGTGCAGTAATTTCGTTAATTGGCATCTGTGTTACACTTGTATCAAGATATGACAACAAAGTGTCACAGCTGATCCCCATGTGAAAAATAGTGATCGCCGTGTTTTCCGGTGATATTTGAAATTGAAAATAACCTAGATGAGGTAACTAGAGGCCGACCTGATTGAGGGATGCTTAACACCAGACCTTTTCATCTGATCATACTCTGGACTGCGGGTGCCGTGGAGGCCTCACCTGTAGGCTGGGGGACTTCGGTTCCTTTAGCAGAATAGCTGAGGGCACAAAGCACGATGATGCCGTTCTGAAAACAGTCACAGGTTTGTCTTTAGAAATGAAGCTGGGTCTGAGCCACTCCTTTTATTTGAGAAATTCCAGTTCCGATGCTCAAGAGGCAAATCTAATGCTCTCATTATAGGTGCAGAATGGTGGGGAAAACAGCCTGTTCCTTGCTGGGAGTCTGAAAGTTCCGTGGAAGGACCATCATCATCAATTTCTCCTCCTTCCCTCTCTCCCTCTCTCTCTCTCTTCCCTCTCTCTCTCTTTCTGTTCCCAGCCTCTCCCTCAGTCTTTCCCAAAATTTGATTAGAGATTCTGTCAGCCCTTTAGTAAACCCAGACTCAGGGAATTGTGACTAACACTGAACATCTTCAGTATTGGTAAATGACAGTTTGAAAACTATATCAAAAGAAGGAAATATTTTAAAAATAGCTGTTTAACATTCTCTGTAAAAACCATGTTTTCTTTTATTCCTGCAGGGTACTTTATCTTCAAAAGATACTCACAAACACACATATATATATTTGTAGATATGTACACACATATATATATATTAAAGACAAAGTATTTGCTATTCTCAGAAACATCTTATTTTATCTTTTAGTTGGGGACTGTATCAGTAGTTTTCTAGACATAAGCTAAGCAAACGAATAAAAAAGCAAATAAATAAAATGTTTTTCGGGTCAGCTATTTTTCTCATTTTAGCACACACACGACTGTACATTTGGTAGTACTTATTTAATGTTTCTAATTAAGTGAAATGGTTTTGCTAATTCTGAATCTTCATTTACTGTAATTGTAGACCTAAGCACTCCCAGGAGGATCAGTAGGATTCCTTTTGAGATAGTTTTAGCTTCGCTGTCATTGTGCACATGGTGGCTACAGGAATAACCCACTTAATTCTTTAGCCATATAGGCTCATGGCAACGCTGATGTGTTTCGAGGTTCTCTCTCCCTCCCGCTCTCTCTCTCTCTCTCTCTCTTTGTCTCTGGAGACAGATCTTGACACATCAAATAAACCCTCGTCTTCCCCAATAAATAGTGAGTAACTGCAGTTCAATCTGGACGTTGCGATACAGCTATGCAAACCCACTGTGGGTCTGCCGCACTGTGTCCCCTTTACTGCCTGAGACGAGAAGGAAATGAGCTTCCTGACCTTTCCCAGCTATGCACCTCCTGAAGGGAAAACGCTCTCGCTTGCAAAGGTGACTTTACGAGAGTTACAGTGATTTCCCCGTCGTACACAACCGCGGATGCTTCGCCGCCGTGCACACGCGTCTTAGGACTTTTCATAGTAAAACAAAAAATAGCTTAAATTAAGCTCCGTGGCCCATTTTGCAATTCTCCTTTAGCTTGGAGAAGCTAAGCCATCTAGGAGTTGACCACGTTATGCGATGACGAAAGCTTTTAATAAGCAATGACCCAGCATCCGTAGTGGCTAAACCATCTATTGATAGTACCAGAGAGACTTTCCTCCATCGAGGACAAAAAGTTACAAAGAAAAGTTCCGGGAGCTGCTCTCTGCGGCAGGGAGGTGAGGAAGGGTGACGAATGTCAGAGGGTCAGAAGGGACAGCACAGAGCCCCTGGCATTTGCGGGCTGGGGGTGGTTTCCCCAAAGACCCAACCGCAGGGGAGTTACGGGAGCCCGGGCTTGGCGGGGGCAGGAGGGGTGTGGCGAGGAGAGGAGGGTCATGGCAGAGTAGTAGCAATGCTCCGGGACAAGGCGGGCACAGCGGGTCTGACCCAGCTTAAAAGCAATGCATAAGTACATAGATAGAATATATGGGGGAAAAGTCTGAAAGGCTATAAATTACACTGTAAATATGATCACCTGTTAGTGCAAGATTATAGGTGGTTTTTATTTTCTTTACTTTGCCTCTGTATTTCCTACATTTTCTACAACGCATTAATTTTAATCACTTTCGTAAGAAAAAGGTGTGAAGAGTAATTCAAAATTCCAATATTTAAAAGAGTATAATACTGCTAATAACAAAACGACAGACAAATAAATGAAAAAGAAACAGACGATCCAAGATCTGGTCTCCTTTTATATAAACAATGTACCCATAAACTAATTATTATTGCAAATTAATGGACAAAAGGATGATGGTTCAATACCATTTCTGACGAAACTAGTTACCTCTTAGAAGAAAAGAAAACAAAGTTCAATTCTTACTTCCCAGCGTACTCACATGTATGATTTACATCTGTGTTCTCACATCTACGTCAGTGTAAACTAATGCCACGCAGATTAAAGACTGAAGGTGAAAAATGATATCATACAGGGAAAGAACAAACATTCGGTGTGCAGATAAATAGGAAAACACCCTTTAAATAACAACTCACGCAGAGGAGACTGCAAAGCAAAGAAGATACGTACATGGCAGCTGTTATAAACGTTAACACTGTCATGAACACCGTGAGTAAAATTTAAAACTTACAAACAAATTATGGACAGACCAAGGGTTACTATTCACATAGCTTTAAAAAGCTCCTGCAAATCATTATGGTTTAAAAAAAGTGGGTAAAAGGCATTAACAGACAATACAAGAGAAGGAATGCAAACCAAACAGCCATTGACCCAGAGAAAAAGCCCGAATCTAATAAGCAAATGGCAGCTACTCCAATGCATCATCTTCATTTACCAATAAAATTGGCTGGAATTTAAACAAATTATAATGCCGATGTTGACAAGGTTATAGTTAAATGAACCATCATCTCAGAACTGGGGAAGGAGTATATTCAATTTTCACGGGGGCAATTTGGGACTGTTTCTTAAGACCTTTCGATGTGTTCACCATGTCCTTCTCCCTGAGAAACAACTCGGGTAAACAATGCAAAGATCCGTGTACAAAAATTTTAATCACAGCACATTTGCAACAGAAAAGAAACTGAAAACAGTTTTTATGCCAACAAAGGAACGATGCAATTAACGGTAACATATCTACTAGATGGAATAGTATGCAGCCATTAAAACTTATGTTTTTAATGAATATCTGCAAAAATATTGTTATTGTATTACATGAATCTAGATTTTGTGAAATCATACTCGTAGAAAAATAAATATACCAGTATTTTAATATTAAGGCGTCTTTTGATGGTGGAACAAGGTGCATCCTTTTAGTCTTCTAAATATTTGTTCCCAAATTCTGAACACAGAAAACTAATCAACCACAAGGAGGGTTTGATGTTTTGTTTTTGTCCTGTGCGCGTCTTCCCCACGGAGGAACCGGGTCAGGTGCGCAGGGCGTGAGCAGGCACCTGCCGGGCATGCCAGGAAGAGGAAGAGCCGGCCAGAGGCTCCGGCGCTGCGAAACGCTTGTATTTGCAGATCGGTGACTAGACTCATCAGGGTTACAGCAATAATTCCTGGTTGAAAGTATCTTCATGCTCACAGGGGAACTGCATTTAGAAAGATCAAGACTTCTCTGCAGAATTTACAAATTTCTAAAATAACAACCTCCTCCTTATAGTGAAGGTTATTTCAGGAAATGGAAAAATGTGGAACACAAGGAGCGTTCGCAGGTGACCCAGAGTTAAACCAGCGATTAAAGCGGCGGGGGTGGGGATGGCGCAGGTGCATGACAGACCAGGGCAGAGTTGAGTCTTCCATTGCTCTTGGCGGCCGGCAGAGTCAGATATGCCTGAGCATCTGGGGGCAGAAGCTACGTCATAACCTCACTGTGAAATCTGTGATCTGACTCACATTCATGTTTATCGATTTTCATATCATAGACATAGTGCTTTCCAACAGTGGGCTAGAGAGTGTTCATTTATTCTCATGGATTCCATGTTCACACTTTTTCAGCATCTGTGCTATGTTGTCAGTGTTTGCACCCTGACCCTGGAGTCACCTGGAGTTCTTTGTGCAGCAGGGACATCAGCCCTTTGTGATGCACATTGCAAAGACTTTCTTCCAGTTTGTCATCTGTCTTCGACCACTGCTGCCAAAACACACACACACACACACACACACACACACAACTCTAAACGCATTTTATCAAGCAGATGTTTTATTTCTTGCTGTTTTTCCCCTCTCTGTTATTTTAGCCAAATGCATTAGTGTTTTTTGACCCGTCTATTCATACATCGTGATGCACAGTTGCCAGGCCTTATCATCAGGCAACAGAGAAATTCGCTTGTGTTTCCCTCTGTTGTTTTTATGATGTTATTTTTACACTTAGATTCCTGATCAATTTCAACTTAACTCTTGAGTGGAATGTGAGGCATTGATCTAAATTGATCCGCTTCTGAATGGCCCGGTTGACCGAGAAACACGGATTAAAAAGAAAAGTGAGCACGGCAAAAGCCACTCTGCCTGATGCGCTACTTTACTGTACAGGACAAGCTCACTGTGTCGTGTTTTCCTCACAATACTGGTTGTATTGTGTTTCGCAGATATTCCACTTCTTATAAATTGAAGGTTTGTGCGACCCTTCTTTGAACAAGGCTACTGGCACCATTTTTTCCAACAGCATTTGTTCACTTCGTGTCTCTGTGTCACATTCTGGTAATTCTTGCAATGTTCCGAACTCTTTCGTCAGTATTAAATGTAGTGATCTGGGATCAATAAACTTTGATTTTGCTATTGCGATGGCTTTGGGGATTCATGAGCTGTACTCACACAGACTTTGCGTGTGCTCTGACTGCTCTGTGGACGGGCAGTTTCCCTCCCACCTCTCGGGCCCTATTCCCTGAGACACAGCGGTGTTGAAATTAGGCCAGTCGACGACCCTACAATGGCCTCGAAGTGTCCAAGTGCAAAGGACACTCCTCGCAGGCTTCTTGTTTTAAATCAACAGCGAGAAACGCTCAAGCTTAGTGATGAAGAAATGTTGAAAAGCCAAGATCGGCCCGAAGCCGGGCCCCTCGTGCCAAACAGTGCGGTTGGGAACAAAAAGGAAAGTCGAAGGAAATTAAAACTGCTTAGCGTCAATTTTAGTGCACGCTTCGTTTAGAAAAGTATTCATTTTAGCTGATATTTTGAAATTATTTGCAAGAGAGATTTTCGAGTAATGTCATTATTTTTTGTTGTTGTTGTATTTCCCCTTTGGCATTTCTTAGTAAGCAAACTTTTGGTTTCTCTCTTTTCATTGATTAAATTAGTAGTTAATGGGTTGTGTGATTTCTTATTTTTTAAAAAAAGAGATTTAGATTTATTAAACAGTTTTTGTATTTTCTATCTCAGAAATTTTTACTTTTACTTTTATTATTTTCTTTCATATACTTTCTTTTGAATTTTTTCCTAGCTTTTTGAGTTGGAAATTTAATTCATTTATTTGATTTTTTTTCACTTTACACTGATGTAAATGTACAAAGCCATGGCTTTTCTCATGATCACTGCTTTAAGTATGTTCCATAGTGTGGGATTGTCAATGTTTCATCATTTTTATAAATTTTTTTATAAAATTTTTTTATAAATTCCATATTATAGTTTGTATTTCTCCTTTTATTCAAGAGTAATTTTAGAAGGCTCTTTTCCTCTAAACTTCTAAATAAAAGACTTTTAAAAAGTAATTTGATATTACTTTTTATAACACAACTTAGTAATTTCCTTGCAATAACACTTTTTGTTCCCATGACCTGCCTTATATTCTGGGTAATGTTAAAAATTATACTCAGGACAGTGTTAAAATCTCCTATCAGTATTATTTTTCTTTGTATCTCCCTTGTTTCTTCTTCATAAAGGTAGTTGCTATATTATTTGGTACATAAATATTTATATTTGTAATCTCCTTCAATATGAATTATGTCTTTTCATATTAAAAGAGTTCCTTGCCACGCTGATGCTTTTAGGCTTAGATAATATTTTGATTGATACTAGTATCGCAACCTCTGCATTCTTACTCTTTTCACTCAAAGGTCTATCTTTGCTTCTTCCTTTATTCCAAGTTTCTTATTTACTTTATTTTAGATGTGTGTGCATGTATGTTCAATCATGTATTTATATATAATCACACACATATATAGGATGCACACACATGTACCTCACACACTTATGTATTATGTATGATTACTCTGTTAGTCAGATTTTAGAGTCATTTTCTTTTAATAGGTGATTGAAACTCATTTACATTTATTGATATGTCTGATATATTTTGTCTCTACTTTTTCATAACATTTATTTCAATATTGCTATGGATATTATGCTATTTTTGCTGTCTTCTTTCTCTATGTGAAATTCACATTTTCCCTTTATGCTTCACATTTACTGTAGTATTTAGGAAAGTTTGAATGTTTGTTTGTATGATTACCTTTGTGCTTATGTCTTCTTAAAACCTCCGTCCCCTGTTTTCTTGATCAAACTTTGTTTAAAAATATTTTAAATATTTTAATGGTATTCTTTGACTTCCAAGTGCTACCTAAATAACAATCAACGAATTTATTCTACTTTTCTTTCTTCCTTTCTTCCTTCAAGTTTTAGTTGTTGCATTATTCTACTTTGTGAGAGTATTTGTACATTTTTAGTTCACCCTTTTCTCCTCTTTATGTTAGTCCTCAATGTACAGTTAATTATGTTCATTTCTTGCTGCAGAACTTTTCTGCTCTGCAGTCCTCTCTCGGATGAAGGAAGCACATCCTCTAGGGGTGGCCGATGCGGGTTTGGGTTTGTCATGGGCTCTGAGCTTTGCATGTTTAACACAGTTTTTACACAGCCTTCACCCTCACCTGGCAGTTTGGCTGATTCCAAAATTCTCATCCAACCCTTTTTTCTTGATTTTCCTAAAAATACTGCATTGTTATTATTATAATTATTCTGCTTGCATGTTGCTTTTGATAAGCCTGATGTCAACCTAATTCTCCTGCCCTTGGAAGGTATATGATCTTCTGCCGTGAAGCCCGAGAAAAATTTTTATCTTTAAAATCTAATATACTATTTTTAACAGGATACATCTTCAAGATCTTTCTGGGCCATTTATGCCAGGTCCCTGGTAAGTTCCTTGAATGTGTAGATCCGTCTTCTCCTTGTTTCTGGGACACTGTCTTCCATTCGTGTCGTGTGGATTAATTCCGCCCACTCTCTGGTTTCTCTGCTCTGGTAGCTCCTGCCAACCACTCCAACCGCTTTCTTCCCGACTCCTTTCTAAAGCTCGTTTTATTCTCTCAGCTTTTCTGGCTTTTTTTTTTTTTTCAATACCTCTTACTAAATTTTTATTTAAATTCATTCTTCCTTACAATCTTGTAATTGCATCATCATTGTGGAGATGCTTTTTTTATTTTTCTCTTATTTTTCTGAGTTCAATCAACATTTTTTTTCCTTTTACTCATGCATTTTTGTTTCTAATTTTTGAAGTTTTTGCTTCATTTTTTAAGATTGCAGAATGGTCATTAGGACATCTCGCTGCATCTACAGTAGTTGAATCACACTTTTTTTTTTTCTTTTCTTTTGGGAAGAAGGAAATTGGAAGAGGAAATCTTAACCACCTGGAATGTTCTGGTTTTTATTTTCTGCTTTCTTTTAATAGCAGATTTGTGTGGACGGTTTCTTGTATGCATTCATTCTGTGTTCCAGGTTTCTGCTGCGGTGGATTAAGAGTCTTTGTTCAAGAAGCCCCGTCCTTTGGTGTCTCGAAGGACGGCTTGGCGGGGAGAGGCGGGGAGAGGCGGGGAGAGGCGAGGAGACAGAGCGGATTTATCTGACACGTACAGTTCTCGAATATGCGGACATGCGAAACGCGTGCACCTTGCTGTGTTCCACAGACGTAAGTGGAGGATCTGAGCTCACCCCACCTCACTGGCCATTTCCCAGACCAGGTGTTTCTGCGTGAGACGAAGCGTTAGTGGCAACTGTGCCGAAGTCGGGGTGACAGGAACCGGCTCCCAGGCTCCGCTGGGCCAGGCCGGGCGTCCTGCTGTCTCCACTCCAGGCCTGTGACATTCCCACTCCCCGGATCCTGGCACGAGCTATTTCCTCCTCCTGGAGCGAACGCCTCTACTTTTGGCCCGGACGTTCCCCGTTCGGGGCCTGGTGTGACTCGCGCACGGCCTTCCCGGCGCAGCCCTCCATCCTATTCTTGGTGATGCCGCCGCTCCACGTATCTGCGTGGTTAATGGTTTCGCGCCGCCTCCTCTTCCAGACTGTGGGAGCAGTGAGGGTGGAGCTGTGCCTCCTGGTCTCGCGGCTGGCACGCCTTCACCCAGACTTGGCGACTCCTTAGTCAGCGGTTACGGAGTGAAAGAATGAACGCACGAATGAATGGACGAATGCCTCTTACTGGCCCCCGGGAATCTGATCTGGGAACATCATTTAATCTTTCTATAACCCTGTTTCCTCGTTTGTAACAGGAAGGTAACAAATGCCCGATGCTCACAGAGCTATTTCGGGATTAGGTAAAACGTGGGCAAGTGATCACGCGATGCCGGTAGCAGAGCTCAGAGACAGCGGGTGTCGTTGTAGCCACTTCTGCCGTTTTAGGCCCGGCCCTCCGGTCTCTCCTGTGCATACTTCGGATTAACTTTGACTTGAGGCGGGAAGGACACGGTGGAATGATTCGTGTGAGCTGGGGACACACAGGCCGATGAGCCTAATCAGACCTGCGTCCAGGTGGGACCTGGGAATCCACGTTGCTTTCTGAGCTTGCGGTGGGTGACAGCTCCCAGAAACCGAGATGCGCCCACTTGCACGTGACGCCTGGACCCCTCCCTCCCCGCCGAGCCTCTCCCTTGGGCCCTGTCCTGTGCTGGGCTCCCCCGCAGGGCTGCAAGCCTGCTGGGGTGAGAGGTTCTCCTGGCCACCCCCACACTGCACCTGAGCCTTCTGCGCCGGCCAGCTGCTCCGCCTCCTGGGCTTCACACTCTCGGACATCCTGAGGCCCCTGAGCCTCTGTCTCCATTATAGGTTTGAACCCCTAGAGAAGGCCTGGGGCACGGCGCCCACCTGTCGGGTCGAACCTCGAGCTGCCGGACACTGGAGTTTCTTTTTTTCCCACCTTCACTTGTGGAGATTTGCCAGATTATTCTAGTCCCTTCCCCGTGCACTCAGGGGTAACATGAGGAGGGAATAAAAGCTCCTCGCTGCCAACTTGTTCTCGGGATGACCTCCCACCACCTTCCCTCTGTGCGCTGTCGAGTCATTCCTGTGGAGCATTCCCGTTGTCGAGCTTCGACCCACTGTCATTTTAAAACATAAAAAAAAAATTATTTCATCCTTTAAAATTTTTGTTTTATATG
This sequence comes from Cheirogaleus medius, assembly GCA_008086735.1. Lineage (NCBI taxonomy): Eukaryota > Metazoa > Chordata > Mammalia > Primates > Cheirogaleidae > Cheirogaleus > Cheirogaleus medius. Next base: position 53,967,197 of record VBSM01003157.1, on the reverse strand, counting down.
TGTTCATTAGAACAACTACTTTGTAGCTTTTTGTTGCTGTTATGGTTGCATATTCATAAGATTCTGCTGCTTCCTGGATAATTATATTACATTAATATGGTATGAATAAATAAAAGCAGTAATTATCCTTTTATCCCGTTCTGTTTTGCATATTACAGTTTGCATGTTTTCAAGAATAAAAGGAAATTGCCACATTCGAAACAACATTATTTCATTTCTAAACAAGGAAGAACACAAGAAGCCCACCCAGGGTGACAGGTTAGAACAGATTTCATTTCTCCAGTTCCCTGTTGAGGAAAAGCCTTCCATTTCTGTATCACTTTGATGATAAAACTAGGAATATGTTTTTAAAATAAAGAATAAAAAAAAAAAAGAGGCATCTCTTCATCAGAAGATAACATTTCCTTCTGGCTCTCTTTGACTAATAGCTATAACAAAGGACTGAGATATTTTAAAGTGGTTGAAGCCAATCATATCCCAACTTCTGAATCTAAAGGTTTGTGTCATTCTTTGAGAAAGATGACTTCCCTCTGTCTCTATTTAGGAAGCACAGTATCTTAGAAGGACCCGATGCTCTATGTCTGGACATGACACAGGGTCCTTGTCCAAGACTGGGGCCACCCATTAACACTAAGTGCAGATATGGGTATGGAAAAGCCGAGAGCTCCTTTTTATTGATGTTTTGGGCACATAGCAGGTGTTCAACGAATACTCATTGAACAAATCTAAAAACATGTTTAGATTTTGATTTTTAAAATTTCCATCATTTTATCACTTATTAGTGAAGTATACAGCACTAAGATATCTTGAGTTTGAAAACATATTCTGAAATTTAATTGAAGCTATTATATGTTTGGCTATGTTTTTACATTTAAACACGTTTTAAATTTTTTTTAACAAAAATGTGAGTGAAACATTATAGGATATGTTTGAAGGAGTTTATTCCTTTCTCAGAAATAGCATTAACAGCTTTTCTAAGAAAATCAGCAGGATAATCTAACCAGATAGATAAGAAATGTCCCACTTAAGCTATAGTAAAAATGAAACTTTATTCCAACTTTCTATTGTTTCCTGGGATGTTTGTGTTTATTGTGCATGAAATTCTTATCAACATGTGGGGCAAGGACTCCCTCAATCCCAGGTAAGATAATACTCGGAGGCCGTACCCCGAGCATCCTTATAAATGGCCCAAAGTCAATGTGAGAGAACATAACAGGTGGTGTTTCCCTGAGGAAAATCTTGGGTTCAATGCTGTTTAAGCACTTTCATCAATTTTCTGAATGATAGGATGGAAAGTATGTTCATTAAGTGTACAATGAAACCGAGCTGGGAGCAGCAGATAACACCATAGAGAATAGTAGCAGATTTAATCACGACCATGAAATTTAACTAAATGGTCAGAGGAAGTGTGCGATGCAGCCCAGTGGAGCGCGGGCCGTCCCAGGCGTAGACACGTGGGAGGCGGATGGGAGCCATTTGCGGCTGTGGTTTCATCCTCGCTGCACAGAGTTTTCTCCCGGGGAGCTCCGCAAACATGCCGGAGCCCAGGCCGCAGCCTCGCTAATCCGGCCGGACTCCCGGGGGCTCGCCAGCGATGCTCAGCTGATGCTTACCTGCGGCTCGGCTTGCGGCCCCTGTTGCGGGAATTAAAATGATGAACTTGGACAGCAGAGGACCTAGACCCTTTTCTGAAAGAATGCAACGAGATAGCTTGGGAATTAAAAAAAAAAAACACATTGATATGGGAACCTAGTTAATTATTAAAACATCACAGGGGAGATATTATCCAATCCAAACGCTAATGACTTCTGATTCCAACTACCATACGTATGGCTTTAAAAAGTTGACATTTGTCCCCATAACTTGTTTTCATTTCATCATTTTTTTTAATTATCATTACTATGGTTAGTATTTTATTGTGTGTTGGGGAGGAGGTGATTATCTGCACTGTCTGCTTCATATCAGAAGGAATGTGGAGAGGCTTTTAAAGTCATTTGGCCGTGTCACCGGGGCATGCTGCTCCTGTCATCTGAGACAGGACTGCTGTGCCCGCGGCTGCCCCGCTTCCCGGCTGCCCGGCAGCCCTCCGAGGAGGTGGTGGCTCCCCGGGACTTAAGAAGCTGAAAGGGATTCAGTTGAGAGCAGCAGAAACGATTAAAGACTCAGAAAATAGGACCCATGAAGGAAGATTAAAGGATCTGTGATTATTTAGCCTGGAGAAGGGAAGCTGACCTAATCGCCATCTTCAGGGTGGTGAAGGGCTATTGTGTGGAGCGTGGTCACCAGCTGTTCCCTCTCTGCCCTGCGGATAGGGAAAGAGGAAATGGGTTTAGGCTTCAATAGGGAGGGTTTAAGAGAGCTGGAGAGCTTCCTTCCAGGGAGGGCGGCAGCCACCAGCCCCTCGACTGACTTAAGACGCTAGATCTCGGCGGCGGCGGGAGGTGGTGTCTGCTCCGGGAGGTGCCATCTCCCGGCCGCCGCGGGCGGGGCGTGGGCTGTGGGACCTGAGGTTCCGCGTCCTGCGTAACACAGTGCCGTGTGCCAGGGCCGGACTTCCGTTTCTGTCAGTTGTCCTCTCCGTTCTCCGGATGACCCTGTGAAAGTTTTTCTTCCTGAAGTGTGTGTGTGTCCCAAATGACAGCTCAAGGGAGAGCAGGTGCTTGCTGGATGTGAGGAAAGTCGCCGCGGTTGTGTGTTCTCTCTCTGTTTAAACGGTGGCTGTAATGGCATCGCCTAAAGAACTGGGAAGCTGTCTGGAGGGAAGCCGTTGGAATAAACTTGAGCCTGGAGTTCAGATTCTTTCCAATTGATATAATCTTCCATGTTTTCAAAAAATGTGTTCATCGGGTGTTTTTGTTTGCTCAGTGGGAAGAAAAGAGAGGAAGGAGGGAGGTGATTTTTTCCCCCAAATATTTTGAATTTCTATGATCAGAACCACATCTACTAGGTGACTCTTCAGCGGGTCTTGCATAAACCCTAGACACAAACGATCTGAGAATTCTGCGTGGTTCTGGGGAAAGCCTGCCTCTTTTAAACAAACAGCCACGGAAGGAAAACTACGGGACTCTCATCAGTGATATATGTGTAATATACATCCATCTTTAGGAGATGTTTCGGTGGGGAGGGAAGCTACCGGGTGTCAGTTTCACTGATGTGACCTCGACTTCTGGGGCTCTCCCTTGCCACCTGTCATTCATAACGACGTTTGCACCACACTCGTTACGGCCACGGAATAAAAACATTCCTCCTGTTGCCCAGTGAGATATTCGCAATAGAGCAGAAGCGAGGCTAGTGAAATATAGACCAATCCCTTTTCTTTTTCTTTTTTTTGGGGGGAGGGGCATGCCTTAATTAAACGCAGTTCGTCACGTGACGGGAGTCAGGTGTGCACTGACTCTCAGACAGTTCTCGTTGCCTCCCCTCCCGAACGCAGCGCACACATCAGAGTATTGAACGCTCCTTGGCTACACCATGACTTTCCTCTTGGTTCCATACCCCCTCCCTTTTCAGGGAACCCCTCCGTCCTCACCCCTATTCCTGTTTGCCCTTTAATTATCTGGAAGTCCCACATGGTGTGCTGTGATGTCCCGTGTACCTGTACGTTTCTCCCGCAGGACTGGAAACTCCTCCGAGCGCGTCTTCTCACAGGTGCGGTCTCCCCGTCCCAGACGGCTGAGCGCTGAGTGACGCTCAGGTGAGGGTGGGGACAGTGAAGGGTGGAGGCCGGGTGGGGGGCGGGAGGGTGGCGCATGGAGGCTGGTGGATGAACAGAGCCCTTCTCTGTGTGGGGAGAGAGGTCTGTCTGGGTCAAACATCACACCGTGAACTTGGGTCTGATTAACACCCGAGATTAAATCTGGTATTGAATGACATTAAGCTGTTTTACAAGAATTAAATTCATTGCCTTGCCATTGTCAAACCTCCTTAACTTTGGAATCCCCTTCTGCTTATTTTAGGGGAAAATATATTTTTAAATCAATTAGACTTTTCCATCGGCCACACCAGTGTTGACATCAGATTCTCAGGACGTATCGTGGGGTCTTACGTGGCCACAGGCACTGCCTTCGTGGAGCAGCAAAGCTTTGACCCGACGGGCTGCCAGGAGCCAGCACCGATTCCAGGCCACGCTCGCTGCGCACTGCTCCGGTGCTCGAATTCTGACACCTGACAGTAATTTTAAGTTTTCGTCAGGCTTGGGGAGGAGGGGATTCTGGAATGCCTCTTATTCTTTTGCATCATAAGCAGGAATCAAAGTGTCTTTACAAACCATCATAAAAACAATATGTACTTACATCATGACTTTTTCTTATAAAATAGGCACAGAGTGGGGCTATTTGTGTTCTCAAAATGGGATTTAAGAAAGAAACTCGGCCAGGCACGGTGGCTCCCGCCTGTACTTCTAGTACTCTGGGAGGCCGAGGTGGGAGGATCCCTCAAGGTCAGGAGTTCGAGACCAGC